>OX438920.1:8384528-9584528 GCA_949316025.1 Lapara coniferarum
CACCCAAAACGACTCTACCCTCTAGAGAGACCACTACAATATTTATACATAAATTATAAATATGACCTACTGTCTCACAATAACGTTATTGTAACAATCCTACTAATATTATAAAGGCGAAAGTTTGTAAGAATGTATGGATGTTTGGATGTTTGGATGTTTGGATGTATGGATGTAAGGATGTTTGTTCCTCTTTCACGCAAAAACTACTGAACGGATTTCGATAAAATTTGGCACACGGGTAGATCATGTCCTGGATTAACACATAGGCTACTTTTTATCCCGGGAAAATATAAACCGGGACTTTTATCCCGGAAAAACTTTTTAATGCGGGCGGAGCCGCGGGCAAAAGCTAGTGTATAATAATGTTTATTTTAATTCCAAAATCTATAAATTCGTGGAACCTTGGCATCTGAACTAGGGTATCATGTGTCTCAGATGCCGAGATTTTACAGTACCAGGTGCTAATATTATAAAGGCGAAAGTTTGTAAGAATGTATGGATGTTTGGATGTTTGGATGTTTGGATGTTTGGATGTATGGATGTAAGGATGTTTGTTCCTCTTTCACGCAAAAACTACTGAACGGATTTCGATAAAATTTGGCACACGGGTAGATCATGTCCTGGATTAACACATAGGCTACTTTTTATCCCGGGAAAATATAAACCGGGACTTTTATCCCGGAAAAACTTTTTAATGCGGGCGGAGCCGCGGGCAAAAGCTAGTGTATAATAATGTTTATTTTAATTCCAAAATCTATAAATTCGTGGAACCTTGGCATCTGAACTAGGGTATCATGTGTCTCAGATGCCGAGATTTTACAGTACCAGGTGCTACTCACCAAGCGCTTCTATAGGCGCGCTGTATCACTCTAACAGCTCTCGTGATTGTTTAATCACAACCAGCAGACAACACAAACAACCATTTATTTTTTTACACAACGCTGTTTTATTAAATGTAAATTTTAAAAGAGCTCACTCATTGCATTTTCAAAGCGAATTAAGGTTCGCGGGAGCAATTTTTCTGTCGTACGAATGCTGCGAATGTGTTTTTATTCATCAGGGATATGATGTCTGCTATAAACCAAGAGCGCCAAGTTCAGCTTTTACAGCCAGTGATTTCATGTTTTATTAAATTTCATTATACGTTGGATTACAATATTTTATTATCTTTGTGCATTATTAGCGTTATAATTGACAAATAATTCATATTATAATTTTACGTTGTTTATGATATTATGATGAGCATAAGGAAGAATAACACTTAGACTGTTACCGTTAAAGCGAATGATAATTGATACACTAACACATGTAACTTTGAAAAGTCAGAGGTGCGTGCCTTGGGTTTTGAACCTCCGGACATTGTCTCTGCAGACCGTTCCATTCCCAACTAGGCTATCGTCCATTTCCACTAAATATAATGAACACAAATTAATATAATTAACTAAATTATAGTACTATCTTTGTCAACTCCTAGTAGATGATAGCACAAGGTTTTAAATGGTGTTTAGTGTGAAAATATTCTAAAAAGCGTTCTGAATCCAGTCTTTATAACAACAGCCTACACTAAGTTACTAGTTCTACATAATATCAAGAACTACGAGGGTTTCACATAACTTAGAACAGAAAAATATGTTTGCGGACAACAAATAAATTAATCTCAGTGTAAGATGTATGTATCATTCTTTTGTATAAACATGCTACTATTCCTTTCATAGTGAAGTGATTTATTTATTTAGGCTAAACAAAGAAATAATAATAGTTAGAAACAACAATACATCAGTTATGCAAAACTAAGTATTCTTGCAGTGTTTCGTTACTAAAACGTTAATTAAACATGCATTTGTGTTCTCATTGAGCTACGTTTTATTCATAAACACTCGTGCACTTATTCATTTCAACTGTATAAAAGATTTAAGTGTTTAGGTATGTAAAACATATAATTCTTGATATGTTATTAAGAATTGCTAAAATCTTGAAATTGCTAAATGAATGACGAGGCATCTGAGCACCTAAGCTAAGCAAATACAAAAGCAAATTTACGAACAAATATACGTAGGTATATACTGACCGTATATAAAGTTAAATTCATTAATGTCAAATAAAAAATGTTCAATAATTTTTGCTTTTCTGTTTTTTTGGCGGTTTAATTTTTTTGGTATTCTTTTTTTATTTTATGATTTTATGTGGCTATAAACTATATGAACTACATGACTGGCTCGGTGGCATAGTTGTATTATGGTACGACTGCAATGCTGAGGCCTCGTGTTCAATCCCGGGTCGGGCAAAGTGACATTGGATTTTTCTACTCAGTATCATCCCGGAGTCTAGAATTTGTGCCCGATATGGCGATAGGCCCGCCCCCTATCACATTATGGGACGGAATACGCACGGCGAAAAGTGGGTGCATTAATTGCGCCTCTGCCTACCCTTTCGGGGATAAATGGCGTGAGTGCGTGTATGGGTATAAACTACATGCTTATTAATATAAAACTCAGCATTAAAATCTTTGAGTAAACAATAAATCACCCCTTTTTTCCCACCCTTAGGGTAGATTTTTTTTTCAGATTTACATGGGACGAATTTAGAGGTATATCATATCCATTAAAAAAAATAATTATTTAAATCGGGCTACTCTGTAAAAAGTTATGCGTGGTCGTACATAAAAAAAGATATATACATATTGACTTACATATATACAATAGATATATACCTACATTATATATTGACTTGAGAACCTCCTCCGTTTCTTTTTTCAGAAATAATGACAGATCGTTATCACCACATTTTTGGCCAAAAGTATGGTGTACAAGTACGAGTATAAAAAACATTGTGCAGAGACTCGCTCAAAGTACATAATTTTGGCCCGAAGTTACATAGCTGAGTAGAGTTTGTAGTTATTATTTCAAAACTACGGAAAAATTATTCGCTCAAATTTTTTTATTACACTAAACTCAGTAAAATAGCAACTTACTTCATAACATTTTGTGCGTGAATTTTAACTTTATTATTGTGCAGTATTGAGATGATACTAAAATGGTATGCATTAAGAGTTTCTCGCATGCGAAACGTAAAATCAAAAACAAACGTACCCAATAAGCCTCCGAGTCCAACCCCCGCATGGTATCCGCCAAAGTTTACTCCAAGCTTGCCTTCTTTAAATGTGACAAATTGTGGCGCCTGCAATAAAATAATAATATTATTATTTGGCAAATAATCGTTGTTCAGGCGTCTCAGTAATTATAATTGGACAAGCGTGGTCCAGCTAATCAGGGTTAGCTGTATTTTGTCCACCAGTGGGACTTTATAGTAGGAAGGTATGGTAAAAAATATTAAATTCTATTATTTTGGTTACAGGACTGCAACACGTTTTTAATTACAGAAGTGATCACTTCTAGATAAACAAATCCGATGTTCTTATGCCTATCTTTTGCGTTTGCATTAAAAAGAAACTATTTTTTTTTATACATACAACCATTTCATAAATATACTATGTTAACATAAAAATGTAGTTAAAATACTGACGAGCCCCAAATGGAATGAAAACTCATAATCTACTTTTATTAATCGACAATCGATGAGCGTAAAACCGATCCGGTAATATTCGAAAACATTTTCAGCTTAACGTTTCTGTAAAGGGATGTATCGAAAACTCGTCAGTTGGTATCATGGCCCTATTTAATGCGTTTTTATTCGTTTGATTAATGCCTTTCGTACCGTCTTTTCAATTTATTTCGTCGAAAAATTCCGCTTCGCATTTAGAAAAGGTTTGTATTTAAAAGTGAGTTATGGATCGCACGTTGGCAAATAGTACGGTATGAAAGTTATACCCTGGAACTTCTGAACGTTTTGTGGTTGTATTTTTGTTGCGGTCGCTATACCAACTTAGAACAAATATAATATGTTCATAAAACATAATATTTTTACAGCAAAGCTAACCATTTTCCACATGGTAAAATTCCATATCGGCCTATATCGATGTGTTCAACCAGTAGAACAGGTCAGTTTAATGATGCTGTCTGGACTGTACGTCTCTTGTCGATGGACATTATATTTATAATTCGCTGTAACAATTTACAATCAAATCTAGTCATAATCATTATCCTACTATCCTACTAATATTATAAAGGCGAAAGTTTGTAAGAATGTATGGATGTTTGGATGTATGGATGTTTGTTACTCTTTCACGCAAAAACTACTGAACGGATTTCGATGAAATTTGGCACACGGGCAGATCATGTCCTAGATTAACACATAGGCTACTTTTTATCCCGGGAAAATATAAAGCGGGATTTTTATCCCGGAAAAACTCTTTAAAGCGGGCGGAGCCGCGGGCATAAGCTAGTGAAAAATATGATTGAAAATCTTGTCTCTTATCAACGAACAAAACAAAAACTTACTTCCAGGCCACTACGTTTGTCACTTGCTTATTCAGCTCAACAAAATAAGTACGGCGAAATATATATTGAACTCATTGTATTGTCAAACTTAAGAATAATGTTCTTCTTTTTCAGCCTTGAGAAGTTCACTGCTGAAGATAGGCCTCCCCCAATATTTCCAGACCAACCTGTCTAAAGAGGCTTGTATCTAGTGGGTTCCTGAGAACTTTACAAGGCCGTCTGTCTTCTGTAGGAGCACGTCCCACGCTGCACTTGCCATTACGTGGACTCCACTAGAGAACTTTTCTACCCCATCTGTTGTCAGTTCTACGAGCTATGTGCCCTGCCCAGTGCCCACAACCAAATCCTATCCTACTAATATTATAAAAGCGAAAGCTTGTATGACTGTATGGATGTTTGTTACTCTTTCACGCAAAAACTACTGAACGGATTTCGAAGAAATTTGGCACACGGGTAGATCATGTTCTGGATTAACATATAGGCTACTTTTTGTCCCGGGAAAGTATAAAGCGGGACTTTTATCCCGGAAAAACTTTTTAAAGCGGGCGGAGCCGCGGGCAAAAGCTAGTCGTTCATATATTTATCCAAAGCTTGTGGAATATAACAAACGTAAATTAATATGAACACAACGCTTCCGTAATGTAAATTCCTGCGTACGAATCATTTGAATGACATTAATGATTCAGATCGCGTAATCGATGCCAGCGTGCCTACATCTTGTACAAGGAAATAAAACGTTCATTATTAAATGCATGCATTAAGGCACAATATCAGGCATTAGCCATATACTCGGTTTTCTTTACGGTATTCCAAAACACACACCCTCACGCCTTTTATCCCCGAAGGGGTAGACAGAGGCGCAACTAGTGCACCCAGTTTTCGCCGTTATCCCGTCCCATGATGTGATAGGGGGCGAGGCTATCTCCATATCGGGCACAAATTCTAGACTCCGGGCGTATACTGAATATAAAAACTCAATCATGACTTTGCCAGACCCGGGGAACGAACCGTAGGCCTCAGCATTGCAGTCGTACCGTAATACAGCTACGCCACCGAGGTATCCAAATTATATAAACGAAAATCCAAATGTGCTTACATTAGGTAGGTACATTTAAATTATCTTACCTTTTTTTCAGGCATAGTCTATAAGAATGTCTGTATAATATACTAGCTTCTGCCCGCGGCTCCGCCCGCTTTAAAAAGTTTTTCCGGGATAAAACTCCCGCTTTATATTTTTCCGGGATAAAAAGTAGCCCATGTGTTAATCCAGGACATGATCTAACCGTGTGCCAAATTTCATCGAAATCCGTTCAGTAGTTTTTGCGTGAAAGAGGAACAAACATCCATACATCCAAACATCCATACATCCATACATTCTTACAAGCTTTCGCCTTTATAATATTAACCCATGGTACGATAGAGTCTGTCAATTTGAATTGTGTCGCTAATGACAGCTCTTTGACAGCCCGCTCTTTTTTTTTTGTTATGATATCAAATAATCGATTTATTCTAACATTTCCTTCAATTTTTACTACAATAATTATATATCACCGTAATCTCCATGAAATTTCCTATCCGACAATTAAAGAATACATAGTAATTAAAGCTTACTTGATGTTGAAATCACGGGTTGATTATTAGATTCATGCATTTATGCACCATCCACTGACTTTGATGACTTGTTTAGACTAATTCAGCATTTAGAACCACGGAAATAACACTTACACTACAATGTTTACATTATCAAGAAACGATCACATAAATTATACACTTTGAATAACGATATCCACTTCATAAAACTTTTGTAACCACAGCGACAAAAAACGACACCCGTCCCCGCCATGCGCGCTCGTTCCCGACAAAAAACAATACGCTAGGGTTGACAAAAAATCAAAGTATAGTCGAAAAAAAAATTGTTTTTTCTTGTTTACTTTTTGCTCTAAGGATTTTCTATTGCTTCTAAATAATTAACTAGAACGTATTTAAAAATTGTATAACTGTGTTATCACCTAGTTATTCCTTTCTAATAAGACAAATGTTTGCAAAATTAGCAAATATTATTTTATGACAAAACTAAATTAGAAAATAGTACTACAAGCAGTTGTATATTTATTTACTTTCCTTTTCGGTACATATCTATGTTCCAATCATAAAGTACTAGTCAGGGCCCGCGACTTCGTCTGCCTATAAAATGATTACGAGCTGCCTGTTTCTTTATTCAAGGTATGTTCAAAATTATTTATATTGGTCCAGAATAATAAAATAGAACGTGTTTTAGACTATATAGTTGACACGCTATGTAGCGTGTCAACTATATAGTCTTTCTAATCTATAGTCTTTCTAATCTCATAATTTTTTCATAGGCAGACGATGTCGTCTGCCTATGAAAAAATTATGAGATAGGTACCTATTTTTTTCCCTCAGATTATTTACGGACGGCAGCACGCTTATGCAATTGTAATAGGGGTGATATTGCAAAATAGTTATAGATAAATAAATTTTCAAAGTTTGTGCTTTCTACCCGACTGCGAAAGAAGGAGGGTTATGCGTTTCGAGTGTGTGTATGTATGTATATTTCTTTGGCACGCCCTAGAGCCTAAATGTAGGTCACTGTACGTGCATTGCATTCTCGAGGTTTGTTTACGTGTAAATTGCTGAACCAATTTTGTTTAGAGATTGATTATACTTTAGAAGCCATAGGCTACCTTTTGTTGCAAAAAATATTTAGTGATAAGTTGGAAATGATAAGAACAATGGGGAACCTATTTTATTTAAATTGAAAGTAATGACAATTCTGACTAACTTTTGGTAAAAATAAAAAGTGTTTTAGAATTTTGTAATGTAATGTACCTATGTAAAGTGATTATATGGAAGAATAGTTTTCAGCCAAGCTGTTCTTCCAAAATCGAACTACGTCAATACGAAAGTTGTCCCAATCATTCTTATTATTTACATTTATTATTATATATATAAATATATATATATATATATATATATATATATATATATATACATATCATAAACACTGGGTAAAGAAAACAAAAAGAAAAGTCATGGTGTTTTATTCTATAAAAACTATTTACAATTAAAAAAAAGGAATAAAAATAAACAAAAAAAGTAATAAAAATATTCAAAAATGTAAAAAAGAACCTTAACCAGAAAAACTAGAACACCTGTTAAAGGGTCATAAAATGCTATATGTCAGGGTGAAGGCAATGTATGAAAAAGACCCAAGATACAAGGTGCCGTAATAAGTACATGGACATGACAAGATATCTCAAAATGACTTTGGATTGTACCGTGAAGAAAGAAGGGGTAGTAACCCCTGCCCAGAGCCCCAAGAACTCTACCTAGTGATGACGGTTACCTATCAGTAACATCTGGTTTACCGATAAGTACCAGGCGACACTTGTCCTTGTCATTGAAAGAGATTGTTTGAACACATTCAGTATAAATTGTAAGATCTTCAAATCTCACTTTCACACACCATTCACAGACAAATTGAAGTTACTCATTACGTGTCCTTTTCCGACGATGAGATTCTTGGCCCTTCAGCTTGGGAAGAGAATGCCATTCTCTCCAACAAGTTTCAAAGCACAAGAAATCTCCACAGGTCACGCATTGAGTATGCACCATTTTGTCCTTATTCTGCCGATAGCAAACTACACACCGCTTTCGTTTGTTTCTGCCAGGCTCATATTTGGGCTCGTGCACAATATCCCGCCTCAACCTCATAACTTCCCCTGCTTGCTCTCTAATCGCTGGTGGACTGTGGTGGTGCTCTTCCACTAGAGATTTAGCTAGCTTGTAGCGGAAATCACGATGTGTCGTGGGAACCATGTTGCGACGACGCAAGGAGCTGACGTACATAACGAAAGCGTTGTGAATGCTTGCATTCAGCAGACGTTTAAACATCTTAATATACCATTTCACTCCTCTCTTTCGCTCCAACAAATACGTTGAGAGTTTTTGATCTTTCAGATCAACTCCTCCCATCGTACTGTTGTAATCTCTCACACACACAGGCTTCACTAACGCTTTCCCTGCCTTCGATCCAATATAAGTCTCGTCGGTATGGTAGGTAGAAATCATAGTCACCAGCTTGGCGTCTTTCCATGCAATGATGGAAACATCGCCACACTGACGTGCTACGATAGCACCCTTTTCCACACTCTTCGGGATTCTATTGATGTCACGAGGCACGTGCTTACGATTTATACGTAATGTTCCCAAACAGTCGAATCCCAGAGATTTCAGGTACCGTGCTAACGATGGACAATTATAAAAATTATCCATTGTTACGCAATGTCCCCGATGCTCCAAGCCCTTCAATAGACCGAGAACTACCTGAGTAGTCTTGCCTCCTAAATCAGCACTAGGTGCGACAGCAGCAGAGCTGTGTTCAGAGTTCTTCCCCGTGTAAATAGAAAATTTATATAGATAGCCGGTGTGTGATTCACAGAGCTCGTATGACTTGATACCGAAACGCGCAGCCTTTGACCTTATCGTTTGGACAAAGGACAAGCGGCCCTTGAATAAGGTCAATGACTCGTCAATCGAAATTTCTTTACGCAAATTGTAAAGAGAAGAAAATTTGAAACTGAGTTGCGAAATCACTGGCTGTAGTTTCGCTAACTTCTTTGAAACAAGTCCTTCACTATGTGACAAGTTCTGACTCACATCAGAGTTATCAACAAAGTGAAGAAATTTGCTCAGAAGAATATAGCGATTATAAGACAAAAGTTCCTTGAATCTGGGCATTTCAAGGAAATCATTTGCCTTCCAGTATTCATATTGAGATGATCTACAATCAATGCCCATATACATAAAAACAGCAAACAATACCGCTATCTTGTCCGCATTAGTGTCATGCCACTGATGCAGACGAGATGTCGGTTTTAATGTACCTTGCGCCTTCAAAGCATCGATGGTTTGTTTGGCATAACGGTTAGTTTCATTGGCGATAAGCTCCATAATGTCGTTACTCCAGATGTCAGTAAAAGCATCATAAGGCGTATCATAGTCTTTGAGTGGACCAGGGGATGGCCCTGAAAAAACTTCAGGAACACCCCTGAAAGACTCAAAGTCTTGTGACCAATCGAAACTAGTCGAAACGCCAAGCAAACGATCAGCTACATCATCCATTGCCCTCTCCATAGCGTGTATAACTTCTCTAACGGGTTGGTCTAGTTCCTCGTCGTCAGGAATATCTCGTCCTTCACCCGCCAAAGCAGTGGTTTCTATAGGAGAAACGTCGAACTCGTCGTCGAACTCACTATCTAAATCACTGCCTTGGTCCTCCCGCCCACCCACTCATCCCATCCGGTGACTTCCTTTTGGGCCCCTCTAAAGAGAGGCCCATTATAAGGGCACGCCTCGCCACGGATGGCCTTTGGGAGGCGTGTTGCGGGTTCGGGGTCGCCGAGCGAGATCGCTCCGACCCCGATGTTGATCTCAGTCTCGCTTATCTAAAAAAAAACAGTCAATTGTAATTCAAATAAATAAATGAAATTACAAATTAAAATTAGAAGGAAATATATTTTATTAAAAACATTTTAAAAATTGCCCTAATATAAAAAGGGTCCCTATTTTTTTTTACACTATCTTAAAATATTTAGAGCTCCTTTCTCCTTATTTATCTTATCTACATCCTAATAGGGTAAACAAATAATATTAAATATATTTAACTATCTGTACTACCATTTGATTGACCGGTAGAGAATGCCTTTTGGCATTAAGTCCGCCATTTGTACTATACCAGTGCAATAAAAATTAAATAAATTAATATTTTAATTCATATTGATATAAAAATATTTCATCGCATAAATTTGTTGCAAACTGAATGTTTGTGCCAACCCTATGTAATTTCGATAGCAAGTGTCAAAATGGCTACCTATGAATCATATCATTTCCCGATTTTTCGACTTTTATGAATCAAAACTGTATAATTATGCACATAAACTCGGTTTTCCCGATAACTTAATAATATATTGACAAAGTTACATACAATTCTTATCACTCACAGCATATTTGACTAACAAAATCTGGCCAAATATGCCGCGCAATCTATCGTATTTTTCCCTCTCCAAAAGTTTGACGCTTTTTTCACTAATTTTAACACTCAATTTTAAGAAATCATCACTAAAAATATGATCTACGTTATTTTCTCAGTAATTTCATATAAGAATCATATAAGAATACTTACCGTTTTCGGCGTGAATCCATTTTCAAACACTGACACACTCTCCGATGCCGAACGTAAATCCAGCTAAGTGACTTTTCAAACATGTCAAATGGTTTTTAATTTTTTTTTTCTAATTTTTGCTCCAAGAAGTTCGTTTTCTTTTACAAAAATGATTATTGAGGAACGAACGAACGGAACTATGAAGCGAAAGAGTATTGAGAACGCACTTGTCTGGGCGAAATAATAGGCCAATCGTAGCACATTCCTTATGAACACCCGGGTGTTCGAACATCGCGTTCCGCCAATGAATGCTCCGAACACCCGTGTGTACGCGAATCATTTAAAGGGTTAATAGGATTAAAGGATATAAACAAAAGCGATAATTCTGTGAAACTACACGATGTAAAAATTTGTATTTTAACTGCACCCCAATGTAATTTTAAAGCGAATAATTAACATCTATTGCGCCATAGAACTTAGATAAATTGCTATGTTAATCAATTTATTAGTATTAAATCCTGCCATGACGTAGTTTCGTCATAGTCGAATAACCTTTGATCATGCTTTATGACTTTTTGTCGAGAATACGTCAATAATAAGGCTTACTATAAGACGTAGACACAGTGATACGTACTATAGAGATGTCAAATGATATTATTTCCCGTTTTTGGCCACAAATAAGGCCCTACACAGGTGAAGCGGCGCGGCACGGCCAAATATTCTTTGTAATCTTACTGATGTATACATGCGAATGTGTGGATGTTTCGATGTTTGTTAGAAGTTAACGCAATAACTGCTGAATGGATTTGGATAAAATTTTGCACGCGGATAGACTAGAATATAAATTTATTATCAAAGGATTTTGTACACGACGGGGTATTTCTAACCATAATGCGATACCACTTAAAATCGTTTTGCTAATCTGTAGAGTTTAACACGAAAACTTTCTGTGAAAACAGATGAGTCAAGGAGTAAGATACGAATGAGTACATTCTATTTTGGGTTTTTTTAGTCGTTATCAGCCTCGAGTCTGAATTTTTTGCGATAGACTCGCAAAAATAAAAAAAAAAATGATAGGGGTATCACATAATGGGTCGGAACACACATTGCAAAAAGTTGAAGAAGGTTGGACAGAAGGTTGCACTTCTGCTTATTTATCCCTTCGGATACCATACCATGAGAGGGTGAAGGCCTTAGTCCACCACGCTGGTCTAGTGCGGGTTGGCAGACTTCACATACCTCCGAAATTCAGAGAACTTCTCAGGTATACAGATTTCCTCACGATGTTTTCCTTCATCGTTAAAGCAAGCGATAATTCACAAAGAATAATCAGATTTTTTTTTTTTGAAAAGTCAGAGGTGTGTGTTCTTTGAACCTGCGGACATTCGTCTCGGCAAGCCGTTTCACTCCCAACAAGGCAATCGCCGCTTCGTAATAAGAAGATATAGACATGACTTTTGTGTTTGTGTAATAAAAAGTCCAACATTATTTATGACATGTTTCAAAAAAGTTACACATTTTCTGGGAATAATGGCACGTTCCTAATTCCTACAGATTTTTTGTCTTTAATTCTATAAATGGTACGTTATTCAAATCCGGCGCACGTTAAGCAAGAGTAAAATCATGTTTTTACATCCTAACCCGAAATCCTGTGCCATTTGCATACATTTCTATTTGTCCTTCATAAATATTCAGGAACATAAGTGCTAAATTAGCAGAAAATAATTCATGTGTAACTCCAGCCAACGCCGGTCCATGTTTTATTTTTTGGCACTTGACATTGAAAAGATAATGATGTCGATGTGTTTACGGCGCCAAAATTCTGATGAAATTATAACGAAAACGTTTTTCAGCATAAATATTTAGGGATTTATTTTTAACAGAGACATCCTTTTTAAAGTGATGCCCTCGTCCGAATAGATTTACTCGCATACTCACGCCTTTTACACCCGAAAGGGAAGGCAGAGGCGCAACTAGTGCACCCACTTTTCTTTTTGCCGTGCGTGTTCCGTCCCATGATGTGATAGGGGGCGAGCCTATCGCCATATCGGGCACAAATTTCAGACTACAGGCTGATAATGAATAGAAAAATCCATATATCACTTTGCCCGACCCAAGCATCGAACCCGAGACCTCAGTATTGCAGACGTACCGTATACAACTGTGCCACCGAAGCAGAATAAATTTACGTAATATTATTAAATGTTACAATATTTTACGGTTTACCATAGCATAAACAAGCATAGGTAATTTTTAAGCAGGACATGGTACAGATTTAAGTATCTTATTATTATGTACCACAAGTAATTTTTTTAAAACTGAATACGTTATTTAAAAACACTGAAAACATTCCAGTATGTCAAGCATATTCAAAGATATTTAAAAATTGTATAAATGTTTTATCACCCGATCATTCTCGACTTTGCGGTGTCATATAAAAGAGATGATGTATTTGAACCAACATGAACAAAAAAGACAGCGTATGCCATATATGCAAAAGTCCTATTTGGGACAATTTTGAGTTTTCAGATTGCGCATCCTAATGGCCTAACGATCTCTTTATTAATGGCATTGTCAACGATAAATACATTGAAGCAACCCTATGAGTATCGAAAATTCAACCACAATGTACCATGTCGAAAATCCGCTACTTTCAGAATACACAATAATTGCGTTGTCCTCTACCAATTACAATGAGTAACCACGAGAATTACGTTGCAAAATTGCATGTCTCATTCCCACGGGGTCATGATTACTCTATGAACTATCAAAAAGTTCAAAGGTCTCGTATGTTACAAGTACTAATGTTGCTCATACTTTAAACCGCGATTTTCTTGTGGATGATAAATCGTGTCCCACAGGAGTTGTTGTGAGTGTGGGAATATTTTCCATGTTTTCCAAGCTGGCTTTAAGTTTTTAACTTATGCCCTCACGATATTGTTTAGCTCAAGAATGCTCGAGATACTACTGACTTGATATAAGGTTAGTTACAAAGTTTCACCAACACCCATGTAACGTTTTAATATTTGTGGATGTTTATGGGTGGAAGTTATTACTTGGCATCAGACCTTCTTGACCCACATCCTCAATTGCTATCCATACTATAAAAAAATGCATTTATCTTTGTAGAAATTGCACAAATATTCACCTTTCTTATGACTTTATTTGCTATTTATATTTCGACAGACTGGTTCCAGGATAAGACGTTAAAAAAAACGCGGCAATAATGATTATTGTTGTATTATGAGAGTGCCCACCCACTGCCGCTAAATTATTTTAAAATGTTCCGCCTCTTGTTTTATTTCTGGAGGATCTTCTCCGGCATCGAATACTTCAATAACGAACACTTAATTACTCAAAGTTTTCTTAAACCTTAGAAAAATATTCATTTTATTTGCACAATAGGTAATAATAATCTGAATAATACTGAAACACCTACTGTGAATACAAATAGTGGTTGATGTATAGTAAGACTTTACATACATATACACCCACGCCTTTTATACCCGAAGGGGTAGGCAGAGGCGCAACTAATGCACCCAATTTTCACCATTATTCCGTCCCATGATGTGATAGGGGATGAGCCTATCGCCATATCGGGCGCAGAATCCAGGCTCCGAGCTGATGATGAGGAGAAAAACTAATTATCATTTTGCCCGGCCGATCGAAGCCGAGACCTCAGCATTACAGTAGTACCATAATACAACTACGCCACCGAGGCTGTCAAGACTTTAATAGTAATATTATGATAATATGAAAATGATCTTCAAGATTGTACCTATTCTATAGGTAGAGTTAGGTAACACTCCTCAGTGTACAATTCTACATAATGTAAGCACTGTCATGTTCTGAGTTGAAGGACATTGTAGGTTGTAGAGATCTATAATTTATTAGGCAGTAGTGCTGTAACTAGGACGGCGCGAACGGTGCTCAGAAACAGGACATAGAAATTACGCCATAAGGATTTAGGACCAACATTTTTACTCAAATTTCTTTGATAACGCATATACATACATTTGGTAGATCTCTCATATATTAGAGTCCGTCTTGGTGGGTACCACCGCAATGCCTATTTCTACCGCCAAGCAGAAGTGTGCATGCACTGTTGTGTTTCGGTTTGAAGGATATTGTCGTCAGTATAACTACTGAACATAATAAGACTTAACATCTTATGTTTCAGGATGACGAGCGCAGTGGAATGCCACACAGTACTTTGTAAGTCGAGGTGCTGGATGGTGTTGCTACTGTTTATGAGTAGTCGTATCGCTTACCACCAGACGAATGGCATGTTCGTCTCATCATTCCATTCAATAAAAAAAACTGCAGAAAAAAATACCTATAAAAATGACATTTTGTGGAGCCATTAAAAAACGCGCACCGAATTCATAAAATACTATATCTGGTACTTGAGTATTGAGTTATAACATCCCAAATGTTAATCTTAAGATATCCTAAACGACAAGCGTAGTGCAATAACTTGGAGCACTTCGTTACTTTAGAATTGAAAAAACTTTGCTATGACTTATAGCTAGGCGCTTACCAAAACAATCATTTATGCAGAAAAATAACTCTGATTTATTTATATAGATCTCAAAACTATGGACTAAATTCAGAAAGTTTATTTGTTTCATTTTTAGACACGGTTAGTTTTATGATAATCGTATGTTTAATTGTGACATGAATTATGCGAGATTGTACACATGGTTGTCGGTCGCGGACAATTTCAATGTAATAACTACACACCATTACGCCATATTACGTGTGAGACAATGCGTTGCATAATTTCCCTTTGTTTTAATCGAAACTAGTAGTTACTAGAAGTCGATTATTAGATTGTCTAGAAGCTGTTAATTGTAGTTTACGTGATGCTTATGAAGCAGTGGAATACAAGAAGTAATCTGTACTATAATATAATACAAAAGTATAATTATAAAACATTTGTTAAACGCACATACATACATACACACGCACTCACGCGTTTATCCCCGAAGGGGTAGGCAGAGGTGCAACTAGTACACCCACTTTTCGCCGTGCATATTCCGTCTCTTAATGTGATAGGGGGCGAGCCTATCGCTGTATCGGGTACACCTTCCAGAATCTGGGCTGATATTGAATAGAAAAACCTAATATCAGTTTGCCCGACCCGGGGATCGAACCAAAGACCCCAAAATTGCACTCGTACTGTCATACAACTACGCTACTGAGGCAGGCACATTTGATAAACGTTATCTGTTTTACCTATTAATCATAAGCACAGGCATTTAGAGGTGTAATTCAGAACATTACGTTTGCAAACACTTACCTTTTGAAAGTGTTAACCTAAAGAAATTCCAGTACGTCATTACCTAAGGGGAGCGGAAATTTACTGAGAGGTCCTTAACTTCTTGCTTAAATACCTGATCAGTAACGAGCGAAAATTGGCTGCGTGTTGATTTTGCAATTTTGTAGAGCGAATTTTGGGTGCATTTCGCTACTGCAATAGTAGATAGTAGTAGATGAATTGTGGTAAAATCCAAACACGAAATTCAATTATTACTAGAGGTTGTTCACGGCTCTTCCCACGTATGATGTTTCTAGCGATAAAGGTTCATAGTACTTTTCTGGATTTTTTTTAATCCTAGCACATGTACTATATATTCGAAATTTCATACAAATCCCTTCAGGGGTTTCTGTGTGTGCCTACATTCAAACATGCAAACTTCTTAATACAACTACGCTACCGCGGCAGTCCACTAAAGTAAGTGGACCACTATTGTGGATATTATATCTTGTGTACTTTGACCTCTATCCGGATGGATGAATATAGTATGAACTACCCAATACTCACCGAATAAGCTTGCGAAACTAGTAGCGTTAGTAAAACGAACATCGCCCGCATTTTGCCTGAAAACAAAAACAAATGTTAAACTACCTTGATCATTATAATGGCTTACTCATTTACAGACCACTTGATATCTATAAAAAGAATAGAATATTAAAACGCTTCTTTTATACGTGCGAAAAAGCGTGTTTACAATTAAAGGTATTTCATTTTAAGGCTTGGTATAAATGCTTACAAATCCTCGACATTGAATGAACTATTCAGCCTCACGACAAAGGCTCGTATTGATGTGATATTTAAAACTTATGAATAAATGAAATGCTTAAGGAACGTTTCCAGATACACCGACTGCGGACCGTTATTATCAATGGGGCAGTTGACAACATTTTTTAACACATTTATCAAAAATTTATGCCATCCAAAATGTAACGAAAAACAATTTTCAAAATTAACGCAATCATTAGTAAGTTATGAAGCTTTGAATTTTTGTGGTAGGGGTAGTTGTCAAATGATAGTTATAATAGAATATTAGAAATAAGAATATTATAAGAAATAAAATATTGTAATAAGAAATTAGAATATAGCTGAGTTTTTTGGTGCTTCTTCTCAGGTCAGTGGGCTTTTTCGAAGCACTGGTAGAATCTTTAAGTAAAACAACATTGTGAAAAATGACGTGTAAAAGTGCCCTTAGGGGCCTAATTACTGAATAAATGATTTGAATTAGTAATATTACGCTGTGACGTCACTGAGAGCCGCGAAAAAGATAGCGCGATATCCCCTCCACGTCCCAACTTTTGCTCACAACAATATTTCAAATATGAATAACTGCTTTATTTTTCAACCGATTTCAATGCTCATTTCACAAAAGAATTTGTTTGCGTATTATTTTCTGTTACATATAAAATAACTAACATAATCATCAAAGGAAACTACCCTATTGCGTTAAATTTCGTAATACATTGGCGGTTAACTTTGACGCACATCTAACTTGCAAGATAGTCTGCAACTCCAACCGACTGTTGCTACTTGCTACGCGCTCGAAACCGTACCTTAATCGAATTCTGTTGGATTGCGTCAAGTATAGGTAAGTTGGTGTGCAACAATAGCCGGATACTGCATAGATAGTAGACCTACTAAATATGTGGTTACATAGTGTTTAATTGTTAGGATAACGAAATCGTCAGTGGTCTGTGCTAAAATGACTTCTTAAAATCTTTACAGGAAAAACGTAGACATATTGCGATAACTACATAATTATGAGTCACAGCTCAGATATATTTCTAAATTCATTGCTCATTATTTCTTCTAGATTATACGCAACCACACAAGTTAATAATTGGTTGTTCAGAATCAAGCGGTCACTCATTACGTTTTCTTTTTTGTTTTATTTCTATATGACTGATGAGATGAGCTAGTTGCTCGTCTGATGGTAAATATCACAACTTTCTATTAACAATAATAACTTCACCCGAACTTCGTGGCCAAGCCTCATCATCAACATTCACATGAAGTCCACTGCTGAAGATGGGCCTCCCCTAAAGATTTCCAAACGGACCTGTCATCAGTGAACTGTTTCCAGCGTGTTTTTGCGTCTTTTATCAAGTCGTCAGTCCACATTGCAGGTGGACGATCAACGTTGCGCTTGCCGGTACGTGGTCCCCACGCGAGACCTTTTTCGCCACATCTGCCGTCAGCGCTGCAAACTTTGTGCTCTGTCCACTGCCACTTAAGCAACCCTCATAATCCCTATGAATTACAGATACAATAACTAATATGGCACACTAGGTATTTCCTGCGACTCGGCTCGCGTGGAAATGCTGCTTGCGACAGACATACGACAAAATTGACACCTAGGCTCTATTAACATAAATAAGAGAATCTCTTAAGATGTTTCCAAGAGTAGTATGGTATAAACTATTTAAAGTTCAAGGTATTCCTTTTACATCACGTTTTAAGTGGATATGTTATCGACGGAATCCGAAGACCTTTATTCATGAGCTTGACGCGTAATTCTCGTACGTGAAGGAACCTATGGAAATTAGTCTTCCGAATTTCAATAAGCCTTAGATCCGATGGCACAGATCGGCTATTACAGAATAAAGGACCGAGGGTCTGAAATATCTATCAAATGTTTTCTTATGGAATAACAAATATCGGGAAAGGGCGTGATATTTTATATTCTTTTGGGATGCTAATATAGATATTATGCATACGTTAAGGTGTTTTGCTTTTTTAACGTATGTTAACATTTTTTGTTCGTAGAAGTCCTTATAAATATTTTTTTGTTCTATGGCATTGACTGATGAGACGAGCAAGCCGTTCGCCTGGTGGTAAGTGATATGACCACCCATAAACAGTAGGAACACCATTCAGCACCTTGAGTTACAAAGTACTGTATGGCATTCCACTGCGCTCGTCATCCTGAGACATAAGATGTTAAGTCTCATTATGTGTAGTAGTTGCACTGGCTATAATGTCCTTCAACACAACAGTGCAGTGTGCATCTGCTGCTTGGCGGTAGAAAAAGACATTGCGGTGGTACCCACATAGGAAATAGGCTCCTAGTCTACCATATTATATAGTGAATATATCGCGGTGCGCGCTTACCCTAAGATTACATCGAGACTGCCTCGCCATGTCGACATCGTAAGACTTTCACTTGTCTGATTTACGTCATTTTATACTTATTACGGCTTATATTACGAGAATAACCTATGATCTTAGGTTACTCTCATAAAATGCTTGGTCGAGAGAATATTGAACATCGTTAATAATATATTTGTATCAAGCATAATTAAAATAGTAAATAGTAGTTATGTGCGGTATTCTTTATAAATTATAGCTTGCTTTAACCGTGAAGGAAAACATCGTGAGGAAACCTGCATACCTGAGAAATTCTGTATAAAAATTCAAAGTTATAAGGCTATCAACCCGAACTAGGCCAGCGTGGTGAACTAAAGCCTAACCTCTCTCTGTAGCAGAGGAGGCCCGTGCCCAGCAGTGGGACAATATATAATACCGGGTTTACCATACCATACCAGCCCTGTATTGCATACTGCCCACTGCTGAGCACGGGCCTACTCTAAAACTGAGAGGGTTTTAGGCCTTAGTCCATCACGCTGGCCTAGTGCGGGTGGCAGACTTCACATACCTTAGAAATTCTTATAGAGAACTTCTAAGATATGCAGGTTAAAGCGAGCTATAATTTATACAGAATACCACACATAGGGTCATTCGGGGTAACAACACGCAGTGGGTAAAATTTCGCATGGTCAATATCTCGGAACCTATTGAGGGGGCTCAGACACGTTTTCGGCAAAATTAGGGGTGCGTCAAGAATGATGTCAGAGCCCACAAGCTATTTTACCAAGCCTCACTTGTTTAGCGAAAAACGGCGATCAAAGTGATTTTGTTGATTAGTTATCAACTATTTTGTGCTGGGAAAAGTTTATGGATAGACGGTGCATCAGTTTACAAAAGACCGTTGATTATGTTAAGTTTACTCGATTATTATAGTATTTATTTTAGCTATTAATTCTGTCCTAAAAAAAAACTGCATCTCAACTGACGTGTGATTGTTTAAAATATTCCCTGTTGGGTAAGAGTACGGGATTAAAAGTACGCACGCTGTTATAACTTCATTACAATGAAAAGTAACATCAAGCATTCCTAAAATTACAGTGATCATTAAATTAAAAAAATAACTAAAGTTTGTTATAAATACAGTCTAATTAATTATGTTCCTGGTGCCTACAATAGGTGTACATTTGATGTTTATTTTTATAATATTTGTACTAAGAATAAAGGAAGTTTAAAAACATATTCCATATGATTCCATGTGTACTTATACAATTTGTAATTATATGCCTGTAGTTTACCTGCGTGCGAAGCTTACCCAGCATGCGAACTATTAACCGCATCTCTGCACTAGTTTTACCCACATGACGGGTCAAGAGTACGAATTTCTCCCGCTGCACTTAAACATGTATTGCAAACAAACCGATGAAGCAATGTACAAAAACTCATTAAATAATGAAAGCAGAATAAATTTCCTTTAAATAAAGTGTTAAAACGTTTATCAGGACCCTATATTTTTGAGTGTGTAGACGATAGAAAAAAAAGTGCGTACTTTTGAGCTGAATGACCCTAACTACTATTTACTATTTTAATTATGTTTGACACAAATATTTCTATTAATGATGTTCAATATTCTCTGGACCAAACATTTTATGAGAGTAACAGTAATATTCAAATCAGTTTTTTATTAAATTCTGTTCTCAGATAAAATCCAAATTCTCATTTGTTTCAAGATAAGAATAACATAGCCTAATGTATCTTAAGTTTATGCCTATAAAATTGCATTTTCAGTGCATTCTTTTACTTCTCCGGTTACAAATTGATATGAACAACAAGCAAATGTATTTAATAAAAGGATTTTATTTATTTAACTAGCTTTTGTTCGCGGCTTCGCCCGCGTTAAAGAGATTTTGTAGGGTAAAAGTAACCTATGCCCTTCCCAATTCTCAAACTATAACTACACAAAATTTCAAAAAAATCCGTTTTGTAGTTTCGGAAATGTGCGTTAACAAACAAACAAATAGAAAAATAGACAGAAAATCTCTAAAACTCAGTTATTTGGGTTCTAATACTCTTCTTTGCTCATCTGCTTGCTTTTTTTAATAATCATACTAATATTATAAACGCGAAAGTTTGTAAGTAGGTATGTATGGATGTCTGGATGTATGGAAGTTTGTTACTCTTTCAAGCATAAACTACTGAACGGATTTCGATGAAATTTGGCACAGGGGTAGATCATGTCCTGGATTAACACATAGGTTACTTTTTATCGCGGGAAAATAAAAAGCGGGACTTTTATCCTGGAAAAACTTTTTAACGCGGGCGGAACCGCGGGTAAAATCTAGTTTTCTATAAATATAAAGACACACCGGGTTCTACTCCTTTACTGATTACTATATGTGTGAATAGATAAATTGTGCTAATGCACAAAATAATAATCAATATATATTTCTCAAATCGATAAAAATATTTACTTTGCTATCGCAAATACGTTTTCCTAACCTTCAATCATTGACATGTAAAAAAAACCTTCTACATTTAAAAATTTAAATATAGGACAACATTCTTCAAACGGTTTTTTTCCTTGTGTACCTTGTGTACCCTTCGCTCCCTTCGTAAATCAAATACCTGTAGACGGTTGTTTGTCCCAATACGGAAGCTGTTGCCGCGTTTTCCTTCCCAACATCCGCATATTGAGATCTACAAATGTAATTTATTTGTATAAATAAATTACATTTGTGCACGATTTGCATTGGAAGCAAAATCCGATTAATATTAGATAATAGACTTCCCAAAATCCGTTATTAATTTCTATCGGCTCCTATATACTTTATCGCCATGATTCAAACATTGCAGGTGATTGTCATTCATCCGCAAGTTAATATTAATTACTTTCCATAAAATGATTGGACGGGACTATGAGTAAAAATAAATGAATATTGGAGGAACTTCGTATACACACTCGGCTCTTAAACAATCTGCAGGAGACACATTCTCTCATTATTTGGACACAACTCGCAAAATGACAACCTCAGAAAGATTATATTGACGGGAAAAGTACTGACGTGGGAGGTCACCGGCTAATGGAGAGAAGTCACAAATTTTCGCAACTCAACCTGCACGATGTAATAGGACACTTTCCTATGTTTGATTTTGTAAATTATTTAATATGTAACAGAAAATAATACTGGTTGGTTGAAAAATTGGTTATAAAATTGGTTGAAAAATAAAGCAGTTAATCATATTGTTGTGAGCATAAGTGGGGACATGGGGGAGATACCGCGCTATCTCTTTCTCACGCACGCAACGTTATGCCCGGCTACTCTCGGACACGTCACAGTGTAATATTAGTGTTAAGCTGTGATTCCGCAGGACGCGGCAGACGGCACTACTGTGCAGTATTAAATTGCATGAGACCAATTCCGCACACGACGGCAAATGACGGGCGGCAAGTGCCGTCTGCCGTGTGCCACGTTCTGCGGAATCACAGCTTTATTTGACAACTACTCTTCCACCAAATTTCAAAGCTTTATAACTTACTAAATATTTTCCCAATTTAAAAAAAATCCGTTATATTTTGGATGGCATATATTTTTAATAAATGTATAAAAAAAAAGTCAACTTTGGTAGTTAAAACTAAATATGGAAATTATGAAAAACTAATTTTAGTACCTATGAAGTCATTTTAGCGAAACAAAGAATTTTATATAAAATACGTTATCAGTAAATAAAGTAAAATCAATTTGAAATTTGTTCATTTTGTTATTTTCTAACAGGTGAGCTCATTATCAAGTAAAGCTTAATTAGTAATCTCGATTTACATTACAATAATTGTTTTACAGCTTTGTTATCCTCGGCCATTGATCCTCGGCCCACAATTTCTTTTGATCAGTATTAATTGGGTATCGAGGTCTACCTACATGGGCATATTTATTACTGAATATGAAATATCTAAATTTACACTAATATAGAGTTAAAGTTTCAGAGTTTGTTAGAAGTGATATCTGGAACTGATGGATTGATTTCGATAAAATGTGGTATTGAGTTAGTATTAGATTCTGGGAACGACATAGGCTATTTTTTAGAAAATATAAAGCGCCTTTATCAAGGAAAAAAATCACACATTTAGTGCTATGCACACTTTCATAGTTTTTATGTAGGTACTATGATATCTACGGAAGCTATTCATAGAACTGTTCGATAAAAGCAAGATATTAAGAATTCCACAAAAATATATTTAGTACGCATTATAAATTTTAAAATGCAAATTGAACATTAATACAGAAGCATTAACTTCAATAAAAATTTTCAGTTATTTATATCAGGATAAATGATTTTTAAAGTTATCGTAAACGAATTTGATGTTAAGGTCAGATACAAAGTAAATATTTAATTTCAACATTTTTTTTGTAGGATGTACATGTAGGATGCTTTATTTTATTCGTTATGTCAACACATTAGCCATGTACACAAGTGCCGAATTACCATCGATCAACATTGGATCAAGTAACATAGAGTTATCAACCCTTCAAGCCCCGCTTATATATATAGATGTATGGGAAAACCATATATAAAATATGGACACCGGTGTCCGTCGTGGGGCTTGACGAGTCAAGATCTTTATAATTTTTATAAATTTTACAAATATAAAAAATTCATATACCACAATATTTATTATTTGCATGAGTTCTAATGACTTTAACATTTTACAGTAGGTATAATAGTCACTATTCCAATGAGAATGTTATAAAATTGGATTTTTCTAATCCTGAGTTTTATTTATTCTCTACTAGCTTTTGCCCGCGGCACCGCAAGCATTAAAAAGTTTTTCCGGGATAAAAGTTCCGGTTGATATTTTCCCGGGATAAAAAGTAGCCTATGTGTTAATCCAGGACATGATCTACCCGTGTGCCAAATTTCATCGAAATCCGTTCAGTAGTTTTTGCGTGAAAGAGGAACAAACATCCTTACATCCATACATCCAAACATCCAAACATTCATACATTCTTACAAACTTTCGCCTTTATAATATTAGTAGGAAGTAGGATACAATTTTGCGCGATATTTTAAACTATATTTCATAAAAATCAATCAAGCAATTAATATAAACACCTGCCAATATGCCTCGGTGGTAGTTGTAATGTACTTGAAATGCCGATGTCATCACATTAAATGAACATTGAACTTGTACTTACAGGTTTGACAACTCTAAGATTTGGACAGATTTCATTAAATGCTGATAAAGTCCTTGAGCGTATTTGGAAGTAATATAACATATAAAATATAGTTTTTGGTTTCACAGATAAAAATAGAATATTTATTTTATTCTGCCTGCCTCGGTGGCGTAGTTGTTTTACGGTACGAATGCAATGCTGAGGTCTCGGGTAATCCCCGGGTCGGGCAAAGTAATATCCCGGAGTCTGGAATTTTTGCCCGATGTGGCGATAGGCTCGTCCTCTATCACATCATGGAACGGAATACGCATGGCGAAATGTAGTTGCGCCTCAGCCTACCCCCTCGGGGATAAAAGGCGTGAGTATGTGTGAGTGTGTGTGTAGTGGCAGGTACACATCTGCCACTATACCCGCTCAAACTATCTGAATGCTTTCACTCGATATATTCGATTTGCCTAAGGGCGTGCACGCTGAATTGCTATTTGCTCTTACGTCTTTTACGTCGGATACAACGAAATCTTATTTAATTTCATTTTGCAACTCACACTTTTATCGAAACCGTCGTCAATGGAAATCTTTGTAGAATTTTTGTTTGAAATCGATTCTTGGCTTACAGATTTTAGGTTGATTACGGTAAAGTCACAGGGGAATACTAAAAAGTAATGCAGGAAAGAGATAAAAATATTTATTTTTAACGCTACCTATAAAATATTAAACAGCTTCTAAGTAGGTATCGTTCAGTTTTATTTTTATCAAATTTATAGAGGTAAAGATGGAAAATGTCTAAAATGTTTTATGTAAAAAATTGTTTACGTTAATTTAAATAGATTTTATTTTTTATATCTGTCTTTTATCGTAGAAATCCGGGGCTCACAACATTTAGGCGTAAACAAATAATTATTAACTGAGCGCCCATTAATAAGATGAATGCAAGAATAGTCCTTGCAATATAATTTATTCGTAGAAATCTAATACCAATCGGATATTATTTAATAGAAACGACTGAGGTTACCAGCTTGTAATGAGGTCCTAAAACTACTTTCAATTGCTTAGGAAGATTTTATTTTAAGAAACCCGAACAAAACACAACTGCATAAGAAAAAATACATACTTTGGACATCTTATTTTATTTCTTGTTTTGTAAACTTTTACTACTTGCACTTCTAGTGATGATAGCATTTATTTACTCACTCAATGCACTTTATATATAATTATATACTACCTTATTTTTAATGTAATTAGAAATATCGAAATTAATTCTTATTTCTACTGCCATGCAGCAGTATGCACTGTTGGAGGACATTGTTGCCAGCATAATAACTGGTCATCATAAGACTTGACATCTAATGTCTCAGAGCGACGAGCGCTGTGCAGTGCCACGCAGTACTTTGAAATTCACAGTCATGTAAGGTAAGGCTACTCGCCTGGTGAGCGTCATGCTCGCAGCTTTTCTCACCATCCACACTAAAAAATAAATTAATAAATGTATTAAGCCTTAATGAGTAAACGAGTCATAAAACCAGGTTTCATTGATGTGTGGTCAACATCGCTCTAGTAAATGAGTCAGCCAATGATTTAGATATTAATTATTGTCATTTGCTTGTGGGTTCATTAAGTAAATGTATTTGCTAACGATTTGGCATACGTGTTAATTTTCCAATCGTTTTTCACATCATATGTAATTATTTGTTGAACATTATAATTTATAAAGTTGTACAAATAACATAATAAATATTAACATAACATAACCATAGGTTACATTTTTATAACTTTTTCTTACCCATATTTAACTGTGTAAATTATTTTAACTTTATTTCTGTGATGCCATTCCAACCCTAATTCAAAGGTGTCTTTCGATAAGACCATAAGAGCTCTAAAAAGCATTTCGTATGATAATATAACGTTATATGATATTGAACATCTGATATCCGGAACCAAGCGGATTAATTTGAGAAGGTTGAATTATGTATAAGGAATCGGGAACGTCTCTCGGATTCTAGAAATTGGAAGCGACGAGCAAAATATTGGATGGATGCAGTTTTTGTAATGCAGCTGGAGGTAGAATGCATCGGAAGCATTAGATACAGGTAGATGAAGATTTAAATATGGTTCACAATTTATTGTAGATATAGATGTTTAAACAGGTTTTATTCTAACAGAAGATAAGCACACAAGCAAAGGTTCCACTGAAAGTTATTGATCATCATCATCCATGAACACGCATTGGCGAAAAATTGGCGGGGTAACCACTTCATCCCGGAGCCGTCCCGAAGAAGCCCACTACGATTTTTTTTTTGGTAATTACTTCACTTTAGGTGATCCATCAACTTTTTCGTAGGACTATGCTTATAAAAAACTATACCATAATTTTCAAATACAGAAAGTCATTAGGATACGTGACAGGGGACGAATTTATTACCCTTCAAGGTTTCTCCAGATTCCCATGTCTATAATATTATAAAGAAGAATATATATTGTACTGGATAAGCTCATAAACTATTGGACGGGTTTTAAAAATTCTTTCACCAGTATAAAGCTACATTGTCATCAAGTAACATAGACCAAAATATAAAGAGGGACTTCTATAAAACTCATTCACGCGGGCGGAACCGCGAGTATAAGTCCAATATCTCTATAACTTCAGTAGTTGAATTATATTTTTGTCTTTATTATTCGCATCTCTAAAATGTGATGATGATACTTGTTAACCTCCTTCTCATATTTAATGATGAGAATCTCTTTGTTGCTTCAAATGGTTTATTAAATATATTATTGTTTACGGAGATTGTGTTTGACCTTTCAGGGTCGTTGGCATTAAACTTGACTCGGTTTGGATGCCTATTGTATAAACACACTAACCTTTGCTCACGGCATCGCCTACGCAGAATACGATGTGATAAAAAAAAAGTTTTTATCCTTTCTTGTATTCATGCTTACACCGTATTAACTTTCATGAAATTTCTTAATTCGATATCCGTCATAATAATACATGAACATTATATGAAAATAGTGTCCTAGTATTTATTAGGATTTACAATAGAAAAAATCAGCCTTTAAACATTAAATACATAGATTTTTTTCTTTTATGGCATCGAATGACGAGACGAGCATACCGTTCGCTGATGGTAAGCGATACGACCACCCATAAACAGTAGAAATACCATCATTGGCGGTAGAAATAGACATTGCGGTGGTACCCTCCCAGACAGACTCTTACATATGAGAGTCCTACCTCCAGTAAAGTTAGCTAATGTATAAACTTCAGCAATAGTTTCATTGGTGCAAACCCCAACGAGGCCCTAGTTTATTTTCTATTTCACCATCAATATAGATATATGTATGTATGTAACACAATATGCAATACTGACTCACGCTTATTCCGGCGGAAACAGCCTAATTGTGAAACGCGCATAAACTACATGTACGGTATAACGAGACATCAGGTTATAATAGAGCTCACCGAAGCCGCGGCATCCGATTCTGTGGTCTATCATCTATATGTTATTATAATTAATATCAGTGAGGTTCATACTATAATATAAATTAAATATGATTATAGTATATTAAAAACACAAAGCACAACGGCGATAGCCTTAGGAGTGGAACCTACTTCTGGGATAAATGTTGCGAATTTGAAACTAGCCGTTAAGGCATAAACTACTGATTTGATTAAGTTATTGTAGATTATTCGGCAAAAATAATTACTATCGGTTCTTTTAATAGTTTAGTGAAAATTCTTGATAAATACAAGATAATTTCTTAGAAAAATGTAGTATGCCAATCCGCCCTACGCCAGGGTGATTGACCTTCTGAGTAGCAGAGAAGGCCTAAGCCCAGCAGTGGGTCTGGTCAGGCATTAGATATATGTTACAATATATACTTTGAGGCTATTGGCTGCGCTTTCAAGATAAGAATGCGAGATTATTCTATTGTTCTTATTACACATAGGTACAAGTGACATAAACGCGCGATTTGCTAATGAATTAAAGATTCTGCTGGAGGAAAAACATCGAGGAATTAATAACTGGTTTGTTTTATAAATTGCATTGATATAGCTTGTCTAATCTATATATACATGTAATTCTATACGTCACTGAACTCCTTAACGGCTGGACCGATTTTAATGAAACTTTTTGTGTCTCTTCAGATGGATTCGAAAATGGTTTAGATTTACTATTCGATCCAAGACAATGTATAGCGGGATTTTCATTCAGGAAACCTTTCCTGTGGGCAAGCCGCGGGTAAAAGCTAATGATCAATAAAAAACTTAAAAACAGGATTTTACGTATAGTAGGTATATTATATTGTGACTATGATAATTTCATTATGGAAAAAATATGTAAAACCATAACAATATATTATTAATTTAACGTTTTTTTTTAATTTGGAATTTTAGGAAGATTGTTTAAAGATTAGGTATTTTTTTAATTATTCAAAAGTTTTAACATTTTTCACCAGTTGTAGACATTAAACAAAATAACTAAAATCCGATAGATATAAGCAATAACACTTATAACTTGCCTTAAAATATGTAAATATGTTTCTAAGCATTACCTATACTATACCTTAAATACTTTTATTGAATAAATCAACTGCAACTACTTAGACATATTGCTACATTAATATTATTTATTTTCTTTTATACCTAACAATTACACAGAGGTACATACATACACACTCATGCCTTTATCCCCGAAGGGGTAGGCAGAGGCGCAACTAGTGCACCCACTTTTCGCCGTGCGTATTCCGTCCCATGATATGATATGACTGCCTCGGTGGCGTAGTTGTATTGCGTACGCGTTACGAGTACAATTTTCGCGCTGAGGTCCTGGGTTCGAATCCCGGGTCGGGCCAAAAAAGCTTTGTGACTGGGTTTTTCCATCTTAAAAATTACTCAGTCGCAGCTCGGAGTCAGGAAGTTGGCGGTGTGATACCCCCGTGCCTCGGAAAGCAAGTAAAGCCGTTGGTCCTGCCCCTGATCTCTCTCCGGTCATGTCGGATTGCCGTCTCACCGGACTATGAGAGTGAAAGAATAGCGAGTGCACCTGTGTATTGCGCACACACTTGTGTACTATAATATCTCCTGCGTACCTGGCTGATCTCCATTGAGATTGACCGCCGTGGCCGAAACTGGCTAGGAGGATTTCATTTCATGATAGGGGGCAAGCCTATCGCCATTTCGGGCACAAATTCCAGACTCCGGGCTGATGCTCAATAGAAAAATATATCACTGTGTCCGACCCGGGTATCGAACCCGAGACCTCAGCATTGCAGTCGTACTGTAATACAACTACGCCACCGAGGTAGAAAATATTAACTTTAATGAAAGATCGTAATCACAGATAATCATTAATTATATACAACCATTATAAAATGCTTCCATTAAAAAACAATACGGCAAAATTCAATTGAATACAAACCTGTTTTGTAAATCACTAATATATCCACAGATTAAAAACCGAACTTTCGTATTTCGAACGAAATCGAAATTCAAAATAACGTATAGAATGGATCTACGTTCGCGTCGCGTGCGCCGTCGAAGGCTTTGAAGTAAAAACTACCAATTGGTACATTGAGCCTTGCCATTCTCTTGCTAGAAGTTGTAACGTCACAGTCAGACCGGTTAACGGTCTTCATTCACACCGTGATTTAAAAAGTAAATAAATATACAGCGGGGTTCAGTGTACTCTACACCTATTCGCGTATTCAAATTGAAGCAATGACATTGGCCTGACAGGAATAGTAAATTCAAGCTTTATTCGAATAATATCTAGCATTGATAAACGTTGCATTTGTGTTGTGAATCGCCAAAATATTATATTGTCTCACAATCTCACAAGTAACCTTCGCATACCCGCTTACAAACGGAATTCAATTACCTTATAAATAGATATTTAAGACTTATACTCCGTCCAACCATTTATTTAACTTTTGACATATGCACGCCTATGAAATTTTATAATTCTTGACAAGAAATCGAAACAAAATGATTGAATACTTTATGGACACCAGTTTTTGTTTTCCATAGTGAAGGGACTTGCTCTTCAGCTCCGATATTAATTATCAATCGATATTCATTAAACCCACTGATTGTGTAACAAAAATAATTCAAAACTATTACATTAAATAATAAAATGTCGCAGTGTAAATTGAAAAAAATGATTTTATATATGCGTAAGTATATAATAACCGATAAAATAAACTGTTCAAGTTAAATTTTGACAAAATGATATTGGATATAGAATATATACCAACCGAATAAATTTATAAACAGAAAATATACACATTTAAACGCTTAGGCATGTTTATCAAACAATTCAAAATGTTGAGCAAAAATAACATTTCAATGTGTTTAATCGATCAAAACTTCTGCTTAAATTAAATCGATTGCTACAAGAAATAGAATCGGTAACGCATTAGTACATCCCCTATTGATTAGAAACCGAACTGTCAAAAGTTAAATAAATGGTTGGACGGACTATAGTTCAAATTCATAAAAATAGTATATAAGTGGGTATTTTGCGCTCCGATAAATTATATCTAAGGTAGGTCTAGTTATCATAATATTCAGCCTCAGATAAGACTTTAAAATAACAGCGTCAATGAATGGGGTAGCAGCATTCTCAGGAACTCTACATCGTTTTGCATGGGATGGTCAGTACGCACATTATCGTGCAAGCGAACACTATGTTCAAGAAAGACAATAAATGTAGCCGCTTTATACCTAGACGTTATCTAGAACAAGTTACGTGCAAATTCGTTACGACTTTTCCTTTCTGAGAGTGACGCAAAGATTCTTTATGAATCTTCGAAATAAAAGCACAGCAGACGCCCATTGTAGTAATTCGGTATAAATCAGTAAAGTACAAGGCCTAATAAGGCCTATGTTCAGCAGTGGACGTCGTGTGGCTGATGATGATGATGATGATGAAGTAAAGTGCTGGTTTACTCTGATAGAATTCTATGGCTATTTAGCCGTAGATTAATAAATATTATTGTTAGGTTGAATGGATTGAATTGGAATAGTTATGTACACGATATAAAGTTCTATCCAAGCGAAAAGTCTTGATGTTTGAATAAATTGGTACTTTATTTCAAAGAATTTCAAACTTCAACAGTTGCAGGTGTTTATAGACTATGTACAATCAGCAGCATAAATATCTGTCCAAAATGAAAATCTCAAATCGCCTATATACGCGTTAAGTTAAACTGAAAAAAAAATCTTCGTACGAAGTAAAGCAAATCTCTTTTATTTTATTTTTGTGAAGAGAAAAAAAGATTGGTAAGAACACAAAAATATGTTGGCAATTTGAAATTTTCAATTTGTTCACCTACTTATGCTGGTGACTGTACCTACATAAAAGAAAATTCATATTGCTATTTAATTTTCCGTTCGAACAATCAAAATTTAAATGTAAAGTCATGTTTTGCTCCTATGACTTTAGCGCATAAATAAATCATAATCTGGTGTTTTATTTATTCATACAGTGAGTGTGATCTTCATGCTTTGTTTATGCTTACCAGTGAACAGGTTGATTATGGTAAGTAGCAAATCAACTGTTTTTAATATTATTTTGTCATTTATTAAAATCTATTACTGATTGATCTATGCGTAGTTACTAGTGTGATACGCTTCGGTGTAAATGTGTTGTGAAATATTATTAATTTTAAGAAATGGTTAGTGGGTTTTATAGTCTTAACCAGGTGTTGCTTGCGGCTTTGTCCGCGTGAAAAGCCTTTCTCGCTACAAAAGTCTGTAAAACGCCGGCGCCATCTATGTAAAAAATCTAATGAAAAAGTCCATTATTTCCCATGAGAGTAAATTACCGGGATGAAAAGTAGGTTATATGTTAATCCAGGACATGATCTACGCGTGTGCCCAAACTTCATTCGAATCTGTAAAGCTGTTTGTACTTACGTTAACTTCTAATATAATCATAAACTTTGGCATTTATAATATGAGTAAGTAAGATAAGATTACGTACCTACGAGAATTTGTATTTACGAATCTAACAATTAAGTGCGTAAAGCGTTTATATAGATTTACTAATTTTTGCTCGCGGCTTGTCTGTGTGTAATAGTTTTTCCGGGATAAAATTAGCCTAGTGTTAATCCAGGACATGATCTACCCGTGTGCCAAATTCCAACGAAATTTGTTCAGCAGTTTCGGAGATGTGCAGTAACAAAAAAACCAGACAGAAAAGAATTATAAAAATCGCTGATTTGTTTTCCATTACTCTTCTTCACCCCTTTCTTTTTAATCACATTTCTTTAAATGTACAGACACACCGGTTCTACAGCTTTATTATATGTATAGATTTCCTACACAACAGTATCTAATTTACCAAACCATTCACATTCATAGCTTCCCGTTATTATAATGTTTCAAAATTCAGCGCACGATATGCTCACATTCACATTATATGTTGTTGCACCGATTACACGTTCCTTTATAATGACTTTATAATTTTAATGTGTACTCGGGTATATATTCTATAGTTTGTCGACAGTAATTACAGTTAAATGTATTGGTATGTAGTGCGCAATCCCTAACGTCACGCGTAAAGCGATTAACTCTATTTTGTCGCAATATCAAAGTATTTTAGCAAGTAGTTGTAAGATTGTAGAATATTTTATAACACTATAAAATATCATATTTTTATCACAATTTATGGGAACAATGCAGAATTTCAGTTTTTGTTTAGTAATAACATGAGAAGAGAGTATACATTGTGAACAATGTATTTTTTGTTTTATTGCATAGTAATAACATGAGAAGAGAGTATACATTGTGAACAATGTAATTTATCTTTTTTTATTGCATTGAATGACGAGACAAGCATGCCGCTCGCCCGATAGTAAGCGATACGACCAGCCATATACAGTAGCAACACCATCCAGCATCATGAGTTACAAAGTACTGTGTGGCATTCCACTGCGCTCGTCATCCTGAGACACAAGATGTTAAGTTTCATTATGTCCAGTAATTATACCGACTGTAATTTCCTTCAAACCAAAACACAACAGTACATGCACGGTGCACACTGCTGCTTAGCGGTAGAAATAGACATTGCGGTGGTACCCACCCAGACGGACTATCGGATCTATAATCGCATAAGTGGAAATTATATGCTCTATCGAGCCAACACCCAGTTCCTTCTAAGGGACTGTTGTTTCAATTGTGGCCAGGTAAAGTTAAGGTTCTAATTACGCTGGTGAATTGCAAGCAAATTCACCAGCGTTAACTTTACTCGACCACGGATGAAAAAACTACCCCTAACATAACCATTAATTATTTACTTATAGAGAGTAGCAACAATGTTTGATGTTAAGCATCAATTTACTTTTAGCGTTCCACCTCTAAATTAGTAAATAAAATATATCGACCGTGTAAACTTCATCGCATCATCAGTCTAGAATCGCCTTATCGTAACAGGATTCTGTGCACTAGCAAGGGTTTGCACTCTATAAGGGAAGAAAACGAAGCGAGACTAATCTAGGAATTAGTTCGATCGAAATACTGGCAGCTTTACGAGGATTTTCTAATGTGCCAGATGTTCTGGACGGAATCATTAATTTATATAGTTTAACTTTGCTCTCTCATTATGCAAGTCATTAGGAAGGATCACGATCTTTAACTTTGTAAACGATGCCGTCTAGATAAATAATTGTGCTTGGATAACAATTTTGATTTGAAATCTCGTAGTCACTTTACTTCCTGTTATCGTCTGGCTGTCAACTCTATACTCTTTGTATATATCGGAATTTAAGGAAAATACTTGATCAGTAACGCCAATTATTTTTTTCATCGACCCTCAGATCGCTAACGTAAGCAAAAACAATAAAATAAAAATGATTATTAAAGACAGTGATTCATAAACTTTAGTAATACGTGTGGAATATTATTAAAATATTCATATTCGGTTCTGCAAGTCAATTGAAACTTATGCCTAGTCTAGCGAGCAATACTCATTATTTCGAAAACATTTGAGTAAGAATATTTCACACCCACAAAATACAAATAGAAATTATCTAAAGAGTTAATCTTCCCGTGCCAAGGCAGTGAGCTGAAAACAACTAAAGACCGTTTTTACTTACGCTTAATGAAGATAATTATTTCAAATGTGCGGCCTTGGCGACTGCGTGCTAATGAAGGTAGATCTGCCACGCCATCGCGAGAACAGTCAGTTTGTGGGTAAAATCAGCGATAAGTATTTGAAAACTCTTTATTCATATACCAACAAAGGAGATATTCTTTTTTTTATGCGTGCTGGGCCTCAAAATTTAACTAGGCTCAAACTTTATGGATATTAAAGGGACGTAAATAAGGATCTCGAATCCATTAAAAAAGTATTTTTAGATCTCTCCATTTAGTGTTTAATGTTAGTTACATTTAAAAACGTTCATATTAAAATTTAATATGAACGTTAAATGTAGAAACGTTATATTTAATGTAGTAAACTGCCTCGGTGGCGTAGTTGTATTACAGTACGACTGCAAAGATGAGGACTCGGGTTCGATCCCCGGGTCGGGCAAAGTGATATTGAGTTTTTCTATTCAGTATCAGCTCGTCTGAAATTTGTGCCCGATATGTCGATAGGCTCGCCCCCTATCACATCATGGGACGGAATAATGGCGAAAAGTGGGTGCACTAGTTGCGCCTCTGCCTACCATTTCGGGGATAGCAGGCGTGAGTGTATATGTATATATGTATGTATGTATTAAATGTAGTCTGTAAGAATAATAAAACTACATAAATCTCGGAATCAGAGGACTTTAAAATTATACGATTTATTGCAAAGGCCTAGTTTTTAGGAGAACTCTCGAAATATATATAAAGTATCTTGGATAGAATTTTAAGCTCGGTTTGGGAGATTTTTTTTTTTTATATGGCCATCTTCGGCTCATTAGGGACGGCTGCGGGCTTCCTCCGACTCACGTCTAAGTTGTCGTCCGCAACCGCCCCTAAGATGTCATTTATTGAATTAGAGGGTATCGACCTCCTAGAGTAATAGTGTTCTGTGGTATCGACTCAATATGTGAATGTTTAAGTTTGGGCAAGTTATTTTCGTGTGCTTATTTTTAAGAATTTTTGAATATGACGTTGCTAACTTGTTTGTGACGTATAACACACCTTTTTTTTCTGTCGGGGGGTTAAAAAGAACTGAATGTTTATTCTTTATATTGCATTTTAATAAAAAAATCCAGTATTTAAAATAGTATTTATTTGGGCTATTTATTAATTTATTAGTTTTATAATATATAATATAAAAATTACGATTGGTATAAAAACTGACGTAATTTTAAATACCTATTTGCAATAATCTCATATCCATAAACGATTTCCTTATAGCATTGTAAATTGTTGAAAATATTATTAAGTGTTCGAATTTAAAGGCTTAAATATTGAAACGACGTTGAAAGAATTTAAAATAATTGCTAAAATTTCCATTCGTTATTCAAAATAATTGACTTTTATTTAACTTTGCTCGGGATCCACGAAGTTAAATCTAAAGAAGTTCCAATTATTCATAGCAAGACTTTAACAACCCAATATAAAAAAGATATAGGTCAGAAGTTCGTAGCCGAGTGAAGCGAATCTGAATGCGGTCGAAAATAAGTCGCGAGCCAATGCTTCGTAAATCTTTTTTAAAATTTACTAGATTCATTATCTATGGACTGTCTCTGTGTCGGGCAAAGTGATATTGAGTTTTTCTATTCAGTTTCAGCTCGGAGTCGGGAATTTGTGCCCGATATGGCGATAGGCTCGCCCCCTATCACATCATGGGACGGAATAACTGCGAAAAGTGGGTGCACTAGTTACGCCTCTGCCTACCCTTCCGGGAATAAAAGGCGTGAGTGAGTGTGTGTGTGTTTAATTATCAATTGTACAGTACCTGATGTTAAGATTAGGGCTTGCAAATATTCGAAATTTTTGATATTCGAATATTCGACGATTTTTTATGGTATTATTCGAATTATTCGAATATTATTCGAATAATTAAATTATATTCGAATAATTAAGTAATATAAAAACTGTTCTAATAATCATTGTTTTTAATTGCCAATATCTTACTTAGAGTCTAATTTCTCTAAATGAAAACAAAATCTTAGTTAAAAATTAAAGAAAAATTGGAATTAGACTCTTAAGGTACTAAACGGAGACCTACAAAAATAAAAAAAAGTTGGTGCTTTAGAAACAAGTCAACCACAACACACACAACACGGTCTTGTAAATTGAAGTCGAGCGGTAGCCTGACGAGAGTCGGCTTTTCTCGCCACACCGGACTTTAGGGTGAACGCAAAGCGCTCGCAACCCTTTAATTTAAGTGACCATGCTGAGGGCAACCCACTAACGGGTTACGAACCTCGGCTCAGGACGGCCACTGGGAGAGGATGAGACATCAACGGTTAGTGGGGAAGATTGGTATTTAGCCTAATCCTATCCGTTTATTTCGTCGGCACGCGGGCCGGCTCTGTAAGGGGTTTGGGGGGGGGGGGGGGGGGGGGTGACGGGGAGCGCGGCGAGGTCCTCGACGGTGAGGACGGAACTGCGGTCTAGTGCAGTGTAAGAGCAACTAATTATTGCGAACACGCAAGTCGCAAATGGTAAACAAGGCAAAGCTTGAACGAAGACACCAGTGTCGCACTGATTCTCGAGAGTTCCCGATTGCTTCCGAGCTTTGACGAAACCGGTCACTTAGCTTGGGACACCGGCGGCAGCGCGCTCTGACAACGTAAAGTCCCACGCGAACTTTGAAAATTATATTTTGAGCATATCAAAAGTCTGAGTTTGGCATAGTGGACATTGATCGAATATTCGAATATAGCAGGTTTTGTATTCGAATATTCGTACCTCTTTATTATTCGAATTATTCGAATATTCGCATGCAAGTCCTAGTTAAGATGGTGTTAAAATGTCAAATGATTCAGAAGAGAAAGAAATGTCATCAAATATTTACCGTAAAACGTATCTATACTAATATTATAAAGAGGAAAGGTTTCTTTGTTTGTATGCATTGAATAGGCTCCGAAACTGCTGCACCGATTTGAAAAAATTAATATAAAGCTATATTATCAGCGAGTAACATAGGCTACTTTTTATCCCGGGGAAATGTAAAGCGGGACATTTGTCCCGGAAAAACTCATTCACGCGGGCGGAACCGTGAGTAGAAGTCTAGTTATTAATACAAGTCGTAAAGCGAGTTATGATTTTCAAAGTTAATTCGATTAACTGTTTGGTCAATGTCCAGTCATTTGTTTCCATTCGTGCCATCTGTACCATCCATACTCGTACAATCTTTGAGACTTGTAAAATTTACCTCTTGATCTCCTATTGTATTACAATTATTGGTATTGAGAGAAATATTATAATAAGCTCTTTTTAAATTACTCCTTAGAGAGGCAATGACTTCGATGGACGACATTATTCAGTAATGCAAACTAATAATTAAGATTTGCTTATAATATTGTTCTTGGAATTTTTTGATTAATGAATATATTCATATAAATAAAAGGCAAATTATATTATGAGCTGAATAACCAATATTAAACATTCCAAGAGAACGTAATTACGTTAGTAATGTGAAATTATAACTCCGAAAAGAATTTTTATACCAGAATTATAGCAGATAAGAATGTAGCATTTATTATACAGTAAATAGGACTTAAATTCGGTCACGTAGAACATTTGACAAGTGTCACTAGTGAGTATGAACAAAGATACGAAAAGTACGAGACAACATGAAAAGAGACATTTATTTAGATTTCATATTGTCCCCTTTTTGAACAAGAACTGAAAGATTTTAACAAAGACCTCTGTGTTGAAAGAAATGTAAAATCGAAAGATACAATTTCACCAAATTCTTATCTCACGGGCTTTAGTTGATTCGGCAATAAAATTAACGCGAAAGTATCGCGCGTCATATGAAAAAACGCCTAGATAAGGAAGATAAACCTGTTAGGGCACGGTGGAATACTCAAAAACCTTACACTCCGTTAACATAATTAACGGGCTGTTAAAGTAACTAACAGAGCATGGTGAAATTAGGTCTTATTACTTACTGGTCCACCGCCTCTGTAAAATATAATTTGCATTATCCTTTCTCACTACATTTCCTGTTTAATTTTTTGACTGATCTTTTGATAATGAAAATTGCGCTTGAATCCCTTTTAGCATTTTTATGGAGGAAATACGCGAAGAAATCCACTCCTGTTTTAATAATGTTTCGTGTTATATTTTAAAAGTAATATTAGATACAAAATCATTACTATCTTACAGGGGTTTTTCAATGGTTAACTTGGCCATCTTTTCTATTGCGAACGTTTCAAAATTTCAATCGTTTCGATAGAAAAATCAGTCCTTTAAAAGTATTGTACGTGAACAGTTTAATACATTTTTATCGATAAAAACATTTGAGTATCTCCTACTGCAATTCCCCTAAAACCATTTTTTCGCAACAGTTCGTTTTTTAACCGACTTAAAAAAGGAGGTTCTGTGTTTGACCCGTATGTATGTATGTATATAAGTTTGTAAGTTCGTGATTTTCTCGAAATTACCGATCCGATATGGATGGGGTTTTCGTTATGCAAATGTATATTTTTCAGGGAACGTTTTAGTACATAATTTTTTAGGATCTTAGGAGCTAAGCAAATACACGAACAAATGTACGAAAACAAGCTTATTTAAACTAAGCATCGACTCCAAATATACCTACGTATATAAAATTAAATTACATTTTGGTTAGGTTCTCTGCAAGGATTATGCCTGTACTGACTTGTAATTTCGACCTTTATCGTTTAACATTCAGCTCATATCCTCTTACATATTGTATTCTTACAAGACTGCGATATTAAATTTACTTATGGAATTTTACACTCTACGTGGTTGTGATAGAGTTTAAAATAAATTACAAGACTGCGATATTAAATTTACTTATGGAATTTTACACTCTACATGGTTGTGATAGAGTTGAAAATAGTGAGGGGTGTCAGGTTATTTTTTCGTTACGGAATTTCTGGATTCGGTCTCCACGCTCAAGGCCCGCGATAGAAGCTATGCAATAGCTTAAAAAGTTAAAATAAATAAATTAGATCCACTTTTGTACCACACCACAGTAACAATGATAAAAATAGATAAAAAGTATCCGTGTCCTATAGTGCTTTATAATAAAATCTATTTTAAGGCCGTGGTTAAAAATATGTACAGTCAGCCACATAAGAAGCTGAACAAATTCAAAATTTCAAATCGCTTTTACCCGTTAATTTTGATTATTTTTTTCCTATTTGTGTAAAGAGGTGGTAGGTCTCTCATATGTAGGAGTCCGTCTGGGTCGGTACCACCGCAATGTCCATTTCTACCGCCAGGCAGCAGTGTATATGCACTGTTGTGTTACGGTCTGAAGGATATTGTAGCCAGTGTAACTACTGGAAATAATGAGACTTAACATCTTATGTCTCAGGATGACGAGCGCAGTGGAATGCCACACAGTACTTTGTAACTCAAGGTGCTGGATGGTGTTGCTACTGTTTATGGGTGGTCGTATAGCTTACCATCAGGCGAAAGGCATGCTCGCCTCGTCAATCGATGCAATAAAAAAAAGTGAAGGTAATCGTCTTTATTTTATTTTGTGAAGAGAAAACGAAAATTGGTAAGAACACAAAGTTTAGAGGTGAATTGAAATTTTGCACTTGTTCAGCTATTTATGTGGCGGACTGTATATACTACATTATAACATTTTAACCTTTGAAAATGACTTCCTGCTACAATTACGATTATTACTTGAAAATTTTCCATGTAAATAATGCGTACTTATTATGTTTAACTTGAAATAAAGGAATCGAAAGGCAAACGTACTTTTGCGGGCGCCAGTATATTAATTCCGAGAACTTTGTCTCCTTAACTTGGTTATTTGATCTACAATTTATTTCCCCGAAGAGACAACACTGCTTACTTCTAACATAACTCCAAACGAACTACTTTGATAAATTAATTAGGTATGTTATAGAGGAACACGTGACTGTTGTGTTCGCTGTCTGCTTTCAAAATATCGCACCTTTCGAACGAAAACGACACAATTCAAAAAATAGAAAATTGAGTTGTCAATTTTAAATGACTAAAAACTAGTGCCTTATTTATAAAAATATTATAAAAAAGGGACCTATATAACAGATTTGTCCTTTTCCTGCTTGAATATGACCGTGTTTGAACTATTATTGTATTGAGAACTTCGTTTTAAGTAATTTTATGACATTACCTCAATTTTCTGTCTTTTTGAATTGTGTCGTTTTCATCCTAAAGGTGCGAATGTGTTAGACTATAACATCGACAAAAACAATAAACAGCATAGTGCGCAAGGAGCAAAACAGTGAAGCTTTAGCTACCCCTACCTCTACCCTTGCTGGTTCAAAACTGTGCATGTAATTGGCGTGCATATCTGAACCATTGTATTATTATCTCCTATTTTCGTGCATGTTTAGTATGTAAGCTGCTGGTGTACCATAAATAAATAAATGAGATCGTTTGGTTCCTTATTCATAAGACTAATGACGGTCTTTGAGCGAGTTGTCAAGAACTCCTCAGTACGCTGACTTGAATGCAAACTCAGCGCGATTTTAACTTCGATAATGCCACTAGGAAGTAAACTACATTATGATAAATTAAGACTGCCTCGGTGGCTTAGTTATATTAAGGTATGACTGCAGGTCTAGGGTTCGATCACGGGTTGGGAAAATTGATATTGGGTTTTTCTACTCAGTATCAGTCTGGAGTCTGGAATTTGTCCCCTATCACATCATGGGACGAAATACGCAAGGCGAAAAGTGGGTGCACTAGTTGCGCCTCTCTGCCTACACTTCGCGGATAAAAGGTGTGAGTATGGGATAAATTAATCCCTAGAATTACGCTCAATCATTGCATGCTTTTTCATATCTGCAACTATGTAAATAAGTTTATTTAAATATTTATTTATTCAGGATATTCCATTTATAAAAACCATGTCATATTGTCAATACCTATCGTGTACCATCAAACAATTAAATTTTCTGACGCAGAATATTTATATTAAGTCGTCTGAATTGGTATGTAAATATATCATTAATGATAAAAAAAAACTAACAAAAAAAGCGAACGGATTGACGCACGGTCCACACGAGAGGTGCTTGTCCTTCCACAGCAGACCGGCACCAAAAATATGTATAACTAGCTTTTGCCCACGGCTTCGCCCGCGTTAATAAGTTTTTCCGGGCTAAAAGTACATAAAAACCTTCCCGTTGAATCACTATATCCAACACATTTATTTGGATAAAGATTAATATTATGACGTTGAAACAACTCTTAACAAATAATGCATTAATTTCGACCAAATTTGATTACCATAAAAACGGTTCTAGTGAGTTAATCTTAAAAGATAGACATATACTGTCGTGGACATTTTTTTAGATCACTTCAAGAGGAATAATTCTTTCATACATATATTTTTGGTATCTTGAACCGTTTTCGCAGCGCATGCAATGGAAGCCCTCAAGGATGAATAATTTTCCCCGTTTTTTTTCACATTTTCCATTATTTCTTCGCTCCTAATAGTTGCATCGTGATGTTATATAGCCTAAAGCCTTCCTCGATAACTGGTCTATTCAACACAAATAATTTTTCAATTCGAGCCAGTAGTTCCTGAGATTAGCGCGTTCAAACAAACAAACAAACAAACTCTTCAGCTTTATAATATTAGTATATAGATAAATACTTCATTAAGGTTCAATATTGCTCGGCAAAACAACGACGTGGAAAATTACGAGTGAAGAGTGCATAAACAACTTTAACATATTTAAAGGTGTAAAATAAATGGGGATTGAGGACGTATTATACTAAGAGTGTAATTATTTGGCAGTTTCTGAATTTCTTTGTTAGATTATGAAGCTCCATGGGAAGTAAATTAAACTTATGTGTACAATGTATTCGGCTGTAAAATGATAATAATAGGAGATAATGAACTTTGGTTTCGCCTTTTTTTTTTTTTTTTTTTTAAATGGCCATCTTCGGCTCATTAGGGACGGCTGCGGGCTTCCTCCGACTCACGTCTAAGTTGTCGTCCGCAACCGCCCCTGCGCGTACCGCGTTTTTGCGGTCCTTTTTCCTGTTGCGGGGGCTCAGAAGCCCCCGAAACACCGCATCGTGTCCGCCTTTTGGTGTCCGAGGCAGCGTGAGACACGCTGCCTTGGACATGTCCATCACGGGGGTCACAGAAGTTGGCTAGACTAATGGGTGGGCGGCACGTCCCGCCCACCCGTGACCCCCGGAGGCCCCTATTAGTCGCCTTTTACGACAGGCAGGGGATACCGTGGTGGAATTCTCCAAACGCCCCCAATCCACAGGGCGGGAGACGTCGGTCAGTCGTCCACCCGACGCCTCCTACGTCTCGTCTGGCGGCGGGAGGGATCACCACTGCGCTGACGATCCCTCTCGGCACTCTCCTTCCGCGAGAGGACCGCCTCGCAGAAGTGGGCCACCGCCTGCCAGGCCTCCCGGCCGCCGACCATGGAAGCGACCACGGCCGGCAGCGAGAGGTCTTCTCCGACGACTGTTTTGAGAGCGCTGCGCTCCTCATCCCAGGCTGGACAACACTCCAACGTATGTTGGGCCGTGTCCATTGGGCAGTTGTCACAATAGTGACACACGGCCGACTCCTCTACACCTACCACCCGAAACAGGAACTCACCGAAGCAGCCATGCCCGGTGAGCACCTGCGTCAGGCGGTATGTTGCCGCTCCGTGGCGCCTGTCCAGCCATTCGGCAAAGACAGGACGCACTGCCTCTACGACCCGGTGCCCCCACGACGGGGCCTCCAGCCTGAGACGCCACTCCTCCACGGCGGCTCGCCGTAAGGCGGCCCTCTTGGCCTCCACCTCCTTCAGGGCCGGACGCTCCCCGCGACTGAACGCCTCCTCCCGCCAATGGAATACCTCGGCAAGGGATTTGGCGTCCAGGTCCCAGGGCAGAAATCCGGCCAATAGGCAAGCCGCCTCGAAAGAGACCGTGCGGTACGCCCTGACCGCCCGCTGCGCTAAAGCTCTCTGCGGGGCGCGCAGAAGGGCGACGCAGGGGCGGCCCAGGGAGTCAGCCCAAACGGGGCTGCCATAAAGGGCTATGGACCGCACGACTCCGTGATACAGCCTCCGGCAAGGGAAGCCAGGACCTTCCAGGTTGGGCAGCAGGCGGGAAAGAGCGCCCGCTGCCCGGGACAATTTCGTCCTCAACTCCTTAAAGTGGGTGCGGAATCGCCATCGGCTATCTAGGACTAAACCTAGATACCTCATGCTAGAGCCGATGGGGATCCGCACCCCCCCAACGACGATGCCGGCACCGGCCGGTGGCCCTCTCCGAGGTCCGTGAAAACACACGGCCTCGGTTTTCTCGAGGGCCACCTTCAACCCTAAACGTTGGATTCTACCAACTACTTGGCCGGTGCCCGCCGCCGCCAGAGTTGCGGCGTCCCGGAAGGTCCCCGCAGTCGCTGTGACTAACGTATCGTCGGCGTAACAAGTCACGCCGACGCCCCGGAGATTGGAACCACGGAGCACCCAGTCGTACCCGATGTTCCACAGGAGAGGGCCCAAAACCGAGCCCTGTGGAACACCGCACGACATCGCTCTTCGGTGCCACCCATCGGCGCCCGGATACACCACGTGCCTGTCAGACAGGTACGCGTGCACCAAACGCCGGAGATAGGGCGGCACCACGTGGTACCGCAGTGCCTCGTGGATGCAGGGCCAGGGCAGCGAGTTGAAAGCATTGGATATATCCAATGATACAGCTATCACTACACTGCCTCTGGCCACTGCATCCTCCGCCTGTGCCTTCACCCGCAGAATCGCGTGGACAGTGGAACGTCCCCTCCTAAATCCAAACTGCTCGTCGGCCAGATTTGGTCCGACCCTCTCAAGATGCTCGACGAGGCGGGTATGGATGATGCGCTCGAAGAGCTTTGCCACCTCAACTTTGGTTTCGCCTGAGATCTAGTATCGCTCGCGGCGCCGCCCGCATGACAAAGTTTTTCCGGGATAAAAATATTTTCTCGGGATAAAAACTAGCTATAGCACTCAGGAGTAATGTGGCTTCTTATCAGTGAAAGAATCTTCAAAATCGGGGTCAGTATTTCCTGAGATTATTGCGTTCAACCAAACAAACAAACTCTTGAGGTTTATTTGAGTATAGATAATTCATGACTTCCCCTCCTATGAACCGGAGAAATAAAAAACTGTTGTTTCTCCTAAATTATAACACTAATAATCGTTCAATAAAATTGCACTCATTTAACAAATAAGAAACAATAAAAGTTAAATCACGATATCTATTTCGTTCATTTTAACGCAACATGACATTCGAAATTCGAATAATGAAATTTACTAACTACACGTTCACACGTCTGGCTTCAAATAAAGAGCAACATAACATTTTTATTGTGTTTAATTACGTGTTTTTCCACGCACTAGGAATTAAGATACGTGAAAACAGCTTTTTAAAACTTAAGACTTTACGTTAAAAGCAAATTCACTGTTATGTCTTTTATCTGGTTTAACTGCCGAGGTCATCAGAGTCGTGTGTTTTTATAGCGTAGTTGCATGGCATGCGTGGTACGACTATCGCGCTGAGGTCTCAGGTTTTTATCCCGAGTCGGGCAAAGTGATGTTGGGTTTTTCTCCTTAGTTTCAGCTCGGAATCTGAAAATATGACCGGTAAATTACAACAGGCCCGCTGCCTACTTCATAGGACTCTTTTTTTTTTTTTTTTGTTGACGCGGAGAAAGTGACTTAATACTACCGCCCAGTGTTCAAGGGGAACGACTGAGCGGTTATGTTGGGTTCACCGTGCCTTACGACCCGACGTTGAGCCGCCCGGAGAGATGGAAAACGTCGGGCGACCGCCGGGCCGAGTTCCTAACCTATGTACACCGCACGGCATACCAACTAAAACTCCGCGGTGGCCATCTTCGGCGCATTAGGGACGGCTGCGGGCTTCCTCCGACTCACGTCTAAGTTGTCGTCCGCAACCGCCCCGGCTTCATAGGACTTAACAAAAGTACTGGCGAAATGTGGGTGTGTTACCTACCCCTGAAAAAGGAAGCGTGATGTTAAATATCTATGTAAGTATACATTCTTATTACAGTTATGTAGAGTATGTTATTTATTTGCCGTAAACATGCCTCGAACATTTTGACGTGCAAACTACAAAGGGGCTCAGAGAACTACTTGCCAGTATACCAGGATTACCTGATATTCATAATGATGAGTTTTATAGCTTGTTTTATTTTATCATGAACATTAGCTTACACGTTTATACTAGAACCTGTGCAATTACTGTTCAAGCGTAGTTCCGTCCCAAAACACGATTAATATTCAAATTTTCAAATACAAATCATTTATTAAATAATTAGGCCCCTAAGGACACTTTTACATGTCATTTTTAACAATGTTTTTTGACTAAAAGATTCTACCAGTGTTTCGGAAAAGCCCACTGACCTGAGAAGAAGCAAGAAACTCAGCGTAGGTCTTTTATTGTTATTACTAGCTTTTGCCCGCGGCTCCGCCCGCGTTAAAAAGCTTTTCCGGGATAAAAGTCCCAGTTTATATTTTCCTGGGATAAAAAGTAGCCTATGTGTTAATCCAACACATGATCTACGCGTGTGCTAAATTTCATCAAAATCCGTTCAGTAGTTTTAGCGTAAAAGAGGAACAAACATCCACACATCCATACATTCATACATTCTTACAAACTTTCGCGTTCATAATATTAAGTCGGATTATTTTTAAAATATATATATTTTATAATTTGTAAATAACGATATAAAGTCAATTTCAAAGACGAATATTAAATGCGAAAATTAACGGAGAGTACCTAAGTCAAAGAACCACTTACATGTTTAAGTTTAAGTAAACAATAGAGTTAACCATAGAACAGAACAGACCAGTCCATATTATATTACTATATTTATGATTGATTATATTACAAATCAAGAACAATTTAATCACTCCTAGAAACACGCTGAGCTTCAAATTTGTATGACACTGTTGGCATAACTCGTGTAATAGATTATTAAAACGGTATCAGTATTGGAGAACAAACAATAGATAATTGTTTACCGTCGTATATTTTACCCTAAATTAACTGGAACCATTAAAATAATTATACTTAGGGCTGTAGCTGAGACGCCTTCTTATAGTTGCCAACGCCAATAGAAAACTCAAAAATGTATGGGAATTACTTATCCATGCGAAATACTTATCGGTCCGATACGTTGTTTTCTTTTAGCGTTAATGCTTGTAGAAAAGCTTCTTCGCTATGGTCTCTTACACATCCCATACCTAAACGGTTAGATTATTTAAATTAATACAAACATTGCGTAACACTTAAAAGTATTACGCTAAAACTTAATACGTTGCTGATTATTTATTTTTTTTATTTCTAGACACACAAGTGTCATTTCTAAAATGTTAACATGCTTGTACTTGAGGCTCCACCGCGCTGGCGTAAAATACCGGTCAAAAAAGTCCGCTAAAGCACTCAGGAATAATGAGACCTCTCAAGTGAAAAAATAAATAAACTGAGTAGAATTTATTACTTAAATAATTTTTTTTTTCAATTGCAAGCGTGTTCAAATTAACTATCAAACAAAATAATAAACAAAGTAATAATAATCGAATATATACAAACAAACCTTAGTTTTTCATTATCTAAATTTATACTTCTACTAGCTTTTGCCCGCGGCTCCGCCCGCTTTAAAAAGTTTTTCCTGGATAAAAGTCCCGCTTTATATTTTTCCGAGATAAAAAGTAGCCTATGTGTTAATCCAGGACATGATCTACCCGTGTGCCAAATTTCATCGAAATCCGTTCAGTAGTTTTTGTGTGAAAGAGTAACAAACATCCATACATCCAAACATCCAAACATCCAAACATCCATACATTCTTACAAACTTTCGCCTTTATAATATTAGTAGGATACTTAAATTACTAATATTATAAAGAGGAAAGATTTGATTTTATGTTTGTTTATAATGGAGAAACTCAAAAAACATTGGACCGATTTTAAAAATTCTTTCATCACTATAAAGCTATATTATCAACGAGGAACATAGGCTACTTTTATCCCGGGAAAATATAAAGCGAGACTTTCACCCCGGAGAAACTCATTCACCCGGGCGGAGCTGCGGGCAAAAGTCTAGTTATATTTAAGTCTAGATGCTATTAGTGGTAATGAGAATAAAATTTAAAGTAATTGTTAGTATAAACATATTGTACAATGTTTTTAATGAAAATAACTTGTACCTAACGACTTTGTGTCGTTTGGTGCATTCATGTAATTGGTGTGTGTCAAATAAAACCATAATTCTAGCTAAATGGATTAAATACTAATCCTAGTAAGTAACATTACTTTGAACTTCAGTTTAAATTAGATGAGCCTTTTAAACATTTTATCATTTTAGTGATAGACTATTTTTTACTTTAAATATCTGTACACAAATGAATTAGAAAAATGTAAACTAAATAAAAAATTCACAGCGCAAAAAGTAACAAATTCTTAATAAGTTTAGGGCTGCTAATCGAATAGATAATTAATTAATAGGAATAAAATACAATTACAGTCTAAACTGCGCTATGGTTAACTCATTACGAAATTCCAACCAAACTGGCCACACAAACGCGATGCAAAATAAATAATGTTAGCCAAACTATATTGCAATTAGCACACAAAGGTCTATGGTATTTCATTTTAAATTCAAATACCTACATAACCATTGTTCATGTGTTATCTTTGGTAATGTTACATCCATTTCGTATGTTTAATGTAGTATGTAAAAGTTATACGAAAAATATAATTATAATCAGATTACCTTATATGAAGTAATGTACACACACACAACACACATTCACGCCTTTTATGGCAGAGGTAGGCAGAGCCGCAACTAATGGACTCGCATTTCGCCGTGCGTATTCCCTCCAATGATATGCCTATATAGCCTCGCCCTCTACCATAGTAGGGGGCGAGGCCATCGCATTATCGGACACAAATTCTAGACTGCAGGCTGATACTAAATGGAAAAACATAATATAATTGCCCGACCCGGGGATCGGGAATGAAGTAATATGTGCTTTAAAAAGCTAGCTGTAGCACGCGGCTCCACCTGCTTGCAAGAATCTCCCAGTATAAAATTCGTATTATATTAAAAAATTATATGTTTTGGCATTATATTCTTTACTATGTAAAGACCCAATAGGGCGCGGTCACACAACAGCTAGGTATATAGCGATATACAACGGGATGACATATAAAGTCTAACCTATTGATTGTTACTTCACATTTGTTACGTTTGTAACAAAATTTGTACAACTTGAAATAATTGAAGCGTTAGAGCATCAATATCATTAAATATGAAGCAAATAATGTTACAGACTAAAATTACTTTAAACACCATTAGAAATGTCAATATTGAATTCAGCAAGTACTTTAACAAACACGAAAACTGTATTGATTCATTAGTAGTTATGAATAAATTTATTAATTACGTTCGAAATATGAGAGAATTCCATAAATTCGAACTCCGAACAACAAACAGGTGTAAATAAATTAACACAAACAAGAATTTGACTTTCATTTTTATCTATCAACTATCGGCGCCGACAGACGTTGTCCTGCCCTAAAAACGAAAAAAATAAAATCCTAGAACCCGAGTACAGCGCTACCTACCGGATAGAATTGTAATCTAAACCATTCTCGAATCCTCTTGGAGACATACAAAAAAATTTCATTAAAATCGATCCAGCCGTTTTTCCACGCAATTTTCTTAATTTTTTCTTTCATAAGAACCTTCTCCTGACAATAATAAACACATCAAAAAAAGAAATAACGAAATCAGTCCAGCCGTTCACGCGTGATGCCGTGACCAAGGAAAATAGGGATTCATTTTTATAGAAGATATAAATGATCTTGATGTTTTCGTGATGATCATAATTATAATTGTAATTACTTATACTTACTTACCGGTAGTTACACTGGCTACAATGTCCTTCAAATCAAAACACAATAGTGCATATCACAATAGTGATAAATTTAATGTAAATGAAAAATTTTTGAAACTTTCACCAATTTGACCTGCATTAATCACTGATTAATGCAGGTCAAATTGGTGAAAGTTTCAACCGTAATATGGACTTGGTGAAAGTTTCAAAAATTTTTTCATTTAAATTAAATTTATCACTATTGTGATATGCACTATTGTGTTTCGGTTTGAAGGACATTGTAGCCAGTGTAACTACCGGACATAATAAAACTTAGCATCTTATGTCTCAGGATGACGAGTGCAATGGAATGCCACACAGTATTTTGTATTCAAGGTGCTGAATGGCGTTGTTACTGTTTATGGGTGGTCGTATTGTTTACCATCAAGCGAACGGCAGGCTTGTCTCGTCATTCAATGCCATAAAAAAAATATTATTAGTGAGAAGTGGACGATAGCCTAGTTGGGAATGGAATGGTCTGCCGAAACAGTGTCCGGAGGTTCAAACCCGAGGCTTCAATCTCTGACTTTTCGAAGTTATGTTTGTATTGTTTATCAATTATCGTTCACTTTAACGGTGAAGGAAAACATCGTGAGGAAACCTACATACCTGAGAATTTTCCACAGGAATTTCGAGGGTGTGTGAAGTCTACTAACCCGCACTAGGCCAGCGTGGTGGACTAAGGCCTGAACCCTCTCAGAAGTAAAGGAGGCCCGTGCTCAGCAGTGAGCAGTTATATAATACAGGGCTGGTATTATAAGAAGTAAGATACAACCCGCAGTCAGCACTTATTAGGAAGAAGAATGAACTCGTGCTATCTTTTAATATTGTTGCAATTATTCAGGAAAATATTACCGAAGTGGAATATTGCGTAATTGCATCCAAAAACTCTTTCCAACCGGCAGCATTCAACTTGAAGAGCGTAATATCAGCAAGCAAAAAAGTTCGCCCGTAACGAGTTCTTAGCAAATGAATAAATTCAACGAGTTCTGTATGAACCATTCTCGTATGTTGCAATATAATATTGTAATGGCAATACCAATTTGAAACGATGCTATGTTTCCAAAAGAATAAATTTAGGAGTTTAAGAATAAGTATGTAATGAAAATTGACTATAGCCTAGTCAGTCTGATGATACGGATGTTCGCAGGTTCAAAACCAAAGGAACACATCTCTTATTTTACGTATGTGTGTATTGTCTATCAATTATCGTTCGCTTTAATGATGAAACAAAACATCATGAAGAAACCTACATACCTGAGAATTCCCCAATAATAATTTCGAAGTATGTAAAGTCTTCCAACCCGCACTAGGCCAGCGTGGAGGACTAAGGCCTAAACCCTCTCAGTAGTAGAGGAGGCCCGTGCTCATCAGTGGGCAGTATATAATACAGGGCTGGTATGGTAGATGTAACGAGTTGTGCATGAACCATTCTCGTATAATGCAGTAGTATTAGGAACCGTGCAAACGCGTGAACTAGTTGTTGAGAAAAACTGCTTTTCAATGAACCTGATAGTTGCAGAAACAACTATCATCTTCATAATTGACGACGCCAACGCGATAACTTATTAATAACAGCAAATTAACGATGCTATCTTATGTCCGTTGGTGTATGAACCTTGTTTGATGGTCTAATCTTATGCATAGAACGCCCTAATCTAATAGTATCATCAATGCTCAGAGGGCTAGTTCCCTTGTAACTCCGCAGGTAACTTGTACGAGAAAGTTATACAGCGTATATGTTCTAATAATGCATGCTATCCATGGAGGCTCCTTTTCATGATGTACGTACTGAAACGAAGCTTAATTTAGTGTTAAATACTAGTTTAAATTTAACTTTAATAGCTGCTCTATTCGGTATGTTCTGAATTCTGAATAAACATGTACCGTATAACGCTTAGAGTAGAATGTTAGGCTGCGTTTCTAATGGCCAACACTCATGTCAAATGTCATTGATAATTGCAATAATGATGAAGAGGCGTGTATGTTGTAAGGTTATTTTTATCTGGTCACGGTAAAGTGACCCCACTACTTATTAAACAGAGTGTCGACTGTCAAGCGATGATAATCCCTCGCGAGTCGTTACAATTATGTCGGCCTATTTGAACCGGATATACAAAACAGTTTTATTACATAGAGCGGACATTAGCAAAATTTTCGTACAAAAATTTTGAGCCTAATCGTCAGTAACTGCCGTGAAATAGCAAAACACCTATGTCAAATGCATTAGAACATACTTTGAGATGATCTCAATACGCAAATTGGCATATATCCTTCCAATGTATTGCTTTCTCTACAAAATTTGCGCATACCGAGACGTCTTGGCACATGGATGTAGCGACTTATTACAATCAGCCCTGTATTATGAGTCTGTGTTACTTGAAAATAATAATAATAATAAAATAAATATACTGCCCACTGCTGAGCACGGGCCTCCTGTACTACTGAGAGGGGTTAGGTCTTAGTCCACCACGCTGGCCTAGTCCTGGTTGGCAGACTTCAAACAACCTCGAAATTATTATGGAGAATTCTCAGGTATGTAGGTTTCCTCACGATGTTTTCCTTCACCGTTAAAATAAAGAATAATTGATAAACAATAGGTACATACTTATTACCAACTGGTAATAACTTTATGATGAAAAATTTTATGTCCGGTCTGTAACTAACTATAATGTTGAATGTCTTTGGGATATACTCAGGTTGATCGCGAAACGCGGAACACTTACGTGAGTCACTATGGCGAGTTTTAAGACCTTATCGCTGCTTTATATTAATAATCACACTCTACAAAAACTTTTAATTTCATTTTTTAACACCATGCCTTCAATCCATAAAATTATTCTATATTTTATGCTAAATAAAACTCACAGTTATATCGGCAAAAACGGCGCAGTGGCATGACAAAATGTCTTTACATCATTGGTTGATTTCCGGTTATTAATTATGGTATTAAAAGCCGAGCACATAATCAGGATTTCAACAAAACACTGATGAATGCCCTTTTTATTAATACATTCTTTGATTGAGACTGCCTCGGTGGCGTAGTTGTATTATGTTACGACTGCAATGCTGAGGTCTCGGGTTCGATTCCCGGGTCGGGCAAAGTGATATTGAGTTTTTCTATTCAGTATCAGCTCGGAGTCTGGAATTTGTGCCCGATATGGCGATAGGCTCGCCCCCTATCACATCATGGGACGGAATAACGGCGAAAAGTGGGTGCACTAGTTGCGCCTCTGCCTACCCCTTCGGGGATAAAAGGCGTGAGTGTATATGTATATGTATATGTATATATGTATTCTTTGATTATATATCTTCAATAAGTACAAAGTTACAACAATTTTTTTTTTAAATTTTCAAATGGTTGTCCTGTAAAATTTGCTTTCTTGTGATTGTGTTGTTATTCATATAAAGCAGAGTTTATATTCGGTGGCCGCTATTCACATGGATACAACATAATATACCATACCACCAGCAAAACAATTATGCATGTATAATATCAATGTCATTTTTTCATCTGACTTTTTTAACCTAGCATTTTAAAGCGAGAGTTTTACGCTTTGTTCATTGCAAAATTTGTCGTTGATATTAACCTTGGTGTGACCCCATCATGTCACCTAAAATTACATTAAAATATAATTATTAAGGCATTGCAAAAACTGATTAGATTAAGGCTGCGTATTAGAGGACATGTTTGTTTTATATAATATAAAAAGCAGCGGGTTTGGTAACACTTTGCCTTTGTCATTTGAGTATTTTGAAATAGTTATTAATTTACTTGTAAAGTGATATTCCTTTTAATATTATCGTTACTCTTAAACGGTAGACAGAATTGTGTTACTGCGGTTGATCAGCGGTTGCCAAGAGGGAAACAGTAGCGTAAGATAGTGTTACAAAATATGAAGCTATTTCTTGACTACATAGCTAGTCAAATCTATAGGTATATAAAAAAATAAATCTTCAAATTGTATGTAAGCGCATAACTCTAGAACGACTGCACCAAATTGGATAATATTTTTTTGTTGTGTTCGTTATTGTCAGGAGAAGGTTGTATAAAAGTTTTTTTTTTATCTTAAATTGAGCTTTATTTTTTATCTCACAATATTATGAACAGTGAGTTAGCGAATGAGGCAGAAGACTATGAGAGATCTTCAATATATTGACAAAACATTGCCAGATTGGCGTTCAGTCGTTCAGTTTACACTTAGATAAAGAGTACCTAAATCCTTATTCTGAGAGTTTACATTAATTCATAAATATACCTACGATCCTAGATTGGCAAAATCATAGCGTGTAGAGGGACGCCAAACGCAACAGCAAAACAGTGTTTCGTTATATTATGTGTTTAGAGGTTAATCGTCGTGTTATTTACGGTTATTTATAAAAAATGCCACCAGTGAGGCTTCAAAATATCGGTCAGGCATTACAATAGTTATGGTAGAATTATTTCATTGTAATTTTATTTCATTCATCATGATCATCGACAACCTGTAGAGTCCGACTGCTGGGTAAAGGCCTCTTTCATAATATCATGCCACCTTTCTCGGTCTCAAGCCAATCGTATCCAGGTTCGACCCGCGATCCTTATATTGTAAATGGAAGATTTTGTCTCTTTTGTCATTAATATTTAATGTGTAACATTTCTAGTTTAAAATTTTAATTTGATAGGTTAATTGTGTACTTTGGAATTGGATACATCTAACGTGCCAATATATAAAATTATGGATAATCCAACTGATTTTAATTTACCAGATGTGCTAAATTTCCTTAGACCGCGACTGGAAAACAAAATGGCGGTAAAAAGTTCGCCGGGTCAGCTAGTATAATTATAAAAATACTAATGTGCAAGTACAGTCACCAGCGTAAGTAGCTGAACAAATTCAAAATTTCAAATTACCTACATACTTTTGTGTTCTTACTGGGAAATCTTTTTTTCTTTTCACAAAAATAACTGCCTCGGTGGCGTAGTTGTATTACAGTACGACTGCAAAGCTGAGGTCTCGGGTTCGATCCCCGGATCGGGCAAAGTGATATTGAGTTTTTCTATTCAGTGTCAGCTCGGAGTCTGGAATTTGTGCCCGATATGGCGATAGGCTCGCCCCCTATCACATCATGGGACGGAATAACGGCGAAAAGTGGGTGCACTAGTTGCGCCTCTGCCTACCCCTGTATTATGATTTTTATACATGTTAAGGGCCATGTAGTGCCTGGACAATGATTTTATTTTTAACCAGCTTTTGCCCACTGCTTCGCCCGCGTTAATAAGTTTTTCCGTACATAAAAACCTTCCCGTTGAGTCACTCTATCTATTAAAAAAAACCGCATCTAAATCCGTTGCGTAGTTTTAAAGATCTAAGCATACATAGGGACAGACAGCGGGAAGCGACTTTGTTTTATACTATGTAGTGATAGAAACATTGAAAAAGAAATAGTCGAAAGCAGGATTTGAACCCGCGACCTCCAACTACAGTTACATTAGCTCCACTAGGCATCTACTTTAAAGAGATAAAATAGGGAACTTGAAATTGAACAGACGAAGGTAAGGTCGAGATAGCTCAGTTGACAGAGCACTGGCACGGTACGCTGAAGGTCGCGGGTTCAAATCCTGCTTTCGACTGTTTATTTTTCAATGTTTCCATTAATAATAAAATAACAGTTTTGTTTAAATGCTCTAAAAAGAAAAACAACATTAAATTGAATTAAACTTTTAATAAATTGTAATACTATGTAGAGATAAAAGCTTGTCACGAAATTTACTTTTGTCTAGAATAAGTTACATAATTATTGTATTATTTACACAAGTAGGTAAATCTCGCGACAAGCTTTTATCTATAAATAATATTAAACAAAGTTTAATTCAATTTAAAATTATTTTTAGAACATTTAAATAAAAACTTGTTAAAAAAAATACTCTTAATTTATATTTAACTTTTTACTTATTTTTCGAGTTATTCTCAGCAAGCCCTTTCATCTGATACCCATATTATGGACGTGCACAAAAAGTAACTAGTTCACCATCTTCGTACGTCCACCACATTGGATTCAGAATGACGTCACCTAGTTAATAATGCATTGTCACCCAAACTGAACGTGTATGCAAAATTTCAACTTAATCGGTAGAGGGTAACTACTTCAAAATTGACTAACAAGATTTCACTCGAACAAAAATAGTTACTTACAGTTAAACATAGTTAAATAAACGCTTTTAAATATATATATACATTTACATCTAAATATAACACAAATGCAATGTATATTTCATGATACCAAAAACATTCTTTTTATGACAACAATAATAATTTGCCAAAAAAATTGTGACTGGGTTTTTCTATCTTAAAATTTACTCAGTCGCAGCTCGGAGTCAGGAAGTTGGCGGTGTGATACCCCCGTGCCTCGGAAAGCACGTAAAGCCGTTGGTCCTGCGCCTGATCTCTCTCCGGTCATGTCGGATTGCCGTCTCACCGGACTATGAGAGTGAAGGAATAGCGAGTGCACCTGTGAATTGCGCACACACTTGTGCACTATAATATCTCCTGCGTAGCTGGCTGATCTCCGTTGAGATTGGCCGCCGTGGCCGAAACTGGCTAGGAGGATTTCATAATAATTTGCCAGACAGATATAACATTATTTTACCGAACTTTGTTTTTAAGCCTTTTTGATCATAATTAAGGGTCTAAGTTACAAATCATTAAAAGGTACCCTACCTTTATTTTTTTATTATTTTAAAATATATGTTTTATATGCAAGTGTTATATTAATAAATGTGTTTACGAACATTATACTAAAATTAAAAAGAGTCTAAACACAAAATTTGTGTTAAATAACAGTCTTGAGAAGAACATGCTATACGTAAATTGTTTAAAAACTTACTTGTAAGATAACAGTCTGCTTTACTTACAGTTCAAGAGCTTTTTGAAATCAATGTAGCATTTTTTTATCGTTAATCGTTTAACAACGTACTTGTAAGGTAATAATCTCCTTCCTTTGAAAACATGAAATCCTCCTAGCCAGTTTCGGCCACGGCGGCCAATCTCAACGGAGATCAGCCAGGTACGCAGGAGATATTATAGTGCACAAGTGTGTGCGCAATACACAGGTGCACTCGCTATTCCTTCACTCTCATAGTCCGGTGAGACGGCAATCCGACATGACCGGAGAGAGATCAGGCGCAGGACCAACGGCTTTACGTGCTTTCCGAGGCACGGGGGTATCACACCGCCAACTTCCTGACTCCGAGCTGCGACTGAGTAAATTTTAAGATGAAAATACCCAGTCACAATTTTTTTGGCTCGACCCGGGATTCGAACCCAGGACCTCAGCGCGCAAATCGTACTCGTAATCCGTACGCAATACCACTACGCCACCGAGGCAGTCACGCAATACCACTACGCCACCGAGGCAGTCAAACTCTCTCCTTCCTTTACTTAAAGTTCAAGAACCATAAACGTAGCATTTTTTTTTATTTCAATAGTGATTACAAACGTTTAACTAGGCCATATAAGGATACGTACAATGACTTAGGAGTCATTAATGCTTCGTAATCCTTTAAACTCAAGTCAGATCATAGTCCCTAAAGAAATACGTTGTATAATAAGCGATAGCTTCCACAAGGACATTAAAATTTGCAAAGCGTAGCATTCAGAAACCATCCAACTAAATTAGTTTCTATCAATTTTTAGACCGTTTCAATCCAATTTTGTGTGGTTAAACGCTTGGGTTATATAAGTTTACTATACATTCCTTTTTCTCCATATTAGAATTTAAAAAACTCTGTGCACATGGCATGTCGATGGTTATTGTCACCTTTCGCCATATCCCGACACCTTTACACCTTAATAGAATATTACAATGCGGTAGTAAAACAGATTATGCTGTGGCACCAGATGTGTACGTCAACGTAAAAAATAACAACCACGACATGAAATTCTGATGCTAAACCTATACGTGTTGGGGGGTTAAACGGCGATTTAGTGGCACCGATCGCGCAAACTGCCGTATTCTACGTATAGCCGTATAACTACACAAAGGCATATTCACGTGATATTTTTCATTCGAAAGGAAATTCGGTAAAAGTTTTTTTATCGACTTGTTTTTGCCGTAACTCTGCCTCGTGCTGGGCATGTGGAATCTTCAACCCTTTTGCGGTAATGATTTGTTCATATTACGTTATGTTCTAAACGTAAATTCTGAGTAAATATTTGTACATTTTTGCTAATAAAAACTTAAGAAACTTGTCGACCTTTTGACTCAGCGAGGTTAAACTACTAAACAACTAATTCCATTACTTTTTAATGTACTTGAAGTGCGGATGTCCTCACATTAAATGAACATTGAACTTGTACTTACTGGTTTGACAACTCTAAGATTTGGACCGATTTCATTAAATGCTGATAAAATCCTTGAGCGTATTTGGAACTAATACACCATATAAACTAAAATGTTTGGTTTCACAGGTAAAAATGGAATATTTGATTATGCCTGACTCGGTGGGGTAGTTGTATTACGGTACGACTACAGTGTTGAGGTCTCGGGTTCGATCCCCGGGTCGGGCAAAGTGATATTTAGTTTTTCTATTCAGTATCAGCCCGGAGTCTCGGATTTGTGCCCGATATGGCGATAGGCTCGCCTCCTATCACATCATGGGACGGAATACGCACGGTGAAAATTGGGTGCACTAGTTGCACCTCTGCCTATCCCTTCAGGGATTGCGGACGTGAGTGTGTGTGTGTGTCATTTTATTCTCGGATATAAACATTTAGCAGATAAAATAACTAATTATATGCCACATTTATTTGTTAGATAGCGTTTTATGTAAAATAATAATTAATCAGTGAAAATAGCCCTTATGCTTTTATTAGACCAATGTGCTATCATTATGTCAAAATTTTAAAGCTAATAATTAATGTATGGATTATTTTCATTACAAATAACATAAATAATGTCAAGCCGGTCGTAAAACGTAAGCCAAATCTTCTACACCACGCTTGATATAGTTTGTTGCGCTTACCTCGCCCCGCGGAGCCTCGCCCTGAGGACTAGTGGGAAAAATTAAAATTAAATAACCCCGACACAAAAAATCCCTAAAAAGTAAAATAATAAAAGTGTGTTTGTCGTTTAAGAGCCTACTAATATTGCGACCCAAGCGTTGTCGCGTCGGGGGACCGCTAAAGAAGTATTTTCATCTCCCTGGTCCGGAGTTCGGACCTCCGACGTGAGGACGCTTCAGTCAAAATATTATTAGGTAGGTACTTAAACGACAAAGACACTTTTATTATTTTACTTTTTAGAGATTTTTTGTGTCGGGGGTTATTTAAACTTTAATTTTATTTTTATTTCAAACTTTTCAAATTAATTTAGTTCCATCACGGGCCTTGATAATCAACTATATAACACATACTCATTGAGACCATCCTTATGAGCCCAAACACGTTATATATGCTATACGTTGCTAAGGAGTTGGGTACCCTGCAGACTACTTGATTCTGCAGCATCAGCCCATGTTGGAAAATATTGTCGATGTCACAGTACACCAAATTTAAAATCCATCGGGCTTCTTAAGTTGGAAATTAGCTGATAATCTTCAAATGCCTGAACAGATCTTTTTAAATTATAGCTAAGAACCATCTCGATCACATCAGCTTTCAAACAAAAAAAGACCGCGTCCAAATCGGTCCATTCGTTTGAGAGCTACGGTGCCACAGACAGACATACAGATATACAGATACACACCCTAAACTTATAACTCCCCTCTTTTATGTCCGAGGTTAATTAAACTATTTTTTTATTTTAATTTATGAATACACTATGGCTGTCAGTATCATAGACATTATAGATCCTTTGTATGCTCTAGTACATATTTAAAATACATACATATTAATACATTTTGTGCAAACCAAGTTCAATTGCTTCATTACGTAAATGAATATATCAGTAAACAAGTCGAACAAGTCAGTTCATAGAGTACGTATTCGTGCCTACAAATTGTTTACTATTTCAAAGTACCAAAAATATTCGAATCGTGACATGAGTTCAAATGTAGAATTGACTTTAGGAAACACGCGGCCACACGTAATGTTTTGTAGATACCATTTAATGAGCGTTTCCAACCGTCGCGCCGGATTTATTTACTTGATATTGCGTTGACACGCATGAGTAACTAACACTAACATAATATTAATAAAATGTATCACACTATCTTAGAGCTAACTCGTATTTGAAAATCCTTTATGTTTTGATGAATCGCACTTTGAAATATATTTTAGTATTTTTGCTGCCAGTAACTTTTAGTCGCAATTCTGTTTTTAAATACTAACGTACACCAAGAATGGAGTACAAAGTTATATTTTAAAAGATACGTAAATACAATTTAGTTTATAATTACTTTCAACTTTTTTTTTTCAATTTTATCTCAAATAATATTATAAAGATTAGTCGAGTATAGTGTTTATATAATGATGAAACGTTATCTTTAACTTCATAATTTCTATTAAAGCGAGTCTTTATATCAAGAATTAAAAGCCATTTTCATTCCAAACATGGCGTGGATTAATTATGTTTTATTAACAAAAACCGCTAGTATTGCTTGCTTTGACGCATCGTTAACTGTATTATTAATAGCATGTTCATATTCAATGTATTCACATTGGCTAATTTCCTTCAACATTTCAACAACTTCCGCCATAACAACTACAAGAAACAAGGAATCTTTATCAACTAATTATTTCCCATCTGAACAGAACCCACGTTTTACTGTTATTGCGTTAGAAAAGAGGAGGAAATTGGAGCAGTTTCGGCCACTTACATTTTGTATGGCAACCGCAAGCCGTAAGCTCCTCGTATCTCTCACTTTAATCTGACGAGGGCCCACAATCGCTCCTTGTTCGTCCTTTTCCACTTATTTAATTTACTTTTCTGTGTTTCACATTAAAAATGTATCAGTATAAACACATTTCATGCAATTGTTTCAACGTGACATTTAGTGGCACGTGTTTTACCATCTGTTTCCTATTAACAGACGATAGCTGCAATTCGGCCACATTAACATTTGCTAGAGTTTCCTCGAGCAGTCAAAATAACAGGATATTAATTTAGCTCTGCCGCAGCAGTTAGTGTACCTATTTGAAATTCAATTCCGCGTCTCGAATGGGGCTGTGTTGGGACCTGAATTTTGATCAGTTTTGTTTACGTTGCTATTTAAAAGTGTGAACAAAGGATTAAGTGACTTTTAAATCGCGTTATTGACTGTCAGTTTTAACTATATGTAATGATTTTTATTAATCAACTGACGCAAATAAGGCATTTACTACGCCTATATAAATATCTCCATAAATACATTTAAAGCAATAACATTAACTCATTGAGACTACAAGTACAAGAACGTTTATAGTTAGTTTATATTTATCTTGTGAAAGGAACGTACTGATTTAGCAAGAAATATGCGACATATAATAACCTCTATAGCTGCCATAAATATTATATTTTCATTTCGGACGCCCTTACCCTTGAGAGTGGTGACCTTCAGTAAATTAAGGACAAGTTATAAGAGCAAAACCTTTACCCAAGCTTACATATTTTTTACTATTACTTTTAGTAGTGTACGAGTATTTGCTTGCTATAGGGTTCATTTTGTTTTCTTTTCTCAGCAAAGGTCGACGTAGTTTCAGACTCTAGGAACCTTTAAGTGGTTTCCTTTTTATATTTACGTTCCACGAACAGTCCATGTAGGCACGTCGTGTTGTAATTTTATAGGTCTCAAAAATAATACAAAAATATGTCCAATTAAGCCCGATAAACCTTAGCAAGAAAAATAAATGCAAAACTGAATAAAAGGTTAAATTAAGTAGTAAATTATTGAGCAATCCGAAGATAATGCCCCTAAAATACAATCCAATCAACTGCTTGCCTACCTGACCGTCGTTAGATTTCCGAAAACAATTCCAATGAAACTAGAATTTGTTTGAGTCGTACGCAGGACAATCTAAACTAATGAAAAAGTATATATCGCAACATTTTTGTTTTGGTATTTTTTTTTCTATACGTTGTTACAGCCAACGTTTTCCTATAGAAAAATAGTGCACGCACTAAAAACATAAGTATGTTTGTAGTAAAAATATTATCAAACAAGAGTGCGATAATTTATTGTGAATTGGTGCAACTTTTTGTCTATTGTTATAAATAACATGTGTTATAGTACATTATGTACATACATACATATACATATACACTCACGCCTGTTATCCCCGAAGGGGTAGGCAGAGGCGCAACTAGTGCACCCACTTTTCGCCGTTATTCCGTCCCATGATGTGATAGGGGGCGAGCCTATCGCCATATCGGGCACAAATTCCAGACTCCGAGCTGATACTGAATAGAAAAACTCAATATCACTTTGCCCGACCCGGGGATCGAACCCGAGACCTCAGCATTGCAGTCGTACCATAATACAACTACGCCACCGTGGCAGTCAGTACATTATGTATTGATGTTTTTGTTTTATACTAGACGAGAAAACGCCTCGCATGATTCTAGTAGCAACTGGTAACTTACTTGAGCTGTGAATCGTAAGATTCTGAGCTTGAGTCCTAGGTTTGACAATATATTTTTTTATTTCCAGATTTGGCCAAACACCGTCGAGTATAATATATATAACCAGGTAAAGTATGGGTAGTAGATTTCTACCTACAGATTCGAGCATAACGGCTTCAGGTCGTTTCATATTGACGTCCATTCTAATAAGTTAAGTACAATATGTAAACTTAAATATTTATCGGAACTGAACCTTGTTTAGCGAATTCAAAATCTATTTTGGAGGTATAGGTACATAATATATTTCTCAGTGAAAGAATTATCGGTTCACGTATTATTACAAAGACACTGGCTACAATTTCTTTCAAACCGAAATACAACAGTGCATGCGCACTGCTGCTTGGCGGTACAAATAGACATTGAAGTGGTACCCACCCAGACGGCCTCTTACATATGAGAGATATACCACGGGTTTCCTGGAATCTATAGCTATTTAGATATGCCAAGAACGAGTAGTTGATACATTGATTGCGTCTAATCTTGACAAGGTGTACGATGACAGCAAACAACAATTAACGTCTAAAAGGCGCGCTTTGAATCAGGTTTCAAAACGATAAATACGAACAATCATTTAAAACTTCTTATTTCGGATTAAGCATTAATCATGTGTGTATTTTTATTTAACTGTAATACTACGCAGTACTATTTATTTCAAATACATTTGATGATTTCGCAATACTAATAGTTAAATAGTTTCCACCCTATATAATTCTATAATTTATAATATACGTTTATTAAAATCTGTTGGGTTAATACCGGATCACGGGGTAATCCCGTTATTTCAAGATTACTGCTGAACCAACAACATTTTCTAATACGTGACCGTATTAGGTTTAGCAGTAATCTTAAAACAACGGTATTACCCCTTTATCCGGTATTACCCCAACGCACTCTATATCGACGGGTGAATGGCTTTTTGGCCAATATTGACTTATAAACATAATATTTTCTGCGTTGGATGAACCGGGTTTCGTTTAAATTCAAGCAATTTTTTCATTTGAAACAATGCGATTTTGAGGCTCTATTCTTAAAGCCAGTGTATGAACCGAAGCGATGATTTTCTTAAGAATATTATTGCGTTTAATTCGGGACTAGTTCTAATAAATGGATTGTTTTTTTTTAAGAAATTCATAAACGTTACTCCCGGTGCTATAGCGTAGGTACATTCTTTTTCGAGATTTTAAACTACAAATCGCTCTCCTGCAAAGTTTATAAGTTTAGCCAAATAGCCTTTCACCCCGCGATATATAAAATACACCAATGTAAGAGATGCAGATACGTATAATGTAGTGCGACAAAATGGACTAGCTTTCTAAAGTTTTAATGTTACAGTAAAAACCCGTTTTTGGCTACAACACATGTTGAATTGTTGAAAACTAGTTTTACTTCATGCTTTTACATCTAGAATTACCTTGTTACAACTAGAATATCTGTATATTAAAGCCTGTGCTTGTGAACTCCAATTTTAACACACACGAACACACACGCATACACACTTCACGTCCTTTATCCCGGAAGGGGTACGCAGAGGCGCAATAAATGTTTTTCGCCAACTTTTCACCGTGCGTATTCCGTCCCATTATATGATAGGGGCGAGCCTATCGCCATAACGGCACAAATTCCAGACTCCGGCTGATAAACAGCAGTTTTTGTCCAAAACTTTTTTGAATAAAACACGAAATTGATAGATTCAAAGCCATTGTTTCAAACATACCATTGTCATGGCCATTGTATCATAGCTTTTAAATATTATATTGTTTATTATGGAAACCTAGAGTATTATTTACTAGACAACAACAAAATACCCCAATTCCATTCAGCAATTTTTTAATATTGAATTTTATTTGGTCTTGTATGTCCTTTATCCTAAAATTCAATATATCTTAAATTGTTCGAAAGCTATTGAGTTCCTGATAGGGTTTCATGAGACAAAATCGATTGCTTTTGACCCACTCTATATGCCCTTAACGGGAATACGTCGTATTAGCAGTCACCCTATATATATATTAGGATAGAACTCCTAAAAACTAGCCTTTTACAATAAACCGTTTATTTGTAAAGATTTCAGATTTTGAGATTTAATATGAGCGTTTTTAAAAAAGTTAATTATAAATGGAGGGATGAAAATTATATTTTTAATGGATTCAAGATCTATTTTTTGCTACTTTAATATCCCTAAAGTTAGAACCTTGTTATATTTTGAGGACCAGCACCCATACAACAAGCGGATATCTCCTTTAATTATTAAAGTTTCACTCTATGACGCTTAAATGTCCGCCGTAAATCTGTCCATGTACAAATATTTTGTGTCTACAATTGAAATGCTTACAAAAATAAGCTACTCCTGCCGCAGAATGGAATTAAACATAATCAGAATGAGTACACCAATTGCTCCTTTGTCTACCTCTTCAAAAAGAAAGCACTGAAATTACAAATGATTTAGCCTTTGGATTTAGATTTATTCTTCCAATCAACCGCCTGTCGATCGTCAGCCATTTTTGGCGGTTTCAATGGCAAAATGCATAAAAACTCAATGAATGAGTTACCTCATATACCTACGATTGGAATCCAGAACTTCACAACAGAAGTTCCTTCAGCAATGAGACCATCAAGGTCGATATACGTTTGTAATAAAAAAAGTTGTACAAATTTGATAAACATCAAAATTTATTTTTAGTGAGGGTGAATCAAAGATGCGGTCCGTCGGTTTCATCTTGCCCGAGCCGTTCATGGTCTGCTGAGCACTACATAATGTTATCCTTGAGTTCTAAGTATATATTTGGATCATAAAATATGATTTTTATGAAAGGGCCACGAAATCAGTTGCTAATGATATGTTGTTATTTGGCTAGATTAGATAGCGTTAAGGTAGAGATATCTGCGAATAGTACAAATATAGGAGATTTTTTTGCGACGACGATATTTTTAACCGATGAAAAAAAACAGAGGTGGTTCTCAAGTCAATGTATATTTTTTTATGTATGACCATGTATAACTTTTTACAGAGTAGCCCGATTGTGGTAATTCTTTTTTATTGGATAGAGTATATCTCGAAATTGGTCTCATGTAAATTTGGAACAAAAATCTACCCCAAAGTGGGAATAACGGGCTGATTTATTATTTACTCACACATTGTAATGCTGAATTGTGTATTCAAAAAACTAAGCATGTAGTTTATAGCCACAAAAAAATATAAAATAAACTTATTTTAACAAAAAAAAAAAAAACCGCCGAAAAAACTGATAGGCAAAAAATAAGAAACATTTTTTATTTAACCTTCATAACTAATGTACGTATATTTGGAGTTGGTGCCTAATTTAAATTTCCAGGTAAGCTAAGCGAATGCACGAACAAATAAACGAAAACAATGTTCAATTTAAATTAGGCGTCGACTCCAAATTTTCGTATATGTACATATACTAGCTATTAAGTTTTGACTGCCTCGGTGGCGTAGTTGTATTACAGTACGACTGCAAAGCTGAGGTCTCCGGTTAGGTTCGATCCCCGGGTCGGGAAAAGTGATATTGAGTTTTTCTATTCAGTATCAGCCCGGAGTCTGGAATTTGTGCCCGATATGGCGATAGGCTCGCCCCCTATCACATCATGGGACGGAATAACGGCGAAAAGTGGGTGCACTAGTTGCGCCTCTGCCTACCCCTTCGGGGATAACAGGCGTGTGTGTGTGTGTGTGTGTGTGTGTGTTTTTATCAACTTATGTGGTTATAATTATTTTATTTTTTTTCTATTGTCCAAATTTCACTCGTGCCCTAACGCCGAAACTCTAAGCCGGCAATTCTAATAAAAATAAAAAAATAAAAAACATTTATTGGTCAAATAGGCTTATAAAAAAGCACTTATGACAGGTCATGACATGAAGGTAGACACAATAACAAAGGTACATAATAAACCAATGAAGTAATTTAAAGTTAAATATTGAACAGCCAGCACGGGCTGATAGGTACAGAGGACACGGACATTAGGGACGGGAAAAGGGCTAGGGAAAGGAGAAGTGGAGCTGATATAAAAGAAAGGGAAGGAGTATCTTTACATTACGAGGAAAGGAAACGCCACGGTCCTCGCCGGCGAGGATAAAAAGGTCCTAGCCTAGCTAACCTACCAGCCTTTCACTAGCTACCTAAGCGATGACGACCCGAAGAAGAAAGGCAGAAAGAAACTCCGGGCTTAATTTTTTCGTCATCAATTGTCATGATATACTGCATTTTTTTTTAAATATATATTTTACAGTATGATTAATACATAGGTTAATGCATACATGAATGTAGCCCTAAGATATAAATGAAGTACTACTACGAAGCAACCAAATAACAATATATTGGCGTTCATGATGCATTAACCCACCCATTAATATTTATAACCTCTTCGAACAGATATAAAAAAAAACTTTTTAAAATTCAAACTTAGAATCACGTTTGACATTTTGATACGTTTCACTGACTGGAACAATTTTTAAATACACGATAATTTCGACCTTTTATCGTTTAACATTCAGCTCATATCCTCTTACATATTGTAGTCTTAGAAGACTGCGATATTAAATTTACTAATGGAATTTTACACTCTGCATGGTTGTGATAGAGTTGAAAATAAATTACAAGACTACGATATTAAATATACTTATGGAATTTTACACTCTACGTGGTTGTGATAGAGTTGAAAATAAAATATGTCGGAGTGAGGGGTGTCAGGTTATTTCGTTACGGAATTTCTGGATAAGGTCTCCACGCTCAAGGGCCGCGATAGAAGCTATGCAATAGCTTAAAAACACGCATCGATTAATAAACAGAAGTTTGTGAGAAAAAGTGTGTCTAGTCTTTGGAATATTCTTAAAACTACTTGAAAAAATGTAGCTCGCTTTTTCTAAGGCCTCGGCGGCAACATAACGACGTCTAGAACAAGTCGGCAGATCCTTAAGGCGCACTTGAAGTGTTTCGCGTCACTGATATCAAAATCCAAGTGGGCACATTGTGACATCACTGTATAATGTTTCTGCATTAGAAATAGAAACTTATTGAAAAAATGTTATATCTTTTGATTTCATTGTAGTCTGGTGATTTTGGTGCAGTGTCACAAATATATAGTATCTGTGGTGTGGATTACATAGACTTACAAATTATATTTTACAAAGTTGTAGTATATTAATACCGCAAAAGTACGAGAATAAACAAAAATGCTGGCACGACACAGTTTCATACACATGCTGTAGCAATTTGGTATCCGGGAAATATGGGGTTTCATGTGCACTTACAGAGTGCTGTTATAAAATTTACGAGTACGCTATTAAACGCATTATATTATCTTTTATGAATCAAATAGTTAGAACGAGAAAAATAACATTTTCAGTATTTTTGGTTAAGAATTATGACTCAAATGGTTTGTAGTACTTCAATGATTCTAAGGTAAAAAGAACATAAACATTTTACGATGCGTTGATATTATTTAAGACAAATGAAATAAGGATCAAAATCATTTCAACAATAATAAGATGAAAGACGCAACACTCCATTATTACTTGCTGGACGAAAAGCAATTATGAAAATTAAGTGTCCTATGAAAACAAAAGTTCCAAAAAGTACAGTATCATGATGAACCGAGCCGAATTAAGTGGTATATAATTTATTTAATTATCTTTTTGTAATAAAGTAACCTAATGATCCTTCATTATACGAGATGTTAGAGAAATGAAATTTAATTTGTGTGCATACTCATAAATATAACCTTAAAGAACAAACCAATCGTGTGTGCGCATTAATTGGTCGCGTGAAATAGCAATTTACATTAGGCTAATGAATGCATGTGAAATATTAAAAGGGAAACAAAATTACTTATGCTATGAACGGAATGGAACTCTTTTTGGTCGGTCTGAAGCCAAAGCCTAAAAGAGTGGTAGTTGGTAACTGCTAACTATTCATTATAGAGACTAAACCGAGACAGGACAAGGGCAAGTGTACGCGTAACCAGAGGTACTGGCGTGCGGTGGCCCACTTCTGTGAGGTGGTCTTCTTGCAGAAGGAGAGTGCCGAGAGGGATCGGTAGCGTGAAGATCCCTCCCGCCGCCAGAAGTGACGTAGGGGCGCCGGGTGGACGACTGACCGGCGTCTCCCGCTCTGTGGTTTGGGGGCGTTTGGAGAATTCCATCACGGTATCCCCTACCTGTCGTAGGAGGTGACTAATAGGGACTAAGGGGGTCGGGTCGGTCGGCACGGGTGCTGTCCGTCGCAAGATAATATGTGTGCCCCCCCCCCCCCCCCAAGCGGAGACGGGCTGCATTAAGCGGCACCGCGTAGGGGCGGTTGTAGAAGACAACTTAGACACTTCAGTCAGATGAAGCCCGCAGCCGTCCCTAATGCGCCCAAGATGAAAAAAAGTGTACGCGAAGAAGCGATTGAAATTTTTGAATTTGTCCTGTTACTTATGTGGCTGACTGTACTTGTTGCAATAACAAGTTTAAAGCAGCTATAAACTTTAAAACTTCCCCCTAATACGTAACAAGTACACGTACCTGCGCAAATAGAAACCTAGACAAAATAAATAGAAACTCATAAACAAAACTCTAAGTCAAGACTCGCGTTAAATTCATAAAATCAAACAAAGGCTAAATAATAGAATCAAACAAAGGCTAAATAGAGGCATGTGACCGGGTAGACAAAATTAAATATTTGATATTTTTTTATTAAGAGAAATGCGCTAGGAATTCCGCATATGCTAGAAATTAAACGTTGAAAATAACTGCAACGTTGCCTCGGTGGCGTAGTTGTATTACAGTACGACTGCAAAGCTGAGGTCTCGGGTTCGATCCCCGGATCGGGCAAAGTGATATGAAGTTTTTCTATACACTAACAGCCCGGAGTCTGGAATTTGTGCCCGATATGGCGATAGGCTCGCCCCCTATCACATTATGGCACTGAATAACGGCGAAAAGTGGGTGCACCAGTTGCGCCTCTGCCTAAGAATCAAGTGGATAATGAAGTTTGGAGGCAGTTATGTCCATTACAATATTTGTAAGAAATGATGTTTTTAAAGAATGAATTCTACGCTTCTTCTAATAAAGTAGTAGCAATTTATTGGTTGCTACTGTTTCTGTTTACTTTAGTGTTTAAGAGCCTGTAAAAAGACCCTGACAAAAAGATGAAAAAACCTGGTCTAAGAAGTACAAATCTATCATACTATAAGTTCGAAAGTCAAAACTAAAAATTGTCAGTGATCTGCGCGAGGATTTTTAATACGCTTTTATTAGCTTCATTCGTATGTATGTATGTAACGGAAACTTTGAACATGATTTTGACCCCCTACAAAACGTCGGATGAAATCGAAATTTGGTATATTTATCAAGAACCGATGACAGTTCAATATTTTTGAACTAAAAAACACGTTTTTATAGAAAACCCAACTAAATAATTAATATGTAATATATTTTGTTTATTTTTAATGACATTACTAATAAATGAAAAAAAAGAAAATAAATAATAGTTTAAAAAACTAAAAAAAAAACACTTTTTTTTTAAATAAAATATTTTTTGCTTATTGACACTATTCTGAATTCAAATTTATTAAAATTTATTTTCTATCTTTTAGTTAGAATTTCTATAAAGCGTTTTTTTTTAAACTATTATTTATTTAGTTTTATGCTAGAGGTTGTCAAACTTGTAATATAATTTGTACGCTTATTTCAGTCATTCTGTCATTGCTTTTATAATTATTTTTTAATTATTTTAGGAAGATTTACAGACAAATAACATTAGTAGTAGGTATATACAAAAATATAGTCCTAGACTAATTACAAATCTTCACCAATAAAATACCAGATAATAATATTTAAGGGCTTGTAATGGGAATATTTACTTTACATTGACTGAGTATTTTTTTACTAATTTGCTTATAATGAACATTTAAATTATTTCTTAACTATGTGAGAAAAAAAGAAAGTTATTTTGTTATATTGTAATACTTACTTGCTATTATGTTTGTGAAAGAAATTATTTGCCAAAATATTTTTAGTACGTACTGTACTAAAAATATTCTTCGAAAAATAAAACCCAACATCTTTGATGCTTCATTAAGTATGAAACTTATGTGTTTTTCAAATAGGAGCTTAGAATCATGGACCACTCCAAGATCTTTGACCTCATGCACCCCTAATAATTTCTGATTTTTTAGAACGTACCCCTTGCTCAAAGTTTCCTTTATTATATCCTATAATTACTGTGAAATCGTACTTGGAATCCCTTCTATTAATCTGATAGTTAATGAGCAGCAATTCAGAACGAACTTTGTATCATCACCTATTACGGAAAGATGTACAAAACGATCCAATTTATCCGCAACTTTGTACGTAAACCAAATTACTTTTCCAAGTTTACGAACAGTGATTAAACGTAAAATAATTTGAACCTTGAGTTGCTAGTAATGTTGGTATACCGTACCATAGCAGCCCTGTATTATACCGGGTGGAAGGGAAACGCTCTCGGAAATGAATACAGGTGATAGTATTGGTGATTCCTGACGTGATGGCACTAGGAAAGTCGCGATCGCATTGTTACAATTTTAGTAGGATTTTCTCAAATTTCTGTACAGCATCACGTATGGATAGATAAATCAAATTATTATTCTGAAAAACATAGTAAAAAAGGTCAATATTTCAAAAAAATCGTAATGAAACACGTACATCAGCTGACGGGTTAACGACGGCGTGGCCAGTGCCAGCGGCGGCCGACGCCTTGTCAGCATTTGCTTTGTAGTTTTTTGTACGCTTTACATTGCGCGCGCATGAATTACGGAAATACTAAAATCGTAAGTATTATCGCTTAGCTTTGCAAATGAATATGGTTTTTCGTTAATGTTATGGTTCTTCTCTCTTACCGTTCCGGTATAGAGAGCGTTTCCCTTGCCGATTGTCAGACTTCACATACCTTCGAAATTCAGAGAACTTCTCAGGTATGAAGGTTTCCTCACAATGATTGCCTTCACTGTTAAAGCGAGCAATAATCCATAAAACATACACATATTTTTTTTACAAAAGTCAGTGGTGTGTGTCCTTGGGTTTTGAACCTGCGCACAATCGTCTTGGCAGTCCATTCCACTCCCAACTAGGCTATCACCGCTTCTTATACCTAAAATATACGTAGAAAATATGGTCAACAGAACTATAATAAATCATTTTCATTTTATTACTTGACCAAATATTAATTCACTCTTATTGTATTCCCTCGTGGTTTATAGGTACTATACAAGGGTCGTCCTCAAATAAAGTAAACTAATTCTAAGGGCCATTGTTTAGGGTTGCCTCATCTAACGTTATAAGCGAGTAATGAAAGCAATTTCTAACAGTCCCTTCCGGTAAACGGCTAGTTACTGGCTCTTATGTAATTCAATTGGATTTCTAGACTGAATAAGAATCATCCATCTTATTTGAGATTTTATTATTAGTTTCTTCTCTTCTTTTTACCTTAGACTACCTCGATCGTGTGGTTTTAATCCCAGGTCGGAAAGTGATTTTGAGGTTTCTTACTCAGCCCGGTGCCTGGAATTTGAGCCCAATAGGCTCAGCCTCTATCAAATCCTAGGACGAAACACACATCGCAAAAAGTGGGTGTTCTGGCTGCACCTCTGCCTACCCCTTCGGGGATAAGACGTGATGTGTGTGCGTTAAAATAACTCTGTATTAGGACTCATATTAAGCACGGTGACGTCTAAAAGAAGAGCATTTGGGACCATTCCCTAAAACTACATCTGCATATTAATATCTTGGGTACGCTACATATAATATACTGGTTGAGCCTAGAACGCTAGTGGCTGAAAAGCCACTATTTCTACTTTTTATTTATTTATAAAATGAAATGGATCGGAAAGTGCAATACACAGTTACATAGAAAAAAGATCAAATTCGATAAGTTAATAAGTATTACCATATTACATTTCAATATCGCTGTTCAATCCATTAAATTACTAAGTAAAACAATAACCCTACCACGTGACTTTTTCTGGCCAACCACGAGATACTAATATTCCATCCAAAATATGAGTTACAGCTATATTGAATAACTGACGCAGAATTTTCAAAAATCCGTAGCAAGTAGCAACCCTATTCTTAAACCGGAATCTGTGGAGTAAATTAATTAGGAGGTGCTAATTACTGTTGCGTTATTATATTATAATTAATATCAAGTAAGTATATACGGCAGCAAATTGATATTAACTTGCTGCAATTTTCCTACGTAAATAAATATGAAATAACTACCTATATAGTTCTGCGCGAAATTTATTCATATAAATCGTTTTCTGAAACTACTAGTACATTTAATAAATTAATAATATGATGAATGATATTCTCCTAGCCAGTGTCGGCCACGGCGGCCAATCTCAACGGAGATCAGCCAGGTACGCAGGAGATATTATAGTGCACAAGTGTGTGCGCAATACACAGGCGCACTCGCTATTCCTTCACTCTCATAGTCCAGTGAGACGGCAATCCGACATAACCGGAGAGAGATCAGGTGCAGAACCAACGGCTTTACGTGCTTTCCGAGGCACGGGGGTATCACACCGCCAACTTCCTGACTCCGAGCTGCGACTGAGTAATTTTTTTAAGATGCAAAAACCCAGTCACAAAGTTTTTTTGGCCCGACCCGGGATTCGAGCCCAGGACCTCAGCGCGCAAATCGTACTCGTAACGTGTACGCAATACAACTACACCACCGAGGCAGTCAGTTAATATTGTTTAACTTTTTGATGAAATTAATAATATATAATTTCATCAAAAAGTTAATAACTGTTTAGATAGGTAGAGTTATTTGAATATTAGAGCTCTCAATAAATATTCAGATTTTGCTTCCGTTCTGCCCCAGTATAAATCTATTCCTGTAATCAGAGTACCTCCTTAGGAATTTTATAGCTACAAATAAAATATTGTTTGGAATTGGAGTACTAACTTTAAATTTAAATTTATCGTTATTTCCATAAAATATAATATTGTTAAAAACTGTCATGTCACTGTCATGATTAATAAACTAATTATTTACAATCAATAATATTAATATACTTAATTTTCGGAACTAGCAATATAATTTTATATCATTTATCGACATTTGTATTAATTACTAGTGATTTAAACGCCAAAAGAAATTTATAAAAACGAAATTGCAACAGTAAGTATCTCAATAAATTACTAAAATCCACTCAAAATTTAATTTTGTAGCAATGTTTGCAGCGTAATATTAACTATTAAATTCAAAAAGGCACTTAAAGAACATAGTATACGAACGTTTTTCCTGTATCGTTAAACCGCCGTTTGTAACGCATAAACGACCGGGAAGAGCTGTAAGGCCGTGCGTAATCTTGTTAGGAAAAGTATTATTTACCTTCTCGAATAAGCAGCGAAAGCTCAACATACTTCATTAACTACGATCGTTTAAGCTTTCATCGGAACGTAGTTTGCTACGTTGAAACTTTCAAACAGCTTATGGAAAACGTATTTTGGTATTTTGTTGAATGCTTAATTTTATTTTACGTAATATTAAGAGCTTTTGGGCCAGTTTCATGATGTTTAAGTAAATGCTAATCCTCGAATGTATTACAAAATGAGTAAATAAAAACTCATTCTCCTTAATAAATTTCTGATACGTTAACGGATAATGTTTACTTGTACAGTCAACCACATAAACAGCTGAACAAATTCAAAAATTTCAAATCACTTCCACGCGTTAAGTTTTCCTATGTGGAATTTTTTTCCTATGTGGGAAGTTTTTTTTATAATTTCGGGTGATACGAACACATACAGAAAGAATATAGTGTTGTAGAGTAACATAGGCGTCGGGGGTTTTCGACCAGCCCCCCGAAATACTGGCTTACTGCGTAGAACAGGACCACGTAAAGACCACGTAAGAAGTAAAGTTAATCGCCTTTATTTTATTTTTGTGAAGAGAAAACAAACATAGAACACGGAAGTATAGACGCGATTTGAAGTTTTGAATTTGTTCAGCTACTTATGTAGCTGACTGTACATTAGAGTAACAAACATCCAGACATCCATACATACTTTCGCGTTTATAATAATATTATTAGTAGGACTGTGTTGCGATTGTTAAATTGTCTCCATTTTTAATATTGGACATATTCTATTAATTTGTTTGACTTACTGTCTACCAGTTGAATAGGATTTTATTAGGTTATTCATATTACCTCGAATACCATAGAGGTGCAAGTTTTTAAACAAAATATGGTGAACGTGGTCGAAAGCTTTTGTCTTCTTTTGGAAACAGGCCTTTGCAGATATAAAATTATCTGTGAAATTACTACAGGTTTCATCCTATTATGTTTGAAGTTTCGAATTTGGAATAGAAATCGTTAACGATTTGCCTTTGAATAGTGGAATGTTAAATGCTCTAAGCGGTTTGCAACTGTTTTGAATTGGTTTCTTCTCTTGCCTCGTCTGAATTATAACATCAATAACTGTTACTTGCATTCTAATTTGTTCAGTTTTTACTAAACAATATTGAATATTCTTTACAGTAGCTTTCACTTTTCAATGAACTGAATAGTAGAGCACTAAAGTTTTTTTTTTATTACATCTAATGACAAATCGAACATGCCGTTCGCCTGATGGTAAGCGATACGACCACCCATAAATAGTAGCAACACCATTCAGCACCTCGACTTTCAAAGTACTGTGTGGCATTCCACTGCGCTCGTCATCCTGAGACATATAATGTTAAGTCTCATTATCTCCAGCAGTTACACTGGCTATAATGTGCTTCAAATCGAAACACAACAGTGCATGCACACTGCTGCTTGGCGGTGGAAATAAACATTGCGGTGGTACCCACCCAGACGGACTCTTACATATGAGAGACCTACCACCAGTACAGCTTTTATATTATGTTTATTGTTAGCACTTAAATATTTGGGAGGCTTTTTCTGATATCAAACTAGTAGTAAATGTGACAGATGGGTGTGTTAAAAGGGTACCGTATTGATGTGCAGGCACATTCGCAAGCTTTCGTTTTCAGTCTGGACGCAGTCGTAGTCTCTTATATCTTTGTGAAAGTATTTACATATAAAAAAATATATTAAAAACAAACAAAAAACCCGACTGCGTCAATACTGCCATCTTTATTAAATTAATTGAAGAACTGAAAAGATAGAAACAAGATTTTATTTTGAATATTTTATTTTGGTTTCAAATAATCTTAGTTGACAGTATTCACAAACTCTCCTTCTTTCGCAGTCGGGTAAAAATCAATGATACATATTTATTAATTTTTTTAATTAAAATCTCTTCAGCTTCCAACATAATATTAACTATACTAGATTCTCCGCTATAATCATTGATGTATTAAAAAACCATACATCAATGCCTATAATATATTAACTAAGACTTCAACAAGAGGACTCAATATAACTGTACGATATAAGAGTGTTTCCCTCACATCTCCATTTTGCTTATGTTATTGCATTGGTTTTATTTTGGTGTTCCTGAGCCATTGGTTAATTTATTTAACTCATTGATCCCATACGTGGATGTAGAAACAATGTAACACAATAATCCACCCGCCATTTCCATAATTGGCGTGTAATTACATTGGCAAAGTATACTTTTGGGAGTAACAAATTTGCCAGTTTATTACGAGTTCTATGGGCAGTAAATGATTCCCGAACGCTAAGTGAATAAATCTCGACTTGAATTTATTTTCTTTGTTTTTTTTTTCCAAGTCCTGGTAGCATGAGTACTTTTGTGGATGGCCAGTAATTCAGAAATACCGGGCATTAGTGTGGTAATCAAGATTATTGTATACTATACATAATATATAATACTACTACATAATATCCATAATATACTACTATACATACTGGTATACTTAGCATGCAAGCCAGAAGGAAAGGCAAAATGCTCGTGTAATGATTCGAACAATGAATTGATATTCGATAACATTTCTGCGACTGGTGAATAGGTCATGCCAATATTGCGTCATAATGGAACCCTTTATTCTGCACGCTGCTAACAATGTAAGCGACGTTGGAAGCTACAATCAATTTCGATGATTTTCAGCGAGAGGCCAAGTCAAATATCCATCCATTCTAATTTGAATCTGCAAATGAGGACGAAAATACAAACATGACTTTAAGCTGTATTCATGTTGTATTGATACTGGATATTTTGTAATTACTTTGAAATAAAACCAGCTCTTTCTGCGTAGATCGGACCGTCACTAACTAGATAAAAAAATGTAGAATTAAAAAATGAAGGTAGATATTGTAACACTATCTTCTCGTACCACCAACACCTCAGTCCGCTGCGTGACCACAAAGTTCTGCAAAGCCTTCGAAACGTCGGGAGAAAATATAAAAAACCGAGATAAAATCCGCAAAATTGTTTTATTACAATGTGTAATATTCGCGTAAATAGAAGAAGTTATTTGTAATTACTTACCAAATAGTTCATATCATTATGTCTAAAAATAATAAGTCGTTGGCTAACCACGGATAGCAGCAGAAAAAGTAATATCAATCTCAATAATTTATAAATCGCCTCTTTGCTTCAATAACGTGATAAGTCCAAATAAAGAAATCATATTTTTTTATTAAAATTTGATAATGAAAACAGCCGCGTTTGATTTTGGTTTTCCAATACACATAGATTTTTATTTATTTAATAGAATTAAATAAAAAAACAATTTCCTTTTGCCACTTTATTTTTAAATGGTGGGAAACACAAACAAAGAGGCGAAATAGTTTTTACGTCACGTAGCCAACCCGCACTAGGCCAGCGTGGTGGACTAAGGCCTAAACCCTCTCAGTTGTAGAGGAAGCTCGTGCCCAGCAGTGGGCAGTATATAATACAGGGCTGATATGATATGGTTTTACGTTAATGATCGTACCGAATTAATATGAGAGATTGTCATTCAGGGAGCACGAAGGTGCGTCATCTCAACTCATTACAAATTCCATTTTCACAGGTAACTAAGCGAAGATTACAAAAAGTTTGTAACTAATTTGCGTAATCTCTAGTTAAAAATTCACATAACATTAAATTTAAAGGACTAGTATCGTTTGTTTTTATTCATATTGTTTTAGGGATGTCTGAATGCAGAATAGAATAAAATGTGACGCAGAAACTGAGACTTCAACCAATTTTATTTTGCGTGAAATATACTGCTCAAAATTGTAAATAAGAGCTTCCCTTCTTAATTTTGAAATTAGTTGATCGAATTTAAAAAGGTTGAAAGCTTGTTTTTATTATTTAAGTAATCCTACTAATATTATAAAGGCGAAAGTTTGTAAGAATGTATGGATGTATGGATGTTTGTTCCTCTTTCACGCAAAAACTACTGAACGGATTTCGATGAAATTTGGCACACGGGTAGATCATGTCCTGGATTAACACATAGGCTACTTTTTATCTCGGGAAAACATAAAGCGGGACTTTTATCCCGGAAAATCTTTTTACGGCGGGCGGAGCCGCGGGCAAAAGCTAGTTTATAATTTTCAGTTTTTTTCTTATACATGTGCTGTAAGACCTTGGTCTTTGCCAAATTTCATGATTCTAGGTCAACATGAAGTACCCGACAGATTTTGATTCCCTTGCAATATCGCTAAATATGCGACATAAACGGTCATAATATCTTTTGATCGCGTTGACTTACAGGTTTTATTTTCTTACAGCTAAAAGAGTCCGTAGACCCGAGTATTTGATGTAAATTTCAACTTGATATCTCTACGTGTTCCTGAGAAAAATGGTCTTGACAGACAGAGAGGCAGTCAGAACGACAGACAGACAGAAAGGTAGACAGACAGAGACAGGCAGATTGACAGGCAGACCGACAGACAGACCGACAGACAGACGGACGGACGGACAAAAAACTGATCCTATAAGGGTTCCTTTATTCCTTTTGAGTTCCGGAATCCTAAAAAACATTCCATCCAACAACAAGACAATTATCAAGATGAATATTGAAGGCAATGCAACGCACTTTCCTTTATCTGTTCTAACTAAGACTGGTTGCTTAAACTAATTTGCTTTGAGAATGCATCTAACAATAAGTACACTTAATCTCATCCTAATTACAAAACTCTAGGTTGTAAAATAGCAAATCCCAAAACTTGGTCCCATCTCGGCAAAGTTTGTTCTGTTTTACATTACAATACGCTCATATCATTTCAACTCGCTAAGAATAATAATATAAATGTTAATATAATTAAGATAAGAGCAACTGAAATTTATTAGAGTTGAGTCTTATTATTTCTTAGTACCTTTTACAATAGATATCATTAAATAAACTGAAATCAATTCAGATTTTTATTAATTATTTATAATTAAGCTGTTGTTTACTGTATTGCATTTTTATTAAATTTCAACCAAAAATTTAAACGCTATGATTATGTTTAAAAATAATACTTTATTCAACTTAGTAATCTGCAAGTACACGAAACAAGTTTATTTTTTCCAAGTAAATTGGATGCTTTGCATTAAAAATACTGTTATTTCCAATGAGTATTATTGTAAAATCAAAATTATAATGTAGTAAAGTCCGAGACAAAAGTATATTTATACTCAAAACCTCACAATAAATGAACTAAAGTTCCGAAAGTAATTGCCCATTTCGGTCTTAAGCCTTCACCACTTACAAGAGAAACTGTTACATGACTGGTTCGCTTCAATGACAAAGTACTTTATACTAATAAATAGAAGATTATTTCTCGAAGTTCAGAAACATACATTTTTTAACCTTACATATTTCATACTAGCTTTTCCCCGCGGCTCCGACCGCGTTAAAAAGTTTTTCCGGGATAAAAGTCCCGCTTTATGTATTCCCGGGATAAAAAGTAGCCTATGTGTTAATCCAGGACACGATCTACCCGTGTGCCAAATTTCATCGAAATCCGTTCAGTAGTTTTTGCGTGAAAGAGGAACAAACATCTGGATGTTTGTTCCTCTTTCACAAGGCTTTAATATTATAAAGGCGAAAGTTTGTAAGAATGTCTGGACATTCTTACAAACTTTCGCCTTTATAATATTAAAGCCTTTAAAGTTGCAAACAGTAATAAATTGAAATAATTTACAAACGCGATTTGAACTACAAGTTAATCCCTAAATAAGTTGAAAGAAGAATGTTGAAATAAGAAACCTACGGGTGCTGCTTGCGTGGACTGGTCTGCTCTGTTTGATGGTTGACTTTATTGTTTACTTGAATTGAACGTTTAGGTGGTTGTTTGACTTAGGTACTCTCCGTTAATTTTCGCATTTAATATCCGTCTTTGAAATTGAAATATTGTTATTTGATATCTGTAAAATATATATATATATATATATATATATATATATATATCGCAACTTTAGGATGAAAACGACACAATTCAAAAAGATAGAAAATTGAGTTATCGTCATAAAATTACTTAAAACGAAGTTCTCAATACGATAATAGTTCCAAAACAGCCATATTTAAGCAGGAAAAGGACCAAACTTTTATATCGGTCCCCTTTTTCATTATATTTTTATAAATAAAGGAGTTGTTTTTAGTCATTTAAAAATGACAACTCAATTTTCTATTTTTTGAATTGTGTCGTTTTCGTCCTAAAGGTGCGATATATTAAAAAAAAGATAACAATAAAAGACCTACGCTGAGTTTCTTGGTGCTTCTTCTCAGGTCAGTGGGCTTTTCCGAAGCACTGGTAGAATCTATTAGTTTAAAAAAAAACATTGTTAAAAATGACGTGTAAAAGTGCCCTTAGGGGCCTACTTACTGAATAAATGATTTAAATTTGAATTTTAATGAAAGATTTAAAAAATATATTGGGCTCGGTCAAACACTGGCCTAGGTAACAAATACTTTATACTGGTGGTAGGTGTTCTATGTAAGAGTCTGTCTGGGTGGGTACCACCGCAATGTCTATATTCTACCGCCAAGCAGCAGTGTGCATGCACTATTGTGTTTCAGTTTGAAGGACATTGTAGCCAATATAACTACTACATAATGAGACTTAACATCTTATGTCTCAGGATAACGAGCGCAGTGTAATGCCACACAGTACCTTGTAACTCAAGGTGCTGAATGGTGTTGCTACTGTTTATGGGTGATCGTATTGCTTACCATCAGGCAAACGGAATGCTCGTCTCGTCATTCAATGCCACAAAAAAAAACTTAGATCACGAACGTTTGAAGAATGCCACAGGAATCATAACTTCAACAATTTTACAGTGCCATTTTTCAGGCTTGGCCTAGAATATTTCTGTGGTATAAATATTTTCCTGCATGAGGCTATAATATGAAGAGGGCTATATATTCTTTGTGAAATTAAAATAGTAACAAGTCTGGTTCGATCCCCGAGTCGGACAGTGATATTGGATTTTTCTATTCAGTATCAACCCGGAGTATGGATTTGTGCCTGATATGGCGATAGGCTCGCCCCCTATCACATCACGGGACGGAATACGCGCGGCGAAAAGTGGGTGCATTAGTTGCGCTTGTGCCTACCCCTTCAGGGATAAAAGGCGTGAGTGTGTGTGTGTATCATATTTTAGAAAATTATTTGCTGGATACCCGCTATATAAACTCGTTGTGACTCATGACGCATCGCATTCCTGATTTAGCTGAAATACGTATTTTAGCATCCAACATACATACACACACGGCTTTATTTTGGAGATTGGCAAGTGACACGACGTTCTTCGGTTGGTTTAAAACCATAAAACAATTCGCTATTCAACTAAAATTATTTCTTTCCAAGCCACGAACAAAACGATCGGCTAAATGACTATACTTTCATAATGCTTGATTTTCACAGCAAATACCGATTATTCACTAAAACGAATAAGATCAAAATAATTGTTAATTAATTTCTACCACACATAAGCCATGTATTTCCACCGACAAAGTTACGACTTATGTGTGCATGAATTTCTCGTACAGAAAGTTTCCACTACTTATACTTTTAATGAACTTTCCTTAATATCCTTAGCGAACTAAGATTTTCACTTAAGTACCGTGAATTAATCATACAATGTTATAAATAGTTTCAAATTGGAACGTCGCATGGTTATAATTTTGTTCTACTCTTGACTTGTTAATTAATTTGATTAACTTTTGATCGTTATAAAAGACTTCTAATATTAGATAGAAAATATATATAGGATATTGGTAAAAATTCCATTCAAACATTTTGAGCCTGTTCGTCAGTAACAGCCTACATTGAAATAGCAATACACAATATAAGAAATAATTTTATATGATCGTAATGCGCAAATTGGCATTGCATTTCCTTCCAAAATACCGGTGTAGCGTATAGACTGTAGATATAATAATAAATCATAAAGTATAGATAATAAATGTAGACGCGGGTACTGGTGGGGCGTACGGTAGTAGAGGAGCGGGGAGCGACAGCTCACAGCCCACTCTCTGTCCGGCCGCCGACCGAGTAACAGTGTCTGTGGTTGTACCGGTTGTTTTATTAAGTGCCTACAAAGTGAACACTACAAGTGGCGACCCTGCCAGGATCTAAAAGTACCAAGGTACGAAAGTTATTATAAATTTATATTAGAGGTAAATCAATAAACAGAATCTGTTTTTCTTGCACTATTGTTAACTACTGTGATGTGTGGTGTAGTTAAAAATGTTCTAAGGTGGTGTGTGATTGTTCAAATCCTATACTTACCTACATACATGCATTACAGGTGTTTTTCTAAATTATTATATTAGTGAATATAATGGAAACATTTATTTCAACATAAGACTGGTTCTGTTGCATTGATTGGTATCTAAAACTTATAACGACCTTTATTTTTATAAATGTAACAGCAATGCCTCGTTGTTGTCAAAGAGCGGTATAAAATAGCCAATTTAAATTGAGTTATTACTTGTTATTCGCTTATCAATTAGGTACGATGCGATTTGGGTATTGTTTTTGCACTAATCGAAAGAAGGGCAAGTGCTCACAGTTCTGTTTGAATCTGACTGGTAGGTTACGCAATAAGTATAAAGAAACAAGTACCTACCTACATTAGTTGCTATATTTTCTTGTTGGTTTTCGGTATATATTAGATATAGCATATAAAGCACACTTGTAATAGTAACAAAATAAATTGTGTGTTTTGTTATTGCTTTTCCAACAGTAATTGCTATTATTACTTTTGACAACAATGGCGCTTAATGCTGAATATTGAGAGGTAGTCTGGGTGGTCAGACGGTACCTAAATAATGTTTTAATAAAACTTTCGAGAAACGATTAAAATCAAAAAGTACTACGATGGTCATTGGAACGGTACCTACAAAATCGAAGAGGTAGTTCTATGGGAATTAGAACGGTACCTACATATTCTTAAGAGGTAGTTCTATGGTAGTTAGAACGGTACCTACAAAATTAAAAGAGAAATGTGCTTACAGGTAGTTCCAAAATCATGTCACAAATACCGCCAATGGAGTCCTTAGATTGTGAAGGCGATCCAGCTTCAATTGGCTTACGCTGGGAAAAGTGGAAGCGAGGTTTAGAGCTATACCTCACGGCCACAAGTATCACAACGCCGGAGGCAAAAAAGGCAACGCTGTTGCATATGGGCGGCTTATCCTTGCAAGAGATTTATTATAACATACCAGACACGACAGCTGATAGCGCTGACGTATTCGCAGCCACTGTCGAAAAGTTAGATAAATACTTTTCTCCTAAACAAAGTCGCGTTTTTGAACGCCATCTCTTTAGACTCGTTAAACAAGAAATAGGAGAAAAATTTGACAAGTTTCTTGTTAGGCTTAGACATCAGTGCTCTAAATGTGAGTTTACCAAGCCTGAAGAGCAGCTGATTGACCAAATTACCGAAAAATGTGAATCAGTTGAATTGCGGAAAAAGATTTTAACCCTTGGGAATGACGCCACCCTAGATAAAATTATTTTTGAAGCCAATAGTCTAGAGACTGTTCACCGACAACTTAATAATTTTGATTCTTCCGCAACCAACAAAGACGTATCGATAAATCAGATAGGATCTGCGACGAAAAAGTTAAATCATGCTTCATGTTCCCGTTGTGGTGGACGTCACCCTAGCGATAGCAAGCACTGTTCGGCTATCGACAAAAAATGTCTGAAGTGTGGATTTGTTGGACATTTCCGCAAATGTTGCAGGACTAGGGCAGCCAAACGTAAAGTTGATCAAATACAACCTAGCAATCCTGTTAAAAAATTTAAAAAGTCAAAGCCTGAAGAAGTAGATTACATTTTTCATCTTGACGGGAATGACTTTATCACATGTTTACTTGGAGATGTGAAAATAGAAATGCTGATAGATTCGGGAAGCAGATGCAACATAATCAACGACGTTACGTGGGAAATCCTTAAGAGTAAAGGTGTTCATGTTACAAATCAAGTGAAGAATCCAGACAAAAAATTCATAGCTTACGGAAGTCAACATCCACTAACAGTCCTAGGGTGTTTTGATTCTACTATAACCGTTGGCAATGGCCTTGTTTTAGACAAAGCATCGTTCTACGTAGTAAAAGGGGGCACTAGGAACTTGCTAGGGAAAGACACGGCAATCAAACTGAATGTCTTAAGAGTAGGTCTAGGCGTAAATGCAGTCGTCGAAGGTACGTTCCCCAAAATGAAAGATGTTCAAATTCACATTCCTATCGATAAATCCATTAAACCAGTCTCTCAACCCTGTCGCAGAGTACCAATTCCCTTGGAGTCTAAAATAAATAAAAAAATTCATGAACTTATAGATACAGATATAATAGAGCCTGTCAATGGTCCATCAGATTGGATTCCCCCTTAGTACCTGTTCTTAAGAGTGACGGAGATGTTAGAATTTGTGTAGATATGAGGCAAGCCAACCGTGCCATTATTAGAGAAAAACACCCGTTGCCTACGATGGAACAGCTACTTCCAAAATTTCTTAAAGCTAACATATTTTCAAAATTGGATTTGAAAAATTCATTTCACCAGCTAGAACTGAGTGAGGATAGTAGGCACATTACAACTTTTATTTGTGGTCAAGGTTTATTCAGATACAAGCGTCTCATGTTTGGCATCTCGTGCGCTCCCGAATGCTTTCAAAAAAACTTAGAAAGGGTGTTATTGCCCTGTGAGGGAGTAGTAAACTTCATTGACGATATTGTTGTATTTGGGAGTAACGAGACCGAACATGAAACAAGACTCAAAAAAGTCCTACGGGTTTTAAAGGACAATAACGTCCTACTAACTGATGCCAAATGTTGTTATGGTGTAAAAAGTATAGAGTTTCTCGGACACCAATTGTCATCTGAGGGGGTCAAGCCCCTAGATAAATACGTGAAAACAATTCAGTCCTTCAAGGAACCCGTCGTGATAGAAGAGGTCCAGAGCTTCTTGGGATTAGTTAATTATGTAGGCAAATGGATCCCTAATCTAGCGACATGGACCGAACCGTTGCGCGAGTTGTTAAAATTAAAACTAAGTAAAGGGGCAGATATTACCCCGCACTGGCGTGGTAATCAAAGGGATGCATTTAAATGGTTGAAAAGAGCTATGACTCAAATAAGATCATTAGGGTACTACGATCCACATGATAGGACTCAAGTTTTTGCTGACGCCAGTCCAGTCGGGTTAGGAGCCGTTCTCGTGCAACATGGTACATGTGGGCCACGAATAATTGCATATGGTAACAAGAGCCTGACAGACCGTGAAAAACGTTATTGTCAGGCTGAGAAAGAGGCCCTTGCGTTAGTTTGGGCGGTAGAACATTTTGATATATATTTGTTTGGGAAAGATAGTTTTGAGTTAATTAGTGACCATAAACCTCTGGAAGTCATATTTGGTCCGAAGTCAAAACCATGTGCACGGATTGAACGGTGGGTTTTACGTTTACAGTCATATAATTTTAGAATCGTGTATAGTCCTGGTAAGAAAAATATCGCCGATTCATTATCTCGATTAAGTTGTAGTACTCGACCACCACAGGCGTTTGACGACGAAAATTATATCAATGTAGTTATCGACCACTTGCGCCCTGTGGCAATTTCCTTATGTGAACTAAAGCAAGCTTGCGAGGGAGACCGTGAATTATAATCTGTTAGAACCGGGGTTTACCGTAACAATTGGGATCAGAGTGTCAACAATTACAAAATCTTTGCACATGAACTATGTTTCCAAGATAATTTACTTTTACGTGGTAATAAAATTGTAATTCCTTCTATTTTAAGACCAAAAGTACTAGCAGCCGCTCACGAAGGTCATCCCGGAGTTGTTGCTATGAAAATGCGACTGCGTACTAAAGTTTGGTGGCCAAAAATTGATACGGATGCAGAAAGATATGTAAGAGCTTGTAAAGGTTGCACTCTGGTATGCGCACCCAATCCTCCCAACCCTATGCGCAGACGGCAACTACCAGTTCAGCCCTGGATTGATGTAGCCGTTGATTTCCTCGGACCATTACCGAGCGGGCATTATCTTTTCGTTATCATCGACTACTTTAGTCGTTATATGGAAGTTAAAATTAGTAAAAATACAGATTCGTCATATACCATAAACACACTTAAAGAAATATTTCCACGCTTAGGGGTCCCAGTAAGTATCACAGCTGATAATGGGCGACAGTTTACAAGTGTAGAATTTGTGAATTTTTGCAAAGAGTTCGGTTTACGTTTATTCCATAGTATTCCCTACTGGCCTCAGCAAAACGGCGAGGTTGAGAGACAGAACCGAAGCATTTTAAAACGATTGCAAATAAGCCAAAGTCAAAAATCTAATTGGCAAGAGGATTTATTAAAATACCTAACCATGTATAATAGCACAATGGAGTCTTGCCAAGGCCGTCCAATCCAATTTCTGTCGCCCATCGCTGCCACCGCTGAGATATCCAGATGGATCGCTAGCCCACGCGCCGCAGGAGAAAGCCACTTTATTGGCAAATCTCTTTGCGGCCAACTCCCGGCTTGATGATTGTGGCATGCCGCCGCCCTCGCTGCCTGACTGTGGTCATGTTATGCCCGATATTCGCATCAGGCAGTGTGATGTGCGGCGGGAGCTACAATCATTAGATACACATAAGTCTAGTGGTCTAGACGGTATCCCAGCGATAGTTCTCAAAAAGTGTGCAGCGGAGTTGTCTCCCGTGTTGACGCGCTTATACCGGTCATCGCTCCTATCCGGTACTGTGCCTCAATCTTGGCGAGAGGCTAATGTGCAGCCGATTCCGAAAAAGGGAGATCGGTCAGACCCTAACAATTACCGCCCAATCGCCGTAACTTCAGTGTTGTGCAAAGTAATGGAGCGGATCATTAACAGACAGTTGGTCCGCTACCTGGAAGATCATTCGTTGATCAGCGATCGTCAATACGGCTTTCGGTCGAAACGGTCAACGGGTGACCTTCTGGCGTACGTGCTACATTGCTGGGGTGAGGCGATGGATAAGCATGGCGAGGCTTTAGCCGTGAGTCTCGACATTGCTAAGGCATTTGATAGGGTCTGGCATCGTGCCCTTCTCTCCAAGCTTCCGGCATATGGGCTCCCCGACAACTTGTGTAAATGGATCTCCAGCTTTCTGCATGAGCGTAGAATGCGTGTTCTCGTTAACGGACATGCTTCGCAGCTCATGTCAGTTAATGCTGGGGTCCCCCAAGGCTCGGTGCTTTCGCCCACCCTGTTTACTTTGCATATCAATGATATGCTATCCCTTGGTAGCATTCATTGCTATGCAGACGACAGCACGGTACATGGGCGATATTGCTCTGGGCCACCCAGTTGCCGGGGAGTCACCGATAGGCAGCGTGAGAATCTGGTCGTCGAGCTCAATCGGACTTTGGATCTTGTATCCGAATGGGGTATATCCAATCTGGTTGAGTTCAACGCCAAGAAAACTCAGGTGTGCGCGTTCACGTGTAAAAAATCCCCGTTTTTGCCCCTCCCTAATCTTCAGGGTACTCCACTTGCAATGCCGAATGGCCTCAATATCCTGGGTATGGATTTGCGCTGCGATCTGAATCCAAGGAATCACATCGAGAGTGTAATATCTGCAACATCCCGCAGGGTCGGAATTTTAAACAGGGTGCGGAGGTACTTCACGCCCGGTCAGCTCTATCGTTTATATAAAGCGCAAGTGCGGCCGGGTATGGAATACTGTTCGCATCTCTGGGACGGTTCCGCAAAATACCTGCTCGATGCCTTGGATGGATTGCAGCGACGGGCTATCCGCATTGTAAATGATGCAGACGTAACAAAAAGTTTGGAGCCACTGCAGCTGCGCCGCGACATCGCCTCGCTCAGTGTGTTCTACCGTCTGTATCATGGTGAGTGCTCTGAAGAATTGTTTAACCTTATCCCCTCCTCTCCTTTCCTAAACAGAACCACGCGTGCTGGCTTGCGGAACCACAGCTTAGTGGTCTGTTCCATCCCGGCTCGAACCAAAAGGTTCAGTAATTCATATTTCTGCCGCACCATTAAGCTGTGGAACAGTTTGCCAGCGTACGTGTTCCCTCCTTCCTACGACTTAGGGTCCTTCAAGCGGAGCGTGAAGAAGCAATTAAGCAGGCCGGCATAATTGTGCCGACCGACCAGGAATGTTTATCTCTTGCCGGTCGACACAACTTTTTGGGCTTCACTACATTTACCATCAGATGCAGTGAAGCCACTTTGTCGAGCCTAGGATAAAAAAAAAAAAAAAAAAGCACCCCTCATTCCGTTACAGGAAAATCTCCTGCAGAACTTTTTTACAGGCGTCAATTTAGAGATAAATTGCCTTCAGTTATAGATGTTGAATATGCAGATGTAGATTTAGAAACAAGGGATCGAGACGTGGAAAGGAAAGCAGAAGGCAAAGAGTACGCAGACAGAAAGAGACGTGCAGCAGAGTCTACCATCGAGATTGGAGAAAAAGTATATTTAAAAAATATGACAAAGGAGAATAAGTTGTCTACCATGTTCAACGATGCAACACATACGGTAATCAATAAGGAAGGGAATGATGTAGAGCTGGAGAGTGATATTACCGGGAAACGACTGCGGAGGAACGTAGTACACCTGAAACGTGTCGAAGGACAGTGGAAGGTTTGTGGAGATCGAGATGAAAGTTCGGAAGATTTGATTGACACAGCTGAGAACAACGAAGTGGATGAGGAATTAATGTAGACTATGTTAATCTATCTAGAAACCACTTGTAATTTATTGCTGATTCGTTAAATTACCATAATATTTAAAGCAAGAAAAAATATTATTTTGTTTTCAATTTTGTAAAAGGCAGATGTAGCGTATAGGCTGTAGATATAATAATAAATCATAAAGTATAGATAATAAATGTAGACGCGGGTACTGGTGGGGCGTACGGTAGTAGATGAGCGGGGAGCGACAGCTCACAGCCCACTCTCTGTCCGGCCGCCGACCGAGTAACAGTGTCTGTGGTTGTACCGGTTGTTTTATTAAGTGCCTACAAAGTGAACACTACAACCGGTAATAACTTTTGGATGAAAAATTTGGTCTTGATGTCCGGTGACCGATCTATAACTAATTATATTGTTTAATGTCTTTAATCGTTATAATGGACTTGATATTTTCCCGCGGAACTTACGGTGCATTATGAGACTGAACACCTGTCTCAGGGTGTTGGGCGCAGTGTAGTACCACGCAGTGACTTATAATTAACTGACTTCAAAAAGGAGGTTCTGTATTCGATCCATATGTATGTAAATTTGTATGGCCGCGCGTTTCTCAAAAACCACTGATCCGAATTGGATATGGTTTCCGATGTTCAAATGTATAGTTTTCAGGTAAGGTTTTAGTATATAATTTATAAAGATCTGATGGAGATCTTCGGAGATACACAATGGAACTCTTCAATAAATAACAGCAGATGACTCGCAAATGCTGCAATCGTATATCTATGATGTATTGTTTACACTATTCTATAATTAACTAACAAAAAAGCAATAAATAAAAACTTTTTAACAAAAAATAAACTGACTTCAAAACCACTGCAAACCAAAAAATAATTCAACTTTATATTCGCTTAGTATATACGTACCTTTAGAATAATAACACCAAGAATGATAGTTTCATATCAAAAAACTGTCGAGTGTGAGGCATAAAACTCATTGATGTAGGCGTAAGTCACTCGTAGTGACGTTCTGCCACACGCATACAAGCGTGCAAATAATATTGCTAGTGGTATGAGATTTTCCCCACATTTGGGGTAATTGGAATTGCTTGTACCTGAGCCATTTAAGTATTATATACCTATGGAATGATTATTATTGTCCACAATAAGAAATTACTTTTTTTTATTCTTCTTAAGAAACGAGTGGTCTTAAGTGGGGAAACCCTGAAAAGGATCAAAGCGATACCAAATAATAAACTGTCTTTTCTTTACTATCTTATCTTGAGTTCAATCACATATTTATTAAATTTATTTATTACTTCGTTAGGGAGAAAAAAATAAAACCAGAAAACACGTGCTGACGTCATTTAACATATGATGTACCTTTGCCTCGATAGTGATTTTATGAAAGTGATATTTTTTTTATATGAATGGTTGCCTTTATTTAAGTCGACAACGTCCAAATACGTCACTGCTTCTATTTTATTAGAAGTTTTGCCGGATTATAGTAAAACAAAGACATCACTATTCAACCGTATATAATTTAATAATATCAGCCCTGTATTATATACTGCTCACTGCTGAGCACGGGCCTCCTCTACTACTGAGAGGGGTTAGGCCTTAGTCCACCACGCTGGCATAGTGCGAGTTGGCAGACTTCACACACCCTCGAGAGGAGATGGAGAATTCTCAGGTATTTAGGTTTCCTCACGATGTTTTCCTTCACCGTCAAAGCAAACGATAATTGATAAACAATTCACACGTAACTTTAAAAAGTCAGAGGTGTGCCTTGGTTTTGAACCTCCGGACATTGTCTCGGCAGACCGTTCCATTCCCAACTAGGCTATTGTCTACTGTATAATTGACGTCATTTTACGCTTAGTGCTTACGTCTGTTGAGGATAAGACGAAATTAAAAGTTAAAATTATTAATGGAATCGAAATATTTTTGAAAGAGAAAAGATAAGGGCGTATAAGTCTTTACTATAGATCTATTTACATCCAAAATAATAATATAAGCATGTTTTTTTTTTAAATATTGTCAATTCAAGTCATATCAATAAAAAATTATATATTCCTGATACTGGCAACACAATATGAAAGCATGCAGAAGTACCAATTAAATAAGTTAATTTTAGACATAAATTAATTTTTGAACATGGACATAAAACTTTGGGGTAACAATTTTTCCTATTGTTTGCAACATTTTGATATAATGTCGTCTGTAAAAATTATGAATGATTGTTTTTGCTTTGTCAATTATTTTATGTCAAAATATTAGATTATACGTAATATTTACACGTGAAATGTTATGTTACAATGTTTCTTATGATTATCCGAGATACTGTGACATCTGTTTATTGCACAAACTGTCATATTAAAATAAAATATCGAGAGCTGCTGGCGCTACGATTCGACTTTGTGCACTGACGCGGGCTGTTCGGAAACTAGGCCAAATGGTTTAGTATTACTTGCCTCACTAAGCATGCATGTTCGCGGGTTCTATGTGTAATTATTCTAAGTACGTACCTATATTTGGAGTCGGTGCCTAATTTAAATTGAACAATGTTTTCGTATATTTGGTCTTGTATTTCCTTGGCTTAGCTGGCAATTTAAATTAGGCATCGACTCCAAATATACGTATATACTAAATGAATATAAAGTTGAATTATTATTTGGTTTGCAGTGGTTTTGATTAATAATAAACGTTTATTATCAAAAGGTAGGTAATGTTGACATCATTTCAATACTGTTGCTGCTGGTTTTGAGGTCTACTATCGAAATAAAAAGAAAGACATAAATTATATTATGCGTAAATATTCACGAATTCATCCATTTGGTATTTAATTTAAAAACCACCAATGTGGAGCCCATTGTTACACATCCATTGGTCTGTAAACAGTTAACGCGATGGTTTTGGTCTTAACCTAATGACATTTATTTATTATAGTCCCCCAAAAGTATTTCATAAATTAATAAAATCATGCTTAAAACACTGCCTCGGTGGCGTAGTTGTATTATAGTACGACTGCAAAGCTGAGGTCTCGGGTTCGATCCCCGGGTCGGGCAAAGTGATATTGAGTTTTTCTATTCAGTATCAGCTCGGAGTCTGGAATTTGTGCCCGATATAGCGATAGGCTCGCCCCCTATCACATCATGGGACGGAATAATGACGAAAAGTGCGTGCACTAGTTGCGCCTCTGCCTACCCCTTCGGGGATAACAGGCGTGAGTGTATATGTATGTATGCTTAAAACATTCATTTTATACCTTCACATCAGATATATATGCCCATTACATGCAATGCAATCAGCCCTGTATTATATACTGCCCACTGCTGAGCACTGGCCTCCTGTACTACTGAGATGGGATAGGCCTTATTCCACCACGCAGTGCGGGTTGGCAGTCTTCACATACCCTCGAAATTCTTATGGACAATTCTCAGGTATGTAGGTTTCCTTACGATGTTTTCCTTCACTGTTAACGCCAATGGTAGTTGATACACGATACACACGTAACTTCGAAGTCAGAGGTGTCCGCCATGGGTCTTGAATCTGTGGACATTGTCACGACAGACCGTTCCATTCCCAATTCATCCGCATAATATGCCCATTACTCATGTATTTTGTTAAAATAATTCGTTAATCCTTCAAGCCCCGCTTATGGGAAAACCCTATATATATGGACACCGGTGACCGTCGCGGGGCTTGAGAAGTCAAAACATGTAGTTAAAACGTTATTTTCATGTATTAAATTCTTTATAAAAAATTAATAACAATATATGACTCACGTTTATTATTTATTGCCCTTTTAAAAACTAGACCAATATTAATCATTATAAAGTTAGTTGCACAGGGATAATCCAAGAACAAATCCCAAAAAGGTGCATAGCAAAGTTTTTAATGGACTCTAATCAAATATACAGGACGGAGTTGCCGCGTAAATCCCGAAAAAGGTCCGTGTCTACTTACACTGTCCCACGAAACTGTTATAATTTTATCCCAAATAAACACGTTCATATTGAGATTATTTATGCGTATATACTAGCCACAAAAATATAAGAACGATCTCAAACCCGTGCTCGGAATAAATACTTCTAAGTACAAAAACTATTTTATGTCAAAATTATGGAATTTTAGAAAAAATATGACCTTAGGAAAAAAAACCAACGCGTCTGGTTAAACAAAAATCCAGAACGCTTGGGAAGATTATTATGCAGTGATGACAGCAGGATTTTCACTGGAAAAATGTCTTCAAAACGGTATGATCAGACTTTATACATTAACTAATCACGGGCCACTAAGTGATCATTCGTGCTTTAATTCTTTAATGACCTTGCTTTTGCCTAAATTGTGGAGCAGGCGAGTTTTAAAAAAATAAAACAGCTCGTTTGAACAGTAACCAATACACAATACTTTATTAAGTGTGCGGCGACCACTGTATTTGAATACTTATGTTTTGTTATTTTGTTCTCATGTAAGTGTCATTCTTCGTCTTTTGGAGCATTCATTTCTTTAATCTTACATTGCAATTATTGCCATGAAAACGATCCTTTAACATATGGACCGATGGCTCGGACCATGTGATATGTAGATGTTCAAATTGGAATCGTGTTCTAAAATCTGATTGATCCGATTTGAGATTGATCTTTAAACATCTCACACAGAGCCGCAGAAAACCTTTGAGGGACGTTCGTTTCATTGTATAAAACAAATTGTGATAGGTACAGTATTATATTAAATAACAGATATGTTTTTAAATACTTTTCTACACACGACTCTAAATACTTTTATGCCTAAACGAACATGAGCTGTCCGCTGGTAAGTCTCTCATATGTAAGAGTCCGTGTGGGTGGGTACCACCGCAATGTCTATTTCTACCGCTAAGTAGCAATGTGCATGCTGTGTTGTGTTTCGGTTTGAAGGAAATTCTAGCCAGTGGAACTACTGAACATTCTATTCTATTCATTCATTTCATTCAGTCTTAACATTTTATGTGTCAGAATGACGAGCGCAGTAGAATACCACACAGTACTTTGTAACTCAAGGTTCTGGATGATGTTGCCACTGTTTATGGGTGGCGCTTACAATCAGGCGAACGGCATGCCCGTCTCGTCATTCAGTGCCATAAAAAAAAGACATCGGGTTAAATGGATGTGTGGAATATTTATACAGAAGTTTTATTACGCAATAACAAAAAACGACTTGCGAAACCCAAACCGGGTCCCAGAGCGATTATACAAGGTTTATGTGTTATGTCTGTCCAAATAAACCAGACAGGCTTAGTTAAATCCATTATAGGATTATTTCTGGCATCAAATAATAAAGTACTCTAGCATCTCCAAGATAATTTTAATCACAAAATCAATTTATATGTTGAATATTAATTGCGTTTGATTATATCTTAATGTTGAATGGAACTGACGACATTTTAACTCTTCGCAGTGAATAATATTCTAATAAATATTTGTAAACGAGACATTTTAAGGAATACTGATGTTGATAAATCTAAGTAATTTAAAAGGTCCTCGTTAATTAAATCAATCCCGGAAGCAGAAACTTATTACTTTATTCGTTGTTTATTAAAAGTATGTCAATCGATATCTTGAAAAAGAAATTCATCATCATCATCATCATCAGCCACATGACTTCCATTGCTGAACATAGGCCTCCCCCAAAGATTTCTAAATTACATGGTATCAAATATCTGCCTCAAGGTAACTAACGAAGACAGTGTTGCGCAGTAATTTGAAGTTCTGTGTGAATTTCTTTTTTTCTTAGCTTACTTTTAAACAAACTACTTCACTATACCCTAACTCTTGTAATGTTAATGATATCAATAAACTATCAAGTCCCAAGCCGCATGCTTCAAGTCGACTAAAACAATATAGCTTTATCACTTACTCAAGCCCGTCCAAAATTACTTTATCTGTCCCAAAGGCTTCCACAAAAAACGTATTATGTAACGTTAAACAAACCCTCGTAAGTGTCATAGAGACAAGTTATAAACATATGTTTTGATTTAAGCGTGAGAGAGAACACTTGAGTCTCATATATTCCTTTATTTACTTGGCAGTTCTAGACTTCAGACGTTTCGCGCTCGTAAAGTTCAATTAATACGTACAAATATGTATGGAGCGTAGAAGTAAGGACCATCTCAGTGTATTGAAAAGTGTCCGTCGAAAGGGAGCAAATTAAGGTGGCAATATAGTAGCAAGTGGAACAATTTTAAATAGAGCGCCACAAATTATTAGAGAGATACTAAATTAAAATTGCTTCTATATTTTTTCTTTTTGTATTAACAACAATAAATTCATTAAAACAACAAAGCTGTATCAACAAAATTTCATAAAAAACAAAAGTTCATATCATTATATCATTTCCACTTCCTACACTAGCGCTATTTCGGCGAGTGTTCGAACTATAATTTGCTGTTTACAAGTGGACACCTTTTCGACTAATCCCCCATACAAGATGGTTCTCCTTACCTCTACCATTCATAGTTATATAGGAGTCTGTTATATTAGATTTATAGAAGACTAGCTTTTGCCCGCGGCTCCGCCCGCTTTAAAAAGTTTTTCCAGGATAAAAGTCCTGCTTTATATTTTCCCGGGATAAAAAGTGCCTATGTGTTAATCCAGGACATGATCTACCCGTGTGCCAAATTTCATTGAAATCCGTTCAGTAGTTTTTGCGTGAAAGAGGAACAAACATCCATACATCCAAATATCCAAACATCTATACATTCTTACAAACTTTCGCCTTTATAATATTAGTAGGATTTTCGTACGGAAAATAATCAAATTGATGTGGTGTAAATTGTTTGAAAGCGCCAGTGTTGGGCAAATTTTAATCGCAAGAACAATTAAAGATTAACGATTAATCAATTGTAATTGTGAAAAATTACAATTAACAATTATTTAATTGTTAACTGTATTAATAACAATTAACAATTATTTAATTGTTAACTGTATTAATAACAATTAACAATTATTTAATTGTTAACTGTATTAATAACAATTAACAATTAATTAATTTTCAATTGCTTTGTTAATTTTAATTAAAAATAACAATTATAAAAATACTGCTGCATAATATAAAGCCGGTATATATAAATATACGATATATCCGTGTGGTTGCGGGTAGTAGAATAGTGCCCCCCCCCCCCCATATTTTCATATAGTTATATAAATATGTTGGCAACACATAAAAGACCGATCACAATAATAATCAATAACTTTAATCAAACATGATTAGATAGACAATAACGATTTAAAACTTCTTGTAATAATTTAAATTACACTTCAGTACCACTCTCTTCTCGAACATGCTGTCTGACAGTTTGTGACTCTTTGGCAGATTTGTCATTGTTGCAAATGAAAAAAGGCGTTCCACTGCAGCTGATGATGGCAAAGGTGTGCTGTATTTCATAAAAATACTTTTTATCTCAAAATATCTATTGAGAAGTTGCATATGTTGGCATTCCTCAGCAAAAAAATGTAAAATACCTACGCTGTAGAAATATTTATCAATGCTGTTGCATTGTTATGCATAAAAATAAACACATATTGAAAGGAAATATTCATTAATCTACTGGCAGTTTTTTTTATTTAGAAAGAAAGATTTAGGAAAAACTAGCGGCCCGCCCTGGCTTAGCACAGGTAGCAAAGCATAATACTGTATACCTACATTTATTTTTCTGTCGTACAAAATATTTATGAATTATTCCTCTTGAATCACAACATCCATTGATGAAAAACTTATTAAAATCCGTTAAGCAGTGTTTGAGTTTATCGCGTTCAAAAGACAGACAGATGCGATAGGGGACTTTGTTTTATAATAAATAGCTTTTGCCCGCGGCTCCGCCCGCTTTAAAAAGTTTTTCCGGGATAAAAGTCCCGGTTTATATTTTTCCGGGATAAGAAGTAGCCTATGTGTTAATTCAGGACATGATCTACCCGTGTGCCAAATTTTATCGAAATCCGTTCAGTAGTTTTCGCGTGAAAGAAGAACAAACATCCATACATCCAGACATCCATACATACTTTCAAACTTTCGCCTTTATAATATTAGTAGGAGTAGGATAGTAGGATAGAGATGTAGGGTCATATCCCTAAAAATAAAAAATAAACCGCGAGAAAAAAATCCGCAATAAAATTCCCGGTGTCTGTTTTCCGGGATAATAGTAGCCTATGTCCTCCTTTGGATCACAAACTATCTCCATACTTATTTTAATACGGTTGCACTGGCAGAAAACGATTTTCCGAGATTAAGGTCCCGGTTTATATTTTCCCGGGATATGAAGTAGCCTAGATTCTTCCCAGGGTTTAAAACGATCTCCGTGCCAAATTGCATCGCTATCGGTTCAGTGGTTTAGTCGTGGCGGCTCCACTCGCGAGAAATTAAAATCCGGGATATAATTCCCGGTTTATCTTTTTCCGCGATAAGAGTAATTATGTCCTCAACTGGATCTCGAAATATCTCTATACTTGTTTTCTTGCTGTTCCACTGGCAGAAAACGATTATCCAGGATAAAAGTCCCGGTTCATATTATCCCGGGATAAAAAGTATCCTATGTCCGTCTCCTGGTTCTAAGCTACCTCTCCACCAATTTTCAGCTAAATCCGCTCAGCCGTTCTAGAGTTATAAGTGGTGTATCTAACACCACTTTCTTTTATATATATAGATAAGCTATACTTACAGCCTTTGACCACTTTTTATGCGTCTAAAGTCCAATACTTATAGTTTAATTCTCCTTAATCTTTACTAATTTGATTTTGATACATAAAGTTAATTGTTAGTTTTAATTGTTTCATAAAACAACTAAAAAAGTTAATTGGAATTATTTTAATTGCGAGTTACAATTAACACACGTTAATCAAATTAATTTAATTGCAAGATGCAATTAAAAGTTCAATTGCGATTAATTTAATTGTAATTAATATAATTGCAATTACTTTTTTAGTCAATTAACAAGATAATTGACAAATTAATTGATTAATGCCCAACACTGGAAAGCGCCAACACAAATATAATTATGTCCAGGATATGTATTACATTTTTGTTGTTACGTCTAAAATTTTGTTTATACGTGTATTTTTTTTACGTCTTTCTTGGTTTTTTAGCAGTGTTAGTACGAAATTCTTGCATGAGTCATACGAAACATAATTAAGTCATTTGCAAACAACGTCCTTCGTCCATGAAAAAGGTATGAACAAACTATATTTTATATATAAAAGTTCAATGTGTCCTCAATTTCCACAAACTTCAAGATTCTCATCCCACCCGCTTTAATAAATCTAATTCAATCACGTTACGTTCTTTGTGCACAAACACTCTCTGTTGAGACTTTAGAATACAACGCAATAACGCTAGAAGATTGCGCCAGATGAAGACTGTCTGAATAATACCTAGTTGTTATTTTCTGCACAAATAACAAATTGAAGAAGAACTAAAGGAACTTAAATCTAAATATATCTTAAGGCGTTAAACATTAAGCTCAAAATCGAGAAGACGGAACCAGGAAAGTATCGAGAGAGCTCAACCGTTATAAGCGATGGATCGTACGTAGCCTCGCACAAATGGAGTTTAGAGCGAAAATTGAATGACAAAAGCTTGCTTCGTCAAATCAAGGCAGATAACAGTGTCACGCAACGTGCCGCCTTGACACGCTAAAGCCGAAATAAACGAAAATTCGAACTGTCATAATGGAAAGAAAATTCGAACATAAAAACGCGATTCCTCAACCATCCGAGAATGAATTGATAATCGATTAATCAAATATCCCTGATCCAATTTTGATTATATAAAGGCGTGCTCGTAAACATCCAAGCGTATTTGGAGCAAAAAATCGTTTAAGTAAATTAGAATTTTGATATTAGACACGCAATTACTTGTAGAAGTGGACTGTACCGCAAACAATTTCCAATTTCCCATTGTTTAGAACAAGGGAAGAAACTTGGCAACAATACAAGTCCCCAGTCAATAAGCAAAACGTACTTAGTCCCTCGGACGTGGAGTCATGCTTGTTATATGTGAATCAAATGTATTTCCCTGTACACTGGTGAGTTTCTTGGAATGTAAGTACACATTACGGTCGTGCTGACTGAAACTTTCAGAACTTGCGTTACGAGAATTTGTTAATTACAATTCTTGCTTGTGGTTTTGCCGCAAGTCTAAAAGTAATATGACAGCATGTCCGCAGGCGATATCTTCAACTTCAGTCAGGTTATTATAAAAACCCCGAAATAAATTTAGATTAAAAAAAAGTCAGGTTATTAATCTGTACGTAATGATCTATTGTCGAGATCGAGTACAGAGAATTGGTGGGGTCGCGTTGCGTCCAAAAATCATTATTCGGCGTTTCGCAACTTTACATAACTATCTGTAATTGACGTCACTTTATCTGTATTTGACTTTATTAACAGTATTTGCGTAGTACGCACTATATAATAAGTAATTTTGAACGTTCGTAAAAAACGTAAAATCTGATAATGGAATTTTTTCCGCATGAATTATTTTATTCATAACAAAGAGTTGGCCACTCATGTGTATACAGTAACTAAGAGGACAATTTAAGGAATAACGTTTTTGTTCAAGTATTGTGTTTTCAACTATAAACGGATACTTTTACAAAATTTATTGAATGGTTAACATTAAACGAAAAATATTTATCCAGAAACGAAGCGGTCACACCAATTTTCTGAAAATAATAAACACTCACGTAATTCAATTTAAGAGGTAAGGTCGTTTTATTTCCAATGAATCTAGTAAATATTTTAATATTTTACAAGCCCGCACCTCGTGTATACTATAAAAGTTCTCGGTTTGTTTGGCGTGCCACAGAACTTTGCAGATTTGTTATCACTTTTACAGATTCAAAATACTCGCACACTTTGGGAGCATAAATCAAATATGCACAGGCAAACTTTGACTAGATTTTCACTTAAAATTGTTTTTCCCAACCAATCGAGACTTACATTGGGTGTTTTTGTATAAAATATTAACATTCAACGACCTTTCCTCAATGGCCTTATGACATCAGTCTTATATAAAACTAATTAAATAAATTACAATCGTAAATACAAACATTCAATTTATACCGAAGATAAATCGGAGAAACATCGATAAAGTTGGCTATGAGATGTCGAAATTCCTTATTGCTTGGCGAAAGCCCAATCCAACAAGGCAACTTAGATTTAAACAAACGGATTAATGTATTGTCAGATTGAAATCCATCTAATTTAAATTAAAACGGGTAACCCTTTTCCGTTACGGCTTAAACTTTGTTCATTGTTTCTTAAGTGGAGTGACTGGTGTTCCAAAGTTCATAATACTTGTAATTCTATAATTGAAAAAAAATAACAGCCACCAAAATATTGGCATAAAAAGATTCTGAATACAAAATAATATTTTACTTTGTAATTTTATATTTGTACTATTTCCAACAGCCAGGAAAATATTGACGTACAAAGTTTGTCTTACTAACTCATGAGTCACGACAAAAACTAAGCGTTCATTATATGAGGCAGGGGTACAAAGTTTCAACCATAAAAACAAGCGTTTTACTGGACTTAAAGTAATGCCAAAAACTTTCACAGTATTTTTCGTTCTCGACCGTAAATTTAATATGCGATCTATTGAATGCGAGATGCAGCTCAAAGTTAAATTGGTTTAAATAACTCTCAATTTATGACAGGAACGCTTTGAACATTCTCTTAACTTGAATTCCTAGAGATCAGTTTATATGAACATCAGACCATTTTATAACTATACTGAATGTCGCTAAGATTGAATATAATATTGCTTTCTGGGCAATTTTACTTGTGTGGAATATTTTCAACTATTTACCTTCATAAGTTCGTTTGCCAAGAAACTTACTAAGTTCTTGTAACAATTGACTATCCGACAAAATTTCTTGAAAACTGGGTCCGGTCCTTATTATTTAAGAACGGAAAAATAAAATTATCTTGCCGTCTGTAAAAGTGCTCAAACTAGTTATACTATATCGGATGAGTAGGTATAGCAGTCAAATTAATGAGCAATAAAAAATAACCAGTAATTTGCACAACGTACGCGACATTATACATATTTTTCATTGGGACTGGATATTATATTTATCGTAAAATTTTAATATTGAGTATTAGAAAAATACATTTGGTATTTAAAAGATAACTCTATGTCTATGTCGTATTGTTAATTATGCACATGTTAAAAATTGAAACGTTTATGACAATGTTTTTTTTTTATTTGTTTAAGAAATTTGCATAATGATAGAGTGTTTCCTGGATTAGCATAATATAGGCAAATAGCTTTTGCTCGATACTTTGCCCCCATGAAAGAGTTTTCCGGAATAAAAGTCTCGCTATACATTTACCCGGGATAAAATGTAGCATAAATACCAGGGTCGAAATATCTCCATACCAAATGTCATCGAAATCCGTTCGGTAGTTTTTGAGTTTATCGCGTACGGAGGCGGCCGACGACCTTGTTTTATACTATGTAAGTAAGAACAAATTCTCCCTGAAAATGGTACATTTAAAATTTTACACCTGAAAAAGACTATCAGGAGGGCGAAGCCGCGGGGGAAATCTAGTATAACATAATCAATATTACTATTGATTTCATACTTATCAACGATACCTAATAATCGATTTTTGTTTAATAATAATAATAACAATACCAGCCCTGTATTATATACTGCCCACTGCTGAGAACGGGCATCGTCTACTACTGAGAGGATTTACGCCTTAGTCCACCACGCTGGCCTAGTGCAGGTTGGTAGACTTCACATACTTTCGAAATTCTTATAAAGAACTTCTTAGGTATGCAGGTTTCCTCACAATGTTTTCCTTCACCGTTAACGCGAACGATAATTGATAAACAATACACACGTAGCTTTGAAAAGTCAGTGGTGTGTACCTTGGGTTTTGAACTTCCGGATATTGTCTCGGCAGACCGTTCCATTCCCACTTCGATTTGTGATTACTTCATAACAATAAGATAATTTTGTAAGAAACGGCCAATTTCAAACATCAGTGAACTTTAAACCTTTATAAACTGATTGGATTACCTGCTTCCTTACCGGGTGTTTATTACTCAGTTAACTGGGTCAAAAGGCTACCTTTGCCATGCCACGACGTAAATAAATGAATGGTTTGCATTATTAATTTACTGGAATTGTAATTGACGTGTTTTTGCCCTTTTTTTAATTTACAATAAGAAAGTTAATGAGGGTAATCGTGCATTTATATAGGATGGTTGAACGTTTCAAATCTATATATCGGCTTCTTTATTGATAGCATCCTACTAATATTATAAACGCGAAAGTTTGTAAGAATGTATGGATGTTTGTTCCTCTTTCACGCAAAAACCACTGATCGGATTTCGATGAAATTTGGCATACACGTAGATCATGTCCTGGATTAACACATAGGCTACTTTTATCCCAGGAAAATATAAACCGGGACTTTTATACCGGAAAAACTTTTTTACGCGGGCAGAGGCCCGGGCAAAAGCCAGTAGTTAATATTACGTGGGGTGTATCTTGCAAAGGACTTTTAAGCAGGTCCTATTAGTGTTTGCTATTCTTACACAAAGTTTGATTTGTACTTATAAATTCTATGAAAATTTGTAAGTAGCTCTTATTAAACGTATTGCAATTCTCAGGTTTTACATTACACGTCCATTAAATGCTAAAGCCAATTTGCACCATTACGTTAATATTTTTAAAAAAGTAAAAAAAAAACTAAACCCCGACAACGGAAAAAAAATGAACTGAAAAGCACAAAATAAGAAATTATTACTATTTGAAATCATAGCCTAAAAGAAGTAAGATGATGTCCGAGGCACAACTTAACCGGTTTTTACTATGTATATTAATTCAGATTCAGCAAAACATTGTTATTATGAATTTATTTATAAAATTAATTAAAAAAGAAATGTTTGGATAAGGAAAAATCTGTAGATAAGAATATATACTACTATTAGAAACTGCAACGGTTTTGATTTAAATAAAAATATGTACCACTGACTTTACAGAAATACTTTCACAAAAAATATCACCAAGCGAACGACCGGCACGAAGGCAATGACCAACTAATTCGAACTGTCAAATGTTCTATGCTTTTATAGCAAAAATTGTAGATCATGTCATTAATACCCGCACAAAAAATATTTTTGCCCTAACACTACTATAATTATTCTATAAACCATGTACGATTCCGTTGAATCACACTTGCAATGTGTAGCTTAAATGCAAATACCATTCTTCTTTTACGTGTAATTGGAAAACAAATATTTTTTTGAAAAATATATAGCCTATAACCATCGCACGATAAATACAAATCGATAGACACCTCGTTTGTCGAAATCGGTTCAATAGGAGCGACGCTAGAGTGGAACATAAAATGGATACATACATAGATACATTCATATATACATACACACATACATACATACATACATAAAGTGCTAAACTCATTACCCTTCCTAGCTTCGCCGTAGTCGGGTAATAAAATAAACTTTCAACATATCAATTAAAAATTATCAAAGCAAACAAGCTTAAAACCAAATGTAAAGACGTAACCTCAACTCGTTCATTGTATTGTTCATTGTATTAGCCACGTCTTTGTAGAAACCAGTACAAGCAATGTAATTGAATTAAATAATTCATTGCTAACTCTAACAAAGAGAAAACCACACGTGTAATCGGCATAATTTAGATAAATCCGGTTTAATGTGATAAAATTTTACATAAATATAAAGGGTTTTGGAAATTAAAAAATCATGCCTGTACGAAATATCTATAAAAATGTGGGTATTAATAATAACCGGAAACTGAACACAAAATATTGAAAAGGTAAAAAATCATATTCTTATATATTGCCGATATACTATATAATATCATAAAAATTTGTAAAGATATAATATTTAGATCATTTGTTGGAAAATCCTTTCAATGTCTATATTATTTTATTAAACTTGTCGAAGTACAGATAATATTTTGTTTATAAAGGACAAAAGAAGACAAATATTCCACCATTTCTCGACGCAATATATTCTTAGAAGAAGCGGATTTCAATACAAATATCTCAATTTGAAACGAAACAGTTACGTGAAACGAAGTTATGCAGATTTAGAATCATGCAAGCTTTATGTGCGTTTGAATACAGAAAACATATTTTTTTCTACTGAATAGTGACCGTGGTGAAACTGTGCCCATCATAAAAATACATTGTAGTAATTTTCCGGTGAAGTCTCGCCCTGATAAAAACAAACGCACACACAGTACACCCAGTTAGGTGTTTTTTAAATTATCATAAATATAGGTTTTTACATAATAGCAAATATTATAATATTAATAAAGCGTAAATTGGTTTGTATATGATGCATAGATAATTTAAGTTTTAACAGAATACAATGCAGTGGCACGATATAAGACAAACATTATTCAATTCACATTTCAAATGAGGGTAAGATACATTGATTTATAAAAAAAAAACCCCACAGAAATAGATCCATATCAAATATTAAGATTGTAGTGTGAAAATTAGTATATGCCGTAAACTGCTTAGAATGAATTAATTACATTTGTTTTGTTTACGAAAACAATTTTCCAATAATTGTATTATGTATTGACCCAAATAAATAGATGTATTATTCATAATTCATATGGTTTTTACAAAAACACTACTTATTGTGCCATATTCATTCGAATAATAATTTTAATATGTTATAGGTTTATGGTAAAAAATATATAAAAGTATTTTTCTCTTTGTCTGTATTTCTCGACAGATGTTTTGAATAGACTACGAACCAAGTTTACTTAGGTTATTACATATTATTAAAGTCATCTTCATACGCCCACACGTTACACAATTTGAAGGCGACGAAAGGTACTGTTAGTTTCTTTAGTTATATTTAGTTTATAGAACTACATCATTATGATCTACTAGATTTTGTCCGCGGCTCCGCCCGCCTGAATGAGTTTTTTCGAGATAAAAGTCCCGGTTTATATTTTGCCGGGATAAAAAGTAGCCTATGTGTTAATCCAGGTCATGATCTACCCGTGAGCCAAATTTTATCGAAATCCGTTCAGTAGTTTTTGTGTAAAAGAGGAACAAACATCCATACAACCATACATTCTTACAAATGTTCGCGTTTATAATATTATGTTCGCGTTTATAATATTAAGTAGGATACAAATATTCTACAAAGAGCAAAGATTTTTAGTAACGTATGTTTTTATCGAATAAACTCCAAAACTACAGAATCGATTTCAACAATTATTTCACCAATATAAAGCTACATTATCAGCATACATAGGAGACTTTTAGCCTGGGAAAAATTAAAGCGACACTTTTATTCTGAAAAATCTCACGCGGACAGAGCCGCGAGCAAAAATCTAGTATTAAATAAGTATAAAGAACTTCAATGACCTTTGGCCATAAATCTTATCCTTTTAATGCCAGCAAAGATGACCCTACTAAGAAATATTCAAAACTGACTTCTGGAGTCTGATCGTTATTATTATATTATTAGAAACTGCAACGGTTTTGATTTAAATAAAAATATGTACCACTGACTTTACAGAAATACTTTCACAAAAAATATCACCAAGCGAACGAACGGCACGAAGGCAATGACCAACTAACTCGAACTGTCAAACGTTCTATGCTTTTATAACAAAAATTGTAGATCATGTCATTAATACCCGCACAAAAAATATTTTTGCCCTAACAATATCTATATTACAATTGAAACAACCATTTACTAATGATCCTTGTGTGGCAGAGTTTGCTCTACAAGAGTCCACTTCAAAGTTCCGCCCATACAAGTTTTGTAAGATCTACAAGCGTAGAAACTTACTAGAGAAATAAAGAATTTAAAAGCACTTGAAATCTCAGTTGAATGTTCGAAGGTTGTATGTAAGAACATACATTACTCCTACAAAGTGGTACTGATGGGGAACGGCAAAGAGAAATACGTAGCGTTTCGTTTTAGTTGCCTTCGAATTATTTAAAGTCTCCGTACTATATTTTTGATTACCGATATGTGAAGCGTTTGTACTAGCTGAGGAGTGCTTCAACAAATATTTACTGAGCATGTTATGACATGTTTAGACGAAGAGTTTCTGTTAACCATGTTTCACTGCGTACATTTTCAATTGCTTGCAATTTCAGTCAGCTCTCATCTTGTTTACGGAACACCTTGTTATATTTTGTGCAATTCCTTAAGCAATATATTAACATTCTACAAAGAACTTTGGGCTATCTAGTTCACATTTCAATCATCCATAAATAAAAGGATACCAATTGTCACGATAAATGTTAATGGAGCTCAGAATATACACTAATTATCAATCGCAATAGTTCCGAATGTTTCAGTCTCCGATGAGGACATAATTGATGAAAAACATTAGTCACATAATTCTAAATAAATTAAAAAAAAATGAATATGGATTAAAATATTTTTATTATTCTTCTTAACATCCTTTAAAAGATTAAAATGACGCTAAAATACTTTATTTGCATAAAATAAAGACTACAACACAATAATTAAAACACAAATATCACTCAATGACTGTAAACTTAACATCATAGAATTCAGTATTAATTATCTAAAATAACGCTTAAATACGTCGTCAGTTCCCATGCATTACCCTCTCATGAAACGTTCGTATCAAGCGCAATACATGTCTCAAACGGACCACTTGTGTCCGATCGATCTAAATAAAGTTTAACATTGCATTTTCGACTCTACGTTCATTGTGTGAAGATACGATGTCGCAAGACACCAACCGAAAGCAAGTGTTCCGATAAAAATGTTTTATGTTGGAGAGACTACCAAACCATGCTTTTGAAGTTGAACATGTAATATTGCGAGATTTTAAACAATACCAGATATCTCAGTAAAACATTAACCCGTTTGTTGTCAGCTGTTTACGCTCAATAAGTTCTGTTATTTAGCTTAGGTTCCATTTTGATACTCAGAAATGATGGAGCATTCGAAACCTATTATTCGAAAATCGACGTTGAATTGCCTGCCGTTTATTGTTTACTAGAATTTAAACATGACTTATCCAGCAAGATCTTGTATAAGTAAGTTTTCTTTTATGACCCAACTCGTTCGATAGTACGCTTCACTTTTATTGACTCTACCCCGATTTTAAAGTTGGGTAATAATAAACATCTATTAAAATGGTACTTGTTTTTGACAAACCAGTTAACAACAATTTTTTACTGGATAATGAACATAAAAACGAAAAGTATGCTGATTTTAAAATTTTATTTTGTTTTTCCAGTACAAGCCGTAAAAATCTTTTGGTGAAACTTTGTGATATCCAAAAGACTTTTAAAGTAACTGCAGGTACTACACCATAATCTTATTTAACTGAAGTTATTATTAAAAACATCACACTATTCCAGGAACAGTCAAGCCATATGCAGCAATTTCTTTAGCAAAACAGTAATATCGATACAATTATGAGACAATTTTCTTATATAAAGGATTTATAATGTACTTGACGCCGCGCACCTGCTGTACAGAGCAAAGGCTGTGGAGTGGCGAATCCTGATCAATCGGATTGGATAAAACCTGACAAATGCAGTTAACTATTTTCTTTACGTTTATCAAATACTAGCTTTTGCCCGAAGGTCCGTCCGCGTAATAGATGTTTTCCGGGATAAAAGTCCTGCTTTAAATTTTCCCGAGATAAAATTGTCTCAGCACTCAGGAGTAATGTTGCTTCCTATTAATGAAAGAATCGGTTCCGTAGTTCAGAGATTAGCTTCCACAAATAAATTCACAAACTTTTCCTCTTTATAATATTTGTTTTTATTTACATCATAAGAAATCTATCAGGAGTAGAATTTTCAAAAATAACTTAATTATAAGCTATTATTAAAAGTCTGTCAACTCGGACTAGGCCAACGTGGTGGACTAAGGCCTAAACCCTCTCAGCTTTAGAGTTGAAATTGGAGGAAGAGGTAACAGTCAAATAATAAAAAAAAAATCACGTAGGAAGGCGTGGCGACTGAAAAATAACGATGCTCGATGAAAAGATAGAAAGAAGATTTAAATTTTAATAATACTTTATTTTTATTTTGAATAATCTTAATTGACAGTGTTCACAAACGCTGTTGGAAGCAAAACACGCTCAGTGCTCACTTCTCATAATTTGGTTGGTGATATAGGTATAGCAACAAAATATCCGAGGGAGCGGATGCCTCCGACTGCGTTTGTGAACACTGTCAACTGAGATTATTCAAAACCAAAATAAAATATTCAAATTAATATCTTGTTTCTATCTTTTCAGTTCTTCAGTGACTTTAATAAAAATGGCAGATATTGACGCAGTCGGGTTTTTTGTTACTTTTATTTTTGTTTATTTTTTAGATTACTTTTTGCCGCCAAAAATCTTTAATTTCGGTTGTTTTTATTTTGATGTACCCAGTGTCACTTTTACGGCTAAGATGAATCTATTGACATGACACCACTCTCATAAAAATACGACAAGCCGTTTAGGCTCTAGGGCGTGCCAAAGAAATATACATACATACACTCGAAAACATAACCCTCCTTCTTTCGCGGTCGGGTAAAAAGAAGAAAAAATAACTAACATACATTCAGTGGCCAAGGCATGAAAACAATTTAACATAAATAGGATATTATTCTCCGTGATTTTTCTATGCCGTTGCAAGTATCAAGCGTCCTTAAGCTTATTCGAGCTTACTTCTATAGAAATATAAGCTAAGGAGTAAATTACCCTTAGTAATGTAAGCATAGTGCGTTGTGATGTCAACCGCCAAGAATTCAATACAATAATGAAAGGTAGTTTCAAAATTACGTTTAAGTTTCTTTCGCATATTTCATTATAACTCTTGTAGCGTGCAAAGCAAATTTTCTAAATTGCTCGCTCTCAGTCACGCAAATGATGTTTAATATAAAATTGTTTTAATTTACTCACGCTGTAGTCACGTTTGTGTAAGAAGGTAAACCGTTGTAAAAAAAAGGCTCCAAATGGTTCGGGTGAAACTACACTAGGCAGCTTCGACTCGTTTTTTTTTGCTTGGCTTGAAACGCTGGCGCGTGTCTCGATTATTTCATTGCCTCGATTCATTTATTGACTGCCTTGGTGGCGTAGTTGTATTATGGTACGACTGCAACGCTGAGGTCTCGGGTTCGATCCCGGGTCGGGCAGAATGATATTAGGTTTTTCTAATTAATATCAGCCAGAAGTCTGGAATTGGTGCCCGATATGACGATAGGCTCGCCCGCCATCTCATCATGGGACGGAATACGCACGGCGAGAAGTGGGTGCATTAGTTGGATTGGTAGTTGTGCCTCTGCCTACCCCTTCGGGGATAAAAGGCGTGAGTGTGTGTGTGTGTGTAATTTCATTTCGAATGTTATACAATATAACAAAATTCGAATTGCGGGACACTAATGCCTTTGACATTACCATGTAATTGAGCTGTCCGATAATAATTAGGAACGTGAATATGATAGCATCAAATTTTGAACGTTATCTCGATATAATTGACGGATTTATATTATGTTTGGCAGATACTACGGTATTCTGAATAAGTTCAATATAACTATATGATTTTCACTGCAGTGCGAGTTCCTTCCCAGAATCCGTTACATTCGTTTTATCTTTGAATTAATTTTATTACCATGAATTTTTGCACACGCATAATTATAACGTATGTAATCAATAAGATAGGGTTTTCCTAAATTCATTCCCCAAGAAAATTAATTCCTATCCATCAGGTATACGGTTAGTTTTATCAATAACTTTATTAAGAGTATCATTATATTTAAGATTAAATGAAGATGATTTTTGAATAACAAGATTTTATATTATTATGAATGGCTCCCTAAAGCTAAGACTGGTAATTTGTATACTTAAGCCGAAGAATTTTACTATTATCTATTCTAAACTGCCTACTATTAATATTGCTATTACTACTTACTGCCTTTTATAATAAAAATAATACCAGCCCTGTATTATATACTGTCCCACTGCTGGGCACGGGTCTCCTCTACTACTGAGAGGATTTATTTAGGCCTTAGTCCACCACGCTGGCCTATTGCAGGTTATTAAACTTCACATATCTTCGAAATTCTAATAAAAAACACCTTAGATATGCGGGTTTCCTCACAATGTTTTCCTTCACCCTTAAAGCGAACGATAATTGATAAACAATACACGCACAACTTCTAAAAGTCAGAGGTGTGTCCCTTGGGTTTTGAATAATGCAACTAATTAGTTGTATTACCACGAAGTATCTCTTTTTCTCTGTTCTGTGTGTATTACGGTACGACTGCAATGCCGAGGTCTTGGGTTTGATTGCCGAGTCGGTTACAGTGATATTGAGCTTTACCGCTTCAGTATCAGCCCGGAGTCTGGAATTTGTGCCCGATATGGCGATAGGCTCGCCCCAGATCACATCATGGGACGTAATACGCACGGCGAAAAGTGGGTGCACTGGTTGCGCCTCTGCCTCTGTTCGGGGATAAAGGACGTGAGTGTGTGTGTGTATGTGTGTGTATGTGTAATATTACTAAACTACATTAATGCTAAGTAATGAGTGCATAGTTAAAAACTAAATTTAAATAATGAAGCGTCGACAGAGTTTATTTCAAATAAAATTTATCATAATCCCAAATGGTTTATTACTCTATAATTTTCGGTTAACTTGCTCACATTCTCATAATATATCTCTTGGCATTATCAGAATCTTTCGACAGTCATGAAAACAAATAAAAACTAATCCCGTTATCTGGAATCCAAATAAGTATTCAGATTTTATTACTTCAACCAATACTGAAGTTACCCAATGATAGGCCGTGAAAATTTATGAGCCAACCACAGTTCCATGTTGTTACCGAGCACGCGATAGGCACTAAAATGTTGTTGGTGAAAATCGACTTTCATTGACGAAATTGAGTTATTGAAAAGCCGACTGTGGGCACAAATTGCTTAGCATTTCAGAGCAGATTTTATTATACGTTATGATTTCGTATTTAAATGTTGTAGTAAACACAGTTATGGTTTATTGAATACTAATTCGTTCGGTATTTGGAATTTGATTTATTTTAATTCGACCGCTTTAAGGTACAAAATGGTCATAAGTATATTCCTTTTCGTTACCTATGTTTTCTATGGTTTTACATAACATTTATTTTGTACTGTATAATATTATTGCCTCGGTGGCGTATTTATATTATTGTACGACTGCAATGCTGAGGTCTCGGGTTCGATCCCCAGGTTGGGCAAAGTGATATTGAGTTTTTCTATTCAGTATCAGCTCGGGGTCTGGAATTTGTGCCCTGTATCACATCATTGGATGGAATGTTGGTGAAAAGTGGGTGCGCATCTGCCTACCCCTACGGGGATAAAAGGCGTGAGTGTATATGTGTGTAGGTATGTATATTATTATTAGTAACTATTTATACTTAAATTTGTCTAAATACTATTAGGTCACATACAAATTATTATGATCACGTAATAATTTTAATAAAAATAATCCTGAAAGTTATAGCAGTTCTGAACCAATCTTTTTTCTTTCCAGACACTCACGATGAATTACTAGATATTTGAAACTAACTTCCAGTGGTTTTGGAACGTAAAGGAAATGCAGATACAAACCGAATGTAAACAAAATAAATCTACAAAATTTTGGAACATATAACAAAAAGCTAGCAAAAATTGGCCTTATACGTAATAAATAGCGATGGTAAGTCAACGGGTCAGAGCGCGTTGGCATACGCCCAACATCTTGATATGTGGCGATGACCTTCCTGCCATGTGCAAACTCAACCACGCATATAGAATCCTTCCGTATTTACGACTAGGTTTTTCTCGCGGATCCACCCGCGTGTACGACCTTTTGTGGACTAAAATAATCACTGTATACATACTCCATATAGTCTATTATGTTAATTTATGACATGGACTCTGCTAAATTTCATCCAAATCTGTCCAGCAGTTTCTAGATTTGCTTTTTACAAATACGTAAACAAGCCTCCAAAAATACAAATATAACCGTCATGAGTACCTTGTCCAAAAATTACGGCGACCAAGGACGGTGTGACCATGTTATTACCATTTATATAAGAATTGTCTGGATGGGTCTTATCAACTGGTTTGGTTTCATGAATGTTTAGGAATGTCTTGGAATAGGCTAGTTTCCTATTTCCTATGTATTATTTTGTAAGTAACAAAATAATACGAAAATGTAATTCTGTGGAATCAGCATCAAAATTTATTGAAATATAAAGCAGCTATTAATGTTCAGAAAATTGTTGAGAGCTTAAGTGGGGGCGTGGTGGGGTTACCGCGCTATCTCTTTCGCACGCATTCAGCTTTGTAGCCCGTGACACTTGGTGACGTCACAGTTAACAGTTTCTATTATTTGACATATGCTCCATCCATCAAATTTTAAAGTTTTATATCTCATTTATTATGCGTGGATTTGAAAATGATTTTCCGCTAGATTTTGGAAGACATACATTTTGAATAAATGTATTTAAAAAAAGAAGTCACGTACTCTATTTCCTTCCACCGTGATCAATGGTAGCCGCTATCTAAAATACTTATCTAGCTAAGCATATGGCTCAGGATTCTTTAATGGCCTTTTACGACCCCTTTAAGATAACAGTAATTTCAAACTGCCACCCTATAGCTAAATTTCTTTTATAGTGGTTAGAGATATATGATTATATTATTCCGTCTAGGATTTAAACATATTCGTAACATGTTTTATTCATGTTTATGATCATATCTTTGCCAAATACCTTTTTTATATCAAACTTAGGAATGTATTTTATTTGCATTCCTTAGAACAAGATAGTTATGTTGAATTATGTTGTTTTTTCTTATATAATAAGCTAACATAAATAGCAAAGATAATTCAAGATACAAAGTATTTTGCGAGTGTTCGTATTACAGTAATTTATGAAAAATTTGACTCATAACAAATAAGTAATTGCATCATTCTGTGAATATTTAAAAGCACCACGCTATTTCGAGATATTTATTTATTTTCATGAATATTAGTAACCGCCAGAAAATTCTGCCATCCTATATTGTAACCCTCATAATAAGTATCACATTTTAGAACATAACATCTTCGTTAATTTCTAAACACGAGAAGATTTCATAGATCAATCGTTCTCGACCGCTTTGTCTTTGGCACGTTTTGTACCGTCAATAATTGGAAGGCCCGTGAGCGTCGTTTAGGCCGACAAGGGGCTTGGTGCTTGGCCACGGCGCCGCGTTGTCTTTCTGTCTGTCGAAACCAATTACTTGGCATTGTTTAACGGTCTACGTGCTTCAATATATTCAATTAATTCCAGTATTTGAAGTCAATTGTCAGTTTTTAATGAAGTTAAAATCTTCAATGAATTTAGCTAAACTGTAAAGAAGTTGAAATCCTTCTAGCTAGTTTCGGCCACGGCGGTCAATCTCAACGACGATTAGCGAGTTACGCAGGAGAAGTGCACATGTGTGTGCGCAATACACAGGTGTACTCGCTATTCCGTCACTCTCATAGTCCGGTGAGACGGCAATACGACATGACCGGAGAGAGAGTCCAGGCGCAGGACCAACGGCTTTATTGTGCTTTCCGAGACACGGGGGTATGACACCGCCAGCTTCCTGACTTCGAGCTGTGTCTGAGTAATTTTTAAGATGGAAAAACCCAGTCACAATGTTTTTGGCTCGACCTGGGATTCGAACCCAGGACCTCAGCGCGCAAATCGTACTCGTATCGCGTACGCAATACAACTACGCCACCGAGACAGTCAAGGGAATTCAAAAGTTAAGGGGTTGCCCAACCATGGCAGCAGCAACTAAGTGTTAAGTCGCCGCACCTGTAAGTAAAATGGTAACAGTTGGTGATGCTAGGATACCGAATAAGCTCGTATTAGCAGTGTTATGTGTTTGTGGCTGACACTATTTCACTATTTAGGTCTCTCATATGTAAGAGTCTGTTTGAGTGGGTACCACCGCAATGTCTATTTCTACCGCCAAGCAGCAGTGTGCATAGTGCAAAATGGAAACACCATGCATGCATACATGCACTGTTGTGTTTCGGTTTGAAGGACATTGTAGCCAGTGTAACTACTGGACATAATAAGACTTAACATCTTCGGTCTCAAGATGACAAGCGCAGTGGAATGGCATACAGTACTTTGTAAGTCAACGAGCTAGATGGTGTTGTAACTGTTTATGGGCGGTCGTATCGCTTACCATCAGGTGAACGCCATGCTCGTCTCATCGTTCAATGGCTTAAAAAAATCGAGCAATGAAATGCATCTACCTTGCCTTGTTTTTAAGCACCAGAGTAGCTGTAAAAGTTAGACAATACTTTTTTTAACCTTTGGCCGGCATTACAGGTTCCACTAAGTATTTCGAACCTTTAAAATAACTCCGTAAAATACGTTCCAAACTTTGCAACACGATATGGCTGCAAAAAAAATTACATTTGTAACGTTCTTGTGTCATTTGTCTGCTGCTTTTTGTAGACCATTGACACCAGTTTTATTCACCGTGTGATACGCTGTGTGAATGTAAAGATATTTTAGTACGAATTCTCACAATCCCCTTTAAAGCGTTTTAGTCTGGGAATAAAATATCCAAGTTCGTAAATTCCGCGCGAATCTTTGTAATAATGTTGACATTGAGTATATTTTAAGTGATTAAATTTGTGGGTTTCGCTTCAAAATAAATAATTACTACTTGACTATAGATGTTTCTGGACAGTACATACATCACATACACTGTTAACATCTGGATAAAAATAGTGACAAACGTATTCAGCAATAAGGACCCGTTTTTTCAACTGTAGTTATATTTTTTTCAGGGTCTTATTAAGCTGAACGCGTTCGCAACACCTGGAGTACTTGAAGAACTGTGAACGCGTCCAGCAAACACCGATGATTACCCTAACAGCAGTTGAAAAAACCCGGTCTTATACTACTAACAGACGATTAGATTTGGTATCATGCGACCAATTCGTCACGCGGTACAGTCTTCACGCCACACGATCGAACCGTACCATGCGACGTCCAGTTGTAAGCAACCAAGTTTGATGGACAAGCCATCGAACCAGTCGTACCAACAATAATAATAATAATGTCCATCTAACCGTGCCCCACACGATGCGATATGGTTTGATGGCATACCGTTTTAATGGTTCGGCTGTACCAAATCGCATCGTATGTGCCCACTTTAAGAGTGCACGTACAGCCATAAAAAGTCAGATCAATTATGAGAATACCACTGCAACATCCAATTACTTCGGAGCCGTTTGAGCGCACTTCTCCTCTCGCGAAAGATGCTAACTCGGCATTTTCAAGATTCATCCATTAAGAGTGAAGACCCAATTTCCTAGCAACAGTTAATCTCGACATAACGAGTCCATTAAGTAGATGACGGCGTCCATTGCTGCATAGGGGAGTCGTTTTCATAAAATCTTATTAACTCCCGCGAGTATGTTCATCGAAATACAATGGTATTGTGTTTAAATTTGTTAAGGCCATAATTTACCCGTGTTTAATTAAAAGTACGGAATGAGACAAGCGGCGTAATGAAAAATAAACGCAAGCTGAACCTCGGTGTCACGTTGGGCAACAAAAATGAAGGCAAATGGAAAACAGCGCGTATTTTATAAGTCTCCAAGCCTTATTCCTACAACTGCCTCATTATGTTATATAAACTTCGCAGGTCGCTTGGGATAAAAAACTGAGGATCTTGGCAGCTGTTGCTAAACTCTAGGGTAATTAACTAGAAGTTTGGAGAGAATAATAAATTATTTTACGCAGCTATCACATATTACTCATACATTAAGTAAAACAACGCACATGTAACGTACGAAAACGTCTATTAAGTTTTTACACATGCTAAAAAATAATATTACATTTTAATCATATTACCATATTACCACGTACGTAAATTTGTTTTCACATGCTTAAAATTGAAAACAGGTGGTTAATAATAATATTAGGTGGTTATTAAATACAATTATGAATAAACGCATTCCACAGAAACGCACTTAAGCGATATCCATTAACAGTTCATAATAATTATTAAAAATCACCGCAACCTTTCCACATGAACTATAAATTCACTCACCATCGTTTATAACGTAACGAGCCATGAAAATGCGGAAAACAATACAATTACCTGCGCATGAATAATTTTCCTTCTAACTAATATCATTGCGGAATTGTGCGAAAATGTTTGAATGTTCGTTAAAAGTATTTGCAGAAACTTTTAAACGGATTTGGATGACATTTGACACATAAAACGTCGACTACTTTTTAATCCGAACAAGTATACTGTGCTGGTGTATTTGGGAATGATCATTCACACGTATGAAGCCGTAGGAAACACTTAGTCAATCTTATAATCCTACTAATATTATAAAGGCGAAAGTTTGTAAGAATGTCTGGATGTATAGATGTTTGTTACTCTTTCACGCAAAAACTACTGAACGGATTCCGTGAAATTTGGTACACGGGTAGATCAAGTCCTGGATTAACACATAGACTACTTTTTATCCCGGGAAAATATAAAGCGGACTTTTATCCCGGAAAAACTCATTCACGCGGGCGGAGCAGCGAGCAAAAGCTAGTAATACATAATATGGATGATTTATTCGTCTTACGATGCAGCTAAATATTGGCACGATGCTTCTACAAGATAAGCCCATTTCTTATCACGCAGGATGCGAGACTCGTGGAGGGTGACACATGACGTCATTAGTGTTGCGACGCCATATTTGTCATTCACGAGTTAGATAATTTTGCACATACGTCTTCGCTTTTGATAGATACAGGAAACAATTTTATGAATGAATGCAGTGAAGGAAGAGTCAGTGGGATGAATATTGGCGAGGTGTGTCAGACCTCCTATTTAAATCAGTGTAACTGACTGTCAGACACCATACAACTTATACTCTAGGATTATTGTTTTATTATATGGACTCGGAAAAGCAGCCCCACTACCCTTGATGATAAGCAAAGTGGGGTCTAGAAAGAGTATCGCCTGCAGAGACATGATACTTCGCCAGTTGACTCAAATATACATGTTTTTAACCAAATATCCACCGGCTTCCGGAATCCGACCCATGAGGGCCACTATTGCGGATTTTACACATTGTATAATATATCTGCTATGCAAGTGGCTACAGATAGGATGACACACTCATTTACAGCCTATGTAGGGTAAGTAAAGCGAATTCACTTTTAGATGCTAGATTAAAAAAAATAAGTCCTACTAATGTAAATGCGAAAGTTTGTAAATATGGATTTATGGGTATAGATGTTTGTTACTCGTTTATGCAAAAATTACTGAACGTATTTCGATGAAATATGGCGCACGGGTAGATCATGTCCTGGATTAACACATAGGCTACTTTTATCCCGGGAAAATATAGTGGGACTTTTATCCTGGAAAAGCTTTTTGATACAGGCGGAGCCGCGGGAAAAGCTAGTATAAATTAAAATCATCCCCAAAGGGGGTTAACTAAAATGTTTGTAGGTAATCCCATCAGACACACATCTAATTAATAGTTACATTACAAACTTGCACTTATCTAACAAAATGCATAATTCTGTGTCCTGGGGAACTTCCGGAAGGGTTTGCATTAAATATACCGAACGTAACCCGATAATGAACGGAAACTACTTAATCTCGATAAGCTGTTATCAAATTAAATACTCCTTAAGCTATTATGTTGGTGTAAACTAAGTAAAGTAACTATGAATATTCATACCATATTCTTGCCTCGATAGTCTATGCATCTGCTTAAATTTAATATACTATGTACTGAGATTTTTTTATTTTATATTGTATCAACTGTTCCTAAACAAAATTACATTTACCGTGCGCAACAAAAAATATTTCAACTTCGGAGCAAATAAACAATATACAATTGGCTCGTGATCTTAAAACTTTACGAAGTAGATACTATTCATTCCTTAACAATAATAATTGAAACAATAAACAACTTTATTCATCACTGGGATTGTTTGTAATTCTTATTTTATTTGAAAGTTATTGTTGATGAAACTTCTTCCCTCTTCAACTTGCTGGCCGCTACTAGTGTTAAGAAACCATTATTTTCAAGCTAACAGCGAAGGCCCAACGCAAATTAGCCTATATTATTGACGGAACGCGTCTACACACAATACACAGAAAGCCGATTTCTATCTATTGATTAAAGAAGTTCAAAACATACTTATATAAAATATTGTACCTACCTTAAATAAAATTACCTTAATGTCTATTTTTTATTTCATAGCAATCTACGTCTAAATGATTATTAAACAAGGTATAAGTAAATAACAACGAGATTTAAAAGAAAATGATTCTCTTTTGATGTAAGAAATGTAAATGACGTGTTAGGGAAGCAAACTCTTCGATTTACTTGACATACGTACGCAAACATCAAAGAGACACTGTTTATTCTGATGCTTTCATCGAAAAGAAGCAGATATTATTTACATTTGAGTTTGTTTCTTCAGTTCTACCTTTACGTTCAATTGATAAAACTTGTTCTATTCAGTTTGAAATTCAATTAACTCAATGTAGCATTTGTAATAATTTGGCAATTAAACAAATTTAGATTTTTTTAACAAGAAACCTATACATTTTTTTTGTGAAAAAGCGACAAACTATCTAGTGAAAGTAAGTAATCACATTTATTTAAAAAACCTATAAAACAGAAGAGTCGTTACCGCATTATCGGTCTTTGAAGAAGTGCTCTATATTTATAGGCCACCTACAATTTCATTGACAAGTTAGATAAACTTTAAAACACCACAGTAAAACTTTTACACCCGTATCCACAAACAACACTATGAGGATACACAGTGGGCTCAAGGAGATAGGGTTGGTAGTTACCAACGAAGTTAAGAAGTTTCTTAGATTTCATTGGCTTTGTTCAGCATTGTTTATTTGTCAGCTAACTGAATTAAGTATCTCAATATTAGCCAATCAAAGAATACCTACGCATACACACTGCAAAGCCTATCATGTATCACTGAGACAAATAAAAAATGGCATGTTGAAAAGTGTTGCCTAGTTATATTTATACTATAGTAAACTAATAGATTCCGGTGTGCCTGTACATTGAAAGAAATGTGGTAAAAAAAGAAAGGGGGTGGGCTAAAGACAAGTAATGGAAAACAAATCAGCGATTTTTATTATTTTCTGTGTGTCTGTCTGTTTGATTGTAGTAACAAAGTTTGTTCAGTAGAACATCTCCGAAATTACTGAACGGATTTCAATGAAATTCGGTATATATATAGTTTGAGATCCTAAAAAGGACATAGTTTTCTATTCCGGGAAAATATAAAGCGGGACTTTTATCCCGGAAAAACTTTTTCACGTGGGTGGATCCACGAGCAAAAGCTAGTTATAAATTAAAGCTTCCTGATGCTTTCCGTAAATAATGAGCCACCAGTGAGTTTTAAGACTAAAAATATTTGTTTTTTGGTTATTATTTCCGAAGAAGATTATTGAACAACTTGAAAGTTTTTATCAAATTGAAAATCTACAGATTCTTTCAATACGAAAGTTTATAATCCTGCATAAAGAATAAAAGAGAGAACCGGAATTCCCGGCGAGTACTCTTGTTTGTATTGCTTTCCAACATATTCTTTGAAATACTTGGTTCGTCGCGCCGAACTTCCGTACAGTAGACGGGAGTGGTTGAAATACTTTACATATTCCTTCGACAAGCAACATAATCTTCTAAATTAAGTTGTAACGACTATTTACATAGATGCGCTATGCATCACTTCATTTTCCCTTTTCAGGGGTAGGCAGAGGTGTATCACACCCACAATTCGCCAGCTATGTGAGGTCACATTACCAGACTCCGGGCTGATACTAAGTAGAAAGAGCCAATATCACTTTGCCCGGCCCGGAAATCGAACCCGAGTCCTCAGCACTGCAGTCGTACCGTAATACAACGCACTTGCTCTTCCTTCACTCTCATAGTCCGTTGAGACGGCAATCCGACATGACCGGAGAGAGATCAGGCGTAGGACCAACGGCTTTACATGCTTTCCGAGGCACGGGGGTATCACACCGCCAACTTCCTGACTCCGAGCTGTGACTGAGCAATTTTTAAAGATAAATAACCCAGTCATAATATTTTGGCTCGAGCCAGGATTCAAACCCAGGACCTCATCGCGCAAATCGTACTCGTAACACGTACGCAATACAACTATGCCACCGAGGCAGTCAAATTGTATCAATAATCTAAAGAAACCTCTTTGTAACATTACGACAGGATAGCCTAGTACAGCAAAAGTATAATTTATTCGGAGTTGCTCACAGCTTCGCACGCGTGAGAAGTCTTTATCGCTAAAAAAGTCATAAAACACGGTAGACACCAGCGTCATTTATTTAAAACATCTGATAAAAAAGTTCTATTATTTCTCAAGGGAACAATTTACTGGGTTAAGAAATAGTCTATGTGTTCATGCAACACATGGCTTACAAATTAGATCCGTCTAGTAGTTCCTGCGTTCATTTCTAACAATTTTTTTCACAAACTTTTGCATTTATTAAATTACTAAGATAAGATTACTTCCTGATGATCAGTTAACTGTGAGACAGCAAAACAAAATCAAATTAAAGAGAAACAAGACCTGTTATATATTAAAGGTTTTAAAATGTTAATTGAGAGTAAGCCTCAACGGTCCGGATAAAATGTTTTGAGTGTCACGTACCACTGGACACATCATGAATTTCAAAAGAATTATTCTATTAGCAATTCAAATATTTACGCAATCTAAAAGATTTATCATGTGAACAAAAATTAATTTCACCATTCAATTTACGTTACTGAATTCATCAACCGAGTATCATGAATCAAACAATTTGTATGCTAAATGTTACAACATTTTTATCTGGTCCAACACGGAGACTATTAATCGTTTCATAACACGTAAATAACAAATACAATGAAACACTCATATTAATTTTCCGACTATTGAAAATATAATTAGGTCGCTTAACAATACTGTCCCAAAAGCAAAATAATTACAATGTATTGTGTGACTATTCTATTATTCTATTGGTGTAATTTTTTTACATAGTATCAATGGATTATAATTCTACATCCGAATTTCGGTCAAGGGAATATCTAATGGTATTTTAGGATTCAATTGAATCAAATAGGAAAACGAAAAAAATAAATCATTACTGAAACGTGAATTCCATTTACTTAAAACAGTATTTAACCAGATTGCGAATAAAAAAAATACCGGGTTATTTGGGGCTTTTGGCTAAATTTAAGACATATTGCGTAATCAAAGCTCGGAGCCAGCTTGAAATGATGTCTGAAGAATTTACTCCGACTTGGCTATAAACGGCAATATACTTTAAGACCCTGAAGACTTGGCTGATATTAGTAACGAAAAGGTAGATCACCTAGGTATAAAAGTCAATGCCAAACATCCTACTCAAACCAGTGTAGGATATTCGCTAAGATGTCTACGCTCATCGATATTACGTCCTACAACAAAACTTTGAAAATGCGTTCTTGGGCTACGTCCTAGAAGACTGACTGCCTCGGTGGCGTAGCTGTATTACGGTACGACTGCAATGCTGAGGTCTCAGGTTCAATCCCCGGGCTGGGCAAAGTAAAATTGAATTTTTCTTTTCAGTATCAATCAGCTCGGAGTCTGGAATTTGTGCCCGATATGAGGATAGGCTCGCCCCCTATCACATTATGGGACGGTATACTCATGGCGAAAAGTGGGTGCACTAGTTGTACCTCTGCCTTCAAGGATAAAAGGCGTGAGTGTGTGTGTGTGTGTCTTAGAATACTACATTGTAAACTACTTCTATTGGTAACTATACATTGTTTTATTTACCTATCTTCTTTTTCACTATCTTACTTAGTGGAATATGAGCGATAGCTGTATGTACAAAATTCGAAATACATAAGAATATATAGTACTTTCATATGTATGAGTCCGTCTGGGTGGGTACTACCGCAATGTCTATTTGTACCGCCAAGCAGCAGTGTCCATGCATTGTTGTGTTTCGGTTTGAAGGACATTGTAGCCAGTGTAACTACTGGATATAATGAGACTTAACATCTTATGTCTCAGAATGACGAGCGCAGTGGAATGGCATACTGTACTTTGTAAGTCAAGGTGCTAGATGATGTTGCTACTGTTTATGGGTGGTCGTATCGCTTACCATCAGGCGAACGGCATGCTCGTCTCGTCATTCGGTGCAATAAAAAAAAAATATCAGTTTTAAATAGTAATTTGGTTTTATTTAAAATTGTTTTTAATTGGCTTAAAAGTGTTTTTTTTTTCTCATATAGATATAAACTATCAAACAGATAAATAAGATTAAAACGTAAAACACGAAGCGCAGCAAAACGAGAACTTAAATTTCAACAGAGTCCCAAACAAAATTTAAGATGTAGTCTTATAATTAAATTGTTTTAAAACTCGACAGAGAAATATGTATTGAATTTTATAGGGTCTCTGCAACTTGCTCGGATGCAAGATCCCCAACTGACTATATCACGATTCATGAATTGCCGTCGTGTGAAAGTTCACGCGGAATTGTGAAAGTTTATTTAGTGTACATTTTTGAATGCATGAAATTTCGACACATCGTTTAAAGTTTGCAGGGTATTTATTTTCTATTTCGGTTATGATAAAAATAAAAGTAAACAAAATTGAAGCCTTTTTTTATATGTCAACGAGGATTTCACAAGGCTCCAATAACGCATAGCGAATACGTTGCAATGGTCGTTATTATTGACCTTTATTTTTTCAACTCATAATTCGTTTGTCACTCATCACTTTGTAAGGACTAGCATAGTAATCACTAAGTACCATAGCGGAGGGGACGTTCCACTGTCCACGCGATTCTGCGGGTGAAGGCACAGGCGGAGGATGCAGTGGCCAGAGGCAGTGTAGTGATAGCGGTATCGTTAGATATTTCTAACGCATTCAACTCGCTGCCCTGGCCCTGCATCCACGAGGCACTGCGGTACCACGTGGTGCCGCCCTATCTCCGGCGTCTGGTGCACGCGTACCTGTCTGACAGGCACGTGGTGTATCCGGGCGCCGATGGGTGGCACCGAAGAGCGATGTCGTGCGGTGTTCCACAGGGCTCGGTTTTGGGCCCTCTCCTGTGGAACATCGGGTACGACTGGGTGCTCCGTGGTTCCAATCTCCGGGGCGTCGGCGTGACTTGTTACGCCGACGATACGTTAGTCACAGCGACTGCTGGGACCTTCCGGGACGCCGCAACTCTGGCGGCGGCGGGCACCGGCCAAGTAGTTCGGAGAATCCAACGTTTAGGATTGAAGGTGGCCCTCGAGAAAACCGAGGCCGTGTGTTTTCACGGACCTCGGAGAGGGCCACCGGCCGGTGCCGGCATCGTCGTTGGGGGGGTGCGGATCCCCATCGGCTCTAGCATGAGGTATCTGGGTTTAGTCCTAGATAGCCGATGGCGATTCCGCACCCACTTTAAGGAGTTGAGGACGAAATTGTCCCGGGCAGCGGGCGCTCTTTCCCGCCTGCTGCCCAACCTGGAAGGTCCTGGCTTCCCTTGCCGGAGGCTGTATCACGGAGTCGTGCGGTCCATAGCCCTTTATGGCAGCCCCGTTTGGGCTGACTCCCTGGGCCGCCCCTGCGTCGCCCTTCTGCGCGCCCCGCAGAGAGCTTTAGCGCAGCGGGCGGTCAGGGCGTACCGCACGGTCTCTTTCGAGGCGGCTTGCCTATTGGCCGGATTTCTGCCCTGGGACCTGGACGCCAAATCCCTTGCCGATGTATTCCATTGGCGGGAGGAGGCGTTCAGTCGCGGGGAGCGTCCGGCCCTGAAGGAGGTGGAGGCCAAGAGGGCCGCCTTACGGCGAGCCGCCGTGGAGGAGTGGCGTCTCAGGCTGGAGGCCCCGTCGTGGGGGCACCGGGTCGTAGAGGCAGTGCGTCCTGTCTTTGCCGAATGGCTGGACAGGCGCCACGGAGCGGCAACATACCGCCTGACACAGGTGCTCACCGGGCATGGCTGCTTCGGTGAGTTCCTGTTTCGGGTGGTAGGTGTAGAGGAGTCGGCCGTGTGTCACTATTGTGACAACTGCCCAATGGACACGGCCCAACATACGTTGGAGTGTTGTCCAGCCTGGGATGAGGAGCGCAGCGCTCTCAGAACAGTCGTCGGAGAAGACCTCTCGCTGCCGGCCGTGGTCGCTTCCATGGTCGGCGGCCGGGAGGCCTGGCAGGCGGTGGCCCACTTCTGCGAGGCGGTCCTCTCGCGGAAGGAGAGTGCCGAGAGGGATCGCCAGCGCAGTGGTGATCCCTCCCGCCGCCAGACGAGACGTAGGAGGCGTCGGGTGGACGACTGACCGACGTCTCCCGCCCTGTGGATTGGGGGCGTTTGGAGAATTCCACCACGGTATCCCCTGCCTGTCGTAAAAGGCGACTAATAGGGGCCTCCGGGGGTCACGGGTGGGCGGGACGTGCCGCCCACCCATTAGTCTAGCCAACTTCTGTGGCCCCCGTGATGGACATGTCCGAGGCAGCGTGTCTCACGCTGCCTCGGACAGCAAAAGGCGGACACGGTACGATGTTTCGGGGGCTTCTGAGCCCCCGCAACAGGAAAAAGGACCGCAAAAACGCGGTACGCGCAGGGGCGGTTGCGGACGACAACTTAGACGTGAGTCGGAGGAAGCCCGCAGCCGTCCCTAATGAGCCGAAGATGGCCATAAAAAAAAAAAAAAAAAAGTACCATAGCGACTATTGATATCTAGTTGAAGACTGAACGACGACCAAACTAAGACTGTGCTCCTCAATTTTTTTTTAACCTGGACCTAATAGCCAGTAGCCCGATGAGAGTCGGCTTTTCTGGCCACACCGGGCTTTAGAGTGAATGATTAAGGCGCTTGCAACTTTCATTTAGGTGAACATGCTGAGGGCAACCCACTAACGAGTTACAAACTTTGCTCCGGCTGGCCACTGGGAGAGGATGAGACATCAACGATTAGTGGGTGAGCTCTTCAAATGGCGAGGGCCTTATTTATACTCGCAACTGTCACCTCCACTAACAATTTGACATCTCAACCTGTTTTGCATGATTACTACTTCAATAGTACTCGACGCTCCAATATATGTATTTATTACGATATTTAACATTCAATATATCTTTTGTATATTCTCATTCCATTTTTTTATTCAACATACCAAACCTGATTCGCAACCACCATACCTACTGTGTAAATTTCTGCGTCCGATAACTTTTTCAGGATCCGTTAATCGTTTTCAGCCTTCGCTGATCTTATCGAATTCGGTTAACACATTTTAGCGTTGGGAAAGTACTTTAATTACATTAATTAAGGGCGACGTTAATTAATTGAGGGACTCTGTCCAAACACTGTACCGGAGTAATGTGAAGTTGCGTTTTTTTTTTTATTTCCCCTTGACGAGAACTGACAACTCTTTGTATTGCAAACATGTCATTGGCAGTGTTTATGCATTGAGTATTTATACACACACACTCACGCCTTTTATCCCCGCAGGGGTAGGCAGTAGCGTAACTAGTGCACCCACTTTTCGCTATCCGTATTCTGTCCCATGATACGTGAGAGGGGGCGAGCCTGTCGCCATATCGGGCACAAATTCAAGACTCCGGGCTGATACGGAATTGAAAAAACCCAACATCACTTTGCCCGACCCGGAAATCGAACCCAAGACCTCAGGTTTGCATTCATACCGTAATACAACTACGCCACCTAGGCAGTCCAGTATAGAGTATTTATGTTTTAAATGTATTAAGAGAATCGCTTGATACAATAACTACGACTTGTCTGCGTAATTCAAATGTTAATTACTCTCTGTAGTTTATGTGCTATTTGCGTATATTAATCTTTTTTTTATTTATTTTAGCCTACACTGTAATATTTATATATTGTAAGATTTTACTAAAAGTAGAATAAAATGTTATCCTCCCATTCAGCGCTTAACGTTTTATTGGTAAAAGGAACAATTACCCAGATGAAAAATTAAATAGGTAAAAACCAGTACGACTAGTCATAAAAGAATTTCCGAAGTCCTCTACGCGCACTCAAACTTATCAATAAAGATCTAAATTTTATTTTTAACTAGCTTTTGCCCGCGGCTCCGCCCGCTTTAAAAAGTTTTTCCGGGATAAAAGTCCCGCTTTATATTTTCCCGGGATAAAAAGTAGCGTATGTGTTAATCCAGGACATGATCTATCCGTGTGCCAAATTTCATCGAAATCCGTTCAGTGGTTTTTGCGTGAAAGAGGAACAAACATCCTTACATCCAAACATCCAAACATCCATACATTCTTACAAACTTTCGCCTTTATCATATTAGTAGGATACTCTTATATTAAAATCATTTTTGCATAAAGTCTACTATTTCACGCTGAGACGGGTTTTTAATCCATTTATCACTAAAATTAAATTTCAGATTTGTAGGGTGGCAAAGTGGCGCTGGGCACGAACTACACAGCTGGAATCACGCCAGCTCACGCCCATGGAAATAGGCTGCAACGTAACAAATAAGCCCAGTTCATATTAGTAGTCGTTGAAGGGAATTATGTGGAAGGTGTTTATGAAAGGCAGTCATGGTGGTGTTAAATGTAGACCAGATAGACTATGTACACGGTATTTAATTATTTAAATAGTAGAATTGTTTTGTTTTTTTTATAGCATCGAATTCCGAGACGGGCATGCCCTTCGCCCGATGGTAAGCAATACGACCACCCATAAATAGTAGCAACACCATGTAGCACCTTGACTTACAAAGTACTGTGGGGCATTCCACTGCGCTCGTCAGCCTGAAACATATGTTAAAGCTGTGATTCTGCAGAACGCGGCAGACAGCAACAGCATATGCCGTGACGGCAGAGGGCACTATTATTCAGTATGAGACCGATTCCGCACACGATGGCAAATGACATCCGGCAGGACGTCACTTGCCGCGCGTCATTTACCGTCGTGTGCCGTTGCTGTCTGCCGCGTCCTGCGGAATCACAGCTGTAGTCTCTATGTCCAGAAGTTACACTGGCTATAATGGCTTTCAAACCGAAACACAACAGTGCATGCACACCGCTCCTTGGCGATAGAAATAGACTTTGCGGTGGTACCCACCCAGACGGACTGTTACATATGAGAGTCCTACCATCAGTGAAGGTGGTAGGACTCTCATATGTTTGTAGATATATAGAGTGTATTTTTTAAAAACTGAGACAGTATGAGGAAGACCGAAACTATAGGAGATGCAGGGAAACTGTCTTAGAACCTTTAGTTCTTTTTTTGTAAAAACAATTTTGGCGTAGTCACGGGCCATAAGATTGCTCAATATTATATTTCCGGGAACGTGAAATATTTTTGTTTGCAACCTGCAAGAATTCACAGAAGTGGTCACGGGCGTATTGAGTCCAAATTATAAATAACTTTTACTTCGTCTGTACAACACCGCTTTAGTATACCTGTAATAGCAGTGTATATAATATATGTATAAATAAATAAATAATTTATGGAATAATGCGTCTACATAAATTAAAGGAAAAAAAGTACGAATATAAAATAAAAAACATAAGGTATTACTCAAACAAAACTATGACGCGCAAATTACAATAGGGAAACTGGCCTATGTTTACATTATATTCAAGGAAATTAATTTATAAAGACAACGTTGTTGTCCCGGAAGATTCAAATTTACTCTTCAGAGATAATTTCCTTGAACCGCTTTGGCTTTCTTCAAACGTGAAAAATTTAGATCACAATTCATCATAATTACATCTTATGTTATTAGTATTGCCAAAGATTGGAATATATTTGGAAGTTTCTTACAAGTAATGGATTTAGATGGAATGTACATATAGGTAAACCATAATAAATATAATAATAATGCCTTATTCTATTTACGCGAATGTTAGACATTGAAATAAAACTATTTTGCAGATTTTATCGCGGATCTTTTCGGACCACCAACACCACAGTCCGCCCCGTGACCACGAAGTGCTGCAAAGCCTTCGAAACGTTGGGAGAAAATATAAATAAAAAAAAAGCGATAAAATCTGCAAAATAGTTATATTTCAAAATATAATAATGCTACATTCATTTATTATGTAAAATTAAACAGTGGTCCTTTTTCGGAAAATCTTTCAAGCATCCAGAGCGACTATCAAAACACAAAGGTTTAAATATAGTAGTACCAAATGAGTCGAAGATAACGTTTAATATCCCTTCAACAAGAGGAAGCGTTAAGTGCAGTTACAAATTACGTTTACCATTATCCACTCATATTATATCCAAGGAAATAAATCCCCGTATCCGTAATAAACTCGATAAATCATGAGGCGAAAATTTTGGCACGTGCATTACGTATGACAAAGGCATTTCCTTTTTCACTTCAGCGGGAAATGTTGAAAGCTTTGAATTTCTTTTAAAAGAAAAGATGGATGAAATAGCTAATGGGTCACTAGGTCTGAGTGATCGCCATCATCCGTAAACACCGACACAGACGGAAGAATTCTAGGCGAAATTTAAACGGGGTTTATTGGTCCAACAGCAATCTCATTTACCGTCCTAAACACAACAACAAAGACACTTACCTCCATTCGACCGCGCCAAATGGAGACGGCCGCGTTCAGTATTAACCGATCCAGAGGAGGAAATCACTCTGGCCATCCGCCATAAGAACGAGTTCTTGAAACTCCAACACTCCACAAGACCGCAGTTTCGTCGAGGACCTCGCCGCGTTCCCTGTCGTCCCCCCGACCCTCCTAGCAGTTCCGGCCCACGTGCCGATGACAACACAATCTAATAGGATTAGGCCTAAAAACCAATCTTTCCCTAATCGTTGATGTCTTATCCTCTCTCAGTGGCCGTCCTGAGCCGAGGTTCGTAACCCGTTAGTGGGTTGCCCTCAGCATGGTCACTTAATTCAAGGGTTGCGAGCGCCTTCTGCGTTCACCCTAAAGACCGGTGTGGCCAGAAAAGCCGACTCGCGTCAGGCTACTGGCAGTAGTAGGTCCATTAACAAAAAAAAGACACTTACTACTTGAGTGGTGGTAGGTCTCTCACGTGTAAGAATCTGTCTGGGTGGGTACCACCGCAATGTCTATTTCTACCGCCAAGCAGCAGTGTGCATTCACTGTTGTGTTTCGGTTTGAAGGACATTGTAGCCAGTGTAACTACAGGACATAATGAGACTTAACATCTTATGTCTCAGGATGACGAGCGCAGTGGCATGCCACTGCGCTGCGTATATTGTAAGTATGCCAAAGTACTGTGTGGCATTCCACACAGTACTTTGTAACTCAAGGTGTTGGATGGTGTTGCTCTGTTTATGGGTGGTCGTATGGGTTACCATCAGAAGAACGGCATGCTCGTCTCGTCATTCAATACCATAAAAACACTACTATACGTCATTTAATTCTGTGATAGAAGCACAAATTAAGCTAGGTCATTGCTGCACACTAAACAGTATATAGCTTCCTTGTAGCGCTTTTCGTTAAATAGCAAGCAAGCTAGTGTATAAAGACACGATAGCGTAGGTAATCGAACGAAGTTCCGGTATGAAACCCGCAGGTCCAAATCCCAAGGCATACCACTATGACATTTCGTAGTTACATGTATTGTTTATCAATTATTATCAATCGCTTTAACGATAAAGGAACACATCGTTAGTAAACGTACGTACCTGAGAATTCTGCATAAGAATTTTGAAGCTAAATAAGTCTGCCAACCCGCGTAGTGGACTGATTCCGAAACCCTCTTAATAATAGAGGAGGCCCATGACCAGTGGGCAGTGTATAATACATTGCTGGTATTATTATCATTGTTTTAAAATTTAACTTCATTCTACCATTTAAAGTCGAAATTATATTATTTAGTAGGTTTAATTGAAGAAATGCCCAGTTGGTCTCCGGAAATGTCACTCGCCACTCACCATACCTCAACGGAAAGCTTTCCTGTCCCTGTAAATAAGTTTTCCATGAAGGTGTTGTGCAAACCCAATCGAGCCGGCCGTACTGAACAAAACTGTTTACGTTCCTACCACTTACAATAACGGTCGTGACTTTGCCTCATCTGATTGATAATTTACTTATTCGATGTTCTGTTTGAACGATTCGCAGTGCGGCTGTGATATTTGGACTTGTCACAGTGCAATCCGATTCAAGTATCTATTTTAGTATGCGAATTGCGAGGCGACTGCGACTCGGGCTGGGGACCGAGTAAATAGTTTCTAATTAAATTGACAATTTATATTGCAATTTCTGCTTCCCGATGGTGTGGACATTGCTATTAGTTATATAATCGTGTTTGATATTTACTGATTATTTATAACAGAAAATAATCCTACTAATATCATGAATGTTTGTGAAAATGTGTACTTTTGAATGTTTCTTAGAAGTAAACGCAGAAACTACTGAACGAATTTGAGTGAAATACGCACGCAAATGGCACACGGGTAGAGGATTCACGCATAAGCTAAATTTTATCCCGGAAATGTGCTCCTATGGACATAATGGCAGATTAAATCTGATTTTTTAAATATAGATGGCACTGGCGTCGTACAGTGTTTTAGGGACTTTAGTCGCGGGAAAGACTTTTCACGCGGGCAGAGCCGCGAACAACACCTAGTGATTTTTTAAATGTAATACAATATTTAAGTACTTTAAACCATATACCTTTATTGCTTTTCATGCAATCGTAATGTTTGAAAATAAGTTAGAGATAGTTAACTGTTTATACAAAAGAATCTTCGAAATTCTTTCTATCGCCCACCTTAGCAATATGGTATCAATATGGATAATACAACGTAAATAAACGACAAACTCCGCCAATTATTCGGCTCAGCACGTTCGATCCGGTAAAAGCCGCTATGACTTGGCATACTTCCCCGAAGTTCTTCGTTTCGAACGCCGTTTACCTTGCCTACTTAGGCTTAGTCGATCAAATAACTTTGAAAACCATGTACCGAGTTGGTGGGAAGAACATTATTATTACCATATGTGGATGTATATACATATATCTACAAATATACAGTATATTTTCTCATCTAAATAGTAAATAGATTTGAAATTGATGTAAAAATTTGAGTAATAAGATAAGAAAATGTTTTTAGCTATATTTTTTAGCGTTTTTTATTACAGGTCCAATAAAGGTTGGCCGTCGGGGACCGAACTCTGGACCAGGGATATGAAAATACTTCTTTAGCGGTCCCCCAACACGATGACGCTTGTGTCAAAATATTACTCGGTACACGACAAAGACTCTTATTATTTTACTTTTTCGAGTTTGTGTCGTGGGTTATTTAAATTTAACTTCCAACTTTTAATATCAAACAATGAAATGGACAGCCTCGTTGGCGTAGTTGTATTATGGTACGACTGCAATGTTGAGGTCTCGGGTTCGATCCCCGGGTTGGGCAAAGTGATATTGAGTTTTACTATTCAGTATCAGCTCGGAGTCTGGAATTTATGCCCGATATGGCGATAGGCTCGCCCCTATCACATCATGGGACGGAATAAAGGCGAAAACTGGGTGCATTGGTTGCGACTCTGCCTACCCCTTCGGGGATAAAAGGCGTGAGTGTGTGTCTGTGTACAATGTAATGTCACATGAATGTAGGCTTCTGTTTTCAGCCCAATGACATTTGAAATTATTTAAAATTTTGAAGTGTAACAAAAGTAAAGGTGATTTCAACGCACTTGTATAATCTGAGGTTTATCCAGAACTACATCGAATGAATAATAATTAAGAGTAATAAGCTACTGCATGCATGTTTTCGCTGATAATATAATATAGACGTTATTCTCAGTATTTTAAGGTACTACAACGTCAATAAGACATTTTGTTTCTCAAAATTAAAAAATAAAATTATTTCACAAAAAAAATAAAATGTATAGAAGCGGTTGTTAATTAAAATAACTTGTCCACGATTCTCTTCTTCTTTATCATCCTTTAAAAGTCCTGCTCAACATAGGCCTCCCCCGAAGATTTCCAGACCTACCTGTTAGAAGCGGCTTGATATGGTTCTCACGGTTTAGTAAGAACTATATATAGAGTTAGAACGCTGGGTCTCTATACAATTGTTTAAAACAGAAACTTATTAGAGATTCAAAAGATTGCGTAGCCCAACAAATAGAATAGTCTATTCTACTCATCGATGCTACAGACCCGCAGTAAATAAACATTAATGTTTTATACAAATTTGAAAATTAGTTAGGGTATTTTTTAGAAAATTTTCTAAGCGTATGCATAAGAACTCTGTTAAATAATAGAAATTGGTAGTATAAACACAAATGGTTATTGATTTTGGGTTTTACATATTATGCTAGTACATCGGTGACTGCGCTTAAAAAAATAAAAAACGACATGTACCGCGCAAATGTTTCCTGCGATATTACGATGTGATAATTACAAAAAAAAATATGTGTGTAAATTTTTCGGTGGATATAATGGAGCTTATTGTGATTTATTCACCTAGAGTTTGCGATTCGGAAAGTGTCATAGGCATATTTTTATAGCGATAAGGAGCACAGTTCCTCTAATTCCTTTATCCCACACTTTGACGCGTACAAAAACAAGAGCCGAGCGCAAAATAACCTATCTATATTATAAATATATACATTGAAAGAAATGTGATAAAAAAGAAAGGGGTGACTAAAGAAGATTAATGGAACACAAATCTGCGATTTTTATATATTTATATAAAAATCGCAGATTTGAATTTGAGAATCAGATATTTTCTGTCTGTCACTCTATTTGTTCGTTACTGCACATCTTCGATCCCACTGAATGGATTTCGATGAAATTTTATATGGAGTCATTTTGATACCATAGAAAGGACATGGGCCTTTTTATCCCGGCAAAACATTTCACGCAGGCGGAGCCGCGAGAAAAACTAATAATATTTAAATTACCAGAAAATCCACTTGGTATTCGGGAGAGCTTTAATCTCGGAAGCTCCGCTGAGACCCTATTGCGTGTATGTCGCTAACTTCCGGTGACCTACTAGCTCCCCCTAGTGATTTAATTTCCTGACTCAAGCAAGGATTCCCTCAAATATCGGTTTACAAATTGCTACTGAAAATTTATAGAACACAAGTCTCCATTAAGTGTACTGTGCAGGTTATTCTACCGTAAAAAGGTGTATGCTTTGTTACTTAACAATAGTCTTTAAAATAGGGTAGGTAAGCCTTAAACCGGCTTAACATTTCACGGTATTCATTCGCAGTATATTTGTGAAAATTTTAGAGATAAACGAAATAAGTTTCGCGTTAATTTCTGATTTATCACTTCATAACTACAAAATAAGCTGAAATTATCGCGCTTTAAATAATTGAATTCGTTAAGCGCCATGCACTTTTATGCAGAAAATTTGAAAAATAGTCAGTTTGCGGGTGAAGGCATATAAATTTATTTCTTAGTTTACGTTGTTTGAAAACAAAAACTGTAATTAAGAATGTTTTGTAATTTGTATTTGAAGTGTAATGTATTATACGTTTTGGGTTTTTGAGGCTAAGGTTCAATTTCACCACTTGCTGATAAATGCTATTCATCAAATAAATGTGATGTATAAAAGTCAAATCTAATATGAATACTATCTAGATTAGATGCTATCACCGTTAAATATTTTTTTATTGAAACCTATGAAACGAGGTCTAAGTGTTGTTGATTACTACTGATTACTTGATGTCTCTTTGTTTTGTAGTTTAAATGAGTAAGTTTATCAGAATTATAAGTATCAAGTCAAAAACATACTGAGAATACTACTAAGTACCACCATCTGCTCAGCAAAGGTTTGCAAGTTTCACCCAATTTAAAAGCTGGAGATTCAAGCCAAAGTTTAACAAAAATCGAGTTCATAAGTTTTAATCAAATCATGAAATTGATACTTAAAGGGAATAATGTTTACAAATTCCAACAAATTAATTGGAAGTGGAAAATTAATGTTGAATAACTTTCAAAACAAGTTTTGTAATCTAATTCAGAAAGTTCATAAAACAATTTTGTATTTAACCTTTATAATCTACTAAGCGGCTACTACTTAAGCGGCGATGGCCTAGTTGGCAGTGGAACGGACTGCCGAGATGAATGTCCACAGGTTCAAAACCCAAGGGCACGTATCTTTCACTTTTCTAAAGTTATGTGTGTATTCTTTGTGAACTATCGCTTGCTTTAACTGTGCAGGAAAACATTGTGAGGAAACCTGCATACCTGAGAAGTTCTTTATAAGAATTTCGAAGGTAAGTCTAGTAACCCGCACTAGGCCAGCGTGGTGGACTAAGGCCTCCCAGTACCCTCTCAGTAGTAGAGGAGGCCCGTGCCCAGCAGTGGGACAGTATATAATGCAGGGCTGATATTATTTATTATTAATAATCTACTAAAATGTTTTTCTGGGATTAAAATAGTATCTTGGGATAAAAAGAAGCCTACAGCACTCAGACGTAATATAGGTTCCTATTAGTGAAAGAATTTTCTAAATCAGTTCAGTAGTTCCTGAGATTAGCGTATTCAAACAAACTCTTCAGCTTTACAATATTACTAGCGGCACCGACAGACGTTATTCTGCCCTAAAAAGGAAATAAAATCCTAGAAACCGAATACAGCGCCACCTACCGGATCCAATTGTTAATCTAAGCCATTCTCGAATCCACTTGAAGACACACTAAAAATTTCATTAAAATCGGTCCAAATGTTTAGGAGTTCAGTGACATGCACACTCATAGAAGAATTGTATATATACAGATATAGATATTATAGATTTGTCGGGAATATTGTTTTAATTAATCTATCAGTGTCAGGACATATAAACGTCGGGTACTTTCATTGCTCTTTGCTATCATTGTTCCTCGGGTCGAAAGTTATTCTAAACATGTTATGATATTATTTTAACATCTACTTACTTGACATTGGTAAAATCACCGATGAAACAGTGGAGCTATTTTTAAAATTAGAAGAAGAAGAACTTACACTGAGTGATATTTAAGAGTACTTTGCCTTATAGGGTGCCTTGCCATTCGAAGTGTCGCAGTCTTATGTTAGTTGTAGTTCAGTTCGGATCATTCTCTATCGCCATAGAGCGAGACTAGTCTATTCAGTATTCATTTAACTGTAAGATGGTCACTATGTTTGTCCTGGCTTATTTTTCAAGATGGTAATTGACAAGGGGGTTTCTAGTAGATTCTGACCTTGGGGTTTCTAGTAGATTCTGACCTTGTGGTTTCTAGTAGATTCTGACCTTGTGAATCTGCTTTGAACATTCGACTAAGTAACAAATATATAAACATCCAAACAGTTTCACAAACTTTTGCATTTATAGTATTAGTATGAAGTAAAATAATATGCCCTCGTATACTTATGTCGGCAGGTACCCCCACATATTTATTTATATATATAAGGATCCCGAACCATTATGAAAATCACAGCTTCAGTAAATAAAGATAACAGTAAAAACATAACAACATAGTATATATACAGGGTCATTTTACATTGCGTTACTAAATGATACCACATATTCGTCTATACCTCTGCTGACATTGTGTCAAAATTCATCAATGAATAACGAACACTTTAGTCAAAAACCCCGGGTGTTGTATTCAAAATTTTGGATAATTTTGTAGTTTAGTGCGAATAATGTGTGTGCGTAAGTGTATTTCTGACTGAAAGTGTAATGTTGATGCTGCGAGGACTACTCCTAGAGCAGTCATAGTAGCATTAGGGCGTGTAAACTTATAGTTACCTTTTATGGATATTTTTTTTGGTTTGAAACTTACACTTTTTTATTTTACATCTATGGTTAAAATAACTGAATGGGAAACGTTATTTTCAACGAAATAAGTATATGGTTTCATTTATTAACGCAATGTCAAAATGACCCTGTATAATAGCATTCACGATATCAAGTAACAAGTTCTAATAAATAAGGAAGGCAACAGGTAGGTACTATTAATTATTTTTAATAACGATACATGCGCTTCGGTTTCATTTAAGATTCATCATCTTCATCGGACAAAGGGTATCTGATAATACTGATGCTCGTTTATTATGTTACCTTTATTGGATGGATGGATGGATCGTCTGCCCATCTCAAAAAAAAAAACAACTAAGACGAATAATGAAAAGAACATTAGTAGGTTGAAGATAAAACAAAGTTGTCAATGAGTTGCTGTTTATCACGTAATGATGTATGGAAGCCAGATCTGTTTTTCTTTATAGGCTACGAAGAGGTCTAAGTGATGGTACAACCTACAACGAAAATTCATAGAGTAATGTACGTAAAATTTTACACACACACACACGCACACACAAACCTTTTATTCCCGAAGGGGTAGGCAGAGGTGAAACTAGTACACTCACTTTTTTGGCGAGCCTATCGCCATATCAGGCACAACTTCTAGACTCCGGGCTGATACTGAATAGAAAACCCAATATCTTTGCTCGGCCAGGGGATTGAACCCGAGACCTCAGCATTGCAATCGTACCGCAATACAAGTACGCCCCCGAGGCAATAAAAATTTACGTTTAATTTATTTTAAATAAAAACTGTTTTCAATATAACCTGAATGATTTTATGCTTACGGGGTTAACATATAACTCAAGCGATCTTGGGAAAAGTTTCTTCGACTTGAATGTTTTTTTTAGTCAGGCTGGCCAAGATTAATTTTAACTAGTTTAAAAGAATGGTTCCAAGAACTAAGTAAGTAGGTTAAGTTTATTTAATAAAACACATTACTATTTATATCACAAAGAAACATGATTATTTCAAAACTTACATCGTTACCAACAATTGATACTAAACTCTGTTTTAACTACACAATCACCATTTACCACAAAGAAAAACTGAATTAAGAATCAAAGAGTAAGAAGCTTATCAATGATTAAAACGTTTACTGATAAGATCCATATTGTTTTAACTTGCTATTTAAGATGGAATACGTGAGAATTCTCAGTAATATACTAACGCGGTAAACTTTTAACAGCACTTGTAAAGCAAGCTATTAGCTATTATTGCTTTCAACGCTAAAATAGTTCTATGAGGTTCTAAAACATAATGAGGCATTAGAGTGTTCTCGTTATTAATATTAACGAAAAATTAAGGTTATATAAGAAAATAATTACTGGGACATGTATAATACGTATATATATTGATCACGTATTGTTGTGTCGTAATCAGCCATACTCAAGCTTTTTTATACGGGCTACAAAGACTTCTTAGCCATGGTGCCCTGAAACACAGCGTAAATTCAATTGCTACTAAGTGTCTATCTTTGTATCTTCGTATACATATATTCGTGTTTTCGACTCATTCATCGGGCTCATTTTTTTTACAATTTTCCCTAAAGCATAAACTACTGGAAACCAATCAGTGCAATTGATATTTTATTATTTAAACATGACCTTAACAAAATTATATTTCCATTTGGATGTAATTGTAAAAAATCAGTCAAACGATTGAGTCATAATCACCCGTATACGAAGAAAGACCCCTAAAATGTACTTAAGACATTTATTTTTAATATGATTTTTAAACTATTGCATAGCTTCTATCGCGGGTCTTGAGCGTGGAGACCGAATCCAGAAATTCCGTAACGAAAATAACCTAACACCCCTCACTCCGACCGACATAGCGGTGATATTTTATTTTCAAATCTACCACAACCATGTAGAGTGTAAAATTCCATAAGTAAATTTAATATCGCAGTCTAGTAAGAATACAATATGTAAGAGGATATGAGCTGAATGTTAAACGATAAAAGGTCCAAATTACCGTGTATTTAAAAATTGTTCCAGTCAGTGAAACGTATCGAAATGTCAAACGCGGCGGGCTGACGTAATTCTAAGTTTGAATTTTTAAAAAGTGTTTATTTTATATCTGTTCAAAGAGGTTTTTATTTAAATATTACGGCTCTGGATACTAGTCCATTGAGCCCGTCTTTCATATATTTTTTTAGTTTTGCCATCTATCGATGAATATTTTATATCTGTTCAAAGAGGTTATAAATATTAGAATTTATGCAATAGCTTTACCGCGGCAGTCTCCGAGTGCCACACGTCTTTTTGTTGTATCCTAATAACTCCACAAGTTTAGTGATCTTAGGTAAGTAGTTGAAAACATGAGTTTTAATAAAAATAAAGGTGGTGACATATGAATGTCACCTTTGTTTACTTTTAATCATTTATTATTACTGTTTTTTATGTATTTTTTTGTGCGAGACATTGGTACTAATTTTAAGTCTCATGAAAATCATGCACGTGTAAACAGCATTATTATAAAAATATTATTTCACTATTCTTTATGACCTCAATAGTTGGATACCACTATGGAAGGGTGACCGTCATCACCATAAAAACATAAAAAATCGTATTTTATCGCTTCGGATGAGGAAAACCAATAATGCAAGGAAAAAACATACTGCTGGTGTATTTTTTTTTTTTTTTTTTTTGACGCGGAGAAAGTGACTTATTACTACCGCCCAGTGTTCAAGGGGAACGACTGAGCGGTTATGTTGGGTTCACCGTGCCTTACGACCCGACGTTGAGCCGCCCGGAAAGATGGAAAACGTCGGGCGACCGCCGGGCCGGGTCCCTAACCTATGTACACCGCACGGCATACCAACTGAAACTCCGCGGTGGCCATCTTCGGCGCATTAGGGACGGCTGCGGGCTTCCTCCGACTCACGTCTAAGTTGTCGTCCGCAACCGCCCCTGCGCGTACCGCTGTTGCGGTCCTTCTCCTGTTGTTGCGGGGGCTCAGAAGCCCCCGTACACCGAAGGACGCCCTTGGCGTCCGAGGCAGCGTGAGACACGCTGCTGTCCATCACGGGGGTCACAGAAGTTGGCTAGACTAATAGGTGGACGGCCCCTCCCGCCCACCCGTGACCCCCGGAGGCCCCTATTAGTCGCCTTTTACGACAGGCAGGGGATACCGTGGTGGAATTCTCCAAACGCCCCCAATCCACAGGGCGGGACTGCTGGTGTATGAAGACGCAATTATTATGTCGTTAGGGGGTGTACAAAATTACTCCCCCTTAGCCCTCTTCCCATTGGACTATTAGCGGTATGACAGGGTTGAAACTTTGGGCAACTTGTAATGCTGGGATGTGTTGGTACCGTACGACATAGCTAATAACCGTATACCTACGATAGTTTCGTGTCATGGTCAAATTTTTCCAGTACTATTACTGGAAAAATTGATCATGACACGAAACTATGTACTCTAGAGTACCTACTCTAGTACCTATATACTCTAGAGTTCATATTTAGCAGCTAAATAACTTGTAACTTAATATTATGTACTAGCATTTGCCCGCGGCTCTGCCCGCGTTAAAAAGTTTTTCCGGGATAAAAGTCCCGCTTTATGTTTTACCGGGATAAAAAGTAGCCTATGTGTTAATCCAGGACATGATGTATCCGTGTGCCAAATTTCATCGAAATCCGTTCAGTAGTTTTTGCGTGAAAGAGGAACAAACATCCATACATCCAAACATCCATACATTCTTACAAACTTTCGCCTTTATAATATTAGTAGGATGTTTAGTTTTTTTACAGGTACATAATGCGAACATTGACATAATGTTTTAAGTCATGTATGGTATTAGTTTCAATGTAACAAAATAGTAAATTAGAAACATCATAAATAATTATTCAAATTTTGGTACAGCAAAACTGAATCCAGACTAAAAAAATGATCCGGACCTTCAGCAGATTTTGACAGACTGTTACTGATGTGGGGCTCCTTTTTCCGCACTTAGCTCGTAGAAAGTCGGGCTGTTGAAATGTTATCAGAATAAACAGATTCAAACTAATATAAAAAATATTACACTACTAGCTTTTGCCCGCGGCTCCGCCCGCATTAAAAAGTTTTTCCGGGATAAAAGTCCCGGTTTATATTTTTCCGGGATAAAAAGTAGCCTATGTGTTACTCCAGGACATGATCTACCCGTGTGCCAAATTTCATCGAAATCCGATCAGTAGTTTTTGCGTGAAAGAGGAACAAACATCCTTACATCCATACATCCAAACATCCAAACATCCCAACATCCAAACATCCATACATTCTTACAAACTTTCGCCTTTATAATATTAGTAGGATAGAATCTTTCAATAAACGTCCCATGAAGTTACAAACAATAATCCTCAAAATATATGTCCGAAAAATTTCCGTCGACTGTTTTCATGAAATAAAGAAATATAACGCTTTTATACATCCCCGCTTTTTGGCTCAAGAGATAAAGAGCTAAGAAATAATGTCGTTCTGACAAACCGTTTAAGATACGGGTAGAGATGAGAAGAATCCCTGACGTGTGGGGTCGACGCTCTCTGTTCCACTCGCATTTGCCGATATAAGAACGTGCCGCGAATTTCGGTGTAATGTCGCCTGCGGGCTCACCTTTCGGTTTTGGACACAACACGCGCGCTCACTGCTTGACTAAATAAAGCCGAGGCGGTGACAAATCCGAGGTGCAAACTGGGTGATTTTTTTGACTAATCTATACTAATATTATAAAGCTGAAGAGTTTGTTTGTTTGTTTGAACCCGCTGATCTAAGGAACTACTGAACCGATTTTGAAAATTCTTTCACTAATAGGAAGCTACTTTACTCCTGAGTGCTATAAGCTACTTTTTATCCCGGGAAAATATTTATATCCCGGAAAAACTTTTTCACGCGGGCGGAGCCGCGAGCACTACTAGTAATAAAATATTTATATTAGTCAGAATCCTTCCTGAGTAGACTAGACTCAGAAAAATATAAAATGATTTTATTTAGCACTCACTAATTTAGTCGTACGGTACGGTTATTAGCGTATATGGGGCTATTTGACTCCTATGATTGACATTTATGTACCTTAATTTGACTTCATTTTATAATCTACAGTATTATAGGTTATACATACGTTTGTGTGAAACATATTGAATTCCATGCGTATGTATGGTAAAGTTCAACAAAAATCACAAATAAAAACAGTACATAAACACGATCTTCATCCAACCAGATCCTGCCTCGGGAATTTATAGTACCATTAATAAAGCATTTGAAAACTGCTAAATTGTGCTCGCGGTCTCCCGCCGCACGTACCAAACATACTTTCTTCATGTAATGCAGTGTCAGTTTGTTCAAAGAGAGCTATTGATTTGTATTGCCTTTGAGAACTTTATCTTGAATTTTGTTTATTGCGCACATAAAATTGCCGTTTGTTCGCATTTATCGTTTTACAATCATAACCATATATTTCAAAAGTTTGTTTATTCGAAATTTGAATGTTGTGACGGAACTACACAATATTTATTTGGATTGGATATTCCATACCTATAGATAAAAGGAAGTACGATATTGCTTAACCAAGTGTATCGCAAACCCTATGATAACTATCGTCAATAAAGTATTTCTACGTTGTATTATGACACCTCTTAATATTTTTGTGGTTCAAGGATTCCTTCAGATATATTAAAATTCTAGTTTAAGTTTTCTAATAAATTATACCATACCATATTGTCATTGCGAGAGACTTGATGATACATTGCTGAGTTTGCTAAAATAAGTATTTAACATCATACTTAGCTAATAATTAGCAAATTATGGATTATCTATGTATAAAAACACGTAATTTTGAAAAAAAAAATAAAAACCTGTTAGCCGCGAAGAATAGATAACGGAACGTAAAACAAAACTTTGAATTGAAAAAAGCGAGATCCATCATAATTTAACAAGGTTTGTTAAAGGTCCAACAAAATGTTATATTTTGCGAATCCGGTTTTTCGGTTCTTTTTCAAAATTCTATTCCACACCAACAAACAAAAGGCAACTTTCTCTAACTACGAATGAATACAGAATGCTCTAGAAATGTTCCTAATTAGGTTGCTATTTTACTTTCATTTGTATAGACTATGCTTTACAAAAATGCAAATGCATTTGTAACTGCACTGAACTACACCAAAACTACAATGTACATTTCGCGTACATTTGACGATCAATCGTTTTAGGACTCCAAACCTTTCAACATAAACCGCCACAAAACCACTAAAAATCGAAATACAATTTAACATTACCCAAGTATGTGGTATATACTGATTACCTATTATGGAGTCGGTGTCTAATTAAAATGAATATTTTTGTATATTTGTTCACGTATTTATCTAACTTACCTAGCAAATTAAATTAGTCAGATATTCATAAACTTAGAGAGATTTCTAGTAACTCAATGACTATTTATGCGATAAAATTAGCTAGAATTTAATTATCTTAGTTCGTCCAACTATGTATCACTCTAATGGCGTTATAAATTCGACATGCTGGACACAAATAGGATAGGGTTAGAGTGAAATAGCAGTAAACTAATGGGTTCGGGTGCTATTTTCCGTACGATTGTCATGTCTCACTAAACATATCACAAGATACTCCACATATTTTTTTCTACACATTATTCTTTCTGATGCGAGATTCCGCGTTAGTACCACAGCAAAGTCTATTTCTGGCACCCAGAAGCTATAAAGTTGCGATGTAAAGGTCATTAAAGCCAGAAGTGCCTCAAGACTGCGTGGCGTAGTTGTACGACTGCAGTTCTGAGCTGTCGGATTCGATTACCGGGTCGAGCAAAGTGATATTGAGATTTTCTACTCAGTATCAGTCTGGAGTCTGAAAATTGTGCCCGACATGGCGCTAGGCTCGCCCCCTATCACATCATGGGACGGAATATCGGCGTAATAGTGGGTGCACTAATTACGCCTCTGCCTACCCCTTCGCGGATAATAGGCGTGAGTGAGTTAATCATATCAAAAGTTTAACTTGAAATTGGAACATGTCTGTATAATTTATACACAGAACGGCTAATCAACTCGACAACGGTTGTAAAGATCTAGATACGAATTGACGGGCGGAACGCGACAGCTCCAGATAACGCCTGTATCAAGCTTTGTGTTTCCAAATATCTATGGGTCTTATGTATAAAGGCCAAACTAACAGTTTATTTTAACTTTTTGTGGTAAACACATCTTATGGGTATAGTTAATCATGTGAGCTAATAAAAATAAATATGTTTTGCATGGAAACACCATTTTTTATCACAGTATAAGGACCTATGTAGCATAAATTTAAATGTATAAGGGCCAAATGGATACAATGAGATTTATACGCGGGGAATGCGTTTATTTGTGTTTTCGCCAATCAGCTGACTAGACACTTATACGAGCAATGGAGCAACGATCTCGCTGAGAAGAGTGCAAATTTTTGTAATTGTGTCATTACGTTCTGTTTTAGACGAATAAGTGAAATATGACGTCCAATAATTATAATTCTACGTTCAGTAGTAATCGAAATTTAGTGAATTTGGCAATAGGAAGTATTAATAGTACCTAGTAACTGGAATGACGACGTAGGTTACGAAAACCATGAATATGTGAACACGGAGCTTTCTACAGAGTTCTTCACTTAATTTAATTTTTAATCAATTTTATGAGTGAACATTTAAAAATTCATCCATCTTAAAATTATACCTAGTATAAACATTGTGAGCCTCTCCTGTAATGTTATGATTTTGCATTTTGGCCCTTATACACAGGACCCATCGATATATATGTACCGAGACGGCTCAGCATTATTTCAATTAAAGGCTATCTACATTTATTAATTCAAGTTCGTTGAAGGTTAAATTAATACGTAGTTGCTATTTGTTATTGGGTTATGTGAATTAAAGTAGTACGGGGAACAAATAAATCTCAAAACCTTTGTTTCCACCTAGAATTCTACTATTATTATAATTGCGCAATGGTGAGATATTTGAATGTACATGTAAATGGAGAAATAACTGAATAGATTCAGGTGTTTAGCACACAGATAGCACAGGTCTTTTGATACAGGTAAATATTTATCTCAGAAAAATACATAGTCCACATGGGCGGCGCCATGAGCAAAAACTATTCTTATAGTTAATTAGTACATTAGGCGATTACAATATGAGTATCAAAATATTAAATTCTACAGGGTCATTTTTACATTATGTTACTAAATGAAACCATATATTCGTCTATACCTCTGCTAACATTGTGCCAAAAATGATCAATGAACAACGAATACTTTCGCCAAAAATCGCGGTTGTAGTATTCCAAGTTTTTGATCATTTTGTCGTTTAGTGCGAATATGGTGTGTCCGTAAGTGTATTTCTGACTGAAAGTGTAACGTTGCTGCTGCGACGTATTCTCCTAGAGCAGTCAAAGTGGCATTAGGGCGTGTAAAATTAAAGTTACTTTTTATTGATATTTATTTTGTTTAGGTTTCAATCTACACTTTTTTTATTTTACATCTATGGTTAAAATAATTTACTAGAAAACGTTATTTTCAAGGAGATAATTATGTGGTTTCATCATAGAATAATGCTTATGGTCCTTATTCTGAGGGTTTCATTTATTAACGCAATGTCAATATGACCCTGGGTTTCCCAAAACTTTTCGAAAGTCAATTTCGTGGGACTCGGATTCAGGATATATCCTCATCTTATAAATCTAACTTCAACATTACTTTTAGTAATACACGCAAGAGCTCTTCATTAAGGGTTATTCACACTGCAACGAATTTATTAATTAAATTGTAATACCAAATTCAGGCCTTACAAGCTTGTTAAAACTAGTGGTGGTAAGTCTCTCGTATGCGAAGAACCATCTCGGTAGAAGCAGTAGCAGTAGTGTGCATGCACTGTTGTGTATCGGTTTGAAGAACATTGTATCCAGCGTAATCACAGGGCAATATGGGACATTTATGTCTCAAGGTGAGGAGCGTAGTGGAATAATTCAAAGTTTTATATGACGTTGCTACTATTTATGAGCAGTCGTATCGCTTACCATCAGGCAAGCGCCATAGTCGTCTCGGCATTCTAATGCAATACAAAAATATTTCAGTTTCGGTTCTCAAAAATCCGTTGGTAATTCATCATCATCATGAGCGACATGGCATCCACTGCTAAACATAGACCTCCTCTAAAGATTTCTAGACGGATCTGTGAAAAGCGGCTTGCATTCAGCGTGTTCCTGCGACCTTTATCAAGACGTCTGTCCACCTTGCAGGTGGACGGCCGACGCTACTCTTGCCAGTACGTGGCCTCCACTCGAGAACTTTTTTGCCCCATCTGCCGTCAGTTCTTCGAACTATGTGCCCTGCCCACTGCTACTGGTAATTAATATTAGGTAATTGACCATTTACTTCTTCTATTCCTACTTTGTAAATAGCCTCTATATAAAAAAGTGAATGTCTGTGAAGATGTTTCTTAGCATATCACGCATAAACCGCCGAAATGTTATTTTATCTTCGTTATGTTTTCTTCGCACCAAGTTCTGTATGGAAATAATGTTTGCATTTAAAAATGAACACTATTTGTGTCAAATTAGAACAATTTTACGTTGGTGTTTAAATATCGTTGAGCATAAAATTCAGTGTTTACTGCTACAAACACAGAAGAGTGGCGATAGTAAAATCAATAGGTATAGCAAGGTAAGTATATTGTGAATAATAGTTTCTTTAGCAAGTACTTTAAGCCTGTTAAGTACTAGCTCACACTAAAAACTTTCGCCCTTTAATCAAGTAATTCTACCAAAAATACACACTTGACAATTCTGTTACAAACTTGAATTATAATCCGAATGATAAATTAGATGTAAAAGACGTGCTAATGGCCCTAATAGATTTTCTTACAGATCACAGACAGGCTATATTTCAATGGAGAATGCTGCTCGTAATTCTATTGCTCATCCATTGGATTATCGTAAACAAAACGTAGAGAGCAATTTAGAACTTCAAATTACAAAGCTCTGCAAAGCGGAAATCCTATTACCAATACTGATTATAAACTAATTATGATGCTTACCACATAACGGATTATTCGCATTCAGGTCTACTATCATGTGCATATTGTAAGCCAGTGTAAACACATCACCATGCGTATAGTTCGAGCGACAACATTTATTTAGGCAATAATTTCACATGAAAGTTTAACGTGGCTGTCCCGATTCCTGGATACATGTGATTAACGGAGGAAGTTTCAACCCCCACTTGGCAACTTCGAGATGGATGGGAACAACGAACCGCCGTAGTTGCGTGACGTATGTTTTAGCAACTTATTAAACGTGGCTGTTGTAATATTTTGGTGTTGAGATTTCTTGTACAGTTGCGATACACCTGACAATAAAGTGAGTTGAAACGAAATATATATATCGCACGCCCAGATTAAAATTAAATTAATTAAAATTGTGAATCATGTTTTGTGTGAATCGACCAATTTTGCCGATTTAAACAAAACAAAACAAAAAACACGATTCACAGATTTTTTCGAGATAATTCAATATTGTTTCGGGTTCGATTCCCGGGTCGGGCAAAGCGATATTGAGTTTTTCTATTCAGTCCAGAGTCTGGAATTTGTGCCCAATATGGCGATAGGCTCGCCCCCTATCACATCATGGGACGGAATGACTGCGAAAAGTGGGTGCACTAGTTGCGCCTCTGCCTACCCCTTCGCGGATAACAGGCGTGAGTGTATATGTATATATATGAATTCAGTATTGTTCTGGGCGTGCGATGTTGTAATAGGGTGGTTGACTACTTCTTCTTCAATACATTTATCATAAATATAAATCATCCAAAGTCTAACGGAAACATTATTTTCAAAGTTGATGCAATAGTAAGGAAGATTTAAAGTTTTGAAATTAGGTGGGAGGAGAAATTGACAAATAACAGCAATATCAGATTCTGACGTCACCGGCTGTCGCTGACCATGACGCTGCATGCGTGCGAAACAGATAGCGCGATATCCCCACCAAGGCCCCTATTTTGCTCACAATAATATTTTAAATAGGAATAACTGCTTTATTTTTCAACCAATTTTAATGCTGATTTCACAGAGTAATTGATTTTTCGTATTATTTTATGTTTCATATAAAATAATATACAAAATCAATCATAGGAAACTACCCTATTTTAACACAAATATCTGCTGAAGCGTAATCTACTGAAAGACAAATATTCTTCTAATCTTTTATCCTATTATTGTTACTAACTAAAAATTTAAGTCGCTAATGAAAGTGCCTTAAAAAAATTGAATTAAAATTTAATAGGGGTCAAAATATTACTAGGTACTTAAACGCCAAAGACACTATTATTGTTTTACTTTTTAGAGATTTTTTGTGTCGGGGGTTATTTAAATTTTAATTAAATTTTTATTTCAAACTTTTCAAATTACTTTATACTTCATCATGGGGCGTTGATAACCAACTATCTATCACCTACTTGTTGAGACCATCCTTATGAGCCCAAACATACTATGTCTGCTATAAGTTGCTAAGGAGTTGGGTATCTCGCAGACTACTTGATGCCGCAGCATCAGGTCATGTTTAAAAATATTTCCAAAGTCACAGTGCCCCAAATTTAAAATCATTCGGACTTTTCAAGTTGGAAATGAGCTGATAATCTTCAAACGCCTGAACAGATCTTCATAAATTATAGCTAGGAACCATCGCAGTCACATCAGCTTTCAAACAAAAAAAAAACGCGTTCAAATTTGACCATTCGTTTGAGAGCTACGATGCCACAGTCAGACATACAGATACACAGATACACACCCTAAACTTATAACTCCCCTCTTTTTTGTCGGGGATTAATAATAATTGTGTATACAACTAACAATATGTATGTTGACCTATAAACTGTTCCGACCCCTTTCTACAGAAGAAGCCTAAATTAACAAAAAAAAACAGACATTTCATCCACACCAAATGAAATTTTCCAGGTTTACCCGTTCTGTCTGAAAAAAATAAACCAGCTGCAACACGATTTAGACACATTAGTATGGACAGGCTGTGGGCAACATAAAGAGCTTAAGAAATTCAATTTGGATTTAAAAATACACGTTCCGATGTAACACCACACGCTTGTGAATTCAAATTTGCCTTACATAATACTGTGTTAAGGAATTCGATGCGCAGAAAATTTAAAGTAATATGAAACGCGATTTGAGAAATGTTAGTTCAGTAAAATGTTTGATAACTATTTGACTTTATTAATGTTTTGTGTTTCCTAAACCATGACTAGGTCCTGTAAATTGAGCTACTGTTTATAATGTGTAGTAGATGAAGTACACACAGTATCATGTTTACTAATATGGTATATATGTTTGGGCAGTTTCTTTCAATGTAAAAGTTTCAGGCAATTACTTACTGCCGGTCCAAGAAGAAAGTAACTTTTTTATGAATTAATTTTAGTTGGTCAGTTGGTTTTAATGAGATAGGAATAATTACTTAATGCATTTATAGGTGTGATATGTACACAATTAGAAAAAAATACGAGAAACTTCTTCAAAAATTTTTTAATCTATACCATAATCTGTATCCAATTTTGTAACCATTTTTTTTTTTTTTTTTTACCGGCCATCTTCGGCGCATTAGGGACGGCTGCGGGCTTCCTCCGACTCACGTCTAAGTTGTCGTCCGCAACCGCAAGTAACCATAATGTTATATTTTGGTCAAAATATTCGCAATGTCGGTTTGTTATTAGGTGTAATCGCAATTATTGTTGTAGTCCAAATAAGGATAAAATTTTCAAAAACTGATTATAATCAGTATCAAAGGAAAGTCAAAATGTTATTAAAGAATAAATGAAGAAATGTTTTCACCCTAGAGCACTTTTACATCGTGTACTCTAGATTACAAAATAATACTCCCGAGGTTCTTAATTCAAGTTATTTTGTCTTGAAAAATTATCTCATTTGTATAAGTTTTTGCCCTCGGTTTTATGTAAATTTATCTTGGTTTGTAGTTAAGTTAAACATTTGAATGTAATAAGTACTTATGATTTTAATAGTAATATTTAAGGTATATCTAATCAATCGTATTTCAAAATCGAATGATAGAATTATCAAGATCATAAATAAGAACAAAGAAAACAAGCATTATCCCTAACAGTTGGAGTTTCAAACATCTTAGCTGAATGTGTGTAACCAAAGACTTCTCAGAGCGGATATTGGAAAAATGTTCATACAAAAGTTTTGAGCCTGTTTGTCAGTAACTCAATCTGCAGTGATATAGTAAAACGCCTATATAAAACGTATTAAGGGCTTTACGCACGGGCCATCTTGACGTATAGCATGATGTACGTCACGGCGCTGGACGTAGCTTACGCACGATCGTGCGTGCTAGACGGTGCTACCAGGTATTCAGTGATCTATATTTATCTTTACTCTCCGGTCAATGGTATTTATACAGAATTTTAATACTTACATCATGCAGATATGATATGAATGCAAAGATTTACAATTCGTAAATAATTTATAAAGATTTAGATATATTTTTCACTTACGGACTAAAAGATGCTCATTTTGATGGGATCACTTGTTGAATATATAATATCATTAAATCTAAAATGTACTTTAAAACAATTGTGTTAGTTTATTAGGGCATTTCCCACAATCCCAATGCCAAATCTAGCATAACATTGAACTAACAAGGCTTTTTATTATTATTATTATTTTAGTCAATTTTTTAACAGAATAAATGATGAATTTAGTAACTTTTTGTGATGTATTTCGATAAATAGTAGACGTACCAGTTGGCAACACTGGTGATGGACGCACTCGCTGGATCGTGCAAGTCCAGCGAGCTAATAATATTAATACCCAATTGACGTGCGTCGAGACTATTGACGGTCGTTTTGCATCGTGCATCGTGCATGACCTTGGTTGGCTATACTTCAAGATGGACCGTGTGCAAAGCGCTTTAGAACATATTTGTCATGATCGAACGGCGCTAATTGGCATATTTTTTTTCCAAAATGTTGCTTTCTTTACAAATTTTGTGCATAACGAGACGTCTTGTTACATGAATGTGTCAAATAAAACAGCGGCTACCAATAATTGGTAATCGAAAAATTTGGGCCTGATGTCCAGTCTATAACCATAATGTTGAATGTCTGTGTGTGTGACTTATGTGGCCAGACGTAATTAGCCTTAATAAAAATAATGTTAATTAAAGCCAAGCTGAAATAAAACCAGCTAATAGAATATTGTGATGAACGACCGAGAACGAAGATAAATGTTTGCGGTGTAATGGGTAATTTTCTTAGAACCTTGACGTCAAACCGCTTTGATAAATTATGCTCTGACCTGAGGTATCGAGAATTGTTTAACACGAATATTTACTAACGATGCTTTTTATATAGAATCCGATAAAGTTGCTTGGGACAGATTTTATCCGTAATTCGAATGGAATATTTTGGAATACAGTTTTGTTAATGATAATATCGTCGTCCGGCATTCAGTACCGCGAATGTAAAACTGGGGCACTTTAAAGGAGAGACAAAAAACGGATTTTATTATAATGTACACTTTACCTTCTGCTAAACTATTGTTATTTAGCATTCTAAACTATTGTTATTTAGCATTCTAAAACAATAGTTTAGCAGAAGGTAAAGTGTACATTATAATAAATTCAGTTTTTTGTCTCTCCTTTAAAGTGCCCCAGTTTTACATTCGCGGTACTGAATGCCGGACGACGATATGTTACCATGGTAACTGGTAAGACGGTTTTGTGAAACAAACAGAGATGTACCTACTTACCCTTTGAGTATTTACATTGGTTAAATAGTCCAAGTACCTACCTGAATCCGAAATAGCCAATATAATACAATTTCATCACACAGTAATTTTATCTTTTTAAGTGTAATTTTCAAAGCGTTCTAAAATTATATAGAGCGGACGTTAGGAAAATTGTCATTAAACAATTCTGAGCCTATTCGCCAACTTAACTCAGTCTACCGTCAAATAGCAAAATCGTAATGCGCAAATGGCATATTTCCTTCCAAAATATTTTTTTTTTTTTGCTAAATTTAAGCATGCCGAGACTTGTCACACGGACGTGTCAAATAACACAGCGACTTGTTACCAATTCGTAATAACTTTTGGATGAAAAATTTGGTCCTGATATCTGGTCTGTAACTAACTATACTGTTTAATGTCTTTGGTAATTTTAAAGTAATCAATCAGCCTCGGTGGCGTAGTTGTATTACAGTACGACTACAAAGCTGAGGTCTCGGGTTCGATCCCCGGGTCGGGCAGTGATATTGAGTTTTTCTATTCAGTATCAGCTCGGAGTCTGGAATTTGTGCCCGATATGGCGATAGGCTCGCCCCCTATCACATCATGGGACGGAATAAAGGCGAAAAGTGGGTGCACTAGTTGCGCCTCTGCCTACCCCTTCGGGGATAACAGGCGTGAGTGTATATATATGTATCAATGAGCTTATCGCCATCCACTGCTGAAGTGGTGGCTGTGTACATTGTCTATGGTCTTGGAACACAAGGTTCGAATCTCAGAACGGATAATACTCAGTGGATTTTCTAATATGACTTACTCGGACTGGACTCCTACGTGGGTTGATGGGAGTCAGGCGGCCGGAGATCTAAGAATTTCAGCAACATACTGGAAAAAAAATGCTAGACGCCGACTCAACATTGAAGTGGGATAAGAGTAAGGGGAAAATAAAAACAAACATTCGGTTCTTTAATGGCATTACATTAATGATATTTTAATATGGATCCGTAGCAGCGACTACACAAGCCTTTCCGTAGGTATAGACCAAGGCTGTTAAACCTCAGGCCCGCGAGCCATAATGTAGCCCGCGGAAGAATTTTATATGACCTGTGCAAGCAAGTTAAAAAATACCTTATAAGTTGTAATAGAATGCGTGCCGCGAAAAGAACGCGCGGACACCAAGTCACCACCCGCCTTTTCTTAATATTGGAATTGTATTGGCAATTAAAATAGTAACCGCCAGTGGCCTGTGAAAAATTGCTGATTGACCGTTCGGCCAGCCGCGCATGTTACAACTTTCAGCAGCCCTGGTATAGACAGTAAATTATATATAAATTATATATCTATTGTACCTGATAATAAATCAAAATTAACAAGTGAGCATACAATATTGATGATTGAATCTATACGAACGTTACACCCGACTCTTTCCCCAATGTTATCACGGTTATATTTCCACACCATTCCGCCCGATATTTAATTAGGCAATCCTTTATTGAATAGTAAAATGCAGGACAGCTGTTATGTATTATTAAAGCTGAGACCCGAATCCCGGATTCACTATGTTATTTTGTACGTCCCTAGAGATTGGTATAACTTCGGGCTAAAACTAAAAGTCCTCTTGTAAATAATGAATGAGTTAAACCCTCGGTACCTTCCTTGTTTGGCATAAGTCAGTCAGTAAGTAGAGAACTGGATTTACCACAAAATTCGTCAATTATCTTATTTATTATTCAAATGCATGTATTATTAACTTCATCGTGCAGAAAACTAAGTTTACGGTCCTTTGTAAATGGAATATTGGGTCAAAGTGATATTGGGTTTTTCTACTCAGTACCAGTCCAGAATCTGAAATTTGTGCCCGATATGGCGATAAGCTCGTAATGGGATGGAGTACGTACAGCGAAAAGTAGCTGCACTATTTGCGTTACACCTTCGGGGAGAATGGGCGTGAGGGTGTGTGTAAAAGGAATCAAGCGGATAAATATCGATATACAGTGATACACATACCTCGCAACATAATTTGTCACAGCTTGGAATATAAATTACAGATGTGAATGAAAATTATTACAATGACATGCAGGATTTCTTACGTAGCACTCATTCGAACATCCATCAACATCTTTCGTTTAATACCGAGAAAAAATGATGACAATGTTTTTTTAACGTCTAATAATATTATTGATTGTGGACGATAGTCTAGTTGGGAATGGAATGGTCTGCCGAGACAATGTTCAGAGGCTCAAAACCCAAGGCACACACCTCTGACTTTTCGCAGTTACGCGTATATTGTTAATCAATTATCGCTTGCTTTAACGGTGAAGGAAAACATCGTGAGAAAACCTACATACCTGAGAGCTCTCCATAAGAATTTCGAGGGTGAATTTTTCGACTGCCGCGGTGGCGTAGTTGTATTATGGTACGACTGCAATGCTGAAGTCTTGGGTTCGATCCCCGGGTCGGGCAAAGTGATATTGAGTTTTTCTATTCAGTATCAGCTCGGAGTCTGGAATTTGTCCTCGATATGGCGATAGGCTCGCCCCCTATCACATCATGGGACGGAATAATGGAGAAAAGTGGGTGCACCAGTTGCGCCTCTGCCTACCCCTTCGGGGATAAAAGGCGTAAGTGTATATGTTATTTCGAGGGTATGTAAAGTCTGCCAACCCGCACCAGGCCAGCGTGGTGGACTAAGGCCTAACCCCTCTCAGTAGTAGAGAAGGCCCGTGCTCAGCAGTGGGCAGTACCTATTACAGGGCTGATTGCATTGCGATATTATTGATATATATTTTGCGAACAAATTTCCACAGAATCTGTGATTTACCTATTAAAAAATAACATTTCAGTTACCTGCTTCGGTCTTGTTATAAATTTATTTTCGGAATGAAAGCAGTTGTTGTCATTTGGTGGTACCTAATGTTTTCTATCCATGTCTCTTGTATTAAGGTAGACTTTAAATTGCATGTACTCAATTTCATATCTTCCATGTAACTCATCGGTTTTTGCGTACCTAATCTTCACCTAAGGTTTGCATAATCCTCCCCTACAAACATTGCTTAGTTTGGTTTCTTGCATATTTATGCCGTACACTGAAACGTACCCCTCGTTTACGCAAAAACACCATCCTTTAAAATCTCTCCGAGTCGGAATGAGTGTTTGCCACAACCCTGCTCATTAGTTAGAAGGATGCGACGCGTGCCAGAAAAATACTTGCAACAAAGAGCTTAAAGCTTACTCATTATACCAGTTTACTATAGCGGACGTATGCTTACTGAAATCTGTATGGAAGTTTATTTTAAGGCTTTAATAATAGTTACCAGAAAATCAAATACTTTATCCCTTAGTCCTTTTCAACACGGATTTGAATTCATTGAATTAAATTATAGTAAATTTTTATTATCTCTGGTGATAATTATATACCTATTGTTTTAAACATATTTTATACATTTGATACCCGAAGGGGTACTAACGCATATTTTCCGCCATGTGTTCCGTTCAGCGCAAAACTGAGCAGAAAAACCCAATATGCCCGACCCGTGATTCGTAACCGCAACTTCAGAATCCATCCAGGGGCGGTTGCGGACGACAACTTAGACGTGAGTCGGAGGAAGCCCGCAACCGTCCCTAATGCGCCGAAGATGGCCACCGCGGAGTTTTGGTTGGTATGCCGTGCGGTGTACATAGGTTAGGGACTCGGCCCGGCGGTCGCCCGACGTTTTCCATCTTTCCGGGCGGCTCAACGTCGGGTCGTAAGGCACGGTGAACGGTGAACCCAACATAACCGCTCAGTCGTTCCCCTTGAACACTGGGCGGTAATAATAATTCACTTTCTTTGCGTAAACAAAAAAAAAAAAAAAATACAACCATTCCACGCCACCAAGGCAGTCCTATTAAATTTTTTATTCAGATTCTTATCATAGACACTCACAATAATCAACAAACGAACACGCGAACTCAATATCATACTTAATATCGTTAAAAGCCGGGTGCTATTAATGAATTATTAATTGACTCGTTAACTGCAGATGGTGTTCGACACTCCCCACCACAATTATATCCACCATCCTCTGTGGTTAAACCGTTATTGATATTAAAATATGTACGGTTGAAGATTAATGAGCGTGCCGTGATATCGAGAAGGAAATATACCGTTGTGGTCTATGAACCATGTGTTATTCAATTACTTGTAGAATTAAATTTTTCCCAACATAATTTGTCAAAACGCAGGCAAATACTGATTTTTTAATCAAAAATACAATAATTTTACTTGTAAACTTTTTTTTTATCTCGGGGAAAAACCCGTTATCCCTACCACCACTGGGGGGTGAGTGGAACGGTTATGTTGGTTTCACACAGTCTTACGGCCCAATGTCGACACTCGGGAGTATAGCTTCATCCGAGCGAGCATTGGACAGAGTCCGTAACAATATGTACCCCCTTCACTGGCATACCAACCAAAACCCGCGGTGGCCTTCTTCAGCGCCTACAGGACGGCCTCGGGGAATCTTCGTGCACGAAGATAGCTGCACGGAACCGCCCTTGCGCGATGCCGCATTGCGGCCCCTCTCTAATTGAGGAGGCTGAGAAGGCTCCGAACTCTAGATCACGCTTTGCGTCTACGACTGCAGGAGACCGACCACCCGCATTGTCGTCCACCTCATTTACTTGTAAACCTGAACCCACAATCCGAAAGATTTAACAGAGGTATCATATAATTTTAAGTTTACTTCATTATCATCATCAACGACATGACGTCCACTGCTGAACGTTACTCCCCTAAAGATTTCTAAACGGACGTGTCAAAAGCGGCCTGCATACATCGTGTTCCTGCGACCTTTATAAAGTCCTCTGTGCACCTTGCAGGTGGACGGCCGACGCTGCGCTTGCCAGTACGTGGTCTCCACTCGACTCGACTAGGTTTCTATCCAAACTAAATATAATAGATGTTCAGTTATACAGTACTTAAATTTCAAACCATATGATTTTTACAAATTGAAAATTTTATATTCTTTTTTACTAGGTCAAACAAGGACTCCTAGGATTTGCGGTATAACTACTAATAAACGAATGACTCGATTAAACTGCAAGTATAGTGTATAATAGGTATGTGTAGTTGTAAATTAACGTGTTAAATCTGAATATGTAATCCGAAACCAAGTCTTATTAATTTATTGCGTGAAATAAACGCAAATATAGCCAATCCCTCACATTAATACTGTTAAATCCTTGTGAAATCCACCAACAATAAGCCACAGTTAATTAAGACTACAAATCAAAGTTAACTAATTATAAACATGTACTCAATTACCTTTAAGTATTCATTTAAAGGCAGCTTAAAATTATAAAACTAAACACTTATCCCGCCTTTATCACCGAGGGGTAGGCAGAGATGCAATCACAGCACCTACTTTTCACCATGTGTGTTTCATCCCATGATGTGCTAGGGTCCGAGCCTATCGCCATATCATGAATTTCCAGACTCCAGGTTTAAACTGAGCATAAAAAACAATATTACTTTGCCTGACCTGGGATTCGAACCCGAGACCTCATAATGGTGTCTTACCGCGCACGGAATACGCCATCGAGTCAGTAACAAGACTAGTAGGTATTAACGCTAAAGTTTACAGAATAAACTACAAAAGTCATCAAGTCTGATAATGGAACTACTTAGGTCTCTTGTATAAGAGTGTATTTGGGTACAACCGCGTTGTGTGTTACAAATATACAAGTGTCCAAACATTGTATGCGGGTTTCCGTTGGACTTTGGTAGATCTGCCATGTCTGTTTCTGTCAATAGTGTTTGATTATAGCGTTCACTGTTTATGTTCTTTGATAGTGAAATAAAAGAACAAAGTATACAATAAGTACAGCACAGCACACCAGAAACGTCCGCCCCGCGCTGCCACCGATTCGGGAATGTTACGTCACCGATGGGCTGTGCTGATCTTTGATATTAATATATCACAGGGAGCGTTGTTGTTTCAATTCATAGGACGTCGTAGGCTGTGTATTTATTGAGCACTGTGAGATTCTAAGCACTAACGTCTCAAGGTAACAGATACAGTGCAGTGTATTCCAATGTACCTACAATAGACAATACTATCCTGTAGCTACTAAGTAAGCAGTCGTACCGCGTACCATAAACCAAAAAGGACAAACGGCTAGTAGCGCATCATCGTTCTCAATAAAACTGTAAACGTAGCTATTTTCCAGTGATCCCTCCAAAGATATTTGTGGCGAACTTTTAGAAATGTTGCGGCCCAGGTTTTTAGCTCTTTTTCCAAGTCACGAGCAGCTTCAGGGGAGTATTCTCGAAACAACACATACGGCCAGTTTGCAAGGGGTCAGTTTTCCAAAATATTTTGTCATTTCGCTTGAAGTGGGGTTCCACGAACACAGATTTTAAGCCGGTGTTGTTGAGATGTTTGATGTAGCGGAATCGTCGTTTATAGTGTTACTGTATGCCATTTAGTAAAGCGATATATACAATCTAGCCTTTAAATTCTGGTGGAATCGCTGGAACATGTCAAATGATGGATGCGTGACCTATAGTGTGGCGTCCCTTAACGTACCGATCAGGAGCGAGAGCTGGATAACTTTACTGGTTCATTGTTAGTACGAATATTAAAATTTGAAATATCTATTGCTACACATATTTTTGTAACAATGTTAAAGTTAATTTCGCAAAACATTATCGTCTAATACTTCCCCTTTTTCTCGGTCTATAAATAAAATATGCAATGCAATGCAACGCAATCAGACCTGTATTATACACTGCCTACTGCTGAGCACGGGCATCCCTTACTGAGAGGGGTTAGGCCTTAGTCCAGCTCGTGGACCTAGTACGGAGTGGTAGACTTCACATACCCTCGAGATTCTTATGGAGAATTGTCAGGTATGTACGGTTCCTCATGATGTTTGCCTTCACCGTTTAAGCGAACGATAATTAATTGATAAATAATACACACGTAACTTCGAAAAGTCGAAAAGTGTGTGCCTTGAGTTTTGAACCTCCGGACATTGCCTCGGCAGACCGTTCCATTCCCAACTAATCCATCATCCACTTCGAATCAAATGTTTAAGTCAATATATGCCCAATTTATATTCTGGTAAAAGATATATGCAGAACCGGATTTGGAGGTCTGGAGGCCCTGGGGCAACAAAGAAGCGGAGGCCCCTAATTATTTTATGAATAAAAGGTAAGATTTTCTTTCGTGACGAATTCACGAAGCCAGGAGCGAACACTGTACTTTTGAGGATTCCAAAAATTTTGCCACCGAGATGCTCGATCAAATCAAGAATGGATAGTAAATTAAAACTTGCTATAAGGGCTTTTTGATATACCTATCGATGTTTTTCGGATTGAGGTGAACAAATATGGATATATTATTTTTTAATATTCAAGAACAATATTATTATATTTGTGCAAGTATTGTCGGTAAAAATGTGAAGAAAGACTGTTCGGAAAAAATAACATAAAAGTTTCTGGCCGGTCGAAATTTTTATATTTACTTTATATCTATTGTGAGTCCGTCTCTTGTAGAAGTCCTTGAGCAGTAGCCCCGCCTACTCTCCCCCAAATCCGGTCCTGGATATATGTGTATAAAAACGTCGAATAACCACATTTTAATAATAAAAATGAATAGAGTGTAATATATTTGTTAGTCTTTTAAAAAATATATATAAATAAAAGGAACAATAACACACGAATGAAATGGAACAAAGCACTTCATTTTTAGTTTGATATACTTAACTCTTTCATACAGCGATATATTCCAACACGACACGGCAATAACTTTTTCATTACACTTCCAAAAGTTTTATTATGTGCCTTTTCAAGTTCCCAACATCATACTTCTTGCACGTAGTATGTTCTCGGTTCGTGCCTGTTACCGTTGTTCTAGTTTTTTTAATAATATACTGTTAGGATACACGTTTTGCAACGGTATTTGTAGCGTACTGATAAGTTGTGGAAACCAGTCGAGACGTCAAAGTAATGGTGGGAGTGACAGTTGGGTGTATAAAAAGGGTGCCGTGACTCTTTCGCCGTCATTCGTGCTCAGACGCTCATTCGGGCGCAGTCTCATAGTCGATCTCAGTTGACTTTCATGCTGGTCGGTTAGTTGCCGATATATTTGTAAAAGTATTTCTGTTAAATGTGCTTATGTAAAATCAGTGATAAATGTGTTATGTAAAATCAGTAATAAATCATCGTTTTTATTTAAATCAAACTCGCTTCTGTTTCTAACAATACTTAAACTGTTCAACTTTTTTATATACAGTCAGCCACATAAGCAGCTGAACAAAATCAAAATTTTGAATCTCCTTTACTCTTTGAGTTCAACTAAAAAATAAATTGTATGTGTGAAATAAAATACCTACATTTTATTTTTGTGAAGAAAAAAAAATTAAGAACAGAGTGTACATGCGATTTGAAGTTTTGAATTTTGTTCAGTTACTTATGTGGCCGACTGTACATGAGTACTAAAAAGCTAGTATTGTAATTAACTACTATTAGGAAATATCCTAAAATAAAATTATTTCGTAAAATTTTATCGTCCCTGTTTTGTTTTCGCGAAGAAAGTATAATTACCACTACCCACCTTCAGAGACGAGTGATGGTTATGGTCACCGGCTTTATGAGTCACTACTTACCACCCGGAAAGGTAGAAAAAATCTATTTTCCCCACTAAAGTATTAATTGAATCCAATATTTTCAAATATATTTATTTATTTATTTATAACTTTATTGTACATCACAACGTAATATAGTATTTTACATAATATGGGCAAAAGGGTGGTACAATTGGCGGTCTTATCGCTCGAGGCAATCTCTTACAGACAACCATGGGATGGAGATAAGAAAAGTAGCGAAAAGGGGTAATTCATGACGTACATGCTAGTTATAAGGGTGGGTGTTCCATCCAATTACATCAATACTTTGATAGTACAGTCGTAGGCGTCCAATATAAATCTAGCACTTCAAGAGCTACAATACATCCCCTTAAATCGACTTAGAAAACTATTTTCCCCCTATCCCTATTAATATACCATATCTTTGCAGGACATTTGTTCCTACGTTTCGTCATTTGCATTTCTGAGCTTGCCATTTATTTCGTGGCCATTACTTTATCCATGTTTCAGCTTGCGTATTTTATTATTTATTTCGTTGTGTTTTATGTTTACCATTCCTTACTTTATTTATATTTTATTATTTGCCATTTAAGTACGGTACAAAAATCGACGATATTCGGGTTATTATAATAATGATGGTAAATAAGTTGTACCATCTGAAGGATTTTATTTTGTAGGAAACATAATTCACCAAGGTTATGCTTAAACACACACTTTTGTAGAGGTATAGAGACAGTGCTTGTCGTAAGCTCTGCCATTTGGTAGCGCAATCTGACTCTCTTTCAGCCCATCGATACCTAAAATGTTCATGTTATGGATGAAAAATTATTTTAATTTATTAATAATGTATTGCTGTGCATCTGGATGCTTCAAAATGTAAAATTAAACACATCAAATGGTGTAAAATTCTAGTACGTTCCCAAGAATAGCACCTAAATACTTACATTTCATGTTTTTGTTAATAGACAAAAATAATAAAAGCTGTATAAAACATACATAACTATGAGTTCCAAAAGCATTTAGAAATGTCTCATTACGTAATTTATAAAAATAAAGAAATTTTGAAGATAACATTCAATATAAACAAATCTGTAATTCAAGGAACATAACCTCCTAATGTTGCTTCAATAACATCAAAATAACTAGCTTCCACCTTAAAAAAAAGCATATTTTGGCCACACTGGGTATACCTAAATAATATTCGGCCGGAACCCATATTTTATTATTTTTGTCATATTAAAAAATATATAAATAAATTATTGCTCTAAAACTTTTCTTTGTATCCCCATGTGGCTCTTGTCTCGATTTTTGCTGCCACCTGTATAGTTCGTGCACGTTTCCTATACTGCCCAATTTCAAAGAAACGATTCAGCTGATTTTATCACTAATTGAGGTTATGCGTGGATTTTACAGGGTTATAATGTGTTTCTTGTTATAAATCATTTTTTTATACTTGAAGTAGTTGTAAATAATCCTACTAATATTATAAAGGCGAAAGTTTGTAAGAATGTATGGATGTTTGGATGTATGGATGTTTGTTCCTCTTTCACGCAAAAACTACTGAACGGATTTCGATGAAATTTGGCACACGGGTAGATCATGTCCTGGATTAACACATAGGCTACTTTTTATCCCGGGAAAACGTAAAGCGGGACTTTTATCCCGGAAAAACTTTTTAAGGCGGGCGGAGCCGCGGGCAAAAGCTAGTCATAAATATGTTTAATAGTTCCTTAAGAGTATCGGAGACGTAGTGTTCTAAATATCTAAGCCATAGTGAGATTAAACCGTGTTCACAGATCAATGTTCACCAACAATGACCTTTTCATTTTGATTAATTCCATTCAAAATATAATTAAAGCAAGCTTTAATAATAAATTTAAAGCGACACTTAAATTGTCGTGACCGTTTATCACCATGTTTGAGGGTAGTTACTGCTAATCTGATTTAAGAGTCTGGTTTATGATGAGCTCTCCGTTCAGATTTATAGCTTTAATGCAGATCACCAGGCAATAAAACTCTTTTATAATCTGCCTCCACAAAATTCAGTGGCAAACTAATAAGGGCAAAGAAAAATCATGCATCTGCCATTTTTATTGTAATTCGGTCCGTTCAAGTCACCCGAAGCACACTAATTCTCATGGCGATGGCCTTATAGTACGACTGTGCACACGGAATCTTAAAATGGTCGCAATAAAAATTCAAGAATAGCTTGCGGAAGCGGGAACTTCAGTCTCTCAAACTTCTATAAAAGACTACTTCATAGGGACAAATTAAAGAGCCATGAAGCCAAGAGAAAACCATTATTTAACTCCTCAAGCCCCGCGACGGACACCGGTGTCCATATATACCGGGTGGAAGGGAAACGCTCTCTATACCGGAACGGTAAGAGAGAAGAACTATAACATTAACGAAAAACTATATTCATTTGCAAAGCTAAGCGATAATACTTACGATTTTAGTACTTCCGTAATTCATGCGCGCGTATAAGATTATAAATTATAAAAAGTAATTATTCTTCATAACACGTGATTATTTGTGAAAATAATTGTAGACAAACTCACTTAGGTATTAACTTGTAATAAATATCAATATAAAGTGTCAATAGTACGATAGTGTTTTTGACTTTTGAAATGGTATAAATACCCGTCGCTCGATGGAGGACGGCAGATTCGAACATTCTATCGTGGGCCGCCGAGCTGAGCAGTACTAGGACACTGGCAAGTTAAGTAATTTATTTTATTTGATGTTCATTTTCTTTGTATATAAAATGTTAAGTATTTGTATAAATAAACATTTAATTTAGGGTCATGTGATTTAGAAGTGGTACCTATGATAAGGTACATAATTGTTATATACACATTGATGTGTTATTGATTATAGAGCTATGCTTATTGGATTATAGTATCTAATAAATATAATAAATATATTATGTAAAGAATATAGTGGTTCTTGTATTTTACCAAACTCATCCGCCCTTCCACCCTTAAAACATTCTATTTGCTAGTATCCTGATGGTATATTAGCGATTCGATGTATTAATACATAATTATATTCTTTTAAATGTAATTTGCTTATGTAAGCGATTGCTGTATAACATATATATTAATATATATATGTAATAAAATCTAACATCAGAAGTGGGATTCACTATCGCCTTATATACTAATACCATGAAGTCTGTTTCAGAATGGATCCTATTATCTTCGAAGGTCTACTCAATGCAATCAGTGAGGCTGCCTCGGGACGTCATCGCTTGGATGACGACGTGGTGCTCCCTGTCTTCGACCTAGCAACAATGATGCCGACGCGACGGCTGGTGCCACAGTATCGAGGACTTGGATGGAGCAGTATCTAAACCAATGCAAAAGCCGGCAAGGCTTTTAAGGGGTCAGTGTTATCATGGCTTGAATCCTGGGAACCATCTGGAACCTGGAATAACTTCCGTACGGAAGAAAATTTTCAAAAGCGGTAATGTATACCTCCGATTCTAAAAAAAAAAAAAAATGCTGGTCAGAGCATAGTGAACACACACCTCTTCTCTCTCATTTAAGACCAAATTGATAAATTAGGTAAGGCTCTTTCTTTATTTCAATAGACATGAAAAATGGGTTTTGTCAAATAACAGTCTCTGATGTCATATAAGTATACAGCTTTCTCAACCCATAATGGCCATTAAGAATTTATAAAAAAAAATGTCGTTCCGTATTGGCAATGGACCATCCGTATTTCAAAGGGCTATTTCAAAAGCCGTTGCATATTTAACTTACTTAAGTATATTTTTTTGTGAATAATATTTACTATTCGTATATTGGAAATATCATAAGGTGGCAGGCCCAGTGCATCCAAAGTTTCTGCACTGGTAAATACACCCATTCCTGTGTAACATCAAACAAGTCCGCCAGGTTATGGCGCTGGCTTCTTATTTTGGGAAATTCATTCCAAATAGATTTTTGGTCCTTATTTGAAAAAGGAGCTTTACACCGGTGCCAGGACATGATGCCATTTTAAACCAGGTATTCGGTAAAGAGTCCAAAGTTATCGCTTATTTTAGTAGAAGACCCACACCCGTAGAGTCGAAATATATTAAAAAGATTTATGGGTTTATCGCTAGAAGACACATATGCAAGATTTCCATTTTAAAATTACTTTTATCCATGTTTTCCTCAGCCACAATTCTGTTGAGACCCTTTCCAGGACTGTTACGAAAACTGTTAATATAATAAATAATCCCCAATCTTGATTAGAGGTAGCACAACAAAGTGACCCTGGAATATTATCTATTATGAACAGAGTTCAGCAGTACACTTACGTCTGGAGAGTGGTACCTCTGAGCTAACCTATGTGTTACCCTCGAGCTAACCACGGATCCTTGATGTATCCACAAGTGAACCTTGAGATACCGTAGGGACGCCTTGTGGAACTATGGGTAGACACGTACACACCACAGATTCTAAATTAATAAAGCAGTACACTTCTGTCTGGAGAGTGGTACCTCTGAGCTAACCTATGTGTTACCCTTGAGCTAACCACGGATCCTTGATGCATCCACAAGTGAACCTTGAGATACCGTAGGGACGCCTTGTGGAACTATGGGTAGACATGTACACACCACAGATTCTAACTTAATAAGGCAGTACACTTGAGATATCTTTGTGTACTGTTGCAGCAACAATAACTATTTGCTAAGAAACTAGCTAGGGGCTAGCGTGACGCAAACTACTGATCAAGGGCTATACCTTAAACTTTAAGGAAACTGTCTCCTTGGTTGATAAATGTTTGATCCGGGGTCAGAATAAGCCGAGCTATGTGATGCTGCTGCGTTATTTTTCTATTTGCAGGTTTCTACGAGGTTTCTTCAAGGATTCTGTGGGGATCCCACGAGGTTACCATGTCGTTTCCACGAGATATTCCACGAGGCATCCACGAGATATTCCACGAGGCATCCACGAGATATTCCACGAGGCATCCACGAGATATTCCACGAATATTTAAAAAAATATATATATATAAAAAAAATGATAAAAGACCTACGCTGAGTTTCTTGGTGCTTCTTCTCAGGTCAGTGGGATTTCCGAAGCACTGGTAGAATCTTTTAGTTTATAAAAAACATTAGAAATCACATACAAAAGTGCCCTTAGCGGCCTAATTACTTAATAAATTATTTAAATTTTGTTGGGCATAATCCAATAAGCTGATAGCTAGACCTTTTTCAAGTCTCAGTCAAATTCAAAAAACGTTTAGACATTATTCGTCGTAATATAAATAATAACCTAATATGTCTAGGCAATTAGCAAAACATCAAAAGTAGTCTGATGAAAATAAATGAGGTATCTGATAATTATAATAAATGCTGTTGTACTTGTTTGGTGTTGGTCTATCTCAAAGCAGCAATTGAAAGGGACCAACATGGCTATGCAAGTACTATGTTATTAGCTGCTAGCCACACGTTTGGTGTCAGTCGGTCTCACCTGCAGCTGGTGAATGTGACTGGCATGTCTAGGCGTTTGGCAAATAAATTTAAATAAATGCTGTTGTACTTGTTTGGTGCTGGTCTATCTCAAAGCAGCAATTGAAAGGGACCAACATGGCTATGCAAGTACTATGTTATTAGCTGCTAGCCACACGTTTGGTGTCAGTCGGTCTCACCTGCAGCTGGTGAATGTGACTGGCATGTCTAGGCGTTTGGCAAATAAATTTAATATTACCTAGAAGATAGAGGCATCTCACTACCAAACCTTCGTTAGTTGAAGACACTACTTGTGGTACTTCGAGGACGAAGTAGTGTCAGTATGGCCGTATAAGATTATAAATTATAAAAAGTAATTATTCTTCATAACACGTGATTATTTGTGAAAATAATTGTAGACAAACTCACTTAGGTATTAACTTGTAATAAATATCAATATAAAGTGTCAATAGTACGATAGTGTTTTTGACTTTTGAAATGGTATAAATACCCGTCGCTCGATGGAGGACGGCAGATTCGAACATTCTATCGTGGGCCGCCGAGCTGAGCAGTACTAGGACACTGGCAAGTTAAGTAATTTATTTTATTTGATGTTCATTTTCTTTGTATATAAAATGTTAAGTATTTGTATAAATAAACATTTAATTTAGGGTCATGTGATTTAGAAGTGGTACCTATGATAAGGTACATAATTGTTATATACACATTGATGTGTTATTGATTATAGAGCTATGCTTATTGGATTATAGTATCTAATAAATATAATAAATATATTATGTAAAGAATATAGTGGTTCTTGTATTTTACCAAACTCATCCGCCCTTCCACCCTTAAAACATTCTATTTGCTAGTATCCTGATGGTATATTAGCGATTCGATGTATTAATACATAATTATATTCTTTTAAATGTAATTTGCTTATGTAAGCGATTGCTGTATAACATATATATTAATATATATATGTAATAAAATCTAACACGCGCAATGTAAAGCGTACAAACTACTAAGCAAACGCGGCCAAGGCGGCGCGGCGGCCACGCGGTCGTTAACCCATCAGCTGATGTACGTGTTCCATTACGATTTTTCTGAAATGTTGGACCTTTTTTACTTGTTTTTCAGAATAATAGTTTGATTTATCTATCCATACGTTAAGCTGTACAGAAATTTGAGAAAATCCTACTAAAATTGTAACAATGCGATCACGATTTTTTTAGTGCCATCACGTCAGGAATCACCAATACTATCACCTGTATTCGTTTCCGAGAGCGTTTCTCTTCCACCCGGTATAGGGTTTTCCCATACATCTATATATATAAGCGGGGCTTGAAGGGTTAAAGCAAGTCACAAAAAAAACAACTGCATTTTGCTAAAGAAATATGAGAATAAACCTTGAGATTTATGGAAGAAGATAATATTCGGTGAGGAATCTAAATTTGGAATCTTTGAGAATCGGCGAAGACTAACAATGTAGCGTCTTGAACCAAAAACTCTTACGATGAAAAATACCTGCAACCTACCGTGAAGAATGCTGGTGGTGGTGTCATGATCTGGGGGTGTTTCCCTTGGTCTACTGTAGGAGGGCGGCATGTAATCGTGAACAAGATGATAGGACGAAGTACTATAATACTTGACATACAAATTTACAGCAATCTGCTGATATTATGGGACTAGGTCAGGCTCCGTTTTTCAACAGCACAACGACCTGAAACTCTCAGATGATAATATTTCAAAAATCCTACTAATATTATAAAGGCGAAAGTTTGTAAGAATGTATGGATGTTTGGATGTATGGATGTATGGATGTTTGTTCCTCTTTCACTCAAAAACTACTGAACGGATTTCGATGAAATTTGGCACACGGGTACATCATGTCCTGGATTAACACATAGGCTACTTTTTATCCCGGGAAAACATAAAGCGGGACTTTTTTCCCGGAAAAACTTTTTAACGCGGGCGGAGCCGCAGGCAAAAGCTAGTAATAATATACATTAATTAGATTGACTATTCATCGCGCCAGACCTCAACCTAATTAAACATTTATAGAAGGCAATATTAGACCGTAAGATTCCCAGGACCATACGACACAAAAACTCTGTGTTTAAACAAGAGATTTCTAAAACATGGTCGAATATACCGCTCAGGGTTACAAAAACTTGTGGAATCAATGCTACAAAGACTCAAGACTGTGCTACAGAATAAGAGTAGACACACAAAATATTAAAAATTAAAAAAAGAAAACCTTTCATAATTTTATTGTATTTTCAACTAATTCTTGGTACTCCGCATAAAATAAATTACTAGTTAATTATTATGTGTTGGGTTAGCCTATAAATTTTTTGGAAAAAAGTAAGTCTTCAAAGTCCACATAAAAAATATATGAATATATAGATTCATAATTCGACAAAATGGTTTTAAGGTAATATAATATTATAGTATAATATGCAATTTCAACTGATTTTTTGAAGCTACTGTATAATTTATCCAACGCTCCATTACATCTTATATTTATTACTCCTCAAAATAGAAAAAACGGTCTTTTTTTGCGTGACGTGTCAAGAATATTAAATTATAATTTATGTTCCGTTAAACATTTTCCTATTAGGAGCGATCAAAGGACACACCATTCAAAGTCAAACGTTAATTTCGATCGTATCATTGGAGTTTGGGAAAATTTTATTCTAATGCCTTATGGATTTAATTAAACGATGTCCTTTGAAATATGAGTCATTAATGTCAATTTTGTACTTGATGGTGGATAAATAATGTGTTTTTACAAGGACAGGTAATCACCTGTCCTTGTAAAAACACATTATTTAATTAATAAATGTTATGCCATATCTGTTTTCCAATTTGCTATAGCTTCATTGGTAAGCCCGATTTTGATTTTCATTTATTATTCACAAGTATTTTATTGTAATTCGATTATTATAATTTAATTATTAGAATACTCACTTGCAATTATAAATTCCCTTTAACAAAGTTTTGCGATATGAAAGCGATGCCTATTGTCAAAAGTTATGAGGTACGACGTAGATATCTTCTTGAAGTAACTGATGGTCTTCCATTATGTTTGAGACCGAAACTTGGAACTGACGTTTTAGGCTCTGTGATTTTCGTTATGAATTGGAGTTTCGTTCATAGATTTCATGGCACATTGGGTCATGTGCTCACTCTGATGCTAGAGACGCCGCAGGTTCAACATCTGCCCTGAAAAAAATGTTTGTTACTCAGATATTTAATTAGGTTTAGATGTCGGAAGTTGGAGCAAAAGTTCTTCCGAGGACATTCTAGCCAGCGTAATTACTGGGAATTATGAGACTTAAGATATGTCTCAGGGTGACGAGACGAGGCACGCACCTTGTAATTCAGAGTTATGTGTGACGTTCCTACTGTTAATGGGCGGTCGTATCGCTTATCATCAGGTGAGCGGCGTGCTCGTCTCGTCATTTAATTTCAATATAAAAAAGTGGCCATGACAATTGTTTTTGGTTGAGTTATCTGCAAAACCGTTAGATATACGAGTAGATAATTATGCATTAAATATATTTTGTTATTTTGCCATTAAACCATTATTTTACTGTGAAATATTACAACAAATTCCGTGGCAGATATTAATACCATTTCAAATCAATCCACGCACACGTCAAACTTTATCAGGAGTCCAGTAATTTGTTTCCAGTTTGCGGGTACCTGTTTGGGTGTTTAACCGTTTCAATAATTCTGTTTCAGGTAAAGTTTTGAGTAGACAAACAAATGTTAAAGGCAGCATTATTTGAATTATTAGTCGTGAGGTAACAATTTTGATAGCGTTACAATTTTAGTTTCGATTAATTTGTACATGAATTGCTTTCGCGGGGAAAATGGAAGTAGCACTACCGTCATGTCTCGAGGGCATTTTAGAGTATTTTACAGTACACAAGCACACCAATCAAATTCTCGCGGATGCCATCTTTGACGTATCGAGAATGGCTACGTGTGACTCCGATAAAGTGCAGCGCCGCCGCCTAGACCCTCAATTATCATAAACATGCCCAAGAAACGATTACCAATTTTTTAATTTGACTCTGAAATAATTTTAATATAAAAAGATACGTGAAAGTATAGTAATTAACATTTCTTGAATATTTCTATTTCAAGTTTTTCGTGGCATTCTGTAAAAAATGTATTATTATTGTTCCTTACCTTATTATAAGTAGATATTATAATAAATAAAAGTAATATGCAGAAAAGAACAGATTGTGATAGGAACTAAATATGTCATAATGATAAAATAAAATATTATTTTTACGGCACGTTTAACTGATCTTGGTGATGTCCAGTTTCAATAATAATATTTTGTGACCCCTGTGATGATTGTTGGGTTCTGAAATATTTATAAAAAATATGTTATTAAATTATACAGAAAAATTTAAATTGGCTTCAGTATATGCGTCGGCACGGTATGCGTCGCCACGCCAGAAGTCGGTTTTACGTGCGTCTATAGATGTTTCACATCAAAAATTCGAGATGAGCTATAAACTATAATAATTTAATTTAGTTAGCAGTATGCATAATCATACAATGCGTATATGGTAAATATATTATTGTTGAAATATCGTTATGATTTACATGCCACCATGTTAAAAAAAATCAGTATACAATAAGGACAATGAAATAAAGTCAATTCCCTTCCTATCTTTATTTTCACATCATAATTATTTCACAACCGAATCCTCTCAAGTTCAGTAATAATTATTATGACTGTCTCGGTGGCGTAGTTTTATTAGGGTATGACTGCAATGCTGAGGTCTTGGGTTCAATTCCCGGGTCGGGCAGTGATATTGGGTTTTAACTTCAGTATCAGCCCGGAGTCTGGAATTTGTGACCGAATATGGCGATAGGCTCGCTCCCTATCACATATGGGACGGAATACGCACGGTGAAAAATGGGTGCACTAGTTGCGCCTCTGCCTAACCCATCGGGGATAAAAGGCGTAAGTGTATGTGTGTGTGGTAATACACATATACTTAATACTTAACATTAATTATAGACATATATATACATATATACATATACACTCACGCCTGTTATCCCCGAAGGGGTAGGCAGAGGCGTAACTAGTGCACCCACTTTTCGCCATTATTCCGTCCCATGATGTGATAGGGGGCGAGCCTATCGACATATCGGGCACAAATTCCAGACTCCGAGCTGATACTGAATAGAAAAACTCAATATCATTTTGCCCGATTCGGGGATCGAACCCGAGACCTCAGCTTTGCAGTCGTACTGTAATACAACTACGCCACCGAGGCAGTCAGTTAATTATAGAATTAAAAAAAGCACATAAATTGCAGTCTGGAACACTTATATTCATTAATTACCTTTATAAAGAACTGAACTTTTGCTCTTTGCTCCGCCCGCGTTTATGACTTTTTCCGGGATAAAAGTCCCCCTTATATTTTTCCGGGATAATAGTAGCCTATGTTACTCGCTGATAAGGTCGCTTTATAATGGTGAAAGATTTTGACATTGGTCCAGTAGTTTTTGAGTTTGTTCGTTACAAACATACAAATCTTTCCTCTTTATTATGTTATACTAGCTTTTGCCCGCGGCTCCGCCCGCTTTAAAAAGTTTTTCCGGGATAAAATTCCCGCTTTATATTTTCCCGGGATAAAAAGTAGCCTATGTGTTAATCCAGGACATAATATACCCGTGTGCCAAATTTCATCGAAATTCGTTCAGTAGTTTTTGCGTGAAAGAGTAATAAACATCCGTACATCCATACATCCAAACATCCAAACATCCATACATTCTTACAAACTTTCGCCTTTATAATATTAGTAGGAGTTTCAGAACTATCCCAAGGGAATATTTTCCCGTTATTAAACGTGAAGATACAAATATTAAAAGTGCCTAATGAGAAATGGAATTTTAAAACTCTTTGTATTTTTAAGGCTTTTTAGATTTTATATTCACTTTCAAATGAATTATTCATCCCGTTTCAGAAGCATTAGCTTTGTTTGTTTCATGTACATTTAAAATTAATTCTATACATTTCAGAAAAAAATATAAAACTACTCCACTTTATTAATTAGATACTTGACTATTTTTAAGTAACAGATTATATAATAATAATATCAGACCTGTATTATATACTGCCCACTGCTGAGCACGGGCCTCCTCTACAGAAGTAAACTATAATAAATTAATTTAGTAAGCAGTATATCTAATCCTACAATGCGCATATGGTAAATATATTAATAAAACTACGCCACCGCAGCAGTCGAAAAATTCACCCTCGAAATTCTTATGGAGAGCTCTCAGGTATGTAGGTTTCCTCACGATGTTTTCCTTCACCGTTAAAGCATGCGACAATTGATTAACAATATACGCGTAACTTCGAAAAGTCAGAGGTGTGTGCCTTAGGTTTTGAACCACCGGACATAGTCTCGGCAGACCGTTCTATTCCCAACCAGGCTATCATCCACTTTAAGTTACAGATTAGCAAAGAATAAAATACAATTACATTTCAAACCGGGAAAAGACATGTAGGCATACCTATTATATAAAACAAAAATCACAAAAAAAAATCCCGATACTCTATCAGTCCGAGTTAAATCAAAGACTTTAGGAGTTGCAGTCTAAATAATCTTCCGTTAAACAAGTTAAGCTATTAAAAGATAACACTTGAAAGTTTAAAATTAACTTCAGATATATTTGATCGCTAAACACGCAGCTTCGTACGTTTGAGTGCGCTCTAAAACTTCAGAAAGAGCATCCCCAGATTACCTGTACAGTTTTAAAACAAAAATGGTTTGTTGCAGTTTCTCCTTTACAGGATACACTTATAAATATGTTATTAAATCCATAAAATACACAAAATTATAGAAAACCCGTTACCATGTACAAGCAAAGATTTCAAACCCGTAGACTAGTAACGTACATTTTTAGAGTTCCGTACCTCGAAAGGAAAAAACGGAACCCTATAGGATCACTTTGTTGACCATCCGTCCGTCTGTCAAGGCCCTTTTTCTCAGGAACGCTTGGGGGTATTAAGCTGAAATTTATATCAAATATTCAAGTCTATTGTCCCTTGGAGTTGTGAAAAAAACAAACTTCTAAACCAACGTAATCAAAAGATGCAGCCGTTGATGCTGCAAATTTCCACAGATTTTCGAAACTCGTAAGGGAATCAAAACCTACAGGGTACTTCCCGTGACCTCAGAATCTTGAAATTTGGTACGAAACAACGTCTTATAGCACAGATAAAGGAAAAATTGCGGAAACCGTAATTTTATATGATACTAGCTTTTGCCCGCGGCTCCGCCCGCATTAAAAAGTTTTTCCGGGATAAAAGTCCCGGTTTATATTTTCCCGGGATAAAAAGTAGCCTATGTGTTAATCCAGAACATGATCTACCCGTGTGCCAAATTTCATCGAAATCCGTTCAGAAGTTTTTGCGTGAAAGAGGAACAAACATCCTTACATCCAAACATCCATACATTCTTACGAATTTTCGCCTTTATAATATTAGTAGGATTCAAGTCTATTGTCGCTTGGAGTTGTGAAAAAAACAAACTTCTAAACCAACGTAATCAAAAGATGCAGCCGTTGATGCTGCAAATTTCCACAAATTTTCGAAACTCGTAAGGGAATCAAAACCTACAGGGTACTTCCCGTGACCTCAGAATCTTGAAATTTGGTACGAAACAACGTCTTATAGCACAGATAAAGGAAAAATTGCGGAAACCGTAATTTTTAGTTACATTATATTATAATGTAATCGCGCATCATGATCGCGTAGAGGTATTAAATTGAAATTCCTATCTAATACTTAGGTCTGTTATACCTTTAAGCGGTAACAAAGTCAAACTTCTATGCTTCTAACTTCCATAATTATGACTCGATTGTCGTGATGAGTGAACATTTACTTATATACCTATAGGATTGTACAGAACCCTCGGTGCGCGAGTCCGATTCGCTCTTGGCCGGTTTTTTGGTAACAAATTCAATTCTAAGTAAGTCAATGTTGAACGATAACACCCTTCCGACAAGTATAATACATGTTACTATGTTTTTGAAATGGAAAAGTTAATATCAAGCTAAACTACCTGGTTATAATAATAATCGTTACTTTTGTATAGATATATCCTTTTGTTTCACGGATAAGTCTTTACCATTACGGCCCATCTTCTTTCGTAGGAAGGGGGGAGGTATCACAAGGCCCCACACATCGAAATACGCCATCTGCTTCAATAGCAGTATAATGTCGCCCATCCTACAGGTGCGTATATGCCATGTGTTTCCATAAAGTTTCCCAACATGCTTTAGATACCACATAGTGTTGACTTTAAGGCTACCACACATTAGACAATAATCATACAAAATATAATATTCCAATGCAATAATATATTAAATCGAATATCTCTGTAATTTTCCATCGAAATAGACTCAATCTACTCGGAAATAGATTTAATAGGTTACGGATTAGTTCTGCTAAATCAACACATGCACTATATCTTGTGTACACTGCGAGACTCTCAAGTCTATAAACAGAGTAATCTCAAGTTTACTTAAGAGCGATTGGAAATGAATTATATTGTGAATGCTGTGTACACACAAGTTGTTTTATGTGTTGCTTTGTTATAATCAATTTCTTTAAATATTTTTTTTACTTTATTTTACTTACTAATTATTGAAATATGTTTGGTTTCAATCTTGATATATCATATTTGATATATATTTTCTATATATCTCTATATCGCCCCCCCACTCCCCGTTCCTTTCCAAAAAGGACATCGCACACACATCAGTAGTTATAGGCAATGGTGATATTTTACTATGATATGGTAATTTACTATGTTTAATTTTGTACATTATTTTATATGGAATAGAAAACAATACGAAAAATAAATTATTTTGTGAAATCAGCATCAACATCAATTGAAAAATAAAGCAGATATTCAATTTTGAAATATCCTTATAAGCAAAACTGGGAGCGTGGCGGAGATATCGCGCTATCTCTTTCGCACGCAGGCAGCGTTATGTCCAACGGCGTTTGGTGACGTCACAGCCTAGTGTTGCTGTTGTTTGACAGCTACCCCTTCCACCAAATTTCAAAGTTTTATAACGTACTAGCTTTTGCCCGCGGCTCCGCCCGCGTTAAAAAGTTTTTCCGGGATAAAAGTCCCGCTTTATGTTTTCCCGGGATAAAAAGTATCCTATGTGTTAATCCAGAACATGTTCTACCCGTTTGCCAAATTTCATCGAAATCCGTTCGGCAGTTTTTGCGTGAAAGAGATACAAACATCCATACATCCAGACATTCTTACAAACTTTCTCCTTTATAATATTAGTAAGATTTACTTTAGCGCCAATTTTAAAAATTCTTTTTCCATTAGATTTTGGATAGCATACATTTTTCATAATTTTATTTAAAAAGTAGTCAACTAATCTATTGGATGACCCACTGGTACACACTTCAAAAATTACTTATATGTGGATCTATTAAATCCCAACCCGTATCAGCAAAATCTCCTTTGCATTTGTATTTTAGATTCAAAACGTTACTTGCTACCCATCTTCATTCGTATGTGAAGATCAGAGATAACGCCAGAGGCTTGAAAGGCGGCTCTCCTAAAGAGGCCTTATTATCCTTTTCAAGGTACTTACCCTGATGGGCTTTTATTCGAGAAAATTTAATATCTTGGCACATTATGAGAGCTACTTAGCTTTATTGGGGGGGAAATTATAAGTAGAAACCCTAATGCACGTAGAAATGCTACGGAAATGGAAACGAAGGGGCGTTTGTAGTTATTGAGATAATGGTAATTTAAGCCTAAAATATTAAATTGAAGATAACACCTTCACATGCGCAGGAAATTTGAAGTTTTAGATATAGGTATTTACCTAAAATATGTTATTCTTTTCACCCGACTACGGTGAAGGGAGGAAGGGTAATGATTTTAACTCGCTATGTATGTTTGTATGTAGCCATTTTGTGTTCCAGTCTAGTTTCAGAAAGTAAAATTGAAATAGCTGCCTTCATTTACGTTTCACTGCTAAAGACTAATTTTAAATTGTTACTTTTATTTTATTTTTAAACCTAGTAATGATTCAAGAGTCGTCGTCTGCTAAGTTGAAGTGTTCAAACTGGAATTCTGTGGTTCCTTAATTTGCTTGTGATTTGTTTTTAATAGCGACATCAAAAACAATGCAAAATGCGTCAATATAATTTCGCAAAAACAAAAATGGCCAAATGTTGAAACTTCTTTTAACTAGAAACAAAACTTTACCCCAGGGAAAATTATTAATTACACCCAATTACCTGTAAAAATGATTTTTCCAATATTGTACGAAAGTAAAATAAGGACTTATTTTTTTTATTGTAGTTAAAGACGAGACGAGCATGCCGCTCGCTTGTTGGTAAGTGACAACAATAGTGCATGCACACTGCTGTTTGGCGGTAGAAATAGACACTGCTGTGGTACCTACCCAGACTGTCCTTCGCATACGAAAAACCTACTACGAGTATCACCAGTATCTCAATTGCATAATATTATAGTAACACTTCAACTCGTTATGTATTTATCTCATGTCGTAACAACCCATCAAATCTACTTTCTTCGCTCAAGTTGTTTTCCCCTTGAACAAACTCTGCGTGCGTCCGCGAAGTTTCCGGGTACTCAATCCGCAGTTACAATCGAATGAGCGTTTCAAACTTACAGATGCTTGTATTAAGGCTCGTATATACAGTATTTTATTAAGAGAATTATAAAATTCATGCTTAACAAAGTTGTAAAATTATCTACACTAATATTATAGAGGTAGATTTTTTATGTTGCTGAATTTCTTTGGAGAGAGAAATCTGGAACTACTGAACCGATTGCGATGAGATATAGAGATAATTTGAGATACTGGGAAGGACAAAGACTACTTTTGTAAATTGCTACTTCGATCGGGCGGTAAACCACCCAAACACGCTTATCCGTAAAGCGTCTATATATACTCCATTTGATCGCGCCAAATGGAGACGACCGCGTTCAGTACTGACAGATCCAGAGGACGAAATCACTCTGGCCATTCGCGAAAAGATCGAGCATCAAAAGCTCTTACAAGACCACTGTACCGTCCTAGCCGTCGAGGACCTAATTTTAAGGGTTGCGAGCGCCTTCTGCACTCACCCAAAAGACCGGTGTTCTTTCATAAGCCGACCCTCGTCAGGCTAGAAAGAATAATGTCAAGGACAAAAAAAAAAAAAAAAAAACTTTTGTAACGGAAAATGTAAAGCGAGATATTTATTCCGGAAAATCTATTCCACGCGCGCGGAGCCGCGAACAGAAACTATTCATAGATAAAGAACACATGAAATACTTAGTTCTAACGTGTATTATGAAAAACTAAATCATTTTTCTCGATCGATGTACATAAAATATAGATAAATTTAATAATTGTACAACCATAAATATACGTGTACGATGCCAGCAGATTTGCCAGCGACAACTGCAGAGAGTGGTCCTGGGGGCTTGGAATGTGAAAAAAAACACGATGCGTCTCCGCTTCGTTTTATTGTGATTGGTTGAGAGACTGACTTATCGGTATCTTGATATTTGTGATTGATCGACAGACCGATACGTCAGTCTCTCAACCAATCACAATAAAATTAAGCGGGGACTCGTCGTTTCTTTTTTTCATATAGGAAATGGTATGTGTTAGAAATTAAACATCCTTGAGGGTGACACCTGTCTACAACAAACTAAATCCAACGTAAAATGGCGCCATAACCGAAACAGAGGTACGTGCAAAAAAATAGAGCGAAGCGGTGACTGACGTACGTGACTACACGTTTATCCTCGGGAAATGACCTTACATTTTCCTCGAATATAAATCTCATCTTATATACTTTACGCTATTTGTAATTTTTTAGGACCTCATTTTAGTAACTATGTAGTTAGATAGTCACTTTAACGAGTTTTAAGTTGGTTTATATTGTCATGTTATTCTAAAAATGGTTAAGTAGTTATTAAATTATATTATGAAGATGTAACTGAATGTCACTCGGAAGTACTAAAACGAACAATTACCCACTAGTACAAAGGCAAGGAACAATATAACTTAGAATTGTTATCTAGCTTTTGCCCGCGGCTGCGCCCGCATTAAAAAGTTTTTCCTGTATAAAAGTCGATGTATATACAAGCTGAACAACATACAACATTTTAACAGTATCCGTTATAATTGCAAGCAAAAATTTTATGTAATAACGCATTGCACCATTTTTTTTAATATTACAGACATTCGCGAAGTTTTTTAAGGCGCTTACCAAAATTTCACTTTACGTTACACAAAACAAACAACAATTATTTATTGTTCAAACCCTCCAGACCGATACGTATTATGATAATCAACCGGTATGAAATAAAAGAAGGACCAGTACAAAAGCAACGGCAAGTGAACAAAACAGAGCTTGCTAATAGATACAGCGACGAGTCTATTTGTAACTGCCAGTGCGACGATTTCACGGTTCTAACTTCAACAAAGCTTTAGCGGGTATGCGGCCTTTAGCACTTGGCACCGGGGTCTGTTTAAATATAACAGATGGACGCGTCGTCAGTGGCTGCTTTAGTGTTTGTGTAAAAATTTATCAGTATTTTTGAAGTGTGATGTAATATCAAACATTTGTGTTTGTAAATTGGGACCGTACGGACGCATCGGTTACGTACAAATATATACGAAACTAGTTATTCACTTACCTAATAGAACTCATATTATATTTTATTCTAAGTATATCTACTTCTTATATATTAGACTTTGAAACTATTCTCTAGGGTTTAGAATCCACATTTTTAAATAACCTGACCTTATCACATCATCTATGCATATACCTACCTACTAATGAGTATAGCCTTTATTTCTTAGGAAATTATGTTATTTTATTTATCTCTATACAAAACATTAATATACATGTGACTAATAGTGTCACGCCACTCCCAAAACACGAAAGTCGATGATATAATCACCAAGATCGGGTCAAACGCTTGACATACATTTGCGAAAGTATGTTTGTTGATAACGCTCTACTGAACTTAATCTTCCGCTTGCCTCATCCAATTACTGTTGATATGCCAAGGATGTCATTCCAAAATTCTTATCACTAAGCTATGTTCTTGTATATCCCTGCGTCGCTTCCTCATTGGATACAAACTTTTGTGTTTTTGTATAAATTGTCGAATATTTGTCTTCATAAGATAAGCTATGATTTTAACTTTATAGGGATATGTAGCCACGTATCTAGTGGTACTACCTTTTGTCAAAATTATAACCAACACGTTGGTAAATTAAATGAAGTCGTAAGAGTCACAATAATGCGGCTTCGCCTGGAAATCAAACCTAAAAACTCACTGTTGAACCCAATTCCGCAGATAGCAAAGCAATCAAAATTGTCTTTACAAGTTGTTTGTCAACCAAATTTGTAATGTGTCAAAAGACCACACTACTATATTAAACGTACGTATTAGTACGTTTGATTTTCTCACCGCAAATTGGTTTTTCGAACCGTTTCTGAACGCCGTGAACTACCCAGTCGAGCCGTCACTTTTCTCGTGTAGATATTAGGCTCTACCGCTTTAATAATTATAACAAAGTTCTCTACAGTAACTCAAAATCTGCATAGTAAATCCTTTCTAATAACCGTAGTTTCATTCTTGTAAAAATATGTGTTCTAAATGTGAACCCACAGCTGCTACGCGGAAACTTTAAGTAAAAAGTTCCCACGATAAAATCCCAAGTGTGCAATTTAAATACTTGTTATGACAACTCGTTGGACGAATACGTACGACGAAAAAGCCTTGTAAAATGAATCCGTCACGTGAAGCTAAACTATTTATAAGCCGTCAACACGTTTTACCGCGCTTAAATTTCACCAGCAAATTAAAATTACTCTAGTAAATGTAAAACGAGTCCATAATTCTAACATATCTGTTATAGAATAAAACTATTTTCTCGATTTTATCGCGGTTTTTTTCGTTTTTATTTTACTCCCGGCGCGTAACGTCTACGTCGAATCTATTTCGCTGTCTAACATTCTCGTAAAAATAAAAATAAGAAATATATATTTCGATGTAGAGACGAGTCTAATAAATGTGATAAAATATTTTTTAAATATAAGGTTGTGTTTATATAGTTCTTAAAATAATTTAAAATAGAGAGCTTTATTGAGTTGAAAATAAGTATATTGTATAATATCTAGTTTGTATCTACAAACAAGGATCACGTACTGCATACTCCATGTTAAGCTTACCAAACAATATAGGGATTCACTTCGCTAATGGTTTACACTGAGACAATATATTTTGGCGGTTATTAAGCAAAAACATGTGCAATATAAATGGTTTAATGTACCAAAGCGGTTGACTTATTATAGTCAGGTCAACTAGACATTAATGAAACTCCGCCTTCAGCTATTTGTTATGCTTTTACGCTTGCTAATCAACTCAGAACTAAATTACATCGCCAGCAGCGTATAATTTCCTTGTTTTATTGCACTCCATTTAGCCAACTTTATCGTGGTCACCTGTATATCTGCCGGCGACACATCCAATTTCCAAGTCCGCATTCGCAGTTGACTGCACAATGCCTCTGCGACTATTGTTGGAGGCCTTACAATACGCCACTTGCGTATAACTTTCCTGTACTGGGTGCCTGCCGGTATTGTCGTTTCGGTTTCGGAAATGTGGAATTTCATGTTCGATTTGCATTTTACCGTTTCATTGTTAACCCTGAATCGAATATTGAGCGATTAAACTTTGCACAATAATTAAATGTCCAGTGGGCTTAGAATAGGGGCGGTTGCGGACGACAACTTAGACGTGAGTCGGAGGAAGTCCGCAGCCGTCCCTAATGCGCAGAAGATGGCCACCGCGGAGTTTTGGTTGGTATGCCGTGCGTTGTATATAGGTTAGGGATTCGGCCCGGCGGACGCCCGTCGTTTTCCATCTCTCCGAGCGGCTCAACGTCGGGTCGTAAGGCACGGTGAACGCAACATAACCGCTCAGTCGTTCCCCTTGAACACTGGACGGTAGTAATAATTCACTTTCTCCGTGTAAAAAATCGAGACTCGAGGACAGTGCTGCCAGATTAGGCGATTTTTCGCCATTTAGGCTATCTTGAAGAGTGTCGGGGCGACCAAAAATTGCGAATGGCGACCGGTCGCCGTTTAGGCTACGCGAATGATGATTAGTCGCCAATTTAGGCTACTTCGGAAAGTTCGTGTTTTATGCATTGTTTTTGTCGAATTTGTGGATATTTATAGCTTTGAGGGTACAAAACATGTACCCCTTACACCCAATTATTGAAAACTGGGGACTTTTTTTTTTAGCTCCGCGTCCCCACACAAGTGGGCGACTTTAGGCTACTTTAAATTTTCGCCGCGTTGCACTACTATACATTTGAAATTAGGGAGGTTTTTTTTTTGCTCCTTCACTTCTCCATATACGAAGAGGCGACTTTAGGACTTAGGCGACTTTATATTATATATTTTATTTTTTGTCTACTGTTTTTAATTTTTGATTTGTATACGAAATAAGTTCTTACATTGTTTTGGCACTCTGTTATATGTATTTTCTTCCTTTCACCCAATACTCTGCTAAAGTAAACTTTGTCACGGGTAGCCCAAGATACAGGCTATGCCTAGTTTGGGTACCTCTGGAAATTTTAGTTTTAAGGATCTCATAGTGTTTGTTAATTTTAAGTAGAATTGATTCTCTGTAAGTCTATTTCTTTCAATGAACTATTTTTCATTTCATTTCATTTCATTTCAACTAATCCGAATAAAATGAAACGGAGTCGTGTGGTGTATTTTTCCCACACTCTATGGCCACATATTTAATTTCTGACCTTTTAAAAAAAAAAGACTTCTAAAATGACCGAGTTAAAATAATTAAATTAAGTTAAAATATTTAAATAAGATTATTTTTCGTTAAAAAATAAAATATGAGCACTTTAATGTGTATTGCATTAATATTATAATTATGTATCAACATTAAATAATAATTTTGAAATGACAAACAATTGCATAATTTGATAAATTTAGATATTGTCATTCATATCTATAGAGTTTTACACATCAATGGATATTGTCTAAATCAAGTATCTATTAACGAGTGTCAAAATATTCAATAATTTGGCAATAAACAATTCATTATCGTCCAAACTGTGTCAAGAGAGAGTTCAAACCGCCCGTGACGTGATTATAAACAACTCTCGCTCGTTCCATAAATTTAACAATGAGCGAATCGGAAATTAATCCACTCCGAAAACCAATTTCTCCATCTCTATCATTCATTTAAATTTAGAGAAGAATAGATATATTAAAACTCACCAGTACTTTTAAGCTTTTAGGGCTCCAGCCAAATCCTATTAGAACTTTTTGGTTCCCTCGTCTTTAGTGGCAATTTATAATAACAAAGCGGTCATTAATTACTAAATATGACCTAGTTTGAGTGACTTTGTAATTAAGTCTTTACAGAAAATCCTGCCAAAGATTGTGCGGTGTCAAGATTCCAGATCCAAACGGAATTAGAATGGAGATATTTTGAAATTGTTATTCCAACCACCGGTTAGATATACTTTTTATTTTTACGTTTATTCAAACTTTCATTTCCAGAGTCTACGTAAAATCGTTTTTTCAGAGGAATATTTTTTTATTCGTTCTCGACTTGTATAAGGATCAATTTATCAACCTTTATAACATTAAATTTTTTATTGTACAATATTTATTGCCGAAGTCTGTAATCCTGAAACATTTACTGTCTCAAAAACGATACTTTTTTATAGAATACAACCTTTATTCGTAAAATAACGATATTCGATACGTTAACTTCATAATAACGAAAAACGATTTTCCTTGTAAGAATAACACGAAGCGATCACGTTCCCATATAGTGACGACATTAAATATATACATAAAGAAATAAAGGCATGTCGTAGTAAAATCTCACCGTTTCCATACACTTAATAATAAAAGTATTTACAGCTGTTTTAAGGATCTTTGAATCCATATCTTTGAGGGATATACTTTGAAATCGATTATATTACTTTTCAGTTCCCTTAATATTGTGAGACTGTACGTTTCATGATTATGAATGATGTCAAATATTTTTTTAATTAACAGTGTCGTTCTCGCGGGAGGATGACAGATATATTGAACTCCCTGTAAGCTTTTTTAATAAAATACCGTAACATACATTCTTAATGGAACCTAAACCTGAATCAGCCAGTGTACATCGAATACCATGCCGGCACAATTTTGGCGACTGGCAACTCCCGTGTCACGTTGGTCAACTTTATATTTGAACTTTCCTTCCTTTCACACACACACACACACACACACACGCCTGTTATCCCCGAGGGGGTAGGCAGAGGCGCAACTAGTGCACCTACTTTTCGCCATTATTCCGTCCCATGATGTGATAGGGGGCGAGCCTATCGCCATATCGGACACAAATTCCAGACTCCGGGCTGATATTGAATAGAAAAACTCAATATCACTTTGCCCGACCCGGGGATCGAACCCGAGACCTCAGCTTTGCAGTCGTACTGTAATACAACTACGCCACCAAGGCAGTCCTTTTTCCTTCCTTTCCTTTAAATTTAAATACTCGAATATTTTAACTGTACGAAATAGATCATCTGAAAATGTAATAAAGACAGACAAATTTCTGTGGGTACTACCACTGGGTACAATGTTGGTTTAATTCAATTTACATAAATATTTCTGAAAGTCAAAAACTTCCAATGTCTCTTCAATTCTGCTTCGGTGGCATAGTTGTATTACGGTACGACTGCAATGCGTCTCGGGTTCGATCCCCAGGTCGGGCAAAGTGATATTGGATTTTTATATTTAGTGTTCAGCCCGGAGTCTGGAATTTGTGCCTGATATGGCGAAAGGCTCGCCCCCTATCACATCTTGGGACGGAATACGCATTGCGACAAGTAGGTGCAATAGTTACGAGTGTACTTATATATATCCCAATGTTTAAATTACATAGTTAAGAGGGCACAAATAGTTTCTAATTAAACTAACGCCATCCATTATCCCTTCGTTAAAGTTCAAAGAATAATTTAAGGAGACAATTCTACGGCTTGGCCGGTCAGCTATGCCACCCGGTGCCGGGTCAGACCGAGTAATGGGATAAGGCTCTTTAAATTGTCCAGGGTCAAAATTAGTCTGAAAGTGTCGTTAGAAAACTGTGTTCTTAGTTTAATCTGACTTGATAATGAGATCGAATTTAACAACCGTTTAGAACTTGTCAGACAATCACATTCTTGGCACATCTTTAGCTGTCAAAACATCTACTTAATAAAATTCTTAATACTTTTGAATAGACATAAAAGCTTGGAAATACACAGCTTAAAATGATTATTTTTGCGCATGAACTACGAATATCTTACTTATTTAAGGAGATCATAAATAGTTTCTTTTTAAGCTATTGCATAGCTTCTATCGTAGGCCTTGAGAGTGGAGACCGAATCCAGAAATTCCGTAACAAAAAAACCTGTCACCCCTCACTCCGACCGGCACAGCGGTGATATTTTATTTTCAACTCTATCACAACCATGCAGAGTGTAAAATTCCATAAGTAAATTTAATATCGCAGTTTTGTAAGAATTGTGCAGGACGCATATTCTCGATACTTGAGAGCTACAGCTCGCACTCTGCAGGCAGTGCGCATGTTCCGGCGACGGTGTGATTACGTTAATCACAAGCGAACAAAGGCCGCTTCGCAAAAGGACCCGGATTGGAAACGCGCTCAAACGTCAAAAAAACCGTTGAAGAGGAGCGCGCGAAAATCGGAGGACATAACATTCATGACCCTCCCAGCTGAGCTGTTAGAACGGGCGGAATACCTCATTATAAAAATGAGTCAAGAAAAAGTGTTTGCCGAAGAAATACGTGCACTCGCACAAGGAAAACCCGTATCACGGGATAGCCGCCTGTATCCTTTGAGTATTGTACTAATTAATAATTTGATATGTTTAAATAGTCGGATTTCAGCTACCACGGGAATCACAGAAAAAATGAAGCACCCTCCGGTCGTCGACGGCGAGCATCGGGCAACACGGCTGTGGATCGAGCACGTCCACGCAGAGCTGCATCACGCCAGCGTCGAGAGCGTGGTCAACTGCTGCCGCCAACAGAGATGGATCCTGAGACTACGCCCGACGGTCAAGACTACACTGAGGAGCTGCTTGAAGTGCCGCCAGAGGGCGGCGACCCCGACGCAGCCGGTGACGGGCGACTTACCTGCCTGTCGGCTGGCTCATCATCATAGACGGCACGCTCCCGCGCAACACATGGCCGCGGGGGCGCATTTGCGCCATGTATCCCGGCCCAGATGGAGTGGTGCGCACAGTGGACATCACCACCCGCGGAGGTGTCCTGCGACGACCCGTGAAGAGGATCGTCGTCATACACCAAGCTGACGACACAAGGACCGAGAGCGCCGCGCCGCAGCCAGCGGCGGATGCATCCTGCCCGACAGCGTGACTGCATCACCCCCTGGACGCTGGGTGATGCACGGCGGGAGAATGTGCAGGACGCATATTCTCGAAGAGAGAACAACGTAAAGTGCATACCGCGCATGCGCGATTTCGTAATAGAACTCGGACCTCTTAGTGACGTCATAGACTTTAGTCAGTGATCTTAGTGAAAAAATCGTGTTATCGTTAGGGTCATTGAACGCTTATAACTCACCCGGTATGAACTGTGTAGTGTTTCATTCGGTGTCATAGTGTAGGTTAGAACTTTGCCTACCCCGCTGCGGTAGCGGGACGAACGTATGTATAAAGTTTAAATAGTTATTTTTAGAAATGTTGCTTGTGTGCATCGTTTGTGCTAAACTTAGAGTAAGTAAATCACGATAACTTTCTTTGTAATGCACATAAGGTTGCTTTATGATGTTTAGTATATAGAGCCACTTAGTGTCTATGTACCAAGACACTTATAGTTTAGGCATATAGATTTAACTTAGGCGCGAATTGAAAATAAGTGTAATCTTGAAAGTGAAAAAGAGGTCCTAGAAAGAGGGAAGGCCCTCTTAGTGCTCCGTACGGTATAGCCGCGGAGTACTTAAGCTAATTTGTTTTTTTGTATTTTTGAGTTAAAACGTGTTAGGAGTTTTTTGTTTAATAGAAATAGTTCGGGACATCAAGAAAACAGCAAGTAGTCGGCAAGAAAGAAGAAGTCTGCAAGTTTGAAGAGGAAACAGGCGCTTATGCAGAGTGGACCATCCTTCCTCATCAGCTGTGGCACGGTGCTACGAGGACGACTTCCAGCTACGTCGCATAGCTACGGCGTAGCAACGAGAGACTACGCGCCGAATATTAACGCCGGGAGAATTTGGCTACCGTTGTGGCTGAACTTTGTAACTTTCGATTCAGTGTGTGAAATAAACGCTATTTCCCGATTTTTCGCCTTTGTTACTTTGTCACTGGTATCGCCATATTCCCACTCACGCAATCCAGCACACACACAACACATTGCGGGGTGTTGGCCCAGTCCGAGCCCCGCACATTTTCTGGTCCTTCGCGAGCCGGATCTACGTGAGTGTGGAAAATGCCAGTGACAAGGTCAGTCGGGAAACGAACGGCGTCGGCCACGGAAGCGTCAACGACGGTCACGTCATGTACCGCGACGTCCGCAACGGGGACGTCCGCGACCGCGACGTCTGCTACAGCAACGTCTGCGACTGAGGCCACCGAGACCACCATCGCCGACACCGTTCAAACGTGTTTCACCACCGATAGGGATACCGCTGCCGGCACCGCTGCGGAGGAGCTTCAAGCCGCCGCACCGGAAGAGAGGAAGCCACAGCGGCCCCGAAGTCGACCAGCCACTTCTTCAAGGCGTTCAACGAAAGCACGTCGCCTGGCACAGGCCAGGGCCGAACTCACAAAACTCAAGATAGAGCTAGCGACCGCAAAGCTAGCAGAGATCGAAGCGGAAGATAGCGAGGATGACCTTAACTCCGTCATCACCGAGGTCGAGCAGGATCAACGCGTTCACAGCTGGTTACATACCAGTCAGCTGCTCGCGATTGATAACCGACCTCACGAAGTGCAAGATGCGCAATCCCGTGTGCAGCCGCCACCCGAACCCATAGACCCAGTGATCACCGCCGCATCCTGGGACATCCCGGCGTCTGCACCGGCGGGAGCCAGTGCCGTGCCCCCGCCAACGTGTCACCCAGTGGCAAATGATGCATCAAATAATCCGCTCGATTTCATAACATTTTCAGGTAACCCTGCGGCATCGAACCCGAATGTGCAGCCGCTGCCTGCGAAGCAACCGCCGCCTGTAGTAGCAGCCTGGTTAAGAGAAAATGAAGCTTCGCAACAGCCGCCGCCGCCGCAGCCCCCGCCTACCCCGCGTCAAGTGCGGGGCGGGGAATTGGTCGCAGCGCGACCGAACTCCGATTATAGTGAACTTGCGTGTGCCATAACGCAAGCTGTGCAAGCTGCACAACATAGACAGCCGTTGAAGTATACGGAGTTGCCCATTTTCAACGGTGCGCATCAAGATTGGCTAACTTATAGAGCCGCTTATAATGAATCCGCAAGTTATTTTACAGCGTTGGAGAATATGTCCCGACTGCGCCGCAGCTTACGGGGCACAGCAAAGGAAGCAGTACAAGGGCTGCTCATCACCAACGCCGAACCGAACGCTGTGCTGAGGACTCTCGAGACGCGGTTTGGGCGTCCGGACTCGATCGCATTGGCCGAGATCGAGCGACTCCGGGCGCTACCCCGCCTCACTGATTCGCCGCGAGATATTTGCACTTTCAGTACGAAAATAGAAAATGTCGTGGGAACCCTGCAAGCGCTCGATTGTGCCTTCTACCTGTATAATCCGGAGGTTACGAAGGCGGTGATGGAAAAATTGACTCCGACGCTGAGAAGGCAATGGTATGAGTTCGCCGCCGCACAACATAGAGGTGAGCCCGACTTATTAAAATTTAGCCGATTCATTGCCAGGGAAGCGGAGATATGCAGTCCGTTCGCCGTGCCAGAGATCATCGCGGACAAGGCCCCGGTGAAGGCTAGCGGCGGCGAACAACCACGCCGGCAACGAATACATACCGTCGCCGACAAACAGAAGCCCGCATGCTGTGTATGCAACCAGGAGGTACATTCGATGGGCGAATGTGCACGATTTCGGGATGCCGCGGTTGACGCGCGGTGGGACTTAGCAAAAAAACATAGGCTATGTTTCAGGTGCCTGAAATTTCGATCGAAGCAACACACATGCAAGCCTCGAAAATGCGACACGGACGGGTGTGAACGACATCACCATAGGATGCTGCACTCGGACCGGAGGAGTAAGAGTACCGACGAGGCCACCAATGAAGAGGTGGTAAATTCGGCATGGACGTCGCAAATGTCATTTTTGAAAATAGCTCCGGTATGCATTTCAGGACCGGCGGGAGAGGCTCACACTTTCGCGCTACTTGATGACGGGTCGACGGTCAGTTTGATCGACCATCAGCTGGCCAAGGACATCGGCGCGGAGGGACCGGATGAACCGCTCCACATAATCACGTACGATGGAGAGAAAACTACACGGAATAATTCATGTCGTGTTAAGTTTCAGATAAGGGGAAGTCGGGGACGGCAGCAGATAGAAGCCCGCACCGTCGACACCTTGAGATTGGCGGCGCAGCGTATTCCTGAAGAGGCGCTGCGAGACTGTACCCATTTGAAGGGCCTCCTGCCTGCATCACAAACGCAAGAAGCGAAACCCCGACTTCTTATAGGCCAGGATAATTGGCATTTGCTTATATCTAGCAAGACACGGTCCGGGAGGAGGAACCAACCGGTCGCCTCGCTCACACCACTAGGATGGGTGGTACACGGGAGCCGGACCAGAGCCCTAGGACACAGGGTGAATTTCGTCGGCCAGACAGCAACCGACGACCTAACTGAGGAGCTCGTAAAAGAATTTATTTTGCTTGATAATCTGTTTGTAGATCCCCGCAGGCCGAAGAGCGACCCCGGAGAAAAGGCGCTGAGAATCCTGGAGGACAACACCACGAGAGAACCCTGCGGAAGATATACCACGTCTCTCCTGTGGAAAAAAGAAAATGTCGAGCTCCCGAACAATTACGAGAACACTTTGAAAAGGCTGCACAACATAAAAAACAAGCTGGATAGGAACCCCGAACTCAAGGTCAGATATAACCAACAGATGGAGGCGCTGATCGAGAAGGATTACGCCGAGCCAGCCCCCGCGACCTCCCATGCAACAAGGACATGGTATTTGCCGCACTTCGCAGTTTTTAATGCTTTGAAACCGGACAAGCTGCGAGTTGTGCACGACGCGGCGGCCAAGACAAAGGGTACCACTTTGAATGATAACTTATTAACAGGTCCAGACTTGTTGCAGCCTCTTCCCGCCGTCCTGATGCGATTTCGGGAACATCCCATTGCAGTCACCGCGGATATCACGGAGATGTTTATGCAGGTGAGATTGCGCGAGGAAGATCGCGACGCCCTCAGATATCTCTGGCGAGCGGATCGCCGAGATAACGAACCGCCGGAAATATACAGGATGAAGGTACTCATTTTCGGTGCATCTAGCTCTCCCGCGACGGCGATTTATGTCATGAATCGCAACGCGGACAGATTTCGATCGACGCATCCGGAAGCTGTCGACGCGATAAGGAGAAAACATTATATGGACGATTACCTTGACAGCTATCCGGACATAGAAAGCGCGACAACGATTGCGCGGCAAGTGCGCGACATTCACGGTGAGGCGCATTTTATATTGAAAAAATGGACGAGTAATTCGCCTGAGGTACTTGAAGCACTCGGCGAATCGGCAAGTCCCCACCGCGAAGAGGTGGACTTAGAAAAGTCGGAGAGAGTCTTGGGCCTCATTTGGAGACCAACGGAAGACAGACTCGCCTTCAATTTGGATTTGGCGCGCATACCGCCAAACTTGTTAATCAGAGAAGCGCCCACGAAACGAGAAGCGCTTAAAATAGTAATGTCCCTGTTTGATCCTCTAGGTCTTGCATCCCCAGTGACGGTAAGGGCCAAGCAGCTGTTGCAGGAGGTCTGGAGACGCGGCACTGCATGGGACGATCCGCTTGACGGCGACATATCCGCCGGATGGGCGGATTGGGTCACACAGCTGAGAAGATTGGGTCACGTGTCCGTGCCACGCTGCTACCTAGGCTATACTCGAGCTAGAAGATTGCAGCTGCACGTGTTCACCGATGCCAGCGAGTCCGCCTACGCGACCGCACTATACTGGCGAGCCGAAGATGAAGACGGACGGGTCACGGTTTCGCTTATAACAGCGAAAGCGAAAGTTGCGCCGCTGAAACTAACGTCCATTCCCCGTCTAGAATTACAGGCAGCAGTACTCGGCACACGGATGGCAGCCGCGGTGAAGCGCGAACACGGAAGACAACCCGAGTCAACGACCTACTGGACAGACAGTCGGACAACGCTGAGCTGGATCAGAACAGGATCCAGATCATACAAACCATACGTCGCTCATCGCGTCGCGGCAATAGAGGAACATTCACAAACGAGCGAATGGAGATGGGTGCCGACGCGCCACAATGCCGCTGACGATGCCACACGCGACGTGCCGGACAACTTCGATGAGCGACATCGATGGTTCAATGGGCCGGAATTTCTCCGAAATCCACCCGACTTATGGCCCACGGAAGAAAGGGGCATCATCACCACGACCGGTGAAGAAAGAGTAGGCGCCGTCACCTCAGGACATCGAGAGCCACAGCTCTCAGAGGCCCTACCCGACGTGAATCGGTTCTCGAGTTGGACCCGATACTTGAGAGCTACAGCTCGCACTCTGCAGGCAGTGCGCATGTTCCGGCGACGGTGTGATTACGTTAATCACAAGCGAACAAAGGCCGCTTCGCAAAAGGACCCGGATTGGAAACGCGCTCAAACGTCAAAAAAACCGTTGAAGAGGAGCGCGCGAAAATCGGAGGACATAACATTCATGACCCTCCCAGCTGAGCTGTTAGAACGGGCGGAATACCTCATTATAAAAATGAGTCAAGAAAAAGTGTTTGCCGAAGAAATACGTGCACTCGCACAAGGAAAACCCGTATCACGGGATAGCCGCCTGTATCCTTTGAGTATTGTACTAATTAATAATTTGATATGTTTAAATAGTCGGATTTCAGCTACCACGGGAATCACAGAAAAAATGAAGCACCCTCCGGTCGTCGACGGCGAGCATCGGGCAACACGGCTGTGGATCGAGCACGTCCACGCAGAGCTGCATCACGCCAGCGTCGAGAGCGTGGTCAACTGCTGCCGCCAACAGAGATGGATCCTGAGACTACGCCCGACGGTCAAGACTACACTGAGGAGCTGCTTGAAGTGCCGCCAGAGGGCGGCGACCCCGACGCAGCCGGTGACGGGCGACTTACCTGCCTGTCGGCTGGCTCATCATCATAGACGGCACGCTCCCGCGCAACACATGGCCGCGGGGGCGCATTTGCGCCATGTATCCCGGCCCAGATGGAGTGGTGCGCACAGTGGACATCACCACCCGCGGAGGTGTCCTGCGACGACCCGTGAAGAGGATCGTCGTCATACACCAAGCTGACGACACAAGGACCGAGAGCGCCGCGCCGCAGCCAGCGGCGGATGCATCCTGCCCGACAGCGTGACTGCATCACCCCCTGGACGCTGGGTGATGCACGGCGGGAGAATGTGCAGGACGCATATTCTCGAAGAGAGAACAACGTAAAGTGCATACCGCGCATGCGCGATTTCGTAATAGAACTCGGACCTCTTAGTGACGTCATAGACTTTAGTCAGTGATCTTAGTGAAAAAATCGTGTTATCGTTAGGGTCATTGAACGCTTATAACTCACCCGGTATGAACTGTGTAGTGTTTCATTCGGTGTCATAGTGTAGGTTAGAACTTTGCCTACCCCGCTGCGGTAGCGGGACGAACGTATGTATAAAGTTTAAATAGTTATTTTTAGAAATGTTGCTTGTGTGCATCGTTTGTGCTAAACTTAGAGTAAGTAAATCACGATAACTTTCTTTGTAATGCACATAAGGTTGCTTTATGATGTTTAGTATATAGAGCCACTTAGTGTCTATGTACCAAGACACTTATAGTTTAGGCATATAGATTTAACTTAGGCGCGAATTGAAAATAAGTGTAATCTTGAAAGTGAAAAAGAGGTCCTAGAAAGAGGGAAGGCCCTCTTAGTGCTCCGTACGGTATAGCCGCGGAGTACTTAAGCTAATTTGTTTTTTTGTATTTTTGAGTTAAAACGTGTTAGGAGTTTTTTGTTTAATAGAAATAGTTCGGGACATCAAGAAAACAGCAAGTAGTCGGCAAGAAAGAAGAAGTCTGCAAGTTTGAAGAGGAAACAGGCGCTTATGCAGAGTGGACCATCCTTCCTCATCAGCTGTGGCACGGTGCTACGAGGACGACTTCCAGCTACGTCGCATAGCTACGGCGTAGCAACGAGAGACTACGCGCCGAATATTAACGCCGGGAGAATTTGGCTACCGTTGTGGCTGAACTTTGTAACTTTCGATTCAGTGTGTGAAATAAACGCTATTTCCCGATTTTTCGCCTTTGTTACTTTGTCACTGGTATCGCCATATTCCCACTCACGCAATCCAGCACACACACAACACATTGCGGGGTGTTGGCCCAGTCCGAGCCCCGCACAAGAATAAAATATGAAAGAGGATATGAGCTGAATGTTAAACGATAAAAGGTCGAAATTACCGTGTATTTAAAAATTGTTCCAGTCAGTGAAACGTATCGAAATGTCAAACGCGGCGGGATGACGTGATTCTAAGATTGAATTTTTAAAAAGTTTTTATTTTGATATCTGTTCAAAGAGGTTTTTATTTAAATATTACGGCTCTGGATACTAGTCCGTTGAGCCCGTCTTTCATATTTTTTTTTAAGTTTTGCCATCTATCGATGAATATTTTATTTTATATCTGCTCAAAGAGGTTATAAATATTAGAATTTATGCAATAGCTTTACCGCGGCAGTCTCCGAGTGCCACACGTCTTTTTTTATTTATTTATCTCCTAATGGCATGGGCTTTCTGAGAAATTACTAATTGTGGCCGAGAAATCCCATCAGGCATAAACAAATTGGAGTAGTAAACAAAACTACTACGCAAAAATTATACTCACTAATAGAGACCTAATCTAATATTGTGTACCCTAAAAAAGTTTGGTGATCAGACGCCTCACGTCCTTGTTATATTTATAAAAACTATATTCATTATAATACTAACTGATTTATCAAACCCAGAAGAAAAAAACGCTTATTACAATTGTATACTTCAAGCAAGGTAAATATCATTGAGAAACTATCAACAACTTGCGGTAAAAATAACAAGATTCCCGTTCTTCGGATAAGTGTCGACAGGAGTGCCTTGTTACGGTTCTGTTCTCTCCGACATCATAGCAGTACCGTCCACTAGTTTGAACTACTCCACAAACTTTCTAAGTTATAATCCTCTTTGGAGTCCGAGAACACGACCCATTGCAAAATCTGATTCGTACTTTTGTACTTTCATCAGGATGACAGGAATAAGTTTAGGGGATTTGATACACACTAATTAAATTCTCTGTTCCTTACTATAAGTGTATAATATTCATTGGAATTTATGTTATTTTAAGGAACGCGCTTGTCTTTTAAATCCTTATCCTTACATATTATAAAGCAAAGTCCCGGGCTGCGTCTGTCAAAAACATAAAAAGTACTATGATATACGAAACAGATTTTGATGAAATTTGCTATGGAAAGGGTTTGAGGACCTGGGAAGGACATAGGCTATTTGTTATCCCGAAAAATCTTCTCACGCGGGTGAAACCGCGAGTAAAAGGACGCAAGTAAATAAATAAGGCCTTGATAAGATGATATTGAAATAAAAGTATTTTACGGATTTTATCGCGGGTTTCTAATTAAATTTTCTCCCGTCGCGTCGTTTCGAAGACTAGCCTTCATGGTCACGGGGTGAAGTGAATGTCTAGCATTCGCATAAATATAAGAAATCATTACGATGATATTATTTCATTTAGTAGATATTGATAGCTGAAGGAATGCTTACAACATGAATATACAACGCACATATTTGCAACATTTGGATAATTCGACTACAAAAGATAAAGAGGTATAACATTTATGTTGGGCTATGGGTGTAAAATAAACTATATTTGAGTAAGATTTCTATATTCTTCAACAGTGGAGCAAAAGGAAAAACGTTTGTTACATTGTAATTTTGCAAGAGAACAACCACTACTGACAAAGTCATGTTTACTATTTCTTATTTTAAATTTATGCTAATACAAAAGCCAGTACGAACATTAAAACCTCTTTTATAAAATTTACTTTTCAACAATTTAAAACAAAATTCACCGATAATCCTACAAATATTTAAGGTAAAAATATGGCGGATAACACGGTCTTTTGATCCAGTAAGATTAACTTCCTCACCGCTCCCAAAAAAATAGCATTTTCCTGTTTTCTGCTCCGCTATTTTATTGTTTCTATAAATTGTTAATATCCTTATTAAGACATAGATTCACGTCTGATCTCCGTTGAAAACAAACATCGTTATGATATTTGTTCTAGAGATTTATTGCTTTATTGTTTACCATTTTTTGGCGTACGTTATATGATTGGTTGAACATAAGATCGGTAATTCGTAAAACATATGTTTATGGATGCAGAACGCCGGTAGATAATTGTTATTGTCATGGTATGTTTTCTTGGCTGAGAATTGGAGCGGTAGATAATAAACGTATTGCGAAGTTAGCATATCGGTTTCAGACAAGGGACTAATCTAAATTCATTCAGCTTAACGTGCAGGGCTGAGAAAATTACACAATAACAGCACAATCCGCCCCGTGACCGTGAAGGCTGCAGTCTTTGAAACGTCGGGAGAAAAATATAATTAAAAAAACCGAGATAAATCTTAAAATAGTTTTATTTCAATATCTAACATTCGCGCAAACGTAAGATAGAAATATTATTTCTAATAAAAAACGTATTCAGTATTTACATACTGAGCGCATAACTTTACTTATCATAAAGTATCTAATTACGACATTGCGCTTGGATTCTTAGTAACTGTTCGTGTTGTTTTATAGTGTTTTATGTTAACAGCTAGTTCTATAAGTTCATACATACATACTTATGTAGGCAGAGGCTCAACTAGTGCACTCACTTTTCGCCATGCATAATCCCGTCCCATGATGTGATAGCGGCGAGCCTATCGCCATATCGGACATAAATTCCAGGCTCCGGGCTGATACTGAATAGAAAAACCCAATATCACTTTGTCCGTCCCGGGATCGAACCCGACTCCAATGGAATCGGACCGTACAACTACGCCACCGAGGCAGTCTAGTTCTATAAATACAAACAAATTACCCATTTATTATTTATTTATATTATATTTGGTGTAAATTATCCGCGTAATTTCGTGACAATCGTGGATGTGGCCATTATCATATTAATACGGTTACATATGTCTTAGGGCCTATGCAGACGGCGCGCTATCTGAGCGGCTTATTTAAACGCGCGGAAAAAGCGCGTTTCTGTTACCGCTTTCTATGCGTTTTCAACTCGTACATTTGCATAAAACAGTATAATATTCCACCCGAATCACATTCAATGCACGTTCAGTAGCCCCTATTATTACTAGGTAAGTATATATTATTTGAATTTATAACTGGCTCGTGAATGCGCTATACTCCATCGGTTAAGTATTTAACTAAATGTAAACAAACCATAAAAAAGGTATTTTTTTCTGTCCAATTCTCTTTACAAGAGACTTCATTCCAAAATAAACGTCTTCATAACCTACACAACACTTAGGACAGTTATTCCCGTTTATTAAAATTGTTTGTTTATTATAAAGTTATAGTTATTCATTAATAAATGCGAACATAATGATCATAAATTACAATACTTTTATAAAAGATCTCAACCTGTCAACTGTAAAAGAGCTAATACAACAGGCACGCTAAACGTTTTTCCAATGGATCGTAATAGATAAACCTACAAAAGTTAGGAGTACGACTGACACGTAGCACGCCATTAAAACTGACCACCATTCAATTTAATCGGTTAACTAGACACCAATTATAATTATCGATACATTTCCAAATTAAAGAAATTGGTTTGTTTATCATATTTTTTGGTTTGTTTCTGATAATTACTTGTTGTTAGTTATTTGTTTTGTTTGTAAAATGAATTTAATAATTTTCATTGCTTGTTGTACGCGGTAGTTTCATTGACACAACAGTGTTCGTAAATACTTTTTAAGAATATATTGACCACCCAGGAATCATAATATGATTCCCACAAGTCAACGATTTTGGATTAGGTCATTGTTTTATTAAGAGTGCAATATGTCCTTTCTTGTTTACATTTAGTTAAATACCTAAACCGATGGAGTATATGTTTGTAATTATTCAAAACTTTTTCATTGTAATATACAGTCTTATTACACTGTGCATAATAATTTCGAATTGGTTTCATAATTGTCACGCAGTGTGAGCAGTCGACATGGAATCACGCTATAATGTTTGAGGGTAGGCACGCAAAACCATAGTGTTAGTAAAATGCATTGCGAAATGAGCAGCTAACAAGGTAATTGATTTTACCGTACATTATACAGTAATTGTAAGCCACAGGTATTTATAAGAGCGGCAACATACCGCCTGACGCAGGTGCTCACCGGGCATGGCTGCTTCGGTGAGTTCCTGTTTCGGGTGGTAGGGATAGAGGAGTCGGCCGTGTGTCACTATTGTGACAACTGCCCAATGGACACGGCCCAACATACGTTGGAGTGTTGTCCAGCCTGGGATGAAGAACGCAGCGCTCTCAGAACAGTCGTCGGAGAAGACCTCTCGCTGCCAGCCGTGGTCGCTTCCATGGTCGGCGGCCGGGAGGCCTGGCAGGCGGTGGCCCACTTCTGCGAGGTGGTCCTCTCGCGGAAGGAGAGTGCCGAGAGGGATCGCCAGCGCAGTGGTGATCCCTCCCGCCGCCAGACGAGACGTAGGAGGCGTCGGGTGGACGACTGACCGACGTCTCCCGCCCTGTGGATTGGGGGCGTTTGGAGAATTCCACCACGGTATCCCCTGCCTGTCATAAAAGGCGACTAATAGGGGCCTCCGGGGGTCACGGGTGGGCGGGACGTGCCGCCCACCCATTAGTCTAGCCAACTTCTGTGACCCCCGTGATGGACATGTCCGAGGCAGCGTGTCTCACGCTGCCTCGGACACCAAAAGGTGGACACGGTACGGTGTTTCGGGGGCTTCTGAGCCCCCGCAACAGGAAAAGGACCGCAAAAAAGCGGTACGCGCAGGGGCGGTTGCGGACGAAAACTTAGACGTGAGTCGGAGGAAGCCCGCAGCCGTCCCTAATGAGCCGAAGATGGCCATATTAAAAAAAAAAAAAAAAAAAAACAGACATTTATAAAAGCACAGTCGGAAGCATAAGTAGCTGAACAGTCAGAAGATAATTTTCTCCTAGCCAGTTTCGGCCACGGCGGCCAATCGCAACGGAGATCAGCCAGGTACGCAGAAGATATTATAGTGCACAAGTGTGTGCGCAATACACAGGAGCTCTCGCTATTCCTTCACTCTCATAGTCCGGTGAGACAGCAATCCGACATGACCGGAGAGAGATCAGGCGCAGGACCAACGGCTTTACGTGCTTTCCGAGGCACGGGGGTATTACACCGCCAACTTTCTGTGTAGAGAAGAAGAGATTAGTAAGAACACAAAACTATGTAGGCAAATTTTGAATTTGTTCATCTACTTATGCTCCTGACTGTAAATTAGCTATTTTGTCTTCATTTTCTCTTTACATCTGCAGAAGTATAATATCGTACCAGTGACAGAGGGTATACAACCCGATTCCTACCGGCTTCCCCTTTAGGTTTTGAATGATACTTAGCAATATGTTTAATTAGTAAATTAAAAAAAAACTAAACTACCACGGGATGTGTTAACTGACAAAAATATTTGTTGACTCGGGTTCCCTTTTGAAACAATTAACCTTTCGCCACTATATTGTATCGAGGTAAACAAAATATTATACTCGATAGAATACAAAATATGAGGCATTAGCTTAGCCTTAGAGCATTTACCAACTACTCAAAGGGCATTAGGATCGATGTGACATGCTCAATATACCATTGTTCTCTTTGAGCTTTGATATTCTGTACCTACAGGAATTATACAGAACAGTCGGAATTATATAGAACAAAGTAAATAAGTAAGCGCGAGAGCTTGTGCATCAAAATAATAGTGATAGTCTTTACCTATAAGTTGGTTTGTGACATTTAAATTAACACTATGGCTATATTTAATATAAACACAATGTAATGATATGAAAACCGTTTGTGGACCTAATTAAAATAAATAAATAAAAATAAAATATTTTTATTGTACCTAAATATTGTATAATAACTGTCGAAAAAAAATATATTTTTTGCAATGACTTCCAATATGATAAGACAAGTATGGTTGATATTTGGACACTGATTTGAAGATAATTTGTAGATACATAACTTGCACTTATCTTCAAATGAGTGAATAATCAGTGAATAGATTTAGATTTACCTAAATCTCGTTTTGCTAGAAAAAGAAACAACAGGTTGGTATGGTATGGTAAGCAGTCAAAATTCCTTTTTCATTTGAATTTTCTTGACGATGTTTATACGGTGTGCGATGAGTTAACATCATTAACCGACTTCAAATAAGGAGGAGGTTCTCAATTCGACATGTATGTTTTTATTTTCTATGAATATATAATTTTAATGAAACAATAAATTACGCCAACAGAGGTTTCCAGTTCACACACAAGATAACTTACACTCAATACTGTCACTACGTCAATATAGTGTAACTGCAAGACTTAGGAGTTGGAGTAATCAAGTTGGACTAACTATAATTCCCCAGTCAGTTAAACAGTAGCTCTACATAACAACTTTGTGTAGTACTTAGAGCTCCCTATCATGAACAAGAGTGCGTGCTAGCTAGCTTCAATTTAACTCGGCCGAATTTCCTCCAATTATGCTGTTAAAAGCACTAACTACGTTTTGTAGCGTGAAGTATTAATTGTAGTTTAACTTTGTTTACCTTTCTAATAGAATTCAATATCGATCGAATAATTTTCAAATAACGCAAAGTACTCTATACTTGCGCCCTATAAATGTTTTTAGGCATTCCTCATTTATTAGGTACACAATGAGAAATTCAAAATGAATTACAAATGAAAAGAACAAATTTGACCGTAATCTTCTTATATACAAAGTTGAAATTATGTTTTAAAATTTATATTAAAACTATTATTTAGCTACCAAAATCAATCCCATTTTATCTTATAAACGCTATCTGGAAAAACTACTCCCTCGGTGGCGTAGTATAGAGTCTGGAATTTGTGCTCGATATGGCGATAGGCTCACCCCCTATCACATCATGCGACGGAATACGCACGGCGATAAGTTGGTGCATTAGTTGCGCCTCTGCCTACCCCTTCGGTGGTAAAAGGTGTGAATGTGTTTTTGTGTGTGTGGGCGTGTAGGTGTGTGTGTGTGTGGTGTGTGTGTGCGTGAGTGCGTGCTTAACCAATTTTAAGAAGTACATTATAAACTAATACGTAACGAGGTGTTTTAGTACTTCTTGGAGTATAACGCGTACGGAATTAAGGGCTGTATTAATAAATCAATCTCAAGTTTGAGTTACATCTCAAGTAGACATAATGTATGAATAGTTCAGTACATTATGTCTACTTGAGAAACATGAGATTGATTTATTAATACCGCCCTTAAAAACTTTATTATTGTGGGTCAACAACATCTATGTGTAACTTGTAGCTCACCATGCCGTACTAACGTAGCGACTACCACCTCGTTAAGATTACCGCGCTACGCGCTACGGCCTACGCAGTTCGTAGAGGTTATCGTCGCAGCCACCGGTCGCCTATTACGCCTGAGTTTAGGCGCTTAAAAATAACTACAGCACTGCACGTACGTAATCAAAAGTAGCTTACATGTTTAGTTCCGACTGTTAATGTAGGAGAATTTATGAATAAATATTAAATGTATCTACCTAAAAGGGGTTATGAGATTTGTCTGTAATAGTAAAGAAATGACTTGCTTCACATAACGGATGCTTATACCCGCCTCAATACCAACCTATAACTGCACATTGAGGATCTCATAATAGAAACAAATGAATCGTCATAATATGTATTCTTGTTGCCATTTGAGATGTTATTTCGAGTTTAACAGCAAACAAGGTCTGAAGTCTTGTGCGCCTTGTAATTATCCTCTTCGTGCCGCGCGACTTCAGCGCAGCCAAACCGCTGCACTCACGCTGCTTTGTAAATCCAAAAGGATTTCCATAACACAAACAACTCTAATGCAAAATACCTAAGAGCGCCGTCAATTTACCGCAAAGTGCAGCGTGAGTGTAGCACTACAGTCCCCCATGGTTGTTTACAGGGACGCTGCACCCGCGTTTCAGCCGCATAGCGAATTTAAAAGCGCCTGACCTCTAATGACAGCCACTATTCAATTTATACGAAAATACGATAAATGGCGTCAACTTTGAGACAACACTGACCATTAGCCGTATTCAGTTCCAAACTGACCTGCATCGGATCATGGTGTAAATAGTGAAGTTCAGTGAAGCCTGAGTAGGTACTTTATATGCCGTATAGCTGTTTAAATAGGTTTGGATCCTCTCTCATCAGTTGATAGCTGGCTATAGTGAATGTTTTACACCCTAATGACAAATGGGTTGCAGGCATTGATGTTGCAGGTGACTCGCATGCAAGTCTCAATAAGCGTCATAGCAATGTCTATTGCAAAATCTATACTAATATTATAAAGCTGAAGAGTTTGTTTGTTTATTTGTGTGTTTGTTTGAACGCGCTAATCTCAGGAACTACTGAACCGATTTTGAAAATTCTTTCACTAATAGGAAGCTACATAACTCCTGAGTGCTATAGGCTTTTCATCTCGGGAAAATATTTTTGTCCCGGAAAAACTTTTTCACGCGGGCGGAGCCGCGAGCACTACTAGTAATTAATATACATTATGAAGTTTAAAAACTTATTTTTATTTGCTACGATGACTATGGCAATTAGTTTTGGGTGCTGTATTTGCTGTTCATAGTCAAACAGAGAACTTGCCGTGAATTAAGCACCTTGCTCGTCTCTTCAATTAAACAGAGAAAAAAGAACATGCATTTTATGTTATTTTGTTAATAAAACAAAAACAACTTAAGTAGTTCACCTTAATACATTTATATACTCCGAGAATACTATTTTATGGAACTTGACAGTATTTATTCAGCAAAATTCCATTCGTGTATTTAACCTCGTGGACTTATTTACTCAGTAACCGACACATGACTACAGTGATTGACCGAGCCGCTCAAACAACGCAGTACGGTTATTTGGAAACCGATGTATAAACTGCCATGTGCCAGAGACAAAGTTCCTGGAACTGCGATTCAATTGCGACTTTATTATTTTCACTTACACATAATATGAACTACCTCTATTTTTCCGCTTCACCCCTACTTTACTAATACTTTTGTTGAATAACCTACTCTAATGTAGAGTTGATACAACTTACTTTTTAAGCACGTTGCAAAAGGGATTTGACTCGGAATGTACGATCCAGTTTTCTAACTTCAATCACCTCTAGAAGATCCCGGACAAATTGTATAAACCTTCACTGTTTTTTCCCAATCTAAGATGACTATTTCCCAGAGAATTAATATTGTGAGAGGTACGCAAGTGAAATTAATGCATATTTCTTAGATAATACGGTATTTTTTTTAGCACAAAGGCATTACATGAGTGATTAGCTTGGCTCATGAAAACCCATAACCACAGAAGTTATATTTATTTCTTTTAGGATGACTTAGACTTATACAACTTTAAATTTCATAAATATTTTAATATTATATTGCTTTTAGTCTCAGCATTTAACAATTTAATGCAGGTAATTCACAAAAGAGACACAAGTATAATTTTAGAGAATAAAAATGTGAAGATTAACATAATTAAAAGAAAGCACAAGCTGCATTGTGTCTGCAATAAAAATGTGTGTTATCTCCCGTCATTTATAAAGAACTAGCTTTTGCCCGCATTAAAAAGTTTTTCCGGGATAAAAGTCCAGCTCAATTTTCCGGAGATAAAAAGTAGCCTTTCGCAGGCTCTAGACTATCTGTATGCCAAATTTCAATTAAATCGATTCAGTATTTTTGGCGTGAAAGTGCGACAGATAGACAGGGTTACTTTCGCATTTATAATATTAGTAAGAGTTGCTTACTAAGCGTACGTCTTCATACGATTTCGTCGGCGTGAGGTAGAGAGGTTATTTGTGTGTCTTCTCGAAATATCTCTGAAAGTATGTACATAACGCAACCTCAAAGCCGCTAATCTATACAGCCTGACTAGATTTTATTACACGCCCCGTCGAGCCTATTCAAGCTACCGGCACAACGATCTACAGGGTGGTTCTATGATACTCCTACCTTTGACAAAAAATCCGGACAAGCGCGAGTTGGAATTGCGCACCGAGATTTCTAAACATCTATCTCTCATATGTAAGGAGTCCGTCTGGGTGGGTACCACAGCAATGTCTCTTTCTACCGCCAAGCAGCAGTGTACATGCACTGTTGTGTTTCGGTTTGAAGGACATTGTAGCCAGTGTAAGTACTGGACATAATGAGATATAACATGTTATGTTTCGGGATGACGAGTGCAGCGGAATGCCACACAGTACTTTGTAACTCAAAGTGCTGAATGGTGTTACTACTGTTTTTAGGTGGTCGTATCGCTTACCATCAGGCGAACGGCATGCTCGTCTCATCATTCAATGCCATAAAAACAAAATCACCGTCCTCAGTTAGTAAACATAAAATACCAGTAATAAATCTGGATATTATTGGTGCTAAAACAGTATTCTTCAATGCTAATTAAGTGCCAACTGAATAAATTAAAGGGCAAAGTTGTATAACAAACAACTGAAATGGTATTTGAAATAAGCTCTTTAATTACCACACAAATTGAACTCCTTGGAGCGCCGTGATGTCCGCAAAATGAATTGAAAATATTTACATTGACAGTTATTAAAACTTTTGTTGAAATATTAATAACAATTAAAATGCTAGATTGCTCTGCAAAACTAATATTTTGTCTCGACGCTAAGCCTACAGATTTTCTCAATATAAATGGTTTAATAAATGTTGAAAGACGCTAAGAGGAAAAATAATGTACAGTGAAACATTAAATAATAAATTATCCATATTTAGCAGCTTAGAAATCGAATTATATTTTATCATTTTCGTTACCTTGGCACGAGATTGATCGAATAAATTGATTTACATAAGACTTTAACTGTTATTATGTTACACAATTTCGATCAAGTTTGAAGCAAATTGTTTATTAATTCCATTAACTAAACAACACGAAAATTGTTGACGTACCAACTCATTTACTTACATATTATCGGTATAGATTTACTTACATATTATCGGTATAGTCATTCAAAATATTCATTATGACTGACTGAGTTTTGCACAAAATTACAATTTACTAGGACGTACGCTACTGTGTAAAGAAAAGATGTTCACAATAGGTAGATAATAATTTATACAATAAATATCTACCAAGGGCTACTATCTATTTCGAAACTATAAAGTCATAGATATACCGACATCTGGTATTACCATCATTATATTATTTAACGGGAAAATACTATTGAAAATAATAACTCTGAAGAGTCAATAATCTGAGATTCTAGTACCTATTTTTTATTTTAGGTCCCACAGTCGTCGTTTTGGATGGTTTTTTTTTTCAAGTTCTCGAATGGAAGCCACGAACGAAAGAATGGAGGCCACGTACTAGCAAGCGCAGCGTCGACCGTCCACCTGCAAGGTGGACAGGCGACTTGATAAGTGTCGCAGGAACACTCTGGATACGGGCCGCTTTTGACAGGTCCATCTGGAAATCTTTGGGAGAGGCCTATGGTCAGCAGTGACGTTATGTGGCTGATGATGATGATGAATCGTCTTTTTAGTTTAGAGCCCAATCGCACTTGAGCCATGGACATTTAAGTGTTTTAAGTAAATAGTATGTGATTTTTATTTGAATAAACCACATTAGTTTCTCAGGATTGAAGATCATGGATAGTACGACAAGAGGCTCGTCTTACCCCATCACTAGATAAAAATAATTTGCGTGTTTGCTTAACTCTACAAGCAAGAAAGGATGAGCTTACGTATGAGACTCCACCTATACTATCAAGCTGATACCGAGGCGGGCGAATTACGTATAGCGGAATCTCGACCCCCCTCCTCCTGTCCCATTGTTTTTTACCACATATATACTGTGAATTATAAATGTAAATAATGTGTTCTCATATGGAAAAGAAATACTCTCAAGCTTCCCACACATAAAATAAAAAACGTAGTCCAGCCATGGATTTCATATCTGAGCCTATTGTAACGCATGTAACCCATAAATAAGGGTATACGAACTATTAATAAAACCATAAGCGCGGGAAAGCTTTCTGAAGCCTGGCAACACTCGCTTCGTAATAAAACGGCAATGGCTCTCAGATTATCGGAAATTGAAACTTGAATATGATTATGCGGTTTCTATGGTGGGATTGAGCAGTCAGCCGTGAAGTTAAACACTTCGTTTGTGGGTAGTAAATTGTAAACAATGTAGTTTATTTAAAGGTTGGCGTCGATGAAGTAATACAGTGGGTTTAAGCTAGACAAAGTGACTGCAAGTATTTCATGTTATACAAATATATACAGTGATTCCTATTCATAAAATCATCACATACCTACACCCATGCCCAGTGCCGGATTAGCCCATAAGCAAATTAAGCAATTGCTTAGGGCATCACGTCTTTGGGGGCACCAGAAACAGCACAAAAAAATGCTAGCACATAAAAGTAAAGTGATGTTAGTTTACTTATGGTAGGAGGGCCCCACAGGCGTGAATTGCTTAGGGCATCAAGTTGTCTTAATCCGGCACTGCCCATGCCTTCTATCCCCAAAGAGGTAGGCACAGGCGCAACTAGTTGACCCTACTTTTCGCCGTGTATATTCCGTCTCATGATTTGATAAGGGGCGAGTTTATCGCCATAACGGGCACAAATTCCGGACTCCGGGCTGATACTGAATAGAAAATCCAACCACAGTATAGCCCAGTAGACCAAAGTGAGTGCTCGTCTTTTTTGGAACAAGTAAGATCTATTGTATCCTCAGAAATTTCGGGTCTTAAGGCAGATTTCACATCTTCCATCGTTTCACTACACGATGAATTAAGAGCTATTAGAGAAGAATTCTCTGGTATGAAGGAGTGTATGGAATTTGTAAATGCCCGGTTCGACGAGTTCAACAACAGAATGGACAAATGTGAAACAAATATAAAGCAACTTGATAGTCAGTGTTCGGTAATTGGTAGCTTGAAGACATCCTTAGATTCGATCGTGGACGACAACAACAATCGTGAACAATGGGCTCGTAGGTCGAACATTGAAATTTATGGAATTCCCGAAAAGAAGGACGAAAATTTGCTCGCAATTGTAAAAAATGTGGCCCTTAAAGCTGAAGTTAATTTAAATATTGACACAGATATTGATTTTATTACAAGAGTGGCCTCAAAGAATAAGGAACATAAGAAGGCTAAACCGATTATTGTGAAGTTCTTGTGTCGGTGGAAAAAAGATGACTTTCTTGCTAAGGCTAAAAAATTGAAGCTCAAGTGTCATGATCTTGGATTTATATCCAACGACAATTATGTATATTTCAATGACCACCTGACTAGCTCCAATAAAACCCTATTGCAAGTTGTAAAGAAGACTGCGAAGGAAAAACATTATCAATATGTCTGGGTGAAAAACTGTTCAATTATGGCTCGTCGCAATGATTCTAGTCCAGTGTTGCATTTCACTAAACCCAGTGATTTAAAAAAACTTGTATAGGCACTATTGCACTGTTTAATTCTCATTTTGTCGTAAGCATGAATAAACGACACTTTGCTTGTTATATTTTCATAGGAAATTTTCTTGGATTGTTTTTATCAATAAAACTACTTATTTTATGTTCTTTCCATAAAATGTTAACATGGAGCAACTTTTTACCTTGGCATCTGAACTTTTTGTCAAAACTGATCTATATAATGTTATTGTTTTCTTACGTGTTTGGCGATTATAGAACTGATCTTAAGTATTTTAGTATAATTATTATGCATGACAATCTAACTTTTCAGTTATGATTAATAAATTGTCTATATTCTATCAAAATGTGCGTGGACTACGCACAAAAACTAATACATTTTTTCGTAATTTATTTCAAACAAATTTTGATATAATATGTCTCAGTGAAACTTGGTTACATGATGGCATATTTGATTCTGAGATATTTGACTCACGATACATTATATACAGAAGTGATAGAAATTATGGAGCGCGCGGAGATAAATTTGGGGGTGGTGTTCTGATCGCACTTAAGTCTCATATTTCTGTTTTAACATCTTCTTCTATATCCTCAGTGAATTTAACTGCGGATATTATTAAAGTCTCCATTGTCTTATCAGCGGCCCCTGTGTCTAAGTTGTTACATGTTTATTGTTGCTATTTTCCCCATAGCAAAAATCAGCAAGAAGCTATCTGTGATTACTTTGAATTAGTCTCTAACGAGATACTTAGTCATCCCAACGATAACATGTTAATAGTGGGTGATTTCAATGTTTCATCTGCCGTTTGGGAACAATTGGGTACTTCAATGAATTTGATTAATTTTTATGAAGATGATGTTTTTATTAATTCCGTGTATAATTTTTTAAATTTTACAAGTCTTAGACAATTCAACTCTATACCAAATTTTAATAATAGGTTTCTTGATCTCATTTTTAGTAATCTAGAGTGTTCCGTGACTCGTTGCCCTCCTTTAGTGCCAGAAGATCCTCATCATCCTTCTCTGCATTTAAGGCTTGATATTTCAACATCTCAGTCATTGACTAGTGCTCCCCGTACAATACGATTATTTCATAATGCAGATTACGATGCAATAAATGATGCTTTGGCAAACATAGATTGGATTGAATTATTGGAAGACTGTAATATCTCCAGGGCAGTACATGTGTTTTATCAAACTATCAATACAATTATTACTAAATTAATCCCAGTTAAAATAGTAAAGCATGACAACCATTATCCCTTCTGGTACTCTAAACCTCTGATAAAAATTATTACTGAAAAACTTAAATACCATAGAAAATGGAAAACTTACAACAGGTATTCAGATTACGTAACTTTTAGTTTATTGCGAGATCGACAAAAGCGAGCTCAGTTAGAATGTTATGAAAAGTATATTGCTAATGCTGAGATGAAAATTAGAACCAACAGCAAATTCTTTTGGTCTTTTGTCAAATCTAAAAAAACTAGCAGTAGCATACCCAATAGAGTAAGTTTTAATAATATTTCAGTTAATGATGGGAAAGCAATTTGTAATGTCTTCAATGATTATTTTAAGTCAGTTTTTGAACCGCCTAATTCGCGTATTGTAGATTATCCTAATTCGACTTCTCATAATTTTGTTAATATTGGGTCGGTTAAGATCTCTCATAAAACTGTTGTTAAATACCTGAAACGGCTGGACGTCAGGAAAGGATATGGTCCCGATGAATTACCTCCATTGCTTTTAAAATCCTGCTGTAAAACACTTTCTTTTCCAATCTACTTGCTATTCAAGAAATCTTTGAACTCCGGAGAAATGCCTTCTTTTTGGAAACGCTCATACATAGTTCCGGTCTTCAAATGTGGGGACAAACATAACGTTCTTAATTATAGGCCCATCTCCAAATTATGTACAATTGCCAAAATGTTTGAAAAAATTATTTATGATATGATCTTCCCATTGTTGAGACCGGTTTTAATCGAGGAGCAGCATGGATTCATCAATAAAAAATCTACAGAAACTAACGTATGCCAACTTGTTGATCAAGTCGCAAAGTCTATGGATAATGGACAGCAAGTAGATGTCGTGTATACTGACTACTCGAAGGCTTTTGATAAAATATCTCACTCGCTATTAGTCGACAAACTTGCAAGGGTTGGTATACACGGAGATCTGCTGCGCTGGTTTTCATCTTATCTTCGTAACCGAAGCCAAGCAGTGACTATCAAAGGTTACTGTTCTTCATTCGTCCCGGTCTCTTCGGGAGTTCCTCAGGGCTCTCACCTTGGTCCACTCCTGTTCAATTTATTTATAAATGATGTTCGAGACGTTATATACAATTCATCATTATTACTTTACGCCGATGATATGAAAATTTTTAGACGGGTTTCTAGTGCATCTGACTGTTTGCTTTTGCAGGATGATCTTGATCGGCTATGTAGATATTGTAAAGATAATTTATTAAAGTTAAATGTCGCTAAATGTAGTGTCATATCCTTTTCACGTAAGATTACATCTATCACCTACAACTATCATCTTGATGGTAATTCTCTAAACAGAGTAACCGAGGTGAGAGACCTGGGAATACACCTTGACAGTAAACTCTCATTTAATTATCACGTGAAATATGTAACTGCTAAAGCCTACCGTATGCTTGGTTTCATTCTGAGAATCTGTAAAGATTTCAGGTGTGATTCCACTCTCATTCTCTTATATAATTCATTTGTACGATCTGTTTTGGAGTATGGGTCTGTTATTTGGAACCCCAAATATAAAGTATACGTAGAAGGTTTGGAAAAGATTCAACGGAAATTTGTTAAGCATCTTGAATATAAAAGCCATGCATCAAATGTTACCCCTCCCGTTATAAGACAGTTAGTTGATCGTCGAATGCTGAGAGACCAATTATTCTTGTTTAAATTAATAAGAAATAATATAGATTCTTCATATCTTTTGAATTGCTTGAAGTTCAGATGTCCAAACTTATGTACGCGTAATGCTAGTAAGTCCTTGTTTCATTTGCCCCATGTAAGAACTAACTATGCTCAAAATACATTCACCTTTAGAGCTTGTAATGAGTATAACAAAAAGTTTTCTCATATTGATTTATTTACAGGCTCCTACTTGAAGTTTAAAAAAAATATATCAGACTGTATTTAGTTTTAACTAACGATGAGTTGCTAATCATAATGTAATTATTTATTTATTTTTGTAATCATTTTTTTTTGTGCATTGTTACTTTTTATTTACCTAATTTTGCCCTTGCGTGTATCATTGCGGTTTTTTCTAACATTTATTTGTGGAAACTTTACTGGTCAATGTACTAGTTTTACTACATTAATTTTTATATGTATAATTGTACTGTTTGTTTTCCTATTAAATAAAAAATAAAAAAAAAATAAAAATAAAATAAAAATCCCAATATTACCTTGCCCGACCCGGGGATCGAACTCGAGACCTCAGCATTGCAGTCGTACCGTAATACAACTACGCCACTGAGGCAGTCAAGAATAAAAATTAAACCATCATAAGTTATTATTAGACTATAGATACTCCTTGGGCGGTATTAATAATCAAATCTTAAGTTTGAGTTACATCTCAATTAGACATAATTTATTGAACTCTTCAAACTTTATGTCTACTTGAGATGTAACTCAAACTTGAGATTGATTTATTAATACCGCCCCTATACTCCTACGCTACTAAAATAATTATTTTAGAAATTTAAGCGATCAACTGTAGCGAGATATATAATTTTGTCTACCAGGATCTGAATGAAATGAATAAATGTTCAAACTGCATAAAACAAAACTAGGTTTTCTAGACTGCCTCGGTGGCGCAATTTTATTGCGTGAGCAATATGACCACCGCTCTGTGGTTCTCAGATCGAATCCTAGGTCGGGCAAAGTGATATTGGTGTTTTTGTTCAATTAAAACTGAACGGTAGTTCAGTCTATACTGAACACTAATTTCAGTCTGAAATTAGAGCTCGATGTGGCGATAGGCTTGCACCTTATTACATTATGGTACGGAACACACATTGCGGAATGTGGATGCCTTGGTGGCTTCTCTGCTTAACCCGGGATAAAAACTGACGTGTGTTTATAATTTCTGGTACAAAACATGTATCATTAAATAATGTACATCAATAATTTTAAGTAAATCATGTAACGTAGTAACGTTACATTTCAATTTAATTTTAATAACAGTTTTATAAAATAATTCTCAAATTAAAAATATTGATAATTTTAATAAGATTGAAAGTATAATTTATGATCACTCGTAATTGAATGCGTCAATACCGGTCTTTGCATCAGCTATGGTTCATTTCTAACGGTTCCAATCCAAACTCGCCCGACGCAAGAGCCGAGCCGCCATATCAGTTCCCCCCCGTCAGAACCACGGTAGTCATCGAAGCAGACGCACGTCGCTCGTCGATCTTGTTCTGCCGTTACGTCGTTGCTACGTCAATCTTCAGTGACCGTTAACTATTGGGACACATCCCAAATATTTTAAAATTACTTTTAGTTATATTTGTCTACGAATAATAGGAACCCCCATTTGGGTAAGTGTTGAACGTAATTTATTTGTATTTAGTGTACCTAAAAGTATATAGAATAGTTATTAGTGTGGTTCCGTTAAACAGTTGGAAACTTTGAATTTGGGTGTCATACGTAGTAATGTATTTTCGGAAGCCTAAATGCTATTGGAAACGTTGTATTCATTTACACCGTAATTTTCTGCTTTGGCTTTCTCGCTGCCGCTGTAAAGTGATTTCCTTAATTTGGTTTTTCTTTCTTTTCTACTTGTAAACTCCGTTCTGATTGTAAGACACACTTCGCCTTCGCTAGCGCAACTCTCGCTTCGCTTTCGGGTCCTTGTGTTACAATCAGAGGACAATAGACGCTCTCGTCATCTTTTCCTAAGACCAGTTACACTGAAATTCCAGGGTGCAAGTTTCGGGTTCAAGGCTTCTTTCTCCTGGTCCGTACATCCAGTTCCCAAGGTTCCAGACATCAGTTAGCCTCTGAATCTCGGGACTTCAGCTGTCTTCCCTAAGGAGATTCGCCGATGCTGACCATACACTACGACCTACTGCCAGGAGAGTACTTGCGCATCGTTGGGAAGTGGAAAGTGACGGGCATTTAAGAACCAATCTAAAAAAAATCTAATTTTTAATTTCTGAGCAATTATTAAATTTTATTTTTTATGCTGACTAACCTGGCCGTGTTTTTTTTGTTATACACACGCCCAGACGTCACAATCATTGATAGGTGTACTTCGTACCTATATAAAAACAGTCCGATCTCGCCACGGTGGTCCATTCAGCTTCCTTAATCCTATATCATATGAAATCTAAAGCCTTATAAATCCGCACAAAGCCACATTCTGATAAAAATATGTTTTATGGCGTTTTATCTGAACCCGCTGCGGAAAGGAGTGAACCCGCTGCTGATATTTAGGTATACGTTTTCACTTAAGATAAGCCTCCTTCCCGAGACCGTATTTCACAAGATTAAGTCATCCTACACCCCCACCCTTTGTTTTAATCCGCGTTGAATCCGGAGATAAAACGACCACGGCTCGGATATTTTGGCCGATTCACGAAGGGATAATAAATATCTAAACACTTTTTGGTGTGTTAAAAAAATGATTTATACATCCCGTTGAAAATTAAAACGGAAGGCAAAAACTTAACCGACACCCAGATGAAATTACATTCCGAAAAGCAGATTACTGGTTGGCGAGGTAAAAAGAGTTTGTTGTCAACGATAATGTAAAAAATGAAATGAATGGGGCCAGTACAGAGGCTGAAGTTCATGGATTTGCTAAGTAAGTAACTAAGCTTTGATTTCATCCGCCCTAGTTCCCCTGATTTGTTCTAATCCATAAAACGCTAGGAGAGATCTTGATATCTTTTTAACCCGAACTTTTATTTCGACCCGGAGATCAAGGTTTTCTAATATGACTCTAATCTAAAAAGTTTTTTTGGTTTAATAAATAACCCAAAAAAACGTTTGATAAAGTACATCGAACTGGTGTGTCTAACATCAGCAATTTTAGACTTAACTGACTGCTCGCGACTTCGCCTACGTGCAAAGTCATCACCGCTACGAAAGTATATGAATCACTGTAACGATTCATGGTGATGGCGTCATTAACCCGTCAAGCCCCGCTTACATATATAGATGTAAGGGGAAACCCTATATATACGGACGCCGGCATCCGTCGCGGGGCTTGACGAGTCAATACGATGCTAGGGCCGTCTATTTAAAAAAGTGAGTTTGAAATAATGAAATCCTACTAATATTATAAAGGCGAAAGTTTGTAAGAATGTCTGGATGTATGGATGTTTGTTCTTCTTTCACGCAAAAACTACTGAACGGATTTTGATGAAATTTGGCACACGGGTAGATCATGTCCTGGATTAACACATACTTTTTATCCCGGGAAAACATAATGCGGGACTTTTATCCCGGAAAAACTTTTCAACGCGGTCGGAGCCGCGGGCAAAAGCTAGTATTGTCTATATCGTAATGCAGAACATGGTCTATCCGTGTACCAAATTTCGCCCAACTCCGTTGAGCGGTTCCTGAGCTTACTTTCAGCAAACGTTTTCACAAATATTCGCATTTAGAATACTAGTAATAATAAAAAATATATTCATATTAGACCACACTTCTCTATTACTCAAAGGAGGTAATATACAAGTAATTCTTAATCCACATCAAACAAGAATTGGGAAAAATCTAACCACGTAAAACAACATAATATACCTACACATTACGTTGCGTCATTTACTCCCAATTATCTCTGTACTATTTTTATGCGCACACAATGCGATGTCATGGGAATAATAGGTTGCAGTGTGCACATTAATGTTCTACATCGTGCCAGGTGCAGGGACCTATAACGTCCCGGGCCGGGAATGACGGAATGCTGACCCCGCCCTTACTGCCCGATAGCATTCATATTAATAAGCAAAATGAACTGCACTCCAATTTTAAAACGTTTGGACCAATTATGGGGTTTGTAAGATACTATTTGTAAAGTTATTTTTAATGTAGACCAAATGTTATTTTATGAATGCGCTTACTGATATGTATAGTAAACTGCAAAAGAGGCTGAACAATTTCAAAACTTCAAAACGCTTCTACATATTGCCTTCAATCGAAATGTTATTTTTACAGAAATAAGTAAACACATTGAAGTTCATTTTGGTCATAGACATTAAACAACATAGTTATAGACCGGACATCAAGACCTTTTCGTCCAAAAGTTATTACCAATTGGTAATAAGTCGCTGTCTTATCTGACATGTCCGTGTAACAAGACGTCCCGGTATGCTTAAATTTTGTAAAAAAGGAAATATATTTGGAAGGAAATATGGCAATATATACATTACGACTATGTCTATGTATGTTCTAATGAATTTTACATGGGTTTTTTATTTCAGGTTGATTGAGTTACTGACGAATAAGCTCCAAATTTTTGTATGACAATTTTTCTAATGTCCGCTCCATATAATCTTAGAACTGTGATTTTAGTGAAGAAAAGACGATTGTTGACAAGGACAAAAAGGTTTAAAGGCGAATTGAAATTATGAATTCGTTCACCTTTTTTTGCAGCTGATTGTACATGTTATAATGTTTGTCATACTTACACAACTAAATTACCGTATTATAAATCATTACCGTACATATACCGTACCGTATTATAAAGAGACAATTTATTTGTAACTGTTTCATACGTAATTAGTGTTTTATTTTTTATGGCATTGAATGATGAGACGAGCATGCCGTTTGCCTGATGGTAACTACACATAAGCAGTAGCAACACCATCCAGCACCTTATTAGTATTAGGTACAAAGTACTGTGTGGCATTACACTGCGCTCGTCATCCTGAGACATGAAATGTTAAGTCTCATTATGTCCAGTAGTTACACTGGCTACAATGTCCTTCAAATCGAAACACAACAGTACTTGCACACTGCTGCTTGGCGGTAGAAATAGACATTGCGGTGGTACCCACCCAGGCGGACTCTTACATATGAGAGACCTAACACTAGTGTTATTAATTATGAAAATAAGTTCGATATTACTAATAGTAATTTATTATTCGACATACAACGTTTCCCTTTCATCAGGCCAGCCGCTAAACCAGTACATTTACATATTATTATTGCAAACTTCTGTTGTTTTTACGACAGGTCACGGGCCGCTGTCAACCCTTTTCATGAAGTCTAATTCTTTCTATTTCTTCCCTAATCGTGGAATATAAAAAAGGTTTATCGCGTGCTTCCCGGGCAGTTATCTATGTAATTTAATCGCATTCCTAGTCGAAGGTGCAATGTGGGCGGCCATCGTTTTGACACTAGATTTATTGTTCGTTCACAGAACACGGCGGATTATACATGCAGATTAATTCTAACCCTTTTGGAGTGGCGTGGAAAATCTTCACATGGATTTTATATGAATATTCAACGTCTATAAGCCACTGTTTAGCTACTTTGTATTTTCATAACCTGCGTTGTGATTAAGGAATCCTTTGTTCTCGAGTTTATGTAAGGTTTGAAGTACCCAATTGGGTTACTGTTGTGGGGCTCCTTTTTCCGCACTTAGCCCGTAAAAAGTCGGGCCGTTGTGCGTGATGTGTCAGCTAGAAGTCTAGCCAGCTCAACTCCTTACAGAAGCGCAAGATCTTCCTGGTTCCTTCACAGGCTTCTCGGAGTGCCGAGGATTTCAGCCCGTTGTGCAGCTACTCCTTCGCATTCCAGGATAACGTGGGAGGCTGTTTCGTCAGCCGACAGGCATCCCCTGCAGAGGAGGCTGTCGGTGATACCTAAAACATATAAATGTTTGTTTAATGAGCAGTGTCCAGTGATCGTACCCACCACTGTGCGTAGAGAGGCCCTGTCCAGAGACATGAGGCGTCTCGTCAGACGTCGGTCCGGTGTCGGTGGCACTATTTCCCGGGACTGTCTACATGCACTAGTACTTTCCCATTGATCCAATTGGGTAGTCGACTACTTATTATTTAATACATTTATCAAAAATGTACACCATCCAAAATCTAAAAGAAAAAGAATTATCAAACTAAGCTCAATAATAAGTAACTTATAAAGCTTTGAAATTTTGTGGAAGGGGAAGTTGTCTAATAACAGTAATCACGCTGTGACGTCACCAAAGAGATAGCGCGATATCCCCACCACACCCCACTTTTGCTTACGACAATATTTCAAATATGAATAACTACCTCATTTTTCAACCAATTTAATGCTGATTTCGCAGAAGAAGTTCTTTGTCGTATATGTTACATATAAAATAATTTACAAAATAGTACATAGGACCTTATTCTTGTTTCATTTTTTCATTTTTAACTATAATATATGCTCTATCGTAGAAACAATTACGCTAGGTAATTTGCGAATAAGGCAACAATTCGTTTTAAACATGCTACTCTTCATTAACCCTTCATTTTTATTTTAACCCTATCTCTAACGTTAATTGTTATTGTTCATTTCTTGCAAGGCTCCTACAAACATCTCTAAAACTCAAAACAGCAGGAACACGGAAAATTGGAAATGGAGCACACAATACTAAAACTTTATATTTGCGCGGTGCGAATTACATCGCCTCTTGCTCCTGACATGGAAGAGTCCTGATAACAGATATACGAACCTATAATTATTCACGGTTACTCCAAAATAAAAGGAAAATACCCACATCTCAGTGTCACGTCCTTTAGATTCTACACAAAAAACGTGCGAAGAATTTCTCCCCAGAGCCCGACCTTCTAGCACAAGGCCTCAAGGGCTCAAAGTGTACGTTTACATAGGTTTTCCCGACGTTCCACAGTATTAGATTTAGAAAAAAACGTACGCAAATATAAATATGTTGCGGGTGAAAACGTGGTAATTTCCGTTACATCACCCGCCGTTGAGTTACACTGTGAGCTAAGAAGTAAGGATAATTTAATTTGATATTAAAGTAAGACTGCCTCGGTGGCGTAGTTGTATTACGGTACGACTGCAATCCTGATGTCGCGGGTTCGATCCCGGGTCGGACATAGTGATATTGGATATTCCTATTCACTATCAGCCCGGAGTTTGGAATTTGTGCCCGATATGGCGATAGGCTCGTCCCCTATCACATCATGGGACTGAATGCGCACGGCGAAAAGTTGCACCTCTGCCTGCCCCTTCGGGAATAAAAAGGCGCGTGTGTGTGCGTACCTATATAAAAGTAAATTCTGATACAATGCTTGAAAACTGACTATTTATTTTTATGTATATGAAAAAAAAAATATGAATCTATCAAATCTTGACTGACACGCAGTGTAAGATCTAAAAATATTGACTAAAGGTAAATATTGACTAATATGTCTTTGTACTTTATGAAGTGCAAAAACAACGCAAATAAAGCGATAAAACTGGTTCGAGAATCATTTTGAAACTACAATTATGCGTCAAATCAACCCAACCGTACTAATGAGAAGGGGATGTATGCAATAAATAAAAATGTAAGTGTACCTCTTCCACACTCGTACAAGCGATTCATTGAAACTATCGAACTTTATTTGGAGCTTCATTAATTGGCTGCAGTTTCACATATTTGCATTTTTACATATAAGCCTCAAGCGTACAAGCTGCGGATATATTGAAAATTAGTTTCGATATCCGGGTTTTTTTAACCGACTTCAATAAGAGGTTCTGTATTCGATCTGTATGTATGTATACATACGTATATTTGTATGTATACATAAATTTATATGGCCGCGAGTTTCTCAAAAACTACTGATCCGATTTGGATGTGGTTTTCGATGTTCAAATGTGTAGTTATACATCAATGCGATACCGTCATACTCCTTGCACACAATGTACATTTTTGTTGGTTCTTGCTGTTTTAAGTCACAGGTAAATGCAGTGCGGATTAAATTCGCCCTTCGTCCCGAAAAAAAGTGAGGATTATATTTAACGACTCATACTTAACTAGTATCGCTCGCGGTTCCGCCCGCGTGAAAATTATTGCCGGGATAAAATATTTTCCCGGGATAAATAGTAGCCTATAGCGCTGCAACGCTTTCATGTTGCAGCATTTTAAGCTGAGATGGGACCCTTTGCAGACTCACACGGCTGTACAATGGCTTCGGTACGCATTGCTTGGTATACCTGTTAGACTATTAGTGTCCTTTTGTTTTATTTTGTTTTATTTTATGTACAAATTTTAAAATACTATCATTAGGTATAGTTTCTACTTGTAAGCTATCTTTAGTGTGAGTCATCGCAATAAACGCATTTCTTTCTTCTTTCTTTCTTTCTCAGGAGTAATTTAGCTTCCTATTAGTGAAGGAATTTTCTAAATCAGTTTAGTAGTTCCTGAGATTAGTGCGTTCAACGAAGAAAACTCTACAGCTTTATAATATTAAGTAGATAAACTCGTTACCCGATGACAATATAGCCTTGATAATAATCTTTTACATCATATTGCAATACGTTCTGGAACATAATATTTTAAGTTATTAAAAAAAAAGACTGGCTTGACGGCGTAGCTGTATTACCGTACGACTGCGATGCTGAGGTCTCGACATCGATTCCGGGTCGGGCAAAGTGATATTGGATTTTCCTATTCAGTATCAGCCCGGAGTCTGGAATTTGTGCCCAGTGTGGCGATAGGCTCGCCCCCATTCACATAATGGGATGGAATACGTACGGCGATATGAGGGTGCATTAGCTGCGCTTCAGCCTAGCCCTTCGGGGATAAAAGGCGTGAGTGTGTGTGTTATAAAAAACCTTCCTAATTATTTTCAGTCGGTTAATTAGGTTGTGGTAGAAAAATACATTTATGGAAGTCAGGAAAGGGAATAGGAGCCCCAAGGGGGCATTCTTAATCCAACCCGGGATGAATGAAATATAAACGATGTTAAAAATTAATAATTCATCAAAGATCTTTTAATTTTCCCATTAACAATGACACTTAAAGGCCTGTCTCACAACTGAGTAAATGCTACTTATCACAAACTAGTAGTGCTCGCGGCTCCGCCCGCGTTAAGTTTTTCCGGGACAAAATATTTTCCCGGCATAAAAAGTAGCCTGTAGCACTCCTTATGTAGCTTTCTATTAGTGAAAGAATTTTCAAAATCGGTTCAGTAGTTCCTGAGATTAGCGCGTTCAAATAAACAAACTCTTCAGCTTTATAATATTAGTATAGATGTATAAGCCGACCAAATATGAAATTCAAACTGTAATCTATGCTCTCAAATAAATAGTAATAAAATGAGTACAATCTACTATCTACAATTTGGTGACTGTCAAGTAAAATTTACTTATAAATTATGAAATTCTTAGTAGGTATTATTGGCTCTTAGGCTCTTATCCTACTAATATTATAAACGCGAAAGTTTGTAAGAATATATGTATGGATATGTTTGTCACTCTTTCACGCAAAAACTACTGAATGGATTTAGATGAAATTTGGCACACGGGTTGACGGAGTATGTCCTGGATTAACACATAGGCTACGTTTATCCCGGAAAAATATAAAGTGGGACTTTTATCCCGGAAAGCTTTTTAACACGGGCGGAGCCGCGGCCACAACCTATATTATAATATCAAACATAACACTGAGAATAACTTTCAATTTTCACAATTGTACAAATACGGAGGGAATGTTTGTACCAAGTTGCTTGTTGTTTGTATAAACACGTGGTGTTTATTGTTTATTAAGAATAACTAATTAAATCTTAATTTAGTTTACTCTGATTAATTAAACTTCGAAATTGTATTGAAACTTATGTTTTGTAGCAGGAAGTAGTCAAAATTGAACTGAAAGCTAAGGTGCACAATGAGATTGTTTGATACGATTTAATTTTGTTTGATACGTAACATTTTTAGTTAGTGTAAACTCTTATGTTATTTTTTCACAGGAAATATTACGAACCGGGATTATTTATTGTTACAAGAAATATCAATTATTGATACCTACAACACTTTGTTTTTTTTTTTTTTTTTTTTTTTTTGTCCCTGACTAAACTCTTGTTAGCCTGACGAGGGTCGGCTTATACAAGAACACCGGTCTTGTGGGTGAGCGCAGAAGGCGCTCGCAACCCTTAAATTTAAGCGACCACGCTGAGGGCGACCCACTAATGGGTCACGACCTCGGCTCAGGGCGGCCACTGAGAGGATAAGACATCAACGTTTGGGGAATATGGTTTTTAACCTAATCCTATTTTACGTGTTGATTGTAGTCTTCGGCACGCGGGCCGGAACTGCTACGAGAGGGCAGGGTTATGGGGAACGCGACGAGGTCCTCGACGGCGAGGACGGTACAGCGGTCTTGTGGAGTGTATGAGCTTTAAATGCTCGTTCTTTTCGCGTAAAGCTAGAGTGATTTCGTCCTCTGGATCGGTCAGGACTGATCGCGGTCGTCTCCATTTGGCGCGGTCAAATGGAGTATATATAGACGCTTTACGGATAAGCGTGTTCGGGTGGTTTACCGCCCTGTCGAAATAGCGTCTGCTGGCGCACTGCATAAAGTGCCTGATGGTCGGCATATTGGTGTCCACGTGGAGGTTGCGATTGCGAACGTACCACGGGGCACCAAGTGCATGTCGTAAGAATCGATTTTGAAGCACCTGCATTCGCTTAAGGCGACCGGGCGGTAAATGAGCGAATACGGGCGACGCGTATGTCATTATCGGACGGATGCATGTTTTAAAGATCCTAATCTTGTTGCGGATTGACATCTTACTATTTTTGTTTAGGAGCCAGTGAAGCTGGCTCATCGCGAATGCGGCTCGCGCGCGTACCGCATTTACGTGTGGGATGAAGGTCAACCTCTGATCAAGGGTTACTCCTAAATATTTGGCTTGGCCCTTCCAGGGAATAACCTGGTCGGACATGCGGACTGAAAAGTGAGGGACATGGACTTTCCTTTTCCGAGTGAAAAGGATGGCCTGACTTTTGGTGGGATTGACGGTGATTCGCCATTTGCGGAACCACTCACCGAGTTCGTCGGCGGCGGTTTGCAAAGTGCGCACCACTTTGTCGGGGTCTATACGTGAAGCGTATATTGCGGTATCATCCGCGAATAGTGCCAGATGGGCGTTTTGTGGTCTAGGGATGTCGCTTGTGTACAGCGAGAATAGAAAGGGGGACAGGGCGGAGCCTTGCGGGACTCCGGCCGTGATGGTGTGTCGGGAAGAGAGAGTTCCCTCCACGCGATATCTGAAACCGCGATTCGACAGGAAATCTCGTATGATGTGCACGAGTTGTGTGGGCACGTTGAGAGTGTACAGCTTGAAAAGCAAGCCGTTGTGCCACACCCTGTCGAATGCTTTTTCGATATCGAAGAAAATAGCACCGGTAGGCATTCCTTTACGAAATTGTTCGTGGACGTACTCCGTGATGCGGAGCACCTGATTGACACAACTGTGTCTAGCGCGAAAGCCAAACTGTTCTGGAGGGATCAAATTTTGATTAAAAGCTACTATTTTAAGGCGGTCGAGGACGATCCGCTCGTAGATTTTGCCCAGAGTACTGAGCAGACTGATGGGCCTATAAGAGGAGGGTTCGAAAGCGGGTTTCCCCGGCTTGTGGATTCCTATCACAACTGCCTCTTTCCAGACTTCTGGGAAGATGCAGTTACGAAACGCGGCGTCATAAATGGATGTTAGGATTTGAACTAGATGCTCCGGGAGCATCTTAATCATACGAGTAGGGATTAGATCGCCCCCGGGGGCTTTCCTCCGTTTGAGTGCCTTGTTCAGAGTGGTGACTTCTTCGATCGTCACCGGCGCAAGGGGATCGGGCGGCGGGTCGACGTCCGGGTCGACGTTATCGTATAACGGTCGCGGTATAGAGACTGGCGGTGGCCGGACCGCGTTTCTATCTTCGACGAAGGTGTCAACCGCAACAAGAATGTCGTCGTCTACGGGTACAGAGGTGAGCGAGCATTGAGACTCCAGGCTGCCGGCCAGTAGTTCCGCTTTCGTCATCAAACGCCGGGCGTTGATTCGGACGATTGAGCGGAGGCATGGAGGCCACATCGTTTCTCTTGAAGGAACGAACCATTTGCGAAAAGGCCGTATGTGTTGGATCGATGTCGGCAAGGCGAGTGTCCCACCTCGAATCGACGACCTCTTTTATGCGACGCTTAACCTCACGTTGGAGGTAGCGCGCAAGATGTCGTCGTTCCGGGACGGGTCTCGTCGCGCAGGCTTTGAGCGTAGCGTTACGCAACCTCACCCACCACCGAACGTCTTCGGGAAGTTGCCAGTGACTGTGAACAGTCTCTGGCACCCTCTCGGAGCTTTCGCTCAAAACGTTCTGAAGGTGGTCGGTGAAGACGCGTATCGCGCTGGTCGTTTCTTCACGAGTCACGATGTTGGTCGGGATCGCGGAGAGATCAGTGGATGAGGTGTCCGCGAGCTTGGTGCCTAAAAGACGCCAATTCGTTTTCACCTTCATCGGAATATTAGGACCTGTGTCTGTTGGACTGTTTTCGGGGACTAGATCGAGGATCACAGGTCTGTGGTCAGAGTCTAACTCTTGTAACACCTGCATGGAACGCACGCTAAGGCTTACGTTCCGTACAAGTGCCACGTCGAGTATGTCCGGTCGGTGGTCGTCATTGTAACTATAGTGGGTAGGTTCTGAAGGAACCAATAGGCTTAGATTGATTGTGTCAAGACAACTCTCTAGGACTGCACCTCGCTCGTTGGTCGAGTTGCAGTTCCAGAGAGTGTTCTTCGCATTGAGGTCTCCCGCCAAAATGACGGAATCCCCCAGATCAAATAGGGTTTCAAGTTCATTGGAGTGAAGCTCCTTAGTGGGCGAGAGATAGGCCGATATGATGGTGATCGGCGGGTGTCCGGTCATGGCTAGCCTGCAGACCGAAGCCTCAATGTTGCTCAAGCTTATCGGTGATTCTAATGGAATACAATGAAGGGACCTTTTGTAATAAATGAGAGTGCCTCCTAAACGGCCACTGGTACGATCATTTCGCACCAGTTTGAAGTTTGGGATGTTGGGATCGCGGTGAGAGGGCTTAAGGAACGTTTCCTGGATGAGGAAAACGTCAATTTGGTTGTCGCGGACAAAAGAAGAAATTTCGGCTTTTTGGTCCCGAATGCCGTTACAATTGAAAAACCCCACTCTGAGGGAGCGAGGTTTTGTCCGCTGGGGGAGTTGTCTGGCGTTGGTAGCCATTTATGAAATTAAAGAGGGGAGACGCACAGCGTTAACTGTAGCCTCGAAGATTTGTTGCTGGATCAGAGCGATCTCAGCGATTAAAAGGGGGTCTTCTACTCCCGTACGGGTGAGTAGACGAGAACGCTCGAAAAGTTTCCCGTGGAGAATCATTATCTCCGGGGAGCCTAATAGTGAGGCGACTGAGGAAGAGGCGTCGCTTGCCTTCGCCGCCACCGTCGCCGACTGAGAAGGGGTGGGAGGGGTGGTGGGTTTGGGTTTGGGTTTGGGCTGGGCTGCCTTTGAAGAAGGAGCCACAGCTGGGGGAGGAGAGGGTCGAGTAGAGGCCGGGGCAGCGGGAGTGACTCCGCTGGGGGCCTGTGAGATGGGTTCAGCGCGCGCCGTGGGAGGAAACCACGGGTTGCGCACTGGCGCAGGTGCCAGTTTGAATGTGGTGGCCTGAGGGGCCGAGGGAGCCGCAGCTTTAGGAGCTTTGGCAACTCTTTTGGGGGCGCGAGGGCATCCGCGATAATTCGCTGGATGGCCGGTTTGCCGGCAGTTTGTGCACGAAGGCGGCTCCGTGCACTGAGAGCGGTCCTTAGGACGGGGGCACTCGGATGTGCCGTGTTCGCCGAGGCACTTGACGCACCTGGCGGGGAGGCGACAGCCACGAGAATTGTGGCCGTATTTCTGGCAGTTGTGACACTGCCCTATCTGGGTCGATTTGTGTGGGGCTTCGACGGTGAAGCCGCCTAGCCCCGAGATATCTTTAATCTCAAAAAGTCTTTTGACGTCGGAAGGGGACTGGAGGATGGCGAGAACCATCTCGTATTGTATTCCCGGCCGGGAGGCGCGGGACTGTCTGTGCATCCTGTGCACTTCTAAGGTGACTATGCCTTTCTCTTCAAGGCCTTCTTTGACCTCGAGAGGGGACATTTGCGTGGGGATTCCGCGAATGACGTAGCGGAAGCGCCGCTCGTCCGGAAGAGAATACGTAAAATAATGCCAATGTTTGGCGTCCAAGAATTTAGTCAGCGCCCTGTGGTCCGCGACTGAGGCGGGCTGCAGGGCAAGAAGCTTGTGGATCTTATTCCACGAGTTAGACGCGATTACTATGCGCTGTTTGCGCAATTCTTCAAATATGTCCCGAATGGACATATTTGATGGGAGTTGTAAGTTCAGCCTCGGGGGTTTTTTAGGCCCCTTTGGTTGAGTCGGCGGCGGTGGCGGCGTCGACGCAGACGCGGACGCGGTTGGCGCTGAAGGCGCGGAAGGCGCAGAGGGCGCGGATGGGGAGGCTGGTGCGGGAGCAGCGACGCTTCTCTGCTTCTTCCTCCGGCTGTTTTTCACCGTGGTGAAGCCGTCCTCGTCGCGTTCCGACGAGGACGACTCCTCCCCGGATTCACAGGCGGAGGAAGAGGCCGAGATCGGCCGTTTTTAGGGTTGTTAATAGAAGAAGTGGCTTCAGGTTGGCTGGGGGACGTGTCCATTTCCTCTTCAGACTCCACGGAGCCGCCCGAGGTTTCGGTGGTCTCCGTCGAGGTCGTAGCCTCGGACGACTCCGAGGTGTCTGAGGACGCAGACGGTTCCCTGGCTTCCCTAGCCATAGATATAATTTCTTGTCGGACCGCGTTGTCCGACCGGAACATCTCCCTCACTACTCTCATTATTTCCTCCTTGGAAATAATGGGAGCGGCGAAAGGGGTGCTATCTACGTTTGGTTGAGCGGCGACGACAGGCCGCTCGGGAGCCAAATTCATAGGCCCAGAATCAGCCATTTTGGCGGCTGAGTCCGAGCCTATGATTATACTTAATTAGGGGCCGCGTGTGTGTTCACTAACCCCAGGTGTGCACCGCCTGTAAAGAACACACAGAAGAAACCAGGCGGGTTCACACAAAACGAAACGAGCGCGGATCGCGACGCGGTATGGGACGCGATGAACTAAGTCCCCGGGTAGGAACGCCCGGGGGTGAGTGAGTGCGTGTCCCTCCCCGCCGGGTATAGGCGAGGGGGGGTGTACTTAAAATTAGGTGTGCCCTAAGCTTGTATCCCTTTTGCCAGTCTTATTGTGCAAAAGGGTTCCTAACAGTCCGTGTATCGTAAACGGTATTGGCCGGAGGCCGCACGCTCAACCGATACACGGGATGGATTTTAAGGAAAGGGTAGGGTTGGGAAGGTGATATACGGGAGAGACTGCGGTGTGCCTCCGCAGCCTCCGGATCCGTACCCGTCGGCTTTGCCTTGCCCTGAGGGGGCGCAGCGCGTTGCCGGTGACGCGACTCGGCTTGTTAGCACCGTTAGGTTTCCGCCGAGCCAATGCCCTGAAGGGGCCAAACGTCGATAAGAAACAAATTGGGCTAAACCCTGTCCTGAAAAGGACGCGGCTTGGCCCGAAATAGGCTAACAAAATAGCAAAAGGTTGCCCCTTTGCTACCTGTTGGCCTTGGCTGCAGCGAGGTCGCTGCCGAACGCACCGAGCAGGTACTCGGGCGGAACAATGAAAGTTGTAGCGAGCGCTACAACAAACAATAGGTCCGTCCGAGACGGCTGCTCAGAGCGGAATGAATGAATGACAACACTTTGTAATTTCATTCTCAAGTTGTGCAGTTTCAACTTATTTTAATTTATCGAATTGTAATAACTCAATACTTGTGTCGCCCAATCAGAGCAAAGAGTAGATCTCGAGTTTTTTCTATGCGCACGGTGGAGAGAACGGTTGATCGAGGTGGATGAAGGCGAGAGCACATATTATGAGTCCGTTAGATTGGTGCCGCGAACCTGCTGCTCTAGATAATTATAACCATCCGCTTGAAAATTATAGTTGTGATCTATCTATTGACTCCCTCGGTGGCATAGTCGTATTGCGTACGGTTTACGAGCTGAGGTCCTGGGTTCGATTCCCGGGTCGAGCTAAAAAATATTGTGACTGGGTTTTTCCATCTTAAAAATTACTCAGTCGCAGCTCGGAGTCAGGAAGTTGGCGGTGTGATACCCCCGTGCCTCGGAAAGCACGTAAAGCCGTTGGTCCTGCGCCTGATCTCTCTCCGGTCATGTCGGATTGCCGTCTCACCGAATTATGAGAGTGAAGGAATAGCGAGTGCACCTGTGTATTGCGCACACACTTGTGCACTATAATATCTCCTGCGTACCTGGGTGATCTCCGTTGAGATTGGCCGCCGTGGCCGAAAACTGGCTAGGAGGAATATATCGACGCTGGAAAGCAAACACGTAGTAACTGACATACATCATATGTGTCAGTTACTACGTGTTTGCTTTCCAGCGTCGATATATAGTTGTGATCTTTGAATAAAAATCTGGACAGTACAACATTGTTTTACGGACCTGCAACCACTAATGACGATGTGGAGGAGGTTGATGTTTCTCAGACATATATGTTATTAACATAATACATTCATGAGTTTCTTTCAAAGCACTAATATATTTGACATATAAAGCAAACTAGAACTGTGTTCAATAAAGTTTAACGTACATTTACTAAGCTACGTTTACACATATCACACACGTTTAGACGTGCTAACATGACGCGTTATTACTGCAAATTTAATGCATATTCCACACAATGAGTATCACGTGCTGGTGATATGCACGGTGTGTGCTACAGAAAGTTAAATGAAAAGTAAATAAATGTACCCAAACATTTTAAAACTGGGTATATTTATCAACTAGGCGTTGTCTAAATGGAGAAATCATTCAATATTCGTTTTTTAAATATCTGTCAAAAGACACGTATGTAACCGTCGTTTTCAATATACAATTCCAATCACTGTTTTCAATCCATCTAGAAAATGGACCAACCAGAACGCTACATGCTTACAAATGACTTATATTAATTGGTTTATTCTCTGGATGGATCGAAGATTAGGATTGGGATCGTTTATTGAAAACGGCCGTAAGTCAACACAGTTTAAATACGGCGCTGGTATTATTATAATTAAATGATTTCTTATTATATTAATCATCATCATCATCAGCCACACGACGTCCGCTGCTGAACATAGGCCTCCCCCAAAGATTTCCATATGGACCTGTCAAAAGCAGCCTGCATCCAGCGCGTTCCTGCGACCTTTACCAAGTCATTATATTAATGAATGGCCTTAATTCTCGGGTTCGAATCCCGGGTCGGATATTGTGTTTTCTGCTCAATATCAGCCCAGAACCTGAAATTTGTGACCGATTGGCCGTTGGCACTCTCCTTATGGCACCACAGGACGGAATACCCATGGCGAAAAATGGATGCAGTCAATGCGACCCCTTTAGGAATATAAGTCGTGATTACATAATATATATTACTAGCTTTTGCCTGCGGCTTCGCCCGCGTTAATAAGTTTCCCGGACTAAAAGTACATAAAAACCTTCCTGTTGAATCACTCTATCTATAAAAAAAACCGCATCAAAATCAGTTGCGTAGTTGTAAAGATCTAAGCATACATATGGACTGACAGCGGGAAGCGACTTTGTTTTATACTATTTAATATTAAGATATTGTGTGTGTATGTGTATTAAATAATCTGAGACGCCTAATGGCAAATGCCAAGCCATCCCACAATATTAAATACCTAGGAATCAGCAATACCTACCACTCAAAACTTTGAATAACAAACTACCACTCAAGACTAAACTACGCTCGTCAGCTTGAGACAGTGTGAACTCCCATGTCCATTAATAACAATGACGATATGCACTACGGGGACACAGCGGTTGAACGCCTCGGCTAGCTTAAATAAACAAAGAGATGAAACCAGCCTGGACAGAATCTGACATACGAGATTTAGAGCTTAGTAAATGTGAAATTACGTTAGTGATATAGGTATAAACACTCGCGCTATTTATCCGTGAAAGGTAGGCAGAGGCGCAGCTTGTATACCCCAATTTTCGCCGTATGTACTGTGAATTCCATACCAAGATGTAATAGAAGCGAACCTAGTGCAATACCGAGCACTAATTCTAGACTTCGGGCCGATATAGAAACTTTTTTTACAGGTCGGAATTGAAATTCTACGTGTAGTGTGCGGTGTAGATATACTCAATTCACTTGTCAAATCCCTGTCACATGGGGCCATGGCATGTGTTCCTCTATTGTTTCCTTCCTTTAAGATCTATAATTACTAGGGTAAATAACCAATATAGTTAAAACATCAATATTAATTGATTATCACAAAATATCGATATTGGTGAAAATACTTTTTTATTACGGTCGTCGTTAACTACTTAAGTAAATAAAAGCGTAATATGTAGAATTTTCTGTATGATGTTATATGGAAAAGAGATAGATCGTTTATTATTTTGCTGTTGCATACCGTGGTCATGTCCGATATTTACATAATATTATCATAAGAAAATATTATATTAGGTATAACCAGAAAAATATTACAAAAGCGATGTTTCTGTTTTTAATTCTAATGAACGTTGATCTTCGATATATTGAAATTAACAATTTGCCAAGCCCTAGGCCTAGCTAACTTTTTTTGCATAGGTACGTAGCCTCAAAATTAAAATTGAACGAAAACCTCAAAATAAAATAGAATGATTGCTGTTTTATTGAGACCTACGTTACTCGTTCTATTTTGTGTATAATTTTCACTATCATACAAAATTAAATTATGCGGGACGGACTCCCATACACAGAGGGGCATTCTCCTTTTGCATAAACCTTTTTTAACAGAATTGATGGAAGACGTGTTTTGTTTTTTATTGAAATTCATCCCCTAACGGGGTTGAAAAGGGGTAGAAAGTAATATTGGCATTGATTTGCTTCGACTTCTAAGTGCTTCTGATTTCCAGTCGATACAATTCAAACACATGTTTGAAAACTCAATCCCATTTTATAAAAAAAAAATCATTTTCTACTTCAACGCGGACGAAGTTGCGGGCAAAAGCTATTTATATATTATAAATCAGTGTAACCAGTATGTCTGTACATTCAAAGAAATGTGATAAAAAGGAAAGGTGGGCGACTAAAGAAGAGGAATGGAAAACAAATTAGTAATTTTTATAATTATTTTCTGTATGTCGGTTTTTCTGTTTATTTGTTACAGCACGTCTCCGAAACTTATGAACGGATTTCGATGTAATTTAGCTCACAGGTGGATCATATATTAACACATAGGCTACTTTATATCCCGGGAAAATATAAAGCCTTGAATGCCACACATTACTTTGTAACTCAAGGTGCTGGATGGTGTTGCTACTGTTTATGGGTGGTCGTATCGCTTACCATCAGGGAAACGGCATGCTCGTCTCGTCATTAAATGCCATGAAAATTAAAAACAAATAAAAAAGTCAAGGAAAATCCTGTGGTCTTTAGTAATTATTTAATCAATAGAGATTATTTTGTTTCCGAAGGATTATACCTTGCTAATAGTATAAAGTATTATTATAATGAATTAGCGAGTTAATAACTACAGCCTTATATAAGACTAGGTGACGCTCGCGAAAAAGTGTTTTCAAAATCGGTCCAGTAGTTCGAGATTAGCGCGTTCAACCAAACAAACTCTTCAGCTTTATAAATACTATTTTAAAATATGAATAAGCTCCAATTGACAACATTTAATTTTTTTAACATACTTAAATGTTTATACTATATGATACTTGATCTAAAATTATGAGACCCATATTTTTTCTTCTTTCATAATTCAGATGTTTTCATTCATGATTTTCACTTTGAAATTTGTTTTATTCTAAAACGTCGTAAGCCCAAAATGACGTCACATATACGGCGCGAGACGTAATAGCCTTTGCTTTGCAATACAAAAAAACTGACGAGTGATAGCTCAACCACAATAGCTTCTGTAATCTGTCGTCTAGTTGGGGAATTACGATATATTTACTACTCAATACATACATATGTACGTAAATAGTATGAAACTACTTCATTCGACCGTATATGTGACGTCATCAACCATTTTTCGGTTTTTATTTTTTTACTCCAAAAGTACCTATTAAAAAAAATATTTAAAAATGTAATCGTATTCAGAATTGAATAATTCAGAACTGTATTTTTGTTTTAGGCACGTTTAGATTTTGAAATGTGGTCAATTGCATGAGAAGATTACTGAAAAGGTCTCTACAGTCCGAAACTAAACATCATATTATGAATATAAAATTATATATTTAATATTTTAAACAATAATAAAAACTATTTAACATATTGATAACATTTTCATTCCAAAGAGAGCGTAACTATTTACGATTTCGTACCATTTGAATATAATAACATAAAACTTACTTTGCGTATGACTAATCACATTTCATTTAAAATTCCTATAGGGAGATTATCACAATGGTTTTAAGCATGCCATAAATCTTAAATTATTAAAAAGATAAAGCACGTTTTCCATTAACAAGCTATTTATAAACAACAAATAAAATATGGAGCACACAAAGGGACAAAAGGCAAGCTTATCTGGCTTACAAAGAAGTGGTTTATTCTGAACCAGGCGAAAATCGAAAATGATGAGTTACGTACCACCATTTTGTAAATCACGCACGTTCTCCTGATATATTTGAAGCTCTTTGGTCAATATTGATTTATGTATGTTGTGAGTTGTGCAGATAGCGTAGGGCTTCAATTCTCGCAATGATGAAATCCCGGTATTCCGGGATCCCGCGTTATTTTCCAGTCCCGCGTATTGCGAGATTATCGACGCAAGATTCCGCGGGATTGCGGTATTGATTTGGCATATTGGAAAGAATACATAGGACATGTTATGGTTACTTCGCCAGCATTTTCAACTGAATGCTGACCTAATAATCAAAGTCTTATTTAGTTTTGTAAACATTCAGTTGCAAAATTGTTTTGGTTTCTATTGTATGTTAATAGTTATTTTTTTACGTATTGAATCTTTACTGCACGTGGTGGCACTTGGAGTACCGTCTAGATCCTATCGACTAACAACATACGAAACAGGGAATTTGCCTATGTTTGACTTTGTACATTTTTTAGATGTAACAGAAAATAAAACAAAAAAATATTCTGTGAATTCAGCATCAAAATCGATTGAAAAATGAAGCAGTTATTTTGAATTTTTTTTGCGAGCAAAAGTGGGCGCGTGGCGGGGATATCACGCTATCTCTTTCACACGCACGCAGCGTTATGGCCGACGGCGCTTGGTGACGTCACAACCTAGTATTGCTGTTATTTGACAGCTACCCTTTCCATTAAATTTCAAAGCTTTATAACTTACTATTGCGCAAATTTTGACAATTATTTCTCCATTATATTTTGAATAGCATACATTTTTCATAGTTGTATTTAAGAAAAGCGACGACAGCCTAGTTGGGAATGGAACGGTCTACTGAGACATTGTCCGGAGGTTCAAACCCAAGACACACACCTCTGACTTTTTGAAATTATGTGTGTATTTTTTATCAATTATCGTTCGCTTTAACGATGAAGGAAAACATCGTGAGGAAACCTACATACATGAGAATTCTTTATAAGAATTTCGAGGGTATGTGAAGTCTGCCAACCCGCATTAGGCCAGCGTGGTGGACTAAGGCCTGAACCCTCGCATTAACAGAGGAGGCCCGTGCTCAGCAGTGGGTATAATACAGGGCTGATTGTATTGCATTGCATTTAAGAAAATGTAGTCAACTACCCTATCCCTAGCCAGTCGACACAATAATGCAGTCCTATTCGGAACCGGATGTAAACTAGCAGATCCCGTTTGACAAAGAGCAACTTGATTGATGGGTGCATGCCGATAGTAATACTGAAGTTAATAATTTTTTTTTCCTTGTATGCGAGATCCGCAATATCGGGTTCCCGCGGCATTGAATATTTCCGGTCTCGCAAAAAAACACCGAGATTGAGAAAAGGTTCCGGGATTGGAAGCCCTAAGATAACGTTCAAACGGAAAGTAAACGTGTGCTGCCAATATAACATTCGTTTGAATGTTTTTCGTCGAACTTTTTGCACATTTTCTTTAGTTCGTGTTGATTCACATAATGGGCATGCAATACTTGTAAACGGACACATATCTTGTAATATGGCAAGGATTAAGCTTACTCACGTATAGTACAATAAGAGAAAAAAAATATTTAGAACGTGCTGCATGGTACTGTAGTACTTACTGTATTGGTCTTACTTCTTATTTTTATGGTTCTGAACCTTCAAAGGAAAAAGGAACCCTGATACGATTACTTTGTTGTCTACTTGTCTACCTGCCTGTCTGTCTGTCTGTCACGTCTCTTCTTCTCAGGAACGCGTAGAGATATCAATTTGAAATCCATAACAAATTCTCGGGTCTACGGTTTCTTTCAGTTGTGAAAAAATCAAACTTGTAAGTCAACTCGATCAAAAGATATGACCGTTTATGTCGCATATTTAGTGACTTCTCAAGGGAATCAACACCTATAGGACACTTCCCGGTGACCTAAAATCATGTAATTTGGGAAAAAACAAGATCTTACAGCACATGTTAAGGAAAACATCTTAAAACTGTAAATATGTACTTTAGTAACAAATAAAATCGAGTTGACTGCTATTAACTCATTATTTGTCCTTGTTGCAATAACCGTATCTACAGAACGAACGGCAAAGTTAAGTTTATCTTTTAACGTAGTTTGTCTATTAATTAGAGCAATTATGTTGGTTAGACCTTTGTTATTGTTAAAGTTATTTTCTTCAACCCACCCTTAATGTATCTAATTATGAAGTTTGTTCGGAGCGCGAGTCAAATTCGCACTTATCCGGTTTTTCTAGCTTTCCTTACGTCCTTATACCCTAAGTGTGGGTGTAAGCAACCTCAGGTGCTCAAATCTATAAACAAGAAGAAATAAGTCCTGTGCATACGGTAGAAAACTAAACATAGCGAATAATAATTCCATCATACTCATTTTCAATAGAGTATACTAAAAACTTGGCCACGAAGCTGACACACACGCATGTAACTAACTAAATTATATTTTAAAATCATACCAAATGAAACGAACAAAATACAAATCTGCAGCGGTCTGCATTTAGCGTTCGAATCTCGGCGATTTTATCTTTTAAAGGACCACTTGGGCTATTTTTCCAGACTAGCAAATTAGTTTGGCGGACTGTTTTCCTGCGACTTTTTTATTTTTCGGTGATTCTCATTAGTCTGTTTAGAACAGGCAAAGCTGTGTCCATTAGCGATGGGCACGTCATGGTAATTATAGGTAGTAGAGTTTCCCGCCCATTGGCTACGACAATACGACATCCCGCTTTCTTTTTAAACAAGAAGACTGACGAAAATACTTTTCCTTACCAGTAAATCTCTTTACTAATTTAGATCTAGGCGAGCTTGCTTTGACCGCTCATACTCATTTTCCCAGGATAAAAAGTAGCCTATAGCACTCAGGAGTTATGTAGCTTCCTATTAGTGAAAGAATTTTCAAAATCGGTTCAGTAGTTCCTGAGATTAGCGCGTTCAAACAAACAAACTCTTCAGCTTTATAATATTAGTATAAATTGTACAGGATATTCTGACTGGATTAAAAAACCGTATCAATTTAAACCTGTTATTCTTTACCCAAATAAATAACCAAAGTCGAAAGGCGTAATTGTTTATTTTTACGTATATTAAAGTTATGAACATTTTACATAGGCAAATTGTATGAATTATTTATGAGTTCTTCCCGAAATATGTTTCCTGAATTTCGCATTTATGCTACGCAAGATGTAATTTGCATGTAACACAATGACGGGTTCTGTCATATAGACGAAAATCACGACTGAAAGACCGGCTTTATCACACGAGACCTTGAAGACATTCATAAGGTTAACCTCATACGTGATACAAGTCGTATCATTCAATGTCTAAGATTAGTGAGAGTTCATTTAAACTTTATAAACACGATCTATAATGTTCATAACCAGATGGAGTTATTTTATATGTAAGAAATTCATAATAAGGCGTGATTAAATAGAAATGTGACAGGTAACACCCTCCCCTCCCTTCCCTACCCCTCTAGTTCATGGGACCTAAGATGTCTGGTGAAATTTGGTTGTGTCACACCTCTGTCAACCCCAATGGGGTAAAGGCGTGTTGATGCATGCTCGTACCTAGTTATTATTTTTTTTTAACCGACTGTATTGTTATCTGTCTTGACTCTGTTAGTAATAATAAGCCGATCCATGCTGAGTGAATCGCTCGAAAACTTTTCATCGTATGTCACTAATTGGTAGACATTTTTGTCTAAATGGATTTGGGTTAAATCAGGAAAGTGTCAATTACCGATACTAAATATAATGTTAAAAGCAATACGGAACCCAGATGCCTACATTTCGATACGGCAAAAATAGACATTGCGGTAGTATTGCGGTAGTACCTTTTTTTTTTTTTTTTTTGGTTTCGCGGAGAAAGTGTGTTACCACTACCGCCCGGCCTTCGTGGGGGGCGACCGAGCGGTTATGTTGGGCTCACCGTGCCTTACGACCCGGCGTTGAGTGACCGCCGGGCCGAGTCCCTAACCTATATACACCGCACGGCATACCAACTAAAACTCCGCGGTGGCCTTCTTCGGCGCATTAGGGACGGCTGCGGGTTGCCCAGGACGAAATTGTCTAAGTTGTCGTCCGCAACCGCCCCTGCGCGGTGCCGCCTGGTGCGGCCCGTCTCCTGTCATGGGGGGGGCTCAGACGCCCCCGCGCACCGAAGGACGCTCTCAGCGTCTACGGCAGCGTGAGGCCAACCAGCCACGCTGCCGTCCATCACGGGGGTATTGCGGTAGTACCTACCCAGGCGGCCCCTTCACATACGAGACACCTACCATCAGACGAACGGCAAACTCGTCTCGTCATTTAAATGCAATAAAAACCCGACCTCAGCCCGAGACCTCAGCTTTGCAGTCGTACCATAATACAACTACGCCACCGAGGCAGTCACCATACCAGCCCTGTATTATATACTGCCCACTGCTGAGCACAGGCCTCCTCTACAACTGAGAGGGTTTTAAGGCTATAGACCTTAGTCCACCACGCTGGCCTAGTGCGGGTTGGCAGACTTCACATACCTTCGAAATTCAGAGAACTTCTCAGGTATACAGGTTTCCTCACGATGTTTTCCTTCTCGCCATTCACCAAGGAGTCCTGGCGCGAACACTAATGTATGGGAGTGAGTTGTGGGTGCGGCAGAGCAAGCATGTAAGTAAGGTAAATGCATTGGAGATGAGAGCTTTGAGAAGTATTTGTGGGCTGAAAGTAAGTAATAGAGTGAGGAATAGCGTGGATTGAAATGTGGATTGAAAGAAAATGTAGTGACTAAAAATGAGAAAGGAATTGAAAGAAAATGTAGTGACTAAGATTGAGAAAGGAATGCTTCGGTGATTTGGCCACATTGAAAGGATGAAGGAGAGTAACGAAAAGAATTATGTCGCGAAGGTGAGTGGTAGTGTCGGACGGCGACGTCCTAGACGTAGCTTCATGGACTAAATTGACAACCTCTTGAGGAAGGGTCAAATAAGGAGTTCTCATAACCGGCGAGCATGTATGAAGAGGCTGATGACTGTGGAAGAAGCGAAAGAGGTATGCTTGGATCGTAGCACTTGGCGCTTCATAGTCTCTGCCTACCCCAATGGGAGAAAGGCGTGAGTTTATGTATGTATAATCTCCTTCACCGTTAAGGCGAGCGATAATTTACAAAAAATACACACATACATTTTTAGAACAGTCAAAGGTGTGTGCCTTGGGTTTCGAACCTACGGACATTCGTCTCGGCACACCGTTCCACTCCCAACTAGGCTATTGCCGCTCCCACATGTAATCAACCTTAATAAATAAAGACAATAAATTAATGTACCCATAATACGTACGGTTTAATATAACCGTTAGTTTCAACATCAGTGGTTCCTATAGTTTCGATTATGCATACATGGCTTGATAGTTGATACTGCAGTGACTAATGTATAATATTGGAGCCAATCAGTTGCAGATGCTGGCAGTAATGCGGCGCACAAAATGTTATATATAAATGTTATTGGTTGAAATCTAATATGACGGACCGTGGACTTAACATACTATGTATCAAGGTGTATTCGAGATAACTTTCTACCCTTTTTAATCCCGTTAGGGGATTAATTTCAATAAAATACGAAACACGTCTTCCATCAATTCTGTTTAAAAGATTTATGCAAAATTTGAAGTAGATGGGACCAAGGAATCACGTTGTCCCATACAAACTTTGCCCCCCTTTTCATCCCCTTAGGGATAGAATTTCGGAAAATCCTTTCTTATCAGACGCCTACGTTATACAAAGATCACACCCTCCAAGTTTTAGGTCTCTACGACCAGCGCCTTAGGTTGTGCGTTGATCCGTCAGTCAGTCATTCAGGACAAAGCCTTTTATATGTATATATAGATTAATATTTACCACTATTCATGATTTTACCATCTGTTTTATAAGATTATCTAAATATCCTAGTAATTAATTTAGGGAAAGCATCGCTCAGTGGATAGTTTATTAAGTCGGCCTACAATGTAAGCCCGAAAATTGTGCTAATTAGGCAACTTGTAAGCTGATATTTTTAACTCAGTGATTTATTTGACTCTGCTTTATAATTTAGTAATTAAAAGTAAAATCATTATTACTGCTCAGTTTTAATTTTATAACAAAAATACGTTAACTATTGGGATCTAAAATTTATTTTTTTGGATTAATGAATATTAAACTCATAACCTACTTAAAAACAAGGATTACTAATTTTGTTAAAATCTTACAATCTTATAAATGCGAATGTTTGTGAAAACGTAACTGAATGAATTTGGATAAAATTTGACAAACGCATAAAACATGTCCTGGCACAAGGATGTAGGCATAGGCTTCCTTTTGACCCGAATTTACTTACGTAGAAAATAATTGGTTCTTTAAATAGATCGTGATTGCGTCGTACAGAAGCCGCTATGGAAAAGGCTTTAAACGCGGGCGAATCCACGAGCAACACTTAGTAATCCATAATTTACTGTTCGTTCCTCTTTTACAACTTATACCCAATTATACTTGACTTCAATTGCTTAAATTGATAAAGTAATAAAGTGAAACTTAAGCAGTGGGCATTGATTTTAATACATCAGTGGCTGTGGGTGATAGTTGTCAAAGGCTCTCATTTCTGAGCGATGTCAGAAATTAACCCGCTTCTGACTCAAAACTGTTCTAACAATTGTCCCAAACTTCATCTAAGCGACGTTACGTACTATAACCATATTCGAGTTATTTAATTACTATAGTTTCGAGTTAATAAAAATAGTAATCTTAATTAATAGTATATGGTTATAAATACCTCTAACAGTCAAAGATAGTCGAGCAAAAATCTCATATAATATGATGAAGCTAGAAAATATATTGATCTAGAAAAACATTTACACATCAAAATTAAATTATTACCACACCAATTTTGAACCTAATTATTCAAACTATTAAACTCACTCTCATATATCTTGAATGTAACTTAACCCTGACAAGGAGGCCGTAGAGTTATCCCATCAATCAGAAACAAATGGTCTTGAGCGTAATGCATCACCGGGGGTGTATAAATACAGAACTACTGTTGACTGAGAAATCGTCAATCTTACTGGACGTTTAATCCTGCTCAATGGACACTCCAGGTATCACTTAAGGTATTAGATTTTTTGTATGGTTGTGAGGCATGGACACTAGTGGAAGATAACTGAAACCTTCGAAACGTGGACCTATCAAAGAATGCTCCGCTTAAGTTGCAAGTTGTCCGAATGCAAAAGAGCACAGAGTTAGTTAAGACCATCAAGCAGCGTCAAGTGTCGTACCTAGGTTATGTTCTAAGACATGATAGGTACCACTTGCTGAGAACCATCATGATGGGAAAAATAACTGGAAAAAGAGGTATAAGGAGAAGAAAGTCGTATCTTCGCAATATACGGGAGAAGACCGGAATAAAAACGGTCGAAGAACTGTTCCGACAAGCCACGAACAAGGAGACGTTCAAGGAAGTGACTACCAACCTTCAGTAATGGAGAGGCCCTGAATAAGAAGAAGGTATTAGACTATTTCGTGTCAGGTCACTAATATTTACTTGGTAATTTAATATTAAGATCGGCCTTATAACTAATCCTACTTAATATAATATTATAAAGGCGAAAGTTTGTAAGAATGTATGGATGTTTGGATGTTTAGATGTTTGGATGTTTGGATGTAAGGATGTTTGTTCCTCTTTCACGCAAAAACTACTGAACGGATTTCGATGAAATTTGGCACACGGGTAGATCATGTCCTGGATTAACACATAGGCTACTTTTTATCCCGGGAAAATATAAAGCGGGACTTTTATCCCGGAAAAACTTTTTAAAGCGGGCGGAGCCGCGGGCAAAAGCTAGTAAATCATAAAAATCTCAAGCATACATCAAAAGCAGGGCCTGATTTAGGCATACTTTCCTTCAGAATAGACAAAAAAGATCAGCGTTTTCAACAAACTCATATGTAACATGAGTTTCGGTTCATAGTGAGTTTTTTTCCCATTCCATTTTCAGGAAATATATGACAGAAGAGTCAAAACGATGTTTTTCAACCCCCAACAGCAATAGTTTTAGTTAGTGTTATAATGTTTAGGGTGTGTATGACTGTCTATGGCATCGTAGCTATTAAAGGAATCGACCGATTTTGACGCGGTTTTTTTTGTTTGAAAGCTGATGTAGTCGAGATGATCCTTAGCTATAATTTATAAAGATCTGTCCAGGCGATTGAAGATTATCAGCTCATTTCCAACTTTCACAACTCCGATTGACTTCAAATTTGGTGTACTGTGACTTCGGCAATAATTTTTAACACATGTAAACCTTGAGCTGATGCTGCAGCATGAAGTAGTCTCCGGAATAGCCAAGTCTTTCTTCATAAGAATAGTCTCAATGAGTAGATATTAGATAAATTATTATCAAGGCCCATGATAGAGAACATAATAATTTAAAAAGTTTGTAATACTAATTTAAACAACCACCGACACAAAAATTCTCTAAAAATTAAAAAAATAAAAATGGATTTGTTGTATTTTGACCCGAGCGTCTATTATTAGATACTTAAACGACAAACAAATACATTTTTATTATTTTACTCTTTAAAGGATTTTCGTGTCGGGGGTGTATTAAATTTGCTGATAATCCGCCAAGTCGATCAAAAAAGCGGCACGGCCATACCATCCTTTTCTCGAAGCAGTTCAGGCCATTTTCGACCCCCTATAACTTCATTGTGGATAAAACCAGAAGCCTGAATTTTCAGTAACCAAGCGGGCATAGTATTAACATTATAATGTCTATGAGTTGACTGAAGTTCCATTTATACATTTTATGCCCTTAAATGTGTAGTCTTCTATTTCCAAATTTATATTTCCAAAGCTATCATAGGTGGAGTACTTTAGCGCCAATTGGAATTAACTTATACACATACCCACACACACGCGCACACGCACTTTATCCCGGAAGGGGTAGGCAGAGGCGCAACTAGTGCACAAAGTTTCCGCCGTGCATATTCCGTCCCATAATGTGACACGAGAGTCTATTGTCAAATGGAAATGCCTTTTGCTAACTTTAATCTTTAAATTAATATTAAGTACCTCATTAAGCCTTTCCCCTGTACATTTAATGTAACAATTGCTTGTCAAAGATCTAGAACGACTCACATTTGAACAGGCAGGTAATTTTTTGTCGCCATACACAAAGCCTGTCATTCATTTTTTAATCAACCTCCAAAGTAAAGTTTACCCAAAGGCCTGGAATAAAAAGATTCTCGCACACAAGACTAAAAATAATTCCGAGAATAGAGTGTGCGACGCAATGTTTCACCGCATCCGGCGTTGCTTCTCCGCACCGTTCCAACAAAATGAAACTGTGAACAATATGGAGGTTCCACGGGTTTATTTACTTTTTCTATATTCCATTTCATGTCTGTATTACTTTTGTTCATAACTATCAACGTGTTTGATATGCCTTTTTAGTTCACAACGGAATGAACCACTTTTATAGTTTCACTAGTCAGCAAACGAATCATTCGTCTCTTTGAGCTCGTATTTTGTCCTGTATGGGTCACTCTTTAGCCAATCAATCAGTCAGTGGCCAAAAGTGTTCCTATAACGATTTCTCTATAATTTAATAATTTCTATCCGAATTTAATATTGCAGAGTCATCGTATTACTCACAAAATTGTTTTCATACCATGATTCTGCCTAGTCATGTCATCTTAGACGGATTTGTGGCATTCACTGTTATAAGGCCGTTTATGTTGCGGACGTTTTTTGGGGCAGTACGTGACAAATTGTCTCTTACATTTTCTCTTTTTTTTTTTTGTATAAACAACTACATTGCGTTGCTTCAGACTTCGGATCAACCTTTGATCATAAGGACTGTCATAGCTTCGGATCATTGATCCTTAACTTTTCCGAAGTTTATTATTCCCAGTTTACCTTAAAACGCTTTATTGCTACTAAACTCTGCTCGCTACCTATCCATCAAAAATATTGGCCATAAAAACTTTATTACCAATATTTTTTCCTTATTTACTGTAATCTCCAAAGTTAAACTCCAGCAAAGCAGAATAAAGACAATACTTTGGAAATTGTTGGATTACTGAAGATATTTTACTTTGAAACTGGCTACACCATGCGTGCAATTAAACTTTGCCGACCTGAAATTAGTCATTTCACCGAAATTGCGCGCCTGTCAGTGTTTAGTTTCTGAAAACATTAATCGTGAAGCCGCTTTTGACCAAATTCCAACCAGTCAAGTTAATTTATTTTTAATTTCAATCAAACTTAAATATTTACGAAAATTTGAAAGTACCAATGTAACACAGGAAATTACTTGTGTCTGCAAATTTACCTCATTGCACTACACATCAATTATGGTCCATGGATAACCATAACGTAAACGATTACCAGAACAAATACAAATTTCCTACAACACTATAAACTCCAATACATTTGACTTATCCGTGAGAAATAAACAAAGTAAATATTTTTAAATATATATAGAATATTTGAAATTTAGCGCGACAAAACTAAAAATAATTACAGATAAAGTCCAAATCAAACTGTCAGTAACAGAAAAAACACAATTCCAGCTGTCGCACTCCACAATAAAATTTAAATCTAGGCCGCCTTAGTCTTTTTTTTTCAATTAAAGAGGAATTCCGCCAAGGACAAATTACTCCATTTTTAGGGTTCCAGACCTCAAAAGTTAAAAGGTACCCTTATAGGCAGTTTGTTGTCTGTCTGTCTGTCTGCCTGTATACCTATCTGTCTGTCAAGATCCTTTATCTCAGAAACGCGTAGAGATATCAAGTTAAAATTTATATGAAATTTTGGTGACTACGGTTTCTTTCAGCTGTGAAAAAATCTAACTTGTAAGTGAACGCAATCAAAAGATAGGACCGTTTATGACACATATTTTCATTGCGATTTTGCAAGGGAATCAAAACCTATAGGGTACTTCCCGTTGAACTAGAATCATTATATTAAGCAAGAAACAAGGCCTTACAGCACTTGTAAAGGGAAAAATCTGAAAACTGCAAATATGTATGTACTTCAATAACAGAAAAGCGAATTTACGAACTGTTTAAATTTGATTAATTTATTAATTAATTTTGGCGGACTATTGAGCTTACACTACGCACTAGGCCAGCGTGGTGGAGTAAGGCCTGAACCCTCTCAGTAGTACAGGAGGCCCGTGCTCAGCAGTGGGCAATATATAATACAGGGCTGATTGCATTGCATTGCATTGAGCTTACATACTTAGATTTCTTACTTGTAAGTTTGTTAGGAACCCTTGGTAAACGAGTCCAACTCGCACTTGTCCGGTTTTTTAATTCATGAGTAGTTTAGATTTCCTTTATATTTCTACCCATGTCTAGTTCATTTAAATTTGTATGGACTGACATTATAACCTCTATTTCATATATGCATATCAATGTAGATCCCGTTCTAATCACATTATTATAATACTTTATGAAATATAAATCAGATTTTATTGTTTGACGTAATGCAATCCTACTTTTTAATATTTTCCCTTTAATTTACAACTACTCCTATATCCACCATTCCTTTAGCATTACCACAAAATACGTTCCTAAAATTCCAAACTTGCTCTTACATCATACGAAATTACCTTGAACCAAATAAAAGACATACCACCTGTACAACTGCGTACGGAATGTTTTCTTACATTCGACCCACGTTATTCCATTCGGTATGATGCGTTGTTTTGTGTTTAACCACCGTGTTCACACATTGTAGCTTAAGGCAAAGATACAGGGAAAACTGCGAGCATTTTATAACAAATAAAAATAGAGGAATTTAACAAAAATCATTACGAGATATTCTACTCACAATATTTTACGCATTGATATAAATTTCATACCTACATCAATCTTTATCATTTTCCTCTTTTTATCCCATCCAATGTGTTGACGACGTGACATTTATGGGACATAATGCAAGGATTTCGATTGGATTTTAGCGGCTACCAGTCTTACATTATTCGTAAGTAATAAGAGATCATTTTACGCAACTCATACTATGTTACCCATCCTGAGAATAGAATCTTTGCATTTCATGTTCGAAGTCTTTTGGAACATCGAAAGAGATATTTAAATGAACATTTCATTGTATGTTACGGCCACCATCACTAAATTGTATATGATTCCGGATTGTAGAAATAGATAGTACATAATACTGGTGGTAGGTCTCTCATATGTAATTGTCCGTCTGAGTGGGTACCACCGCAATGTCTATTTCTACCGCCAAGCAGCAGTGTGCATGCACTGTTGTGTTTCGGTTTGAAGGACGTTGTAGCCAGTGTAACTATTGGACATAATGAGACTCAACATCTTATGTCTCAGGATGACGAACGTTGTGGAATGCCACACAGTACTTAGTAACTCAAGGTGCTGAATGGTGTTTCTACTATTTACGGGTGGTCGCATCGCTTACCATCAGATGAACGGTATTCTCGTCTCGTCATTTAATGGCGAAAGGTTGCACTCACTCACTCAATCATCACGAAATCTCAGAAGCTACAAGTGCTAGAAGTCTCAAACTTTGCATGGGGGTTCCTTTTACGCAGGTGCTTACTTAGACACGATTTTGCAAAATTCAACCCCTAAGGGGGTAAAAAGGGGTGGCAAAGTTTATTTGCGATAAACTCAAAAACTATCGAACGGATTTCGATAATATTTGGTATGAAGATAGTCCGAGACCCTGGAAAGGTTTTAGACTGCTTTTTATTCCGGTAAAATGTATAGCGAGACTTTTGTCTAGGAAACTCTTTCGTACGGGCGAAGCCGCGGGCAAATGCTAGTTTTTAATAAAAACGAAATTATAGCGAAGTTACAGTTGACCCATTGTGATGTTATTTCCGCATAAAAACGCTCACAAAATTATATATGACTGCTGATTATGATGTGGCATACGTTTGACGTCACGTCGCCTTAATTACGAGTCACCGAATGTCGTTAAAAAAGTCCACAGGCAGCCATCCGTCCTTATTACATTCACGTGCCCTTTCTCGTGAGTTGACAAAATATTATATTGTACGCGTGCTTTTTACGTCCGTCCATTGCGTTATTTTTGGCTGGAACATTAATATTTTGTGGCGGCAACTTTAAAAATAATGTGTAATGGAAATTGTGGCTTTACAGAATGGCGGCACTTAAGTTTCGTGACCGCGTATCAATAAAATATTGGATATTCTGGGAATAAACTAGACAGCAGTGTAACTTATTTAGTCAATCGAGATATAAAGTCATAAAAAATGATACAGGAACTTTGTGTATTCATTTTATTTTATAGAATTTACTTTCATTGTTACCTCGATCATTATCGGCATTTATTAACATTACATACACAAGGAATCTAGGAAATAAAAGAGATATTATTATTATTTATTATTATTATTATATTTAGCGCTTGAGCATCTAAGAACTATTTACGGACAGAATCCTACAAAATCTAAAGATTTGGATCAATAACATTCCCCAACCTACGAAATAAGTATTTAAAAACAACAAAACTGGGTTATTTGTTTACAAAACATTCTAATTCCTGCTCCAATTTGGGAGCGACCGAAGAAAATCTAAAGCAGATGGTGTTGTCATCCTAATTAAGGTTTCATCCATCATTCCGTTTCGCTCGTCAAGAGCCGTAAACGCGACTTTAAAACTGGAGTAGGTATTAAATTGTTTTTGTATTTTTAGCATTGCAGCAAAATTATTTTGCACCAGCTTGAAATTGTACAAGATTGCACTTAGGTTCAGTGCACGAAAATGGCATCTCTAGAATTATTGTCAATGTTTATGTCGGTAAAACAAATAAGTTTGTATAGTTTTTATATGGACCTCAAGAGTTGTATTGCTTGCCTCACATACAAATTAATTACTATAATTTGACACCTCAAAATCTTCATTGATTACGAGAATCTATATAAGTGTTAGTTACACCATTTATAACCCGAGAATGGCCGAATCAATTATCATGTTCTGTGATTTTTTGAATTTGTATCCCATCCGACCATAAAAATATGGAAAAAAGTTCACGATGAAGGAAATTATTGAAATGTTTATTTTCTAGTTTTATGCATAAAATAACGAAACGAGCATGCCGTTCGCCTGATGTTAAGCGATACGTCCACCCATAAACAGTAGCAACACAATCCAGCACCTTGAGTTACACAGTACTGTGTGGCATTCCACTGCGCTCGTCATCCTGAGACATAAGATGTTAAGTGTCATTATGTCCAGTAGTTACACTGGCTACAATGTCCTTCAAACCGAAACACAACAGTGCATGCACACTGCTGCTTAGCGGTAGAAATAGACATTGCGGTGGTATTTCCCCAGATGGAGAGTTATATATGAGACCTTCCACCAGTAAAGTTGTCTGCCTCGGTGGCGTAGTTGTATTACGGTACGACTGCAATGCTGAGGTCTCCGGTTCGATCCCCGGGTCGGACAAAGTGATATTGGATTTTCCATTCAGTATCAGCCCGGAGTCTGGGATTCGCGCAAAATATGGCGATAGACTGGCCCCCAATCACATCATGAGACGGAATACGGACAGCGAATAATGGATGCACTAGTTACCCCTGTGCCTATCCCTTCGGGGATAAAAGGCGTGTATGTGTGTGTGTATGTGTGTGTGTATAAATACTAATATGAACTCAAAAATTTCATAAATAAAGGAATCATAATAAAAAAAAAATATGAACAAACTCGGCTTCGTTTAGAAGAAATAAATCAATGAAATACAAAACGACAAAATCATTATGAAGTTCAATTCAGTTGACAAACTTTCGTAAAGATTCTTTCGCTATCAATATCAAAATTTGTTAGAAAAAATTACAATTTATGAACTCTCGCCAGTTACGCTGGAACTTTCTATATCCTTTTTGCCGATTTGCCACAAAATCCTTTATGTCATTGAATCCATATGTACGTACTTCTGACAAACAAGTAACAATCCTCATTATTTTAGAATTAAGTTGTTTCCTAATGTCAGTTCCCCATATTACAACATATAATTCTACTTTGAAACGTAGTTATGAATCCTGGAATCATTAGTTCTAATTAAATTATTCGAGAAAAGCTATATTATAAGCTAGGAGGCGCTGTAAGTAGCTTTGAATTCAAAGGATAATAATTTCGTCAGATATGAGTACACTAATGTATGATCACATAGATGATATAAATTATACATGACTAGACTTCTGCTCGCGGCTTCGCCCGCGTGAGTATGTTTTTCCGGGATAAAAGTCCCGCTTTATATTTCCCCGGGATAAATTATACATATAAACCTTCTTCTTGAATCACTCTATCTATTAACTCTTCAAGCCCCGCTTATATATATACATGTATGGGAAAACCCTGTATACAGGGTCATTTTGACATTGCGTTAATAAATGAAACCACATACTTATTTCATTGAAAATAGCATTTTCCATTAAGTTATTTTAACCATAGATGTAAAAAAAAAGTGTATGTTTCGAACAAAATTAATATCAATAAACATTTTATTTTCATAACTTTAAGATTACACGCCGTCATGCCACTATGACTGCTTTAGGAGAATTCCTCGCAGCAGCAACATTACACTTTCAGTCAGAAATACGATATAAATAGAAATGATCAAAAAATTTTACTACTACAACCGGGATTTTTGGCGAAAGTATTCGTTATTCATTTATGATTTTTGGCACAATGTTAGCAGAGGTATAGACGAATATGTGGTTTCATTTAGTAACGTAATGTAAAAATTACCCTGTATATGGACACCGGTGTCCGTCGCGGGGCTTGACGAGTCAAGAAAACCGTATCAAAATCTGTTGCGTAGTTTTAAAGATCTAAGCATACATAGGGACAGACAGCGGGAAGCGACTTTGTTTTATACTATGTAGTGATGATGAATTATAATATGGTTGTCTCGCCAAACTGAAATTTTCTATAAATGTACACTAATATCATGAGGCAAATTGTAAAAGATGGGGTATTGCTATACCTTGGTGTATAGCCTGGTGCGGGTTTCCAATAAAAAAATTAAATTTATATACGTAGTTTTAAGAAAAACATATTAAGCAAGGTTGTTGTTCCGTGTGCCCTGTGATCCGGGGGCATATGGAGAATTCCCCCACGGCAGCCCATGCCTGTCATAAGAGGCGACTAAATGGGGCTTTGAGAGAGTCACGGGGCGAGCAGCGGAGGGCTGCTCAGTCCAATTTAAGTGACTCCAAGGTGGTCGACAATGCGGATGGTCGGTCTCCAGTTGTTGTAAACGCCAAAGACGTTCTTTAGAGTGTGGGGGCTTCTTAGCCCCTTGTATAAAGAGGGGCCGCAACGGCATCGCGCAGGGACGGTCCCGTACAACAACATACCCTGGGGCCGTCTCATATGCGCCGAAGAAGGCCGTTTTGCGCTACATCTTGTTTTATAAGCTGTAGAGTGGAAGCTGGAACGAGTTGATTTCGGATGATGGCACGTCTTTGGTCGCCGATTCGTTGTTTGGATACACTGATTTCGGGAAATTTTGTGACAAATTGTGTGTAAAGTGGATCTAGATAACCGCGTATCTTGGTTTCTAGTTTAGTGACGGTGAGATATGTGCGCCAAATGAACTCATTCATTTCCTGTGTCCATTTTACTCTTACGCGAGCTTGGCCTGTAGTGGGTGCAGGATTGTTGGCAATTGCCTCCTGCACAACATCCACGGCTGTAGTTTTCGGAATGAGAGGAGATTGGAGAAGGGTGATCAAGACGATAGTCTAGATAGGAAGGTGGTGATGATGGAATTGATGAAAAGAGGTATTTAGGTGAAGATGAAGGTGATGATAGATGATGATGGTCGGCTGTCGCATTAATTTCGGGTGACCCGGTAGGAGTCCGCCTGTTCAACCCTGTACCACTGACGGTTCGCATGCTGTGACACCCAGCGTCAGCTCCAGGTGTGCCCCGGCGATCGCCCCCGGGAAGCGACTGTCTCAATTTCTTTTGCAAGCGAGTCCCCATATTTATATGGGTTTCCAGAGCCATATTAGCCAGTGCCAGTAATTGTATTTCACCGTGTCCGCCCCCACGTGGATCAGGTGTTCGATCCGGACGTATGGTTGGGGTTTTAGGGGGCTTATTATTATTATTATTGTAGGTATCGATTTTAAAATTATTTCGCTAATTGCTTTATTGTTCCTGACATGTGCTAGCTACAATTTCTTTTGATCTGATTATTTTTATGTAACCAAAAACACTATAAAATAATTATATTTTATAGTTATTATACTGTATGTTCCATCTTTATACCTAATTCCGTACAATAATATTACAGCGAGACACGCATGGCCTTAATGGAGAAAATCTCATTAATATTATAGTAGAAAACACTGCTTAAATGTAGTCTGAACGAAACATGTCATAAAATTTATATGTACTTGTTTTTTCTCCATATAAAATATCTTGTAAAATTATATTGTGTAGTCGGTGCTACGATCACACTTCATATTGATGACAATACGAAGTGTGAACGTAGCACGTTATATTGTAGAATTATTATCAAAATTTATTTGACCTGACACATTTGACGTCACATACTATTTGAATGAAACTATGCGTGTGACATTTAGAATTTGAATCTACATAATATGAAATATGATCATTAGTACTTTTCATTCTCATCCGGGAATGTGACATATGATTTACATTTAACGATATTTAATTGCATCGTAAGGTAAAGCGATTAATCGTCTTATTATTTTTATCGCCTTAGGAGACAAATGTGTAATCGGTACATCTGATGAAAGGTGTCTCCTGCCGCCCATGGACTAGGAACGCAATGCTAAGGGCACAGCCAAGCCGCTGCCTACAGAGAGGTGAGCACTCTAGTCATAGCGCTAGAGAAACATCAAGAACAAGCAAAGATTTCATAAAGGAGTTTTTATTAAGACTCGGGGCCAAAAAGGACATGTCCAGACACGGGCTTAAAATTCTAACCGAGATACTTTATACATATTAAGATGGTACTCCCAAAAACTAGACCTCTGTAATGAATCGTATAATTTTAAAGTCTTCCGATTTTGAGACTTGTTTATTTTTGTTTTGCTTAAAAACTACATTTATTTCAAAAAAGGTTTGTTATAAATGGAGGAGTTAAAGAAATATTTTATTAATTGATCTAAGATCCTTATTTTTGCCTCTTTAATATTCATAAAGTTTGAGTCTGGTTAGATTTTGAGGTCCAGCGCACACCAAAAGCGGAAATCTCCTTTATTATAGTTTGCTGTTTATTTTCAATATACGCGGAATCACTGTTAATACAAAAAAATAACTCGAACATAGAAAAATAAAATACATAGTGAAGCATCAAGTTGACGATATCGTTAAAAGCTCTAATTAAGCGGCAAAGTTTTACAGGGAATGCTTGGCTTTTAAACGTACTTTTTTGAAGCAAAGCTTCCGAACGAAATGTGAAATATCACTTTTGCTTTTTACGTAATACCGTTTTTGAATCCCGTAAATAGAAATATTTTATAGTCGTTTGTACAGAAAAATAACTAAAAATATAGTATGTGTAGTATTCATGTACCTAGAGAAATTGCTACATTTATTCACCACAATTTGCTTCTAATTAAATTTTGAAAAGGGACAAAGATCATCTAAAGGAGATGTCCGCATTTTGTATGGATGCTGTGCCTCAAAATCAAACCAGGCTCAAACTTTAGAGATATAAACCCGTCAAACCCCGCTTATATACAGGGTTCTTTTTACATTGCGTTACTAAATGAAGCCACATATTCGTCTATACTTCTGCTGACATCGTGCTAAAAATTATCAATGAATAACGAATACTTTCGCCAAAAATCCCAGTTCTAGTATTCCATTTTTTTTATTATTTTGTAGTTTGGTGCGAATATGGTGTGTCCGTAAGTGTATTTCTGACTGAAAAAGTAATGTTGCTGCTGCGACGAATTCCCCTAGAGCAGTCATAGTGGCATTAAGGCGTGTAAACTTAAAGTTACATTTTATTGATATTTATTTTGTTTGCGAAAGTTCATTAGTTAACTTAACAAATAAACTAACTCAGGTTTGCCGTTCTACAGTCAGGCATGACTAATTTTAATAAAAAGGTGAAGTCGCGACATAAAACGGCGACGAAATTCTACCACAAGAAAATGATTTACCTACACCAAAAATCATCAAGGTATCAAATAAAAAGTCCTAATCAAACACCTGATTATTGCGAAACCAGCCAATATTTTAATTGGCGCCGATGTGGCCACACAATGGAATTCAGTAAAGTTAATGAAGTACGATTTATACGAAACCACGTTACCACCCGCTGCTTGCATTGATTAATTACTCAAGTTGGGAAGTTAGTTGTAATTTTGGGCTGTTGTTAAATTGACCTGAAAATGTAATTTAAAATTAGGTTTACGAGTAATTTTACGGTTATTAAGTTGCGTCCAAATGGCTTACTTACTGCGGAAAGACGTGATTGTCATACTGATTAACTAGGTATACTCTAAGGTCTACATTCTAAATGGAATTATTACATCATCGCGTCGAAGTTAGGACGGAGTTTAAAATCTCTCAATATTTAGAAAATACTCTGGCTACAAAAAGTGACACTTCGCCTAGTGGCACTAATAGACAATGCTGCACCTATCTACATCTACCCATGCATACGAAAGACCTTTATCATTAATCTGTGACCACACTTCAAACATTAAATCGATACAAACGTGAACAAAGTAAACAAACATGAGAACCCAATCGGAAAATTTTAAACACTGCGATTAACAGTGATCGTGGGACATTTTACACATAATTTAACGTATTCGGAAAACTTGTTCTGGTACTGCGAACCAATTTTATCGTGTCAGGTTCGCGTACGATAAATCAGCGTGAGTTTCGTATTACAGCGCATTACACGTCATTTCGTACGTGCTTTTACGTTTTTACGGGCGCGATTTGGTCCGGGACATTTTGAGATAAATATGTGTGACCGTGTTTATAAGAATGCGGATGGTACTTTCAAAGGATATAGATTAAAGTATCTTCGTGATCCATAGTTTATGGGTTCAGATTTTTTTGATATCTTAGAACGGCCGTTAACGACAAGAACGTAATTTGTACTTCTTCTTGTATAAGCCCAGTCTGTCTTGTACGTTTATACCTTTTTTATGCCCTAGATGTAAAATAAAGAGAAAAAAACTGTATAACCCTCCACCTTAAATAAGAGCCTATTTTTTTTTTTTTTTTAATATGGCCATCTTCGGCTCATTAGGGACGGCTGCGGGCTTCCTCCGACTCACGTCTAAGTTGTCGTCCGCAACCGCCCCTGCGCATACCGCGTTTTTGCGGTCCTTTTTCCTGTTGCGGGGGCTCAGAAGCCCCCGAAACACCGTACCGTGTCCGCCTTTTGCTGTCCGAGGCAGCGTGAGACACGCTGCCTCGGACATGTCCATCACGGGGGCCACAGAAGTTGGCTAGACTAATGGGTGGGCGGCACGTCCCGCCCACCCGAGACCCCCGGAGGCCCCTATTAGTCGCCTTTTACGACAGGCAGGGGATACCGTGGTGGAATTCTCCAAACGCCCCCAATCCACAGGGCGGGAGACGTCGGTCAGTCGTCCACCCGACGCCTCCTACGTCTCGTCTGGCGGCGGGAGGGATCACCACTGCGCTGGCGATCCCTCTCGGCACTCTCCTTCCGCGAGAGGACCGCCTCGCAGAAGTGGGCCACCGCCTGCCAGGCCTCCCGGCCGCCGACCATGGAAGCGACCACGGCCGGCAGCGAGAGGTCTTCTCCGACGACTGTTTTGAGAGCGCTGCGCTCCTCATCCCAGGCTGGACAACACTCCAACGTATGTTGGGCCGTGTCCATTGGGCAGTTGTCACAATAGTGACACACGGCCGACTCCTCTACACCTACCACCCGAAACAGGAACTCACCGAAGCAGCCATGCCCGGTGAGCACCTGCGTCAGGCGGTATGTTGCCGCTCCGTGGCGCCTGTCCAGCCATTCGGCAAAGACAGGACGCACTGCCTCTACGACCCGGTGCCCCCACGACGGGGCCTCCAGCCTGAGACGCCACTCCTCCACGGCGGCTCGCCGTAAGGCGGCCCTCTTGGCCTCCACCTCCTTCAGGGCCGGACGCTCCCCGCGACTGAACGCCTCCTCCCGCCAATGGAATACATCGGCAAGGGATTTGGCGTCCAGGTCCCAGGGCAGAAATCCGGCCAATAGGCAAGCCGCCTCGAAAGAGACCGTGCGGTACGCCCTGACCGCCCGCTGCGCTAAAGCTCTCTGCGGGGCGCGCAGAAGGGCGACGCAGGGGCGGCCCAGGGAGTCAGCCCAAACGGGGCTGCCATAAAGGGCTATGGACCGCACGACTCCGTGATACAGCCTCCGGCAAGGGAAGCCAGAACCTTCCAGGTTGGGCAGCAGGCGGGAAAGAGCGCCCGCTGCCCGGGACAATTTCGTCCTCAACTCCTTAAATAAGAGCCTATGACAATAAGGAAACAAAACCTAAAATACAAAGTATTCATCATTACCAAAATCTGAGATCGCTTTACAAACTGTTTGTTATGTTCGCGTGGGCAACCGGAAAAATCAACAGTAAAGATACAAATACCCAACGTCCCAGAGTTCTATTATGACGACCAATTTCTTGGAAGAGAGTGGAAAATTGATGCTGCACTGAACATAAATTGGAAAATATTCCTTACGAGACATGCGGGTTCCTACGATATTCTTCGCCAGTAATGTTGGGCACTTGAACATTTTGTATAAAGGGAAATTGAAATTGGGCCTGAGAAATTAATTTATAGTTATTTTTAGTTCTCATATTATCGTACTAATAAATATTATAAACACGCATGTTTATGGAGAAGTTTGGATGTTTGTAAGTTCATAGTAAACTCAGAACCACTACACGTATTTTGGCATACAGATAGGCTACATTTCAACCTAGGAAAATACATAGTGTCATTTTAAACAGGGGAAGGTATTTTATGCTTCCGGAGCCGTAAGCGAAACCTTGAATGGATTACATAATATACATATTATACACTCACGCCTTTTTATTCCCAAAGGGGTAGGCAGAGGCATAACTAGTGCACCCACTTTTCGCCATGCATATTCCGTGTCCGACCGAACCCGAGACCTTGATATTGCAGCCGTACGTAGTACAACTACGTCACCAAGGCAGTAAGTTGTATGAAGTAAAATTTAAATAACCTCCGACACAAAAAATCTCTAAAAAGTAAAATAATAAGTAATATTTGACGCAAGCGTCGTCGCATCGGGGGACCGCTAAAAAAGTATTTTCATCTCCCTGGTCCGGAGTTCGGTCCCCGACGTGAGGACGCTTGGGTCACAATATTACTAGGTACTTAAACGACAAAGACATTTTTATTATTTTACCTTTCTAGAGATTATTTGTATCGGGACTTATTCAAATTTTAATTTTATTTTATTTCAAACTTCTGAAATCACTTTATTCTCCATCATGGAGCTTTGATAATCAACTATTTATTTATTTATTTATTTAAAAAGGTACATCAACAGTACATGTATATAAAATACTCTAATACACTTTACTTAGGCTTAGAACTAATACATGGACCAATTACAGATGTACACAACATTACTTAAAAAAAATATGTAAATTATGATAGTAGCGAGCTTAACCGCAGGTAGTACAGGTAAACAGTATAATATTATAACTTTTGATTAAAAGGAACATTTACATTTGTTTTTGAAAATATTTAGGGAATCAAAAAATATGTCGATATCTGGCACTTTGGCACAGATTTCATTGTAGGTAGTGGATATCCTACGTATGGGCGAGTTATATCCAACATTTGTTCGGCTTTGTGGTAGGTGGAACAGTTCAGTTCGCGCCTGTCTAGGCTGCCGGTATGGTATCGAGAACCCAAAGCGCTCTAGCAAATGCTCACACTGAGAAAACCCATTAACACATCTGTATAAAAATATAAGGTCGTGTTGTTTCCGTCGATTGCGTAATGAAATCATGTTAAAAAAAGAAAGACGAGTTTCATACGGACATCGGTGTGAGATACCTTGTGAAGTAAACGCTAAATACCTTGTAAAAGCACGTTGTACTGTTTCTATACGCTGCGAATGCACTGAATAAAATGGATTCCACACCACACTTGCAAATTCTAGATGGCTACGAACCAAGCAATTAAACAATAAAATCTTTGTTGAAGGTTGAAATATCTTTGCATTTCTCTTTACAAACGCTAACATCCGTGACGCAGCTCTAACGACCTCAGAGATATGGCAAGTGAATTTTAATTTGCTGTCGAGAATAACACCAAGATCGCGTATTTCAGTGGTTTCCACCAGGTGCTCATTATTTATTTTGTAAGATGACAATACTGGATACATTTTCTTAGTATAGCGAATATAGAAACATTTGGTAGGATTCAATTGCATACAATTAGCGTCACACCATGACTTGATATTATCTAAATCTGACTGGATCAGTTCTGTGTCACTGTACGTCCTTATTGTTTTATAAATTTTGAGATCGTCAGCAAAAAGTGCATATTTACAATGACGAATGTAAGAAGTTATATCATTGACATAAACTGTGAATAATAGGGGGCCTAAATGGGAACCCTGAGGCACTCCCGATTCAGCAATATACTTACAAGACGTGTGACCTTTAACCACGACAACCATTGGACGCATATATAAGTAGGATCGAAACCAGGATAACAATGATCCGAATACACCATAAGAGGAAAGTTTTTTTACCAGTACTGAATGGTTCACTTTATCAAAAGCACTGCTGAAATCTGTATATATAGTATCTATTTGAAGACCCTTGTCTATTTCTTGGGCCAAATCAGAAACAAAGCAAGTTAAGTTTGTTTGTATGGATCGACCTTGTCTGAAGCCATGTTGATGAGGTGACAGGTATTTTTCAAAGTGATGGGACAGTATTGGTTGCAAAAGCGACTCAAACACTTTTGAAAGGCAAGATAAAATTGCAATGGGTCTATAGTTTTTTATGTTATTCTGATTTCCCTTTTTAAATATCGGAATTATTCGCGCTTTTTTCCACTCAGAAGGAAAGACACCTATCTCTAATGAATAATTATAAATGATAGTTACAGGTACAGCCAAACCAGATGCACTACGTTTAAAAAATATCGGCGGGATGGAGTCGGGTCCAGCACCCTTGTTCGCATCCAGCTGTTTTAGTTTTTTTAAAACATCATTCGTGGTAAATTTTACAATGGATGGAACACAATCACTAATGATGCCTTCACTATTAGAGCAGTTAGAATCTGTGTTAACATTATGAGAATATATAGAAGAGAAGTGTGACGCGAACAAATTAGCTATATCAGATCCATTTTCGGCTTGAGAATCGTTTAGATGCATACGTGAAGGATAGGAAGAATTGTTGCCACGCTTATGTTTAACAAATTGCCAAAATAATTTGGGGTTTTTAGTTATAGCTAATTCAATTCTATGCTTGTAGGCAGTGTAGCACTGATTTAGCAATTTATGACATCTAACACGGAGAAGTTCATATTCGATTTTATCGCGCGGGTTCTCATATTTACGATATCTTAACCTGCATTTGTTTTTTTCAGCGGTTATCCTAATCAATGGATACGTAAACCATGCTGGAAATGTCGTCTTCTTACTAGCATGCATAGGGACGTGCTTCTGAATAATATCATTTACTACCTTGTAAAATCTAGATACCATATCATCCATCGTACAACAGTTTAAAAATTCTAGATGCCAATCTATGATTGTTAGTGCTTCTACAATAGAGTCATAATCTGCTTTAAAGTAATTGTATTTTGCGATATTTTTATTGCGGATACTAGTAGTCCTAGTATTTGCAATACTATACATAAGATGTGGATGATGTTCGTCCAACCTGCTTAGAAGAAGCAGTGGTTTATTTACTTTACTATCATGAATCGTACTCAAAATTAAGTCAAGTATCCTATCATTACTGTTAGTTATATGGTTGTATTGTTGCAATCCATTTGTTTCTATGCAGTCAATAAGATCGCATTCAATTTTACTATTAAAATTATAAGGTATCATGCATCCAGCATCGTCATCTTTACTCCACTTTATTCGACCAAGATTAAAGTCACCCATTACAATTACGTCATCGAAATAATTAAATACATTACTTAAGCTATTAATAAAAATTGTTTGAGTTTCCAAGCTTGGTGGAGAGGGCAAGTAAACTGCGCAAAGTGCAATTTTTTTAAACACATTGTTTAATTTTATGTTTAGCAATACCCACAGATCCTCACAGTCAGATTCATGGTTGGAAAGTCTACTAGAATCTATGTCACGTGATACTGCGATAACGACGCCTCCTCCATCACGCTTGGGAGCACCATTGGAATTGACATTATTTGTGCCACTTGATACATTACACGGGCGATCCCGGCGATATACGACATACCTAGGATCTATAAATTCGTTATTACACACATTCGCATTAAGCCAGGTTTCGGTAAATACAATCACATCATAGGAACATAAGAGAATATTAGTATAAAGTTCTTCAGTCTTTGTTCTCATACCCCGTATGTTTTGATAATATATTGTGAATGCTATTAAAAATATACTACAACATTTATTAAGAATATTATAAAAAAAAACTAAATTTAATTATTTAATAAGCTTTATACTCTCCGGGCTACGAATAAGCAATGCCTGGCTGGTGTCGTCCTTACGGACATAAATACGACCATTTCTGACCCATACATATTTGTATTTTGATTCTTTAGCTTTCATTCTTGCTATAGCGTGCAAAGATTTATTGGATGGCGTAAGATGTTCAGCCACAAACACAGGAGAAACTTTACCACCAATTCCCAAATTATGAGAATTTAGTTTGCTGTCCGGATTCTTCTTATTGAAATTATAAACAGCAGCGAGTAGAATGTCCCTCTGTCGTGGAGTACGTAGTTTAGCGATGACTGTACGAGGTCTCGTGCTATCTTTGTCCCATTTGGCTACGCGTGTGACTTGCATAAAATCCGTTTCAGTAATAGTAGCGTCTACTGTAGTGCACAGCTGAGTGAGGCAGTTCACCAAGTTCTCCGCGCGGTGTTCTGGTATGCCATGCAGTTCCACATTACTATCGCGAAGGTGCTGTTCAGCTAAATTTAATCTAACCGAGAGGTCTTTTACAGTGGATTTTAATTCGGCGTTGTCAGTTTGTAGTCTGTCAATAGTTGCATTATTCTCTTGTAAATTTTTATGCACTGCCTCGAACTTTTCATTAAAAAAAGACATGGACTCTTTAAATTCATTGATTTGCTGAGATATGTCGTTGAGTTTGTTTGCTACAACTTCAGAAACAGTTTGTCTGATGATTTTGCAAATATCAGTCTTGAAGTGGTCGAATAGATCCTTCATAGCATTTTCGGTGACATAGGTATTTCCAGAAGATGAGTTATTATCTTTCAGCGGCGTAGAGTTTTTCCTTTTTGATGGGTTATTAACATCAGAAGTGTCATGTAGACAGTTGGAAGAGTCGAGTGAGTTAATTGTTGTTGATTGCACATTACGTACAGGAGTGACCATGGTTTTGGACTGTTTATTTCGACAATCGTGACATTTCCAAGTGGCTCTAGTTTCAACGGTCATCAGGTTAAACTTTTTTTCTTCGATATTGCCACATTTCAAGTCGTATGTGGATTTACAGTGACAGCAAGCTATAAATTTTCTGTTGGGAATTTTCATGCGACATCCAGCACATAACACAGGCATCTTAAGTTATAAAAAAAAACGTAAGTCAGCGGCAATAGGTTAGTGTGTGAAGCAAAAGCGCAGCGATGTTAGTCGTATTACCCACGCATGCAAAGCGCACCGTAATTTTACGCGCACCGTGCACCGATGCAATGCGCCGCGACACAACCGCGAGCCCGGCGCGTCAAGGTCACGCGCACTAAATAATGCACAAATAAAATATTTTTTATAATAGTTTTCGGTGTTTACTCACGAACCACAACAAGTCCAAATAGTGCACTATAACTATTGTAAAGTACTTTTCACGGGGATTCCAATGATACACGACACTAGTAATAATGTTCATATAAACCAATATTTTAGAATAAATAATCACGGAGCAATCAATAATGATGTTACCCGTGTCGCGAGCGCGAGTGAGATCTAACACCTACTCTAACATCTAATAGTATCTAACACCTACTCGTTGAGAACATCCTTATGAGCCCAAACACGCTATATCTGCCATAAGTTGCTAAAGAGTTGGGTTTCACGCAGACTACTTGATGCTGCAACATCAACTCATGTTTACATTTTCCGAAGTCACAGTACACCAAATTTAAAATCAATCGGACTTTTTAAGTTGGAAATGAACTGATAATCTTCAAACGCTTGAACAGATCTTTATAAATTATAGCTAAGAACCATCTCGATCACATCAGCTTTCAAACAACAAAAACATGTCAGAATCAGTTCATTCGTTTGAGAGCTACTATGCCAACACAGATACACAGATTCACACCCTAAACTTTTAACACTCCTCTTTTTCTGTCGGGGGTTAAAAAAGGTCCGTGCTCAACAGTGGGCAGTATATAATACAGGGCTGGTATGGTAAGATAGGTCACCTAAGAAGGTATGTACACCTAGTAGTTATCTATTTTTGGAGTCGATGCCAATCATACACAATATTAGAAAGAAAATATGTACCTACATAGGGTGTTAAAAAAAACAAACGGTTATTTGCAGTTGTTACATGTATAAACTTTCTATTTGAATATGGAACATTTATACATAACCGTTCGAAATTTGAATATCCAATTTTCCGAATATACCCTACTTAGATGCGTAGACAGAGTGTACCGGAACTTAGGAACAGTTCAACACGCTTCTGTTTACGCTACCGCTACTGGAGAAATGAATAGAATGGTTAATTTCGAGTTCAACACACTTGCTTCCCAAAGTTTTCTTTGATGTAGAACTGACAAAAGAATATTGTGCAATTCTATCAATAAATGTTGAATATAATCCATTTTTGAAGATGATTAAAGAGGAAATTTTTTGAAGTCGATCAAAAATAAACCCATTACGTTTATAGAAGCGCAAATGCCAAAGAGAATGCGTTTAACTTTAAACAAGCTCGATCACGTTAAAGCCTGCAGCTCTAATGGACAATAGTCTGGCGGAAATATATTGCCGGTATAAAGGCTGAATGTTAACATCATCGTAGACACCAGTGCGCCGCGCTGTTGAAATAAACACTAAATTTAAAGGTGAGTTCAGCGTGAGTAACATGTTTTAGAACTTATGCGCTATAACATGTCCACATTTTTTGACATTGCGATATAACATGCTATATAACATTTTTATTTATACATATTATCGTCCACACTAACAAACATGTTATATAACTATGTTTTATAACATGTTTTGTTATATAGTCTGGACTCACTCTAATAGTAACTTATCCAGGGAAAGCAAGGTTGGCACGTCACGACCCCTGCTTAAGACCGTGTTGGAGTTGCGTGTGGGACACTAAAACCATTGATGAAAAAGGCTGGTGAGAAAAAATTGATACCTCGCGTAATATTTGTTTATTTACTCTGATTTTTAGGGTACCGGACCTCAAGAGGAAAGAAATGGAACCCTTATTGGATCACTTTTTGTCCGTCTGTCTGTTTGTCAAGACCCTTTTCCTCAGGAACGCGTGAGGATACCAAATTTAAATTTATATCAAAGCTGTCTCTTTCAGCTGTGAAAAAAGCAAACTTGTAAGTACGCGATCAAAAGATATGACCGTTTATGTGGCATATTTTGCGATATCGCAAGGAAATCAAAGCCTAAAGGTTCTTCACGTTGACCTAGAATTACGAAATTTGGCAAGAAGTAAGGTCTTACAGCATATGTAAAGGAAAAAATCTGAAATCTCCAAATATGTACTTTAATAGCAAAAAAAAGTGCAATACACAGGTGCACTCGCTTTTCCTTCACTTTCATAGTCCGGTGATACAGCAATCCGACATGGCCGGAGAGAGATCAGGCGGAGGATCAACGACTTTACGTGCTTTCCGAGGCACGGGGGTATCACGCCGCTAACTTCCTAACTCCGAGCTGCGACTAAGTAATTTTTAAGATGTAAAAACGCAGACAATGTTTTTGACTAGACCCGGGATTCGAAGCCAGGACCTCAGCGCGCAAATCGTACTTGTAACGCGTACGCAATACAACTACGCCACCAAGGCAATCAAGGCATTATAAAATACAGGGCTGATTGCATTTCATTGACTCTAGGTGTCTGTATCTTTACTAAGAGAGTACTGAACCCTCATATATAAAAGTTATTCGTTCTCAGCAACTGTTACACGAAATCGTAGGCTTAAATCGTCTTGTATCTTGTTATTGGCAGCATACTTATTACGACTGGAGTACAAAATGTCGCTACATCGACTTTTCTGTCCCAACATACGCTCGGATAGGTTTTTCGCTACCATTAAAATGGAGTTATGCTCTGCCTTCGTTTTTTACAAGCTATTGAACCACGACTAAGCATCTCACTAATCCTACTTCACTACATAGTATAAAACAAATTCGCTTCCCGCTGTCTGTCCCTATGTATGCTTAGATCTTTAAAACTACGCAACCGATTTTGATACGGTTTTTTTAGTAGATAGAGTGATTCAAGAGGAAGGTTTATATTATGTACTTTTATCCCGGAGAAACTTATTGACGCGTGCGAAGCCACGGGCAAAAGATTGTATATTATATATTTGAAAATCATGGTTTTTGTACAAAACGCTGGATTTTTGTACATTTCTATGCAAACTATGATCTAGATAAATATATTTCATCCGAAAAACACACGGTTCAAATGGGACGTATATGTGGGGAAAATACTGACGAAGCCGCAAGGAAAATTTAGTTTTTTATAATTATTTAACATTCCCTGCAAGCCAACATCTGCACATTTCAACGACAAGACTGAGTTTTTATCGCGCTGTCGCCTTTTATCTGTACAGTTAACTAACTAACCGGGTATACAGACAAAATGCACGGTGGCGTAGTTGTATTATAGTACGACTGCAATGCTGATGTCTCTGAGGTATACGCGTTAATGAATTTGTAGGTATAATAAAATAATAGTCTTCGTTATTTAGTTCACGTAATGAATTGTCTGAAATTTCACGCAATGAATTGTGTGAAAATTCATATAATGAATTATGGTGAAAGTTCACGTAATTGTGTGAAAGTTCACATACTTTTTTTATGTGAAAGTTCACATATTCTTTTTAAGGTAGTTCATGTAATGAATGGTATTTAGTATTTACGGTGTAAAACAGAACACGTTAGTGCGCGCACGCTAGTCGCTGCTGCTTGGCGGCAAAAGTGAACATTACTCTGGTACCTATACATATGAAAAATATGTCTTGAATATGCATAATAATCAATAGCATAATCTAATGTTTGTATTTTCTTTATTTCTATAGACTTTTTGAAGAACTACAAAATCATTCACATTGTCATTATATTCTTGCATCTCCGTATGCCAGTGAGCCTCTGAAATTTTTAGTTTTTTACAACTTTGTCACCATAAAATGAATTTTGTAGACTATAATAAACTGAAATAGAATGATTTATAATATAATATAATATAAAAAACCATCCGGAAAAATCTGTTGATGATATTGAAAACCATATCAATGTCCATTGCGTGGTTTAGCAAAAGTTAGCGGAGAATCAATTAACAATATTATAGAAATACTTACATGCCTCGATACACGTCTAACAGGGTTATTTCCTATGTTCTATTTTGTATACTTTATATATAACAGAAAATAATACGAAAAAGATTTTTTCATTGAAATCCGTATCAAAATTGTTCGAAAATTAAAGCAGTTATTCGTATTTGGAATACTGTCGTGCGCAAAAGTGGGAGTGTGCCGGGGATATCGCGCTCTCTTTCGCACGCACACAGCGTTATGACCGGTGGCACTCGATAACGTCACTGTCTGATAATACTGTTATTTGACAACTGCCCCTTCTTCCAAATTTCAAAGCTTTAATAACTTACTTATTATTGCGTCAATTTTAATTATTCTTTTCCGTTAGATTTTGGATGGCATTCATTTTTGATAAATGTATTTAAAAAAAGTAGTCAACTACCCTATTCATTCACATAACGCCTATAAGTAACTAAGTTCTAGGCTATCGCGACTTCAATTATATCCTGTTTAATTACACATTCGCTTACATCTTACATATTGAATTTAAATAATTTTATTGGGGTATTTTTGTTATACCAATACTATGGTTAAAAATGTAGGTCTATGACTAAATTCACTTAATTCCAAAACGTTTGCTATCTCTCACACATTGTACACACCGACTGCAAATTGAAAAATGATTCTACATTGGAACATCCTTCAACTCAATTCGGCGTCGTCAAACGAAAATTCAATGTTACTGATACGAGAATTTGCAAATATAGAAATGTATTCTCTAAGGAACGGAGGTATCATCTCCTACCTCGACGGCGGCTTTTATGACGGTCCAATGGTGAGAGATATGGAATAAGAATATTTGTAAAAGTGAACCCTGGAATATATCCACAACATTGCTCCCCAATATACAACATGGATGAGAAATCTTATTTAGTTCGCTATTCGCAGAAACCAGATGTTGTTTATTACTTTTTTCAGTGCTATTACTATGTAAAGATTTTGTATTTATACGAGTACAGAATCAGTCGGGAATTCAAATATGATTGTGCTACATATAACGTAGGATATGTTACACCTTTAATGCGAAACAAAAAATAATTAAAAATTAAAATACCCTCTAAAAATCCTATGTAATAAAAGTATCTTTGTTTGTATTAGTAGTATTTTGACCCAAGCGTCGTCGGGAGACCGCTAAAAAGTATTTTCATCTCCCTGGTCCGGAGTTCGGACTCCCGACGCGAGAACGCTTGGCTCAATATTACCTGGTATTTAAATGACAAACAAAAAAAATAGTTTTTAGAGGTTTTTTGTGCTAAAATTTTTATTTCATTTTCATTTCAAACTGTTTAAATTACACTTTTAACTCCCAACAGAAAAAGAGGATTGTTATAAGTTTAGGGTGTGTATATATATTGTGTCTGTGTATCTGTATGTCTGTCTGTGGCATCGTAGCTCTCGAACGAATGGGCCGATTTTAACGCAGTTTTTGTTTTCAAAGCTAATATGATCGAGATGGTTATTAACTATAATTATTTATGAAGATCTGTTCAGACGTTTGAGGATAATCAGCTTATTTCCAACTTTCACAAATCCGATTGACTTTAAATTGGGTGTACTGTGACATGGGCATTTATGGGTCAATATTTTTAGACATGTTGTTAACATTGAGCTGATGCTTTAGCATCATGCAGTCTTTTTTTCCTCTTCGGCGCATTAGGGACGGCTGCGGGCTTCCTCTGACTCAAGTGTCTAAGTCGTCGTCCGCAACCGCCCCTGCGCGGTGGCGCTTAATGCAACCCGGCAACTCTTGTGGGGGGGGCACACATATTATCTCGCGGCGGACAGTACCCGTACCAACGATCACGGGAGTCGCAACAATCTGCTAAAAGTTACACAAAACTAAAGACGGACAGCACCCTGCCACCCGCCCACAACCCTCGGTGTCCCCTACTAGTCGCCTCCTACGACAGGCAGGGGATACCGTGGTAGAATTCTCCAAACGCCCCCAAACCACAGGACGAGAGACGCCGGTCAGTCGTCCACCCGGCGCCTCCTACGTCTCCTCTGGCGTCGGGAGGGATCTTCGCGCTCCCGATCCCTCTCGGTACTCTTCTTTTGTAAGAGGACAACCTCACAAAAGTGGGCCACCGCACGCCAGGTCCTCTGGCTGCCGACCATGGAAGCAACCACGGCGGGCAGCGAGAGGTCTCTTCTGACGACTGCTCTGAGAGCGCTGCGCTCCTCGTCCCAGGCTGGGCAAAACTCCGAAGTATGTTGGGCCTTATCCAACGGGCAGTTGTCACAATGGTGACACACGCCCGACACCTCCATCTGTACCACCCGAAACAGGAACTCACCGAAGCAGCCATATGCCCGGTGAGCACCTGCGTCAGGCGGTATGTTGCCGCTCCGTGGCGCCAATCCAGCCAATCAGCAAAGACAGGACGCACTGCCTCTACGACCCTGAGCCCCGACGATGGGGCCTCCAGCCTGAGATGCCACTCCTCCACGGCGGCTCGCCGTAGGGAGGCCCCCTTGGCCTCCACCTCCTTCAGGGCCGGAAGTTGCCCGCGACTGGACGCCTCCTCCCGCCAATGAAAGGCTTCGGCAAGGGATTTGGCGTCCAGGTCCCAGTGCAGAAATTCGGCCAATAAACAAGCGTAGTCTGCGGGATACCCAACTCTTTAGCAACTTATGGCAGATATAGCATGTGTGGGCTCATAAGAATGGTGTCAACGAGCGGGTGTTAGATGGTTGATTATCAAGGACTCATGATGAAGAATATAGTATTTATTTAGATATGAATACCACAGTTCTGTAAATACAAAATACTAAATTCACCTAAACTTACTCTAATGTACCTAATGTTCGTTATCTTATTGTATCCAATTCTATATCAACCAAAGATAATACGAAAACGGAAAAGTAATGCAAGCCGTCACGCATTTCCTTGTATTGGGAACAAAGTATCTCACAGTCGCGCCGAAGAACTATTAATCTTTGCGTTCCATAAACATCAGTCACACAAAGATATGGGCGTGTCATTCCGTTGTATTAAAACTCACATCCTCAAATAGCACTTACCGGCTGTCTTCGCATAATGGTATGACAAATGATTCAACACATTGTAAGGGATACTTACAAGCAATTGCTTCTTGTGGACTTTGTTGTGATTTAGGTAATGTATTTCTAAATAACTCAGTGCATCGTTGATCGTATGTACTATGAATTATGAATAGGTAATGTTCCCAATTTTGTTATCAATTTTCTTTGTGTCCGCCCGGACTGTCACCACCATATACAAAGTGTAACACCCGTAATTTTTTCTATGGCATCGAATGATGAGACGAGCATGCCGTTCGCCTGATGGTAAGCAATACGACCACCCATAAACAGTAGCAACACCATCCAGCACCCCGAGTTACAAAGTCGACATTGTATCTGAACACTACTGCAATTACTATCAGGTGCAGTGGAGTCAAATTGCCCTGTCAGTAAAAAAAAAATCTAAAACCCTACCTCGCAAATTGACCTTAAAATAAGTAAAAAATGTAAAACCCGAGTATGAAAAAAATAGCCAAAAAATATTAAACAAGAAAATATTCCTATTTGAAATCATGACCTAAAATAAATATGGTGATGTCTAGGGTATAACTTAACCCTAGTCGTATGCCTGTGTATTCGACAACTGAAACTACATCATTTATTAGAAATTCTACAGAATATTATTATCGATTTGTTAATATAACGATATTAATTATGATTGGCTGGTCGGAAAAATATCCAAGTTTGTGGAAAAAATATACAGCATTACAATTAATAATAATAAGTCTGATAAAGTAATATTTGATTAAGTTAACAATACTTGATTCACCACTTTTTTACTAATATAGTATTTCTAACGAATTGGGTCTTGGATAGATAAATGAAATATTGAGCAACGAGCAACCCAATTCATGGCTGTATTATTATTTAACTTAAGTTCTGATAAACAACGATATTCCTCCTGGCTCCTACTATCAAAGTATCGTAAAGTATGTTATTAGTTATTAGAAAAACCACTTTAAACTATCAAATACACTTGTTACCAAGAACGATAACAAAAACCAATGACATCGAGTGGACTAAAGACTTGGTGACATTGTTGAATGGACGTAATTTACGCCAATTTGTCAACGGTTGGACCTCATCCTATTATTATTCCATGATCGGGAATTAATTGAAACCCGTTATTTAGATTTAGCGAACTGAAAAGGGAGGGTTGCGACTACGTAGTAAATAAATTTGCATGAAAGGTATGTTAGACGCCCTCCATATTATTTCTTTAGTGATGTAGGTTTTACTTTAGGTAAAATCTTGATTGGATTTGGATTGATTGGATTGGAAAATAAGTTACAAGTTATCTGTTACCAAAAGGCAAGTCAAACAATGACGTGTAACAAACTTAGTAACAAAGACTTGATCGAAAAAACAACCTTTACAAAATAAGCTACTATCTATTCTGAAGAAATATGAGATACAAGAATTTTGAATATAAATACTTGTTCAAATATAAATAACCTTTTTAGCTGTATTGTGAATGATTTGTATGCACGCAGTCGATGCTCAATAAAAACGACTTATAACTAAAATGTATACCTACGCCGCTACGGTGTCTTTTTGACTACGAGAAAATACATTTCAAATTCAAAATGAAGCTCAGAAAAGGTTCATTCAATCTTTGTGAATTGTTTACACCTAAGATTTTGAAGCTCTTGAAAACATCACAATATGATTAAAGTTTGTTTTGATGCTTGGCGTCAAAAACTTATTACACTTTTTGTGTTTTTTTTTATTGCCTTCGAAGGCAGACGCCCATGGATGGAAAGTGATATTGAGTTTTTCTATTCAGTATCAGCTTGGAGTCTGGAATTTGTGCCCGATATGGCGATATGCTCGCCCCCTATCACATCGTGGGACGGAATACTGGCGAAAAGTGGGTGCACTAGTTGCGCCTCTGCCTGCCCCTTCGGGGATAAAAGGCGTGAGTGTATATTATGTATATGTGTATGTAATTAGGTAGTAATGTGATAGATTGTAGGAAACTTGTGATACAACATTATTTCTTATTGTGTACCAGATGGAACTCGTGTTTCTCTAATAATACTTCCTGCTTATGTTTGCCTGCGAGTATTTTTTTCCAAAGTGTTAATTATGGCATAAATACTTAGTAGCATAACGGTTAATAAAGCGAATGTTTTAATACAAGCTTAAAGTTGAGTCGATAAAAAGCCATAATTAATTCGAGTCAAGTTTTCGCTACAACTGCGCCGAGCAGACTCAAAATACAATTAAATACTTGTGCATCGATTACAAGTTTCACGCCACTGGCCCAACTGGCTGCGATATATTGCGTAACTTCCCGTCAAAGATAACGATGCGATCGATAGTTAACGCGGTTTTCGAGATATATTGACTAGACCCCACATCGGTTCGGTGTAATTCAAGCCGATTATTGACTTCTGACTTTTACTCACGACTCTATTTGTATAAAGATGTTTTTTCGGAATATTGTGCCACAGGTATGCGTATTTTTAAACTACTGTCTCGGTGGCGTAGTTGTATTACAGTACGACTGCAAAGCTGAGGTCTCGGATTCGATCCCTGGGTCGGGCAAAGTGGTATTGAGTTTTTCTATTCAGTATCAGCCCGGTGTCTGGAATTTGTGCCCGATATGGCGATAGGCTCGCCCCCTGTCACATCATGGGACGGAAAGACGGCGAAAAGTGGGTGCACTAGCTGCGCCTCTGCCTACTCCTTCGGGGATAACAGGCGTGAGTGTATATGTATGTATGTATATTTTAAACTAGTTTATGAAAATCTCTGCGTTATAAACTATGGTTATAGAAAAGATTAAGTAAATTCGATGTTCTGTTGGTAGATAAACAACATATTTTTCATATCTATTAGCAAAACTTTATGAATAGTTTATGTATTATCGTTAGAATATATTATATTAGGTTAACATATGTAAGTAAGTATAGCATATACTATGTTTATGAAGATATCACAAAAGGCTATGTTACGAACAGGCTTGATGATTACCCTACCGTGTCAAAGTCTGACAGGTACTTTAATATAAAATTGATATTTTTGAAAACTATATAGTTAGTTCCAATGCAATCAGCGCTGTGTGTATACTGCCCATAGCTGAGCACGTGCCTCCTCTACTACTGAGAGGGCTTAGGCCTTAGTCCACTACGTTGGCCTAGTGCGGGTTGGCAGACTTCACACACCCTCAAGATTCTTATGGAGAATTCTCAGGTATGAAGGTTTTTCCACAATGTTATCCTTCACTGCCTCGGTGGCGTAGTGGTATTACAGTACGACTGCAAAGCTGAGGTCTCGGGTTCGCTCCCCGGGTCGGGCAAAGTGATATTGAGTTTTTCTATTCAGTATCAGCCCGGAGTCTGGAATTTGTGCCCGATATGGCGATAGGCTCGCCCCCTATCACATCATGGGACGGAATGTCGGCGAAAAGTGGGTGCACTAGTTGCGCCTCTGCCTACCCCTTCGGGGATAACAGGCGTGAGTGTATATGTATGTATATGTTATCCTTCACCGTTAACGAACCATAATTGATAAACAATACACACGTAAAATTTCGAAAAGTCAGAGGTGCCTCGGGTTTTGTGTTTCGGGACATTGTCTCGGTAGACCGTTCCATTCCCAACTAGGCTATCGTCCACAATCACATATATAGGTACTTTATTTTCTTCAATTATTCGAAATCTGTGTTAGAAGTGTTGTTTGTTTTTTTTTGCTTAATAAAATCTTCCTGTAGGAAACAACCCGACGGGTCATTATTGTCGAAAATAAAAGTTTCCCTGGAGGCCAATTTCAGCTCGAGGGCAAACCGCAGTTAGGATTTGATTGTAATAAATTTAACGGATTGTGTTGCATTATTTGGTTGTTTTATTTACCTAAAACATATTAATTAACCTTCAATTTTGGTTCCAGGAAACACATCTAGTACATCATCAACTATGACTGAGATAAGATTTAGTTTAATGGTCATACAGTAGTTAAAGTTGTTGGAAACGCCGACATATTTGTTATAAATATATCATAACTTATTTTTTTATATGTGCCATATCATTTAAAAGCAAAAAGAGTAACTTCATTGTATTATTTTGTTATATTAACGCGCTCTCATTGGGAAAATATTATGCATTAACCCGTCAAACCCCGCTTATATATTTAGATGTTTGGGGAAACCCTATATACTCGGACGCCGGCGTACGTAGCGGAGCTTGATGAGTCAATCAAACCAAATTTTAGTCATAAAGCACGCTCATTTCCTCGTAATTTTACAGTAGATGTCAAATTTTTGTTAGTTCATAACTAAAGCAAGGTCAAATCTCGGCAGCCCACTATGAGTTCACAATAAGTTTTATGTGGGTTGTTTATGGCCTAAACAAAACCCTATACAAAGCATAATTCACACGCTTTACTCATACGTTCACATAAAAATAGATAAGGTAGGGTTCGTCTATTGTATGGACATCTGATATGATATACGTGAAAAGGCAAGTTCATCAATTTACGCTTTGTTACTTTCAGTGGACGGATCAGGCGTGAGAAAACGATATAACGAATGTTTCACAGATAGAATTTTCATTATTGCCTTGCAGAATGATAAAACTATTGGTTCACACTCAATAACTAAATGCGTAAACAGAATTCCATTGTTTTTGCGAAACACAACACTACAATAGCTATGGCTTCAACTTGAGTAAGTTGCTAGAAGGGTTAGGCGTTACCCATAAATCCTCAGCAGACGTGCACCAGTCACTACAAAGTTCTGCGAGACGTCACGCCTAAGAGCAATTAGGACTCCACCTTAAGATTGGTTTGTTTGACAGCAATCCCGGTCACGTCGCTATGTCATATAACAGTTATCGAACAACTCATTATCTTCAAAACCATCCGCCAGCCACGTCTCAAGATCATTACATTATTGTATAATATGTATAATATTGTACACACTGCACTACACTGGCTATGGGGTCAACTTGCTAAAGCTGCTGAAACAGCTGTCAGTTTTAGAGTAGAGTATGATTGTGCATAATAGGGTAGTTGATTACTTTTTCTAATACATTTATCAAAAATTTATGCCATCCAAAATCTAACGGAATAATAATTTTCAAAATTGGGGCAATTATTAGTAAGTTATAAAGCTTTGAAATTTGGTGAAAAGGGTAACTAGTTGTCACATAACAGTAATATTACACTGTGACGTCGCCGAGAGTCGCCGGCCATAACGCTGCGTGCGTGCGAAAGAGATACCGCGATATCCCCTCCACGTTCCAATTTTTGTTTACAACAATATTTCAAATATTAATAACTGCTTTATTTTTCAACCAATTTTGATGCCGATTTTACAGATGAATTTCTTTTTTGTATTATTTTCTATAACATATAAAATAATTTACAAAATCTCACATAGGAAACTACCCTGTTATGTAGACTAGCGAGGGAAAACTCTCGTCAGTCGACATTCTACCCACCCCACTAACTATCAGGTGCATTGGAGTAAAATAGCCAAGCCCGTATAAAAAAGTAGCGTTCTTTAGCAGCTTTAAGCCTCTTCTTGAGTGTAATACGCCTAAATTACTTTAAAATAGAATATAAAACGTAAAACGTGCGTATAAAAGCGAGTGAAGCAATTAGTGCGTCGATTGGACACAGGCCTTCACTCTGAATTACTCGTTGTGCACGTACCATACCCTGCCAGCAACACTGGTCAGCCTCTGGAACGGAATTAAGATTAGCAAAACTAAATTACACATTTCCATTATATCGAAGTAAATGTGATATTTAATTGGCGACTTGGTTACCAGTATTCATATAATTTTATGATAAATTCCTAATAAGACTGCCTCGGTGGCGTAGTTGTATTAAGGTGCGACTGCAATGCTGAGGTCTCGGGTTCCATTCCCGGGTCGGGCAAAGTGATGTTGAGTTTTTCTGTTCAGTATCAGCTCGGAGTCTAGAATTTGTGCCCGATATGGCGATATGCTCGCCCCCTATCACATCATGGGACGTAATAACGGCGAAAAGTGGGTGCACTAGTTGCGCCTCTGCCTACCCCTTCGGGGATAAAAGGTGTGAGTGTGTGTATGTGTGTGTGTGTGTGTAAATTCCTAATAATGGGACAGTCGTGGTCAAGACAGTGCAGCTGCGACGAGCTCTGCTTATTTTTACCCTACGATATAATAGGACATGAACCTGATCATAATATAATGGTCGGGCACATATTACAATTCCAGGCAATTATAAATTTCTGCAGTCAAAACACAAATTTTGACACCTAATTATTGTATAATTCTAAAGCACTTACAGCATATATTTGATAAAACAATCGTACAATTTGAACAATCAAGCGACACGTATTCATCACGCTGCAACCCGTGCCACAACCGCTAACGAATGAAAACACTCAGACGGTTGCAACGTAATTCTAATTAGATTTTCCATTCATCGGGTAAGCATTGAATGCCCAAAATTGTGTAGACATCACCCTGATGGGTTGGATTTTAAATAAGGCAATTCTATAGCCAATCTGTAATGGCGCAATTTTATTTAAAACGTTTAAACGGTTACCTGTAAATTGTATTTACGAATCACGATGAATATTCGAATTTGGAACACTAAATTCCATTTACCAACAGACAACAATTATTATTGTTATTCGTGAGTACGATTTTCGTAAGAATGGAATTTTACTTTGACGCATCAAATTATTTTTGCCCACAATAATAAATATCGATTACTAATTGAAAATTCTTTATTTTTTTAGAAACTCGCAACACCATATTTATGTTTACTCATAAGATTTTTAGTCAAAAACTTTATAGGTACTGAATATTCCAGACTATTTCTTGGCACATAATTCCACCAGTAAAATCATTTATCCATGATTTAATGGAGATAAAACATTATAGGACGACACCGTCTCTATTCTCTTTTCCTATAATTTATATCTTGCGGAGGAAATAGAAATAAATATCGTACTCGATATAGACAGCGATAAAATATTGGGCAGTGCTTGGCAGCTTCACCTGACTTTAACTGTCCCCTTTGTATATGAGGCGAAACCGGATGATCTATTTCCCGCTGGATTTACTTCATTTTAGTGATTAACTGCACGTATACGGATAACATTATACGGATGTTATATTTCTGTGGAAACTTTTTTGGATTGTGATTGTCCTATTGTATCTAGCTTATATATGTCATATTGTTCTGTTTGTTTCCTAAATAAAATAAAATAAAATAAAAAAATAAAATAAAAATATTATAAATCGTATTGTTAGATATTAATACTAAGTTTATACATCAAGATATGTTAATAATATTGTTAGGAACTGAACTGAATGATTTGGATTTATATAAAAACGGCTTATCACAGATTTTTCATAAACACATTTATCACTGGTTTTCCATAAACATAATTAACAGAAATTACTTTTACAAAGATATCAGCAGCTAACCGACCAGTATGAAAGTAAATGATAAACTTACTCAACTGCCAGTGAGATCGACTGCGAGACTGAGCGCGAAAGAGAGCGAATGAGACCCTCATTCGCTCAAAAGGGTGGCATATTGATGTTCACTGTCATAATGAGAGTGAGCATCAATATGGCACCCTTTTATACACCCAACTACCACTTCCATTACTCGTTTAACATTTAGACTGGTTTTCATAACTGGTCAGTACGCTACAAATACCGTTACAAATACCTTCACAAAACTGTTATCCTAACAATATAAAATAAATGCGAAACTTTGTGAACATGGAAGTTTGTATGTTTAGATGTCAGTTAGAAGAAAAACAGAAAAACCTAAACGGATTTGGATGAAATTTGGATAGATCATGTCTGGATTAACTCATAGGCTACTTTTTATCTCGGTAATTTGCGTGCTTGCTTTGCAAGGGGAAATGATTTTTAATCAGATTCTTTATCTGATATTGGGTTAAAAGAAATTGGACAAAGTGATATTGGGTTTTTCTACTCAGTATCGGCCCGGAGTCTGGAATTTGTGCGCGATATGGCGATAGGTTCTCCCCCTATCACATCATCGGAGGGAATATGCATGACGAAAAGTGGATTCACTAGTTGCGCCTCTGCCTATCCCTTCGGGGATAAAAGGCATCAGCGTGTTTATTCTTAAATGGCGCTGGCATAGTACTGTATTTTTGGAACTTTTGTTGCGGGAAATTCTTTTCACGTGGGCGACACAGCGAGCAACACTAGTCTGATATATTTGAGAAAAGAGAACCTCGATATATACCAAACAGACAACAAACCATCAAACATTCCGTTTCCATGCTGAAGTATTGAGATGCTAAAAATAAACTTAATTACAAACATTTTATACCTTAATGTTCGAAATAAAACATTTCAACATCTGACCAGGTAAAGGCTTAACGTGACACTGCGCTTCGATTTATAGACCATAAAACGTTTCGACGAGAAGCGGGGGCCCCGGCGTTGTGACGTTTATAGTAGTCACCCCCAAAGCCTACCATTTGCCACTCACTTCTACACTCGGATTTTCAACAATTCCAAATCTCGAATAAAACTAGATTTGCAGGTATTGATAGTCCAGATTTGAACACATAACAACATACCTACTCTGATGACAGATTTTAATCATGGAGATGACGATCCGAACTAGAAGCATCAAAGTAGTAAGGCAAATTATGGCACTTAGGCAGACCAAACTTAACGCTATTACGCAATGTATAGTCAAAACCATCGACGAAAAATATCGTGCCACAGTCTATTGCAAAATTTCGCTCTTAATGAATTTCGAGTTTTATCGCAGATATGATTCGCGATTTCGTAGTAAGGAAACAACTTAACACGATTGGATAAATTAAAACGTACATATTACGTATAAGTAACGAGGTAAAAGGGATTGTTAGGGTGTTAAACCTTTCCTTATGGGTCAGAAAGGCTTTTTATCTTAAGGCTAAACGAGCAAAACTGACGGTAATCGGTGTGATTCAATTATCCCGCTTGACGCTTTTAAAATACTCTTTTATTTTTATGAACCACATAACATTCTAGATTAGTCTCTTATGGGTAGCGTTTAGCTCAGAAAATTCCGACTAGTAGTAACTATTATAATGTTAAGTCTGTCGGATTATATTACTACCAACCAAATTACTCTGGTGTGCCTGATTATAACAAATCAACAATAGGCAAGTGGACGATAGCCTAGTTGGGATTGGGACGGTCTGCCAAGACAATGTCCGGCGGTTCAAAACCCACGGCACACACCTCTGACTTTTCGAAGTTACGTGTGTATTGTTTATCAATTATCGTTCGCTTTAACGGTGAAGGAAAACATCGTGAGGAAACCTACATACCTGAGAATTTTCTATGACCATTTCGAGGGTATGTGTAGTCTGCCAACCCGCACTAGGCCAGCGTGGTGGACTAAGACCTGAACCCTCTCAGTAGAGGAAGCTCGTGCTCAGTAGTGGGCAATATATAATACAGAGCTGATTGCAATAGGCTAGAAAACAAACATATGCCCCCTGAGAATTGGGCGACGCGCAAACGTTAACTATTGCACACGAAACAACTTAAAGTAGTCCAGAACATGTTCTATCTGTGTATTAATTAATCACTTAGCGCTTTCGCTGTATCTGAATTCACTTTTGCAAACACTTAAACAACCAAACAAATTCCAAAAACGTTTACAATTATTAATGAATAAAATGAAACCGCACTGACACGATTTATTTATAAAATTATCTAGAAATTACAATTTCACAGTTCACAAAGCAAAACTTTGAAGATCTATCTTACTTCCTGCTAAACATGTTGCGATCTGAATATCTAACCTAGAGATAAGGGATTCACATAACTTAATATATCATACTCAATTATTCCGAAAATACATGAAGACTACATATGCACCCAGGCCTATTGTCCCCGAAGGGGTAGGCGGAGGCGCATCTAATTCCCCCACTTTTCACAAAATTCCATACTCCGGGCTGAATACTGAATAGAAAAATCCTATATCATTTTGCTTGACCCGGGGTCTGAACTCGAGACCTCAGCATAAATTAAGACTGGTATTGTATAAACATGTAATAAATGTCAATTACATATTCAAGGCAATAGTAAAATTGTATTTAAAATTGGTTCACAACTCTATTCGAAGTAATTAAGGCAAAATAAGATCACCTATATTTCGTCAAGGTGTTTCCATCTCATCATGTGCTAGATTTAGTACATGCTCCTACGCTAACACAAATCAAATTTTTTGCGTCATTGGAACCGAAAATAGTATATTTTCAAGTAGAGAACCAAGGACATCTGGTTTTAGCTATTACCAGCAAACCAGCAAGGAGCTGTTAAGCTTTTGCGCCGAGTATAGACATATCTCACAGTAGACTAGGCATTGTGAATGGGAAATGTAAGGGTCGATGTACACAACAATACATTTATAATAACTACCCACGTAAACCCGTACTTTAGCTGGTGACTACGTATTAGTGGTAGGTCTCTCATGTGTAAGAATCCGGTCGGCACCACCGCAATGTCCATTTCTACCACCAAGCAGCAGTGTGCATGCACTGTTGTGTTTCGGTTTGAAGGACATTGCAGCTAATTTAACTACTGGACATAATTAGACTTAGCATCTCATGTCTCAGGATGACGAGAGCAGTGGAATGCCACACAGTATTTTGTAACTCAAGGTGCTGGATGGTGTTGCTACTGTTTATGGGTGGTCGTATCGCTTACCATCAGGCGAACGGCATGCTCGTCTCGTCATTCCATGCTATAAAAAAAATTTGCAATCTCAACAACTTAACAATAATCTGTTACGAAACCCGGAAAAAGAGCTAATGAAATGGCTCGCCGCCGCTTGTGTTTTCGAGTGTAAATAAAATATTGCCATTGCTGCAGTATTTACTTTCGCCCTGCCTTTTGTGGGCTTTTTTATTGTAAAATAAATACAAAGAGGAACACGATAAAAATCTGGTCAGGCACGAATATTATAGGGCTCAGTATTCAAGTACTCACAAGACGAAAAGACAACCATCCAGTTACAAGAATGAAATGTGCGATAGATTGTTGGTTGAGTGACGATAATATTATGTGAAAAGAAAGAAAAGAAAGAAAGAAAAGAAAAAATCTTTATTTGGCCATTGTCTCTGGACCAGATGGCAGTAAGTGTTAGATACACACGGGAATACAAAAAAAAATGCAAAATTAAAAACTTAAAAAATACACGTAAGAAGTACTCACACACTAAAAATATATGTGCTGATCATTAGCCATTTACCATAACAAAGACTGGCAGCTCGTCCGCGCTAAATTACGTGCGAATAGAAAGAAGAAATATATTATTATTCTTTTTATCTACAATAGCCTTGGAACCAAACTTTCATCCACAAGTATTTAGAAAGTGATATCAACCAAGCCATATTTAAACAAAACGGTTACAAAAGAAGCAATGAAACAATTTAACTATAATTAATTACGAACAATAATTAATTGAGGTATTCATTAAAACTAAGTTCAATTGTAACTATTACCCATTACTAACAAAGCTATGTATCAGTATAAACCAGAATTGAAATTTTGTTAAGTTTATTCATTAGTCTCGTATTTTCCCGGCGAATGTTTCAGTCTTAGAGTAAGTATAACTACTAGTAGTTATACTTACTCTAAGGTTTCAGTATACTAATTGCTCAAAAATGATGATTAGTAACCCTGAATTTCTCATAGAATGTCCATAAGACGTCCAATGCTGAACATAGGCCTCCCCCCAAGGTTTGCAGACATTCAGTTAGAAATTTAATGTATCTGCAACTAAAGTATACTTGGGATTTTTCTCAATTTCTGGGATAAAATGTTATGATGAACCAGGACTTGGCCTATGTGTATACCAAATTTTATCCTGATCTATGGAACGGTTTCTGCGTTTACTTTCCGAGCATCTAATCATCCAAACATCTTAACCAAGTATACGCACATTTATAATATTAGTAGGTTACCTGAATAACTAACACAACTAAAACTGGTTACGGGTGGTAGGTCTCTCATATGTGAGAGTCCGCCTGGGTGGGTACCAGCACAATGTCCATTTCTACCGCCAAGCAGCAGTGTGCATACACTGTTGTTTCGGTTTAAAGGACATTGTAGCCAGTGTAACTACTGGACATAAGGAGACTTAACATCTTATGTCTCAGGATGATGAGCCCAGTGGAATACCACGCGGTACTTTGTAACTCAAGGTGCGGGATGGTGTTGCTACTGTTTATGGGTGGTCGTATGGCTTACCATCAAGCGAACGACATGCTCGTCTCGTTATTCAATGCCATAAAAAAGCGTATCAGGCAATAACGATAGCAAGAAAGAAACAAAAAGTTGGAGGCACTTTCTAGGGAGCACTCATTAATCTAGATAAAATAATGGTTTAATTTTACGCTTCCCTGAAAATTCGACCTACGTCGTTGAAATATGATTTGGTTTTTCGTAACTACTAGCTGTAACTTTGTAACGACAGTATTTCATATGATTCGTCGAGTCTAGACAAGTGCTATTCAATCTTTCTTTGGACGGGCCGCTAAGATGTCTCTGTTATGGTGCCTCGGACTGCAATGTAAATTCATAAATGTACTTGAGTGTCTAAAAACATAATATTTTTTTATCTTTTCATTTAAAAAAATCACAACTGACTGAATGATGTTATTCTTATAGAGCATACAGTTTAAGTGATCTTGGGAAAAGTTTCTTTAATTTTGGTGAATATTTTGAAGTGAAATGGACCTCTTGCAAAGGCTCAGTTAGGCCGCATGTTAAATCTCAGCGGGTTGCAGGTTGAGTAGACCTGGTCTCTAGATAAAATCCATTAGTCTAACTATGCTAACTTAGGCTCAGTTTTTTCAACTGTAATTATCTTTTTGTCGGGGTCTTATTAAGCTGTCGCAGCACCTGGAGCACTCGAAGCTCTGCGAGCGCGTCCAGCTTAATAACACCTATGATTAACCTAACAACAGTTGCAAAAACCAAGACTTAGTAACTCAAACGTAGGTGCCGACTACAGCGCTACTAATTTGTAAATATCTGTATTAATAAGTACCTACAGCAATAAAAATAATACACGAACAAATAACGTTCAAGATGTTATGATCGTTGCCCGACCGAATAATATGGAAGTTGAAAAACTAATATTCTTTTGCAAGCAAATAAAATAATATTTTTTATTACGTTTATTGTCCGTTTTCTCTGGTTGACTACTGCAGAACTGGTGGTAGTTTAGACATTTACCATATCTAAATGTTGTTTAACATTTTATGGGTTTGATTATATTCCATTTCATGTCCTTTAATACATACTTATGCAATAATTATTTTATTAATTTACATAAATATAAAGCTTAACCTAAACAATCCACTGAAGTTTTCTATGTAGATCATATAATATTATACAATATAGTAAATTCTTTGTAATTTTCAACTTACTGAAAATATTTAACAACGTAAAAATGGAATCACAAAAGCCGTAACGCTTTTAGTTTTTATCCTGAGAGTAACTTTTAGTATTATAAAGCAAATGTCACCATAGTCTATGTAATAATCTAGTCCAAACAAGCACATGTGAGGTTTGTCGCGTAGTTCTAAATTTCGTCTCGCTATGTTGTCAATATACTGCATAAAATACATTCTTTAAAAACAAGATAATTAGGGTTTGGTTCACTTTTGTAGGGTTTTTAGTTGGGATAAGTATCTCGTGTTTCTTCCCTAAAGTAGTGATAAATTTAAGGATTAAATCGACCTTAGACATATTTTATTACTGATGTCAAAGTACGGAGCAGAATTGTGTACGGTACCCTAATAAATGATCAGGATATTAAGCAATACAACTAAAAATGTGTTTTACCTGGTTGGTGATCTACAAATAGCAATTATTAAAACCAATAATTGAGACAATTTTTAAAATAATTGAGACAGGTTTTAAGCCTCATTTCTGTTTCTACCTTTGTTGACCTTTATTTCCACCTCCGCTCATATACTTCAAGGAATCAATAATAATAATTTTTTTTTTATTCTAGTGAAATGACGAGTCGAGCATGCCGTTTGCCTGGTGGTAAGCGATACGACCATCCATAAATAGTAGCAACACCATTAAGCACCTTAAGTTACAAAGTACTGTGTGGCATTCCACTGCGCTCGTCATCCTGAGACATAAGATGTTAAGTCTCATTGTGTCCAGTAGTTACACTGGCTACAATATCCTTCAAACCGAAACACAACAGTGCATGCACTGCTGCTTGGCGGTAGAAATAGACATTGCGGTGGTACCCACCAGACGGACTCTTACATATGAGAAACCTACCACCTACTACCAGTGGCAATTAGTTACTAACTAACTGCCACTTATCCACTTTGATGTTGATCTTGTTAACTGAATTACTTCCAATAAAATGTCCAAGTACGTGTTCCATCCCCAAGCAATAAGAATAAATCAGTTCGCTCATTCTCGCAGATTGCGTATTGCTCTTTTAGCACGTAAAAATTATATAGCGCGGAAAGAAGGGCTTCTAAATGTATGCAGGTCACGTCGCCAGGAAACCAGGTTAGGGTCTGATAACTAAATCAAATTTATTCTTAAGAACATTCCTGCCGCTAAGCACCAGCCTGTTTTAGGGCCTTGATTACGGTCATGAAAAAGCGAGTACTGCGGCATAAAGAATATATACTACCATTAAAAATGGCTATTGTAATTTTCGAGGTCGTAAATATTTTTTTTTTAGTTTTAACATTATTAGGAGCTACAATGAAACAATTTTGTTTATTGAGTATTTTTAACGCAAGTAAATCTTACATCTACGATCGAGACTGTAATTGGGCCAATGATTATATTAATTATAATCAATGAAAAATAAGTTTATATATATTACTTGATAACATTTACTGTAATGGGTACATGTTCCTGAATTCATTTTTATAACTTTCTCGATTAATTTATTCTAGTGCATTATAATTTAAAGTTCCGGTTTAACTAGAAGGACGTATGGATCGCTGCGCTAAAAATATTAACACAAACTGCAACAGTTTATCCATCCGGTTAATCTGAAAATTTCATTGATAGCTTTGTCATAGTGACAACTTTAGTTTCAACTGGCGACTCCGCAGCTTTAGTGTCATATTCTGGAATAATAGTCCCAGGTTTTCGGGGTTAATGATATAGTCGTATCATGCTAGCAACAAATCTAGAATCATTCAGCTTCGCGGTTGTTATAGCTATACTATAATATTTATTCATAAAATTACAAATAAATTTGAAAAAATAATTTTAATACGTCACTTTAGGCATAAATATTAGACCGAAAAGTATCTTCTATCTACTATGATAATTATAATCTGAAAGTGAAATACCCTGGTCGTTCCATACTAGACATCCTTTTTACCCGACTGCGAAAGAAGGAGGGTTATGTTTTTTCGAGTGTATGTATGTTACGTATGTATGTATATTTTTTTGGCACGCCCTAGAGCCTAAACGGCTTATCGTATTTTTATGTGAGTGGTATCAATAGATTCGTCTTAGCCGTGAGAATGACACTGGATACATCAAAATTAATATAGTAGAATACAGGGCTAGTATTATAGCAAACATCCTGTAAATATGATATCACAATTGCTATCATCAAAACAATCGTATTACATAACAAAATAAATAAAACAACAAACCTTTAATTGCCATACAACAGATCTAACTTTGCCCATTGAAATAAGTAAATGAACTCATTTATAAAAATATACAAACTTCCCCTCGTGCAAAGTAAGCGTGCTTTGTTCGACCCGCATAAAACGTAAACCTTAAAGAAACAGCAAGTAAATCCAGAACACTGAGTAAACTTTTAGCCAAAATAACGTAGGTGTATAAATGAGCATTTGTTTCAAAGTTATCATGTCTTGTCTCAAGAAAACGGAGCGTACATTCTTTATTTCTGTTCAATTACTGCGGTTTCTTGTTTTGTGTCTGTATTTTTCTTGTGACAGAATGAAGACGTTTTTCTGTGGAAATCGCTTTAGAAAAAACATCAGTATAAACGTTTCATGCCAAAGCTTTTGGTAACCAAATATTTGTAGAGATCCCAAACTAAGATTTCAAAAGAAATACTAAGTAAAAATCCAATATTTATATACCTAATATAAAAAACCCGACTGCGTCAATATCTGCCATTTTTATTATATTCATTGAAGAACTGAATAGAAACATGAATTCAATTTGAATATAATTTTCTTTTGGTTTTAAATAATCTTAGTTGACAGTGTTCACAAACGCTGTCGGAGGCATAACACGTTCACTTCTCATAATTTGGTTGGTGATACAGGTAGAGCATCAAAATTTCGGAGTAAGCAGATGCCTCCGACTGCGTTTGTGAACACTGTCAACTAAAGCCGCGTACCGACTTCGCGCTCCTGGCACGCGTGCCATGAACTCCCGCGCCAAGAGTCAAATATTTTGACTGATATCAACTTCAAACACAAACACATTGGCGCGCGTTCCAAAATGGTAGCCATTTCGCGCGGCCGGAACGCGCGGCTAATGTTCGTCCTTTTGGAGCGCGAAGTCGATATGCGGCTTAAGAAAACTAATTCAAAACCAAAATAAAATATTCAAATTAAAATCTTGTTTCCAGCTTTTCAGTTCTTCAATGAATTTAATAAAGATAGCACATATTGACGCAGTCGGGTTTTTTGTTTCTTTTTATATTTTTTTTACTTCCATATTTTTAGTTTTCTTTTTATAGACTACCCGTGTGCCAAATTTCAGCCAAACCCGTCAAGCCATTTTACCGTGAAGAAGTAATAAACTAACACAAAGTTCGCATTTATATTATTACTGTGAAGTGTGATGTTGATTTATTATCATTTCCCATTTCAAACTCCAATAAAACATATAAGTTGTATATATATTCGTAATCACCGTTAAAAAATCTTTATTTTGATACCGCAATTGATGTATTTTGAAATGTTTTTTTAGATTACTTTTTGCCGACAAAAATCCTTAATTTTGATTTGTTAAAATTGTACCCAGTGTCACTTTCGCGACTAAGACGAATCTATTGAAACCACTCACACAAAAATACGACAAGCCGTTTAGGCTCTAGGGCGTACCAAAGAAATATACATACATACATACACTCGAAAAATCAATATTTGTTCGTAGATTTGTCTATTTCTACCGCCAAGCAGCCGTGTGCATGCATTGTTGTGTAACAGTTTGAAGGACGTCGTAGCCAGTGCAACTACTGGACATAATGAAACTTAACATCTTATGTCTCAGGATGACGAGCGCAGTGGAATACCACACAGTACTTTGTATCTCCAGGTGCCGAATGGTGTTGCTACTGTTTATGGGTGGTCGTATCGCTTACCAACAGGCGAACGGCTTACTCGTCTCGTCATTCAATGCCATAAAAAAAATGTGCTGCCTTATCGTCCATTCGAGTAAAAACTCTGTGTAAGTAATTTCTTCAGTTGTAAGGCATAGGTATACTACAATTAACTAATTAAACCTATTTCAATGAAATTTTGTGAAAATGGTATGTTCCGGCCTGAAAGATACGATAGTTTTGGACCCGATAGGGGGAGCTGTTGTCGGGATACAAAAAGTTGAAACGTAGTCCATATAAAATACGGCCTGCGTAGAAGGCGGCCCGTGGCAGAACAACGTTTGCCCGGCCCACTATACTCCCTCCAACCATTTATTTAACTTTTAACAGTTCGCTTTTTAATGAATCGGGGATGTAGGTACTAATGCGTTTCCGATTCGATTTCATCTAACAATCGATTTAATTTATGTAGAAGTTTTGATTGATTAAACACATTGAAATTTTATTTTTGTTCAACATTTTGTATGTTTTATAAATATGCCTAAGCATTTTAATGTGTATAATTTCTGTATATAAATTTATTCTGTAGGTACCTATATATTCTATATCCAATACAGCTTTAGTTGATATTTAACTTTGATTGTTTATTTTATTGGTTATCATAATATACTTACGCATAGGTTTATAAAAAGAAAATATTTAATAGACTGCCACATGGCGTCTATAAAGTAGTCAATTGGGTATTTTGTTTTCGATTGCCATTGATACGTTATTTTTATACATCAATGTTGATCGCTGTCAATATTTATAAAATTTCATAGGCTTTCATATGTCAAAAGTTAAGTAAATGGTTGGACGGACTATAGTAATTTTAAAGCTATATCACCAAGGGCACGCGGCAAAATTTTATTATGTCCTGTGCACATATGATGACTACAGTAACATTACTTGTGTAAACGGTTCAATGACATCCTAATAAATTCATTAGCAATTCTGAACTATTCCCTCATTCGTGACGGAATTAATTCTAGTCACGACGTAGTTTTGGCACGGCGTGTTCATAATTTCTTACTACGTGAACTCGACAAGAATTTCAACTATTGAGAATAAGGTGTTTAGTTTGAAACATTTTTATTACTTCTCATAGCTAGCTATAGCTCCAAAACTCTTAAGAGGTGTGGAAACCCTTGACCCGCTTTTTGTACCCTACAAGTATTATAGTGTGTACACTGGAAAAATTTGTAAGGACTTTCATATATTTTTTCCACAATATCGTATGGTATCCACATATTTCGTCGTCACATAACCCTTACCTATAGAACTAATCATATTCTTTGCGTCTTTTTAGATAAGTACAACACTATTCTTCTACCTGATGCAATCCAGATCTGCCGCAACGTAGCTTTGTGAAGAAATGTCTTGTAATTATTATTACTTCCTGTCCACTCATTTTTGAACCGAGGTTATCACATGTTCCGTATCACTTTTCTTTCCTCATTTAGAAAGATCTTGTGCATCCTCTTATAATGAGACTACTGTAAAGAAATTGTTTTAATATTAATTAATATATTTCTGTCACTCAGACGTAAATACATTATGCGGTATCTAAAGAAAATAAGCGCCAAAAATTGGGTCATCGGATATTAAGAACGCATCACTGTTATTGTATGATTAATTAGTAGACAGAATATCAATTTCCGTATAACAAAGTCGCTATTGACTATGAGGCAATCTTTCCTCATTCTCATCTGACGGTATCACGCCTCATCTGCGTCAGCTTTTATAAGATTATAATAATTATTTATAAGATTTATAATAACTTTGTACATATCATGCACCGCGAATTGCAATGACGAATAATATTTCGGGGTCAATTTTGTTAAAAACATTGATTTGCTCAAAATCTCCACTATCCCCTATGGATAAATAAATTGCTACCGCAATATAAACTTTAATCAAACCACACCAAACACATATTGATCTATCATACACATTACACATAGTAAAAAAGGTTACTCGCAACGACTTAACACGATCACTTTGCGCTGGAGAATATTTTCTTGCATATTCGCTCGCCCCCTATCACATCATGGACGGAATAACGGCGAAAAGTGGGTGCACTAGTTGCGCCTCTGCCTACCCCTTCGGGGATAACAGGCGTGAGTGTATATGTATATATGTATGTATCAAAGGTATGTATATTCGGTATGTGCGGCGAGTACACGACACAAATCTGTTTTGATTGAATCCACGAGAGTATCACAAACACGCTGAGTGTGACACGGCTTAGCATGGTGGCTGATGTCATGCGGAACGGTTCAACATCGACGTCTCGAAAGTGAGTTTCGCATGAAATTTGTCGCTTTTGGCCAGTATTTTTACATGGCATGTTGCCTTGCATGACATTATTATTTAATTCATAAATTAACTTTACTTCTTAGAATTAAACAAAAACGCACACATCACCGAGCACGCCTTTGTCTTCTGAAAGGGTAGCCAGAGGTGCAACCAGGGCACCCATTTTACGCTATGTGTGTTCCATCCTATGATGTGATAGCAGGCGAATCTATCACATGATGTACCATCTTTCGACTTTCAGACTTCTATCTAAATCCATAATTGAAAGATTTCATAACATTACATCCGGACATTTCTAAACTCACCCCTACTCTCAGAAACACTACCGTACAATTTAAATTCAGAATATCTACTAAAAAAAATATTCGAACATGTATATTCAAAAAGCCACCAGTTGGTCGCAACTTTGTAACCGCAGAAACGCTAATGTGGACGCGGGCGAGCACGGATGCTGCAAATGCTATGGCACCGCTGAATTTATGAATGCTCACTGAATGGCGCGCACAACTGGCGTTTGAACTGAGAATTTATGTTCCAAAATGGTATGCCAGGTATACCCGGAAGTCCCTAGATAGCGTAGGATTATCCGACGAGTGCGGAAAATTCGGCGCTGATGCCTCAGGACAGGCGCAGTTATTTAATTCCATAGACTTGATGCGGACTGCACCCCATCATTTTCTTGAAAATCTTGCTTATTTTATCAGTAGACCGTATGTTACGGACATTGTTTAAGAAAATTATAGAAACAACCTCTATGAACACAGAATTGTCTTGGAAATTAGTTCCAACGGCGTAAACTATAAAGATTGAAGTCATAGTAAGCACTTCACCTAACTGGCGCGATAGGGTACCTATACCTGCAAGCATTAAAAAATATGAGGCGGAACGTTATGTGAAGGAACGGTCTTGTGGACATGTTCTCATATTTTTTAATACAAAGAATATCTTTTGCCTGACAGGTTTCTAGCACGGTCATAGCATGAAAGGGTCTAGTCGGCAGACTCTTTTAAGTAAGCAAGTTAAAGAAATTTCGTGTGAGCATACTGCGTGGAATTCACCTAGAACATTAAACGTGTGTGTAATGGATAAACCTCTAATAATAATACCAGCCCTGTATTATATTATACTGCTCACTGTTGAGCACGGGCCTCCTCTACTGAGAGGGTTTTAGGCCTTAGTCTACCGCGCTGGCCTAGTGCGGATTGGCAGACTTCACATACCCTCGAAATTCTTATGTAGAATTCTCAGGTATATAGGTTTCCTCACGATATTTTCCTTCACCGTTAAAGCGAACGATAATTGATAAACAATACACACATAACTTCAAAAAATCAGAAGTGTGTGCCTTGGGTTTCGAACCTCCGGACATTGTCTCGACAGACCGTTCTATTCCCAACTAGGTTATCATCCACAAACCTCTAAATAAAACTTAAAAACTTGAAGTTTGGATACTGATTAAAAAGCGCTTAATTCAAGAGGGACACCAATTAATAAATATCAGCTCACCTGACGGTTAAGATAGAGTAGTCCATCGCATCCGAAAACCAGCAAAGGTACGTACTGATGCCAGCTCAACGGCACTAATTGCTGTAATGAATGACTGAAACATGAAAGAAATCTTTAGGTCTGTCAATAGTTTACATAAACTAATGGCAATAAAGTCTTAATATCATAAAGGTGTGGAGCAAAGTCTCGTCCCTCGAGACACAGACTTCCCTGCTAAGTCCTCAGACGGATCCAGCAGCACACGTTTCGGCATTTCGTTAAAGTGGCTCCTGCCGGTAGCTTGAAACGTGATTTACATTCTGAGTATGTCTGAACCAGCTTAATATGATCTAGTTAAATCGGGAATCAACACAGAAGTCGCAGTATTTTAGACATATAACAAAAAAAAACATACTTAGATATTTATTTCAATAGCTACAAACATTCTATCAAAGGAATTTTTAGTTTAAATCTTATCCTACTAATATTATAAAGGCGAAAGTTTGTAAGAATGTATGGATGTATGGATGTTTGGATGTGTGGATGTTTGTTACTCTTTCACGCAAAAACTACTGAACGGATTTCGAAGAAATTTGGCACACGGGTAGATCATGTCCTGGATTAACACATAGGCTACTTTTTATCCCGGGAAAATATAAAGCGGGACTTTTATCCCGCAAAAACTCATTCACGCGGGCGGAGCCGCGGACAAAAGCTAGTATTATATAATGCTTAACTATAATTATTTAAGATCACTGACTTATCTAAAAAACTTCTTGACCACACAACAACCCACTTAAATTTAATAGACTGACTTCAATCGAGACAAACGTTTCGCAAATACAATTCAAAATATTATAAATGAGTTTGTTAAGTTAAATGGTTGTTTAAGATATAATTACTAGCAAACAGAAACTCATTTCTAAATAGTCTTTACCGATTAACTTTGTATATTAATCGGTAAAGATTATTTAGAAACGAGTTGTATACATTAAGCTATATTTATAGTCCGAAGAGGTGCAAAATAGAAGCAGGTATTGTTATTTATGTGGGATATTTATTTAAGCTAAATTATTATACGATTACTTCGGTGGCGTAGTTGCATTGCGTCCGCGATACAACTATCACACTCGAATCAGGTGGTATATTTGGGTTTGAATCTCGGGTCAGGCAAAGTGATATTGTGATTTTCTACTTAGCATGAGCTCGAAGTCTGGAAATAGTCTCGCGCTATTATAAATCACCTAACATAGGTGTCAAAATGTGGGTGTCTCGCACTTCTGCCTACCCCTGAAAAGGGAAAAAGGGCGTGATGATATGTATGGAAATTATTTTATAAGTAGAAGTGTCTCACGGTAAACTGCTTTATAGGTGAATGGGACTGCTCTACGGCCACTGTCTCGCAAAAACCGGCGTAAAGCCTTGCTTTTGCGTTTCCGAAATGCAGGCGGATTGCTGGAGGCACAACATCACGATAATAATCAACACACACACACACACACTCACGTCTTTTATCCCCGAAGGGGTAGGCAGAGGCGCAGCTAGTGCACCCACTTTTCGCCGTTCCCATAAATACCATATGTATAGATAGATATTTAAAATAAAAAAGTTTTCAAATAGGTATTTTTGGTGTAAAAAAATAAACAGCTTCATGTTAGAAAACATTTCATTAGGGGCACCTGTAATATTTTTTGGAGTTATACATCCTTTACTGATTATGCAAGTTTTAAGTACTTGCAATTAATTTACCTCTTGAGGTAATGGAACAAAATAATTAAAGTTTGTACTGTAATTTGATTAATAAAACTTCCTGTCTTTTCCTATCTTTTTAATCACGAATCAACCACCAACCTCTAATGCCCGGCCCGCACATACTCGAACCAAATATTATTGCAGGAGTAACAATATTCAAACTCAAACTCAAATCATTTATTATGTAATTAGGCATACAGACATACTGCATGCTTCACATTACATATTAACATAATATATTTTGAGACGAGCTCCGTCTAGAACAAGATGCGTCTCTACATATCCGTTTGGCATAACCAATTAATGTTCGAATCTATGTAAACAATAAATGGTCATGCTGGATTGTTGAGTGCATGATTCAGTATTTTCAGACATTGATAGACTTGCAAGTGTGTCACTACGCACTATATACCTTCTACGCATGGACACACAGACTGGTTTGTGACAGTTATATTGGAAGTGGGAGATCGATTTTAATATTGTTACTCCTGCAATAATATTTGGCTCGAGTATGTGCGGGCCAGGCATTACAGGTTGGTGGTTGATTCGTGATTAAGAAGATAGGAAAAGACAGGAAGTTTTATTAATCAAATTATAGTACAAACTTTAATTATTTTGTTCCATTACCTCAAGAGGTAAATTAATTGCATGTAGGTACTTAAAACTTGCATAATCAGTAAAGGATGTATAACTCCAAAAAATATTACAGGTGCACCTAACGAAATGGTTTCTAACATGAAGCTGTTTATTTTTTTAACCCAAAAAATACCTATTTGATAACTTTTTTATTTTAAATATCTCGAAATATCCTGTAAATTCAACCTTTACTATGAAAAGATAAATGTATAATTAAGACATTGCATGCACCAACCTAATTTTTTTTTTTTTGTTTACGCGGAGAAAGTGATTTATTACTACCGCCCAGTGTTCAAGGGGAACGACTGGGCGGTTATGTTGGGTTCACCGTGCCTTACGACCCGACGTTGAACCGCCCGGAGAGATGGAAAACGTCGGCGGACCGCCGGGCAGAGTCCCTAACCTATGTACACCGCACGGCATACCAACCAAAACTCCGCGGTGGCCATCTTCGGCGCATTAGGGACGGCTGCGGGCTTCCTCCGACTCACGTCTAAGTTGTCGTCCGCAACCGCCCCTGCGCGTACCGCTATTGCGATCTGTCTCCTGTTGTTGGGGGGGCTCAGAAGCCCCCGTACACCGAAGGACGCCTTTGGCGTCCGAGGCAGCGTGAGGCCTAACCGTCACGCTGCCGTCCATCACGGGGGTCACAAAAGTTGGCTAGACTAATAGGTGGACGGCCCCTTCCGCCCACCCGTGACCCCCGGACACCAACCTACTTAGAAAGTAATAAAGGGGCTATTATTATAAGAGATCCCAATATCAGATTTTGCAAGACATAAATCGCAGTCTATAGGACCGTTACTTACCCGGTAGGTATATTGCCTGAATTACAACATTCCAAAAGCAACCTTAAGGCAAGAGGATAAGGCTTCAAATCTATATGTGGGTAGACTCATGGTTTTTAATGTGCAGTTTGAAAGTGCCAGTTCCATAAATCCCGTCTTTTAACCGCTAGAAGGCGCATCACCGTGCACCAACGACCATATAAACTCCGTAACACCTAACAACTCGCGCAAATTGCTTCCTGACGTTTGGACGTACAAAGCTGTGAATATGAATTATGGCATCTGATATAGCGTTAATCAAACGAATAGCCCGTTGTCAGACTGCACTATTATTGATGTGACTTCCAACAAAAACTGTATTAAGTAAATAGGTATAAACAAATAAGCCCTCCCTATATGTTTTAGAATCGTAATTATTTGAATACTAGAGAATTCGTACATAGTTTTGGAGTAATTTCGGAAGAACAGCGTTCCTCGACCAAGTTAGTGCGAATCTTTCACAGAAAGTAGACATGAAATAACAAAGTTGCTATTAGATTCGTGCGATCAGTATTGCCCTCGAATCTCGAAACGCATTCAACGATGCATAATTAATTAATATAATTACTGTGATACTATAGTATGAGCTCGTGTATTTATTTATGTATTATTTATTATAGATATCACTAGACTTACATAAACAGTAGTAACACATCCAGCACCTTGAGTTACAAAGTACTGTGTGGCGTTACACTGCGCTTGTCATCCTGAGAGATAAGATGTCAAGTCTCGTTATGTCCAGTAGTTACACAGGCTACAATATCATTCAAACCGAAACACAACAGTGCATGCACACTGCTGCTTGGCGCTAGAAATAGATACCGCGAAGGTACCCATCCAGACAAATTCTTGCATATGAGAAACCTACCAGCAGTAACTTTACAACTTTTATTTATACATCACCATTACTTCAAACCATGTATTAACTATCTGTTAATTCTATATTTATTTTATGCTCTTTACATATATCGAAATATCGAAACAAAACTAATCCGTTACTGACGAAGCCTGAACGGAACACCATTAAAACTTTATTCACTCGTTAATTTAGACGCATTCTAAAAACGAAATTAATCCGGCATAAGCCTATAAACGTCCAACAAAAAACATTAATTATTCCATTTAATATGGTTTTATAATCGGCTTATATTTATAGGCCTTTTATCCAGTGACAATGTAGGTTGAAAGCCAATTTTAATTATATCAACCCATCCGTATTGCTGTGCGTTCGTTTTAGACAGGTTCTGGATATTAAGCCTAATCCTACGCCTATATCACTACATATTCTACACCTTATATAAGTTTATTGTTTGACTGCCTCGGTGGCGTAGTTGTATTACAGTACGACTGCAAAGCTGAGGTCTCGGGTTCGATCCCCGGGTCAGGCAAAGTGATATTGAGTTTTTCTATTCAGTATCAGTCCGGAGTCTGGAATTTGTGCCCGATATGGCGATAGGCTCGCCCCCTATCACATCATGGGACGGAATAACGGCGAAAAGTGGCTGCACTAGTTGCGCCTCTGCCTACCCCTTCGGGGATAACAGGCGTGAGTGTACATGTATGTATATGTATTTACATTAACGACTTGCCTTTCTTCGTTGGAGGTATGTGTGATATTGTGCTATTTGCCGATGATACCTCTCTTGTATTTAAGATTGACCGTAACAAAACAAACTTTGACGACGTAAATAGTGCACTGTCGCAAATCTTAGATTGGTTTACTACCAATAATCTGTTATTGAACGCAAAGAAAACCAAATGCATTCGTTTTACGTTGCCTAACGTCCAAAAGCAAACGTTAGACTTATTTTTAAATAATGAATCTTTGAAACCAGTCGATTCAGCAGTTTTCTTGGGAATAACATTGGACCCTAAACTTCAATGGAACGCTCAAATTACTTGCCTGGCGGGGAAACTCAGCTCAGCGGCGTTTGCGATACGCAAAGTGAGACAGTTGACCAATGTCAACACTGCTAGGCTTGTCTATTTTAGTTATTTTCACAGTGTTATGTCCTATGGAATTTTACTTTGGGGCAGAGCCGCTGACATTGAAACAATTTTTATATTACAAAAAAGAGCTATACGAGCTATTTATAACTTAGGGGCACGAGTTTCTCTTAGGGAACGCTTTACAGAAATAGGCATTTTGACAGTTGCATCACAATACATTTTAGCAAATATTATGTATGTAAGACAAAACATTGCATGTTTTAGTAAAAATAGTGATCATCATAATGTTAATACTAGAAATAAAGATAAATTAACAGTACCAGTTCACCGATTGCACAGGGTACGTTGTTCGTTTGTGGGACTGAGTATACAACTTTATAATAAAATACCACCAACTGTCTTAAATTTACCCTTGAACAAATTTAAGCAATTTATTAAAAACAAATTATTAAAAAAGGGTTACTATACTGTCGACGACTATTTTAATGACAAAAACCCATGGGAATAGTTGCTCGCTACGCAAGGATAAGATCGATTGTATTTAGCTTAAGTGATTTGTGACAGATGGATATGTGCGACTTTCCCGGGTAGTCCTAAGAGTATATTTGTTAATATACTACGTTACTCATTTGATATACCGCTTTGTTGCATCTCTTTTCTGTTGGTTAGCCACAATCTGAGTAGTCACGCTCGCTTTAATGTCTGTGCTTGCGGCGGCGTCGTGTGCCGGGTCGGTCACTTCCCTGTAACATGGTTGAGGAGGCCGATGGCTGGCACATGCGTCATACTCGTGAACGGGTGCTGCTTGTGTGGACTGGTCTGCTCCGTTTGATGGTTGACTTTATTTTTTATTTTTTTACTTAAAATTAAACATGTAGGTGGTTGTTTCACTTAGGTACTTTCCGTTAATTTTCGCACTTAATATCCATCTTTAAAATTGAAGTAATATTGTAATTTGTAAATTGTAAAATATATATTTAAAAAAAAATAATGAAAAATGACAAAAGACCTACGCTGAGTTTCTTGGTGCTTCTTCTCAGGTCAGTGGGCTTTTCCGAAGCACTGGTAGAATCTTAAAGTAAAACTTTGTGAAAAATGACGTGTAAAAGTGCCTTTAGGGGCCTAATTACTGAATAAATGATTTGAATTTGAATTTGAATTTGAATATATAAGTTTGTGGGCATAATTTTGATGTCACGAAATTTGAAGGACCAACTGGTACGGTCGTAAATCAGTGTATCACTTTTTAAACTGGACTAAAGGACTGCCTCGGTTATGTGAATAACTATACCAAGGAAAACCTTCAAAATTCATTAAATACTGTAAGACGCCATTGAAAGACTGTTTTGGTCTAGGTAGTTTGTAAGTAGAGCACGAGTGTGAAACTGTGTGAACTGAAAAATCTTCAGAAACATAGGTACAGAATACACATATTTCAAATCTGTCAGTATGCAATGATTACAGATAACTGTGATTGATGAGAATCTTCGTCTTCCTGTTTATTTATTTTTTCGCTTTTATTAGCTTCAGACGTATGTACGTAATACGTATTGCGGCGTTAGGGCCGCAGATAGGTAGAAAAAAAGAACTCAGGGTTTAGGTTCGTGGTACGAGCTTTATTTTTGCATCCCCGCGTTACACTCGATACCTGTTTGCTGATGGTATACAAACGAGTCACTGGCCTGCGGGGTCTCCGACTCAGGCGAACGGCACGACGCTGATGCACGTGGCTGGCTCCGGCGACAGCCCGCCGGGCAGTTGGTATGGCCACGTGGTCGGCGCAGCGGTGGTCAGGTGGTGGTCGGGGCAGCACCCGCGACGATGCCGGTGCGCACGTGGTCGGGGTCAGCACCCGCGACGCCGGTGAAGAGCACGAAGTCAGCACCCCGTGCAAGAAAGGTGCGTCAACGCCGTACCGTAGAGGTGAACCCTGGAATCAGACAGGTACACAGAATACACTGGTAGCTGTTAGTAGGGATTAATTGGCAACTAACCCAGCGGGAACAACGGTATGCGCGGCAGCACGCAGTTAGATAAGTCGTGGTGCCACGGCGAAGACGATTGCGAAAGAAGGGCCGCATGAGAGTGCACGCTTATTTATACGGGCGCCATTCCGACATACGTCAAACGAATGTCAACTCATGCACGACCAATCGGCACCCATAAGGGCTTCGATTGGTAGTTGAAACCATAGACAGTTTAACGTTCCATGCAACGCTACAGTATGTATGTATGTAACGGAAACCTTGACCATGACTTTGACCCTCTTCAAAACGTCGGATTAAATCGAAATTTGGCATACCTACTTATCAAGGACCGATGACAATTCAATATTTTAAACTAAAAATACACTTTTACAGAAAATCCTACTAAAAATTTAACAAATGAGTTTATTTCCTATTAGTGACATATTTAAAGTGATTTTGTATATAATGTGATTTTTTTTAAACAATTTTTTTTTAAATGATGAAGCAACCAAGTAACTTAGATACCTAGTGACCACTAGCACTGCCGGATTAGGACCACAGGTTAAGACTACCTACTTGATGCCCTAAGCAATCCACGCATACCCCCCCCCCCCACCCCCCACCATCTTTTATAATTTTCAATTTCGGAAAATAATATTTACTTAGCTAGCAAATATATTTTAGTGCTGTTTCTGGTGCCCCTCAAGACGTGATGCCTTTAGCAATTGCTTAATTTGCTTATAGGCTAATCCGGTACTGATCACTAGGATAAATAATAGATATCTAACCCACCCAAATAACAACACTCCGATTTCATTATGTGCAGAAAAACTCATAATACCCATTAATATAGTAACTGCAGTGTCTTTTCTACCTTAATACACGAGTGCCTGTAGATTACTGCTTGGTTCCCCATGTAACCCTCGGTGTAACTTCAAGTCTAAACAGCAACCTTTCAAATACAAGAAACCTGCCAAGTGTTGACCAAACACCTTCAGCATCCCTGATTTCCCTTTTTATAATCATATCTGCTTAAATAGATAATAGCCGCAATAACTATCCCCGAGCAAAGGCTTCTAAACCAATTACAATAAAATTAAAACGGGGCGAGCAGCGCCATAAAACGAATTTAATTGTAACAATCAGGTAATACGTACGCGCTTCACAAAAAAGGTTGAGAAGGGTATTTGCCTCAATAACATATTTATACATAATTGATAATAGAGTATATTTTTTTTTCTGTAAAACTAAAGATTTAATAGGTTAAATAGGACCAAACATAGCTGTCAAACTGTGTGTGTGTGTTCAGCCTTTTTTGTCAGCTGCGGGCTTCCTCCGACTGAAGTGTCTAAGTTGTCGTCCGCAACCGCCCCCTGCGCGGTGCCGCTTAATGCAGCCCATCTCCTCTTGGGGGGAGAGGGGGGTGGCATACATGATCTCGGACAGCACCCGTGCCGACCGACCCGACCCGCCCTGGTCCCTATTAGTCGTCTCCTACGACAGGCAGGGGATACCTTGGTGGAATTCTCCAAACGCCCTCAAACCACAGAGCGGATGCGTGTGTTCAGCCTACACTTAAAAAGTGGAAACGGCGTGATGGTATGTTATTTAGGAGCGGATTGATTGTATACATATTTAAACATTCAACGTACATATTATTACATCGTATTTGGGTAGGCAAAGATTGTAAAGAGCATCGCGCTACACTCAAAGCACATCTTTGTCGTCCCGCTTGTCAGTTGGCGAAATCTTCGTATTTGGTCCTTTGTCAAAATTCGTCAACCGTGAAATTATTATGGTCTGGGAGCCTCTGACGTTCTTAGCCGATACTATCAGCTCATTTTTGCAACATAATGTTATGAGCCCCGACAATCTCTTTATACCCTCTACGCATCCATTCAAACTTTATTTATGGCATTGAATGACGAGCATGCCTAAACAGTGGAAAGACCATCCAGCACCCTGAGTTACAAAGCAATGTGCAGCATTCCATCCTAAGACATAAGATGTTAAGTCTCATTATGTTCTGTAGTTTCACTGGCTACAATGTCCTTCAAACCGAAACACAACAGTACATGCACCCTGCTGCTTGGCGGTGGAAATAAACATTGCGGTGGTACCCACCCAGACCGACTCTCACATATAAGAGCCCTACCACCAAACTACACTGTATTCACTATGTGGTGGTATACTGGTAAATCACGCCTAAATATAATATAAACAATTTTATTCAAAGAACTGATTGAGTTACTCAAAAACGTCATAATTATAATTAGTAGACAAATATTTACAAAATCTGTTAAAAAAGAACTGGATACCCAAGGTAATCATGACGCGAACGTTTACCCGGCTATTCACGTCGAACATGACAAATGTTTTTTCTATTTAAATAAAGCTAAGGAACTTGCCCAAAATCATTCAGTTTTCGCATCAGATAAACCGGCGACACTGACAAATGATCGTCCGAATTGAACGGTCGACGAACGCGCGGTACGATCGATGTTTTCCAACCTTCCTCATAAATCTACTTCGAAAAACTCAAATTAATCTTAGTGGAGGATGTTTAGCTATCAGTTTACGAGTAGGCAGTCGCGTATGGATCAATGTTTATTTATTGATATCAAAGGATTAACACTAATTTTTATGAAATGGAAATTGAAAATCGCTACTGATGCATTCCCGCTTTTCGTTTAATATTTCGTAAAAAATGACTTGCTAAAAGTTTCACGTGTAGCTTTGTCTCCAATTAGATTTGCCTATTTCGACATAATACTCCAGTAACTAGTAATACCTACTTAGTTATCCCACTTCTTATCCTAATGTGGGTAATATACAATATTGAAGTTACACGTGAAAGTTTATAAAGATGTTTGTTATGTGAGTAAACTTAAAACATCAAAACATGGAGTTTAGTTACAAGTCTGACATACACAACAACAAATCCTGGAGTAAAACATAATACACTATTTTATACTTACTTTTTTCCAGAACTTTCACAAATCCGAAACTACAAACAGAAACTAGCATCAGAAAAAATCCTTTCTTCACTATTAATTACATTTCATAAAGTAAGCAAAAGCGATAAAGTAAACAAATCTTACAGCAACATAAACAAGCGTATTTTACAAGTGTTGTCCCAAAGTGAACGTGAGTCGCAAACGTGTTTTAAACACGTGCTACTAATTAAATAAACCTGAGTTTCGAACGAAAGACAGAGTCTCTACCAGCTGGTTTCCAGTCAACTTTTACAAAGTTATAAGAAATTATGTGTAATTATTAACTCCATTTCGAGGATAACGTGTGCGAAATGTTAACTTACGTACCATGAGTTTAATGAGTTTGTTCGGGTAAACAACGATCATTACTTGTTACTGTGTGAATTTTATGATGATATTTCGTTAAATTAGTCGAAATATGGTATTTCGTTTCAGTATCCTTTTACTTTTTCAATGGTTTATTTTACCTCATCATTCTAACTCAACATAATCGTAATTAATCTAAAAAGTTAAACAGAACTTAGCTTTCTGCTCCTACACTGTTACAGACAATTCTTTTCTGAATATATTTCGAATTTAATTGACGAAACATCCCAAGATTCAGATTTTAATCTTGTAATGTATTGCAGATTATCAACCCACAATTAAAATAAAACCCATTAACTAAACAACTACAACCATTAATAATGAAATGTGGATAAGTTTAATTAAACAAGAAGTATAGTCATCTATACTTCTTGCTTCTTTTGAAAGGCGAAACGATAAATTTCACCGCACCATCTTAGCAATTTCACAGAGGCGAAGATTTCTGTCTCTCTTAACAGATAAGCCTAAAACATGACGGTATTACTTAAGACGACAGATTTTATTGCAACGCCGTTTTCTTTTATGGCATCAAAATTTATCGCTCCTGGGGAATGCCCGCTTATTTCATTTTTATGACAGCGAGATCAAATTTTAATAGGGCTGGTTGGGTGTTTTGTGCCTCTCACAGATCTTTATAATTTGTGGCCTAACTAAACATCTAGATTCTCATTGCTACCCGCGTCTTAGCTCACGTTATAAAGTATTTTTATTTAAAAGAAAATTTATTGTAATAAATCTCACCGATTTTACAGTTCAGTAGTTACAAGTAACGATTGACAAAATTTTTCCTGATAGCACCAATTAGAGGTTAAAATATATTTACGCATTGCATTGATGTATTTTCTTTTAATGTGTACCTTCTGTATGTATAGCTAGGAATAAGAAATACAAATTATAGTAGGCACATATAATATCAAATGTCAACTACGTCATATCTAAAAGACATTTCATTACACGCGGACGTGTGGCTTCTATGTTCTTAAAAAAATCAAAGAAAATTTACTTTTAAACATTGCTTTTTAAAATCTTATTTAAAAAATACTTTTATTTTACATTCACCAGACTTGCAAAATTTCGAATGTACGTGAAGTCTGCCAACCCGCACTAGGCCAGCGTGGCGGACTAAGGCCTGAAACCCTCTCAGTAGTAGAGGAGGCCCGTGCTCAGCAGTGGACACTATATAATACAGGGCTGGTATGGTATGGTACTTTAAACTTTCGCAAAGCAAAATATATAGCATTTTAAACTAACTTATTAATAATATTTTCATTTAATATATAAATATAATAATAGGCTAAAAATGTGCTCCAGTTTTTGTTGTCCCAAACCTATTGAAAATATACATACATGCCCACTCACGCCATTTATCCGCGAAGGAGTATGCAGAGGCGTTACTAGTGCACCCACTTTTCGCCGTACACATTCCGTCCCATAATGTGATAGGAGAGCGAGCCTATCGCCATATCGGGCACGGATTCTAGACTCCGGGCTGATACTGAATAGAAAAGCCCAAATATCACTTTGCCCGACCCGGAGATCGAGTCCGAGACCTCAGCATTGCAGTCGTACCGTAATACAACTACGCCATCAAGTAACGTCGCCAGGTGTCCCGATATACGCGGCACGTCCCGACTTTCAGAGTTCTGGGGACGTGTTCCGATTTGAACTTGAACGGGACACTAAATATCCCGATAAATCAATAAATTTACTAAAAACCATTTTAAAATTTATTAAAGAATTTTATAAAGACAGCAAAATCTAACGAGGAATATATTTAACTTAAAACCGCAACGATTTTATTGTGATATTTTGTAATTTCTACTAGTCCAGCTAGTCTACTACTATGTAGGATTAAATTCACATTTACTGGAAATACTAGTTATGAAAGGTAATAAATGAAACCTTAATAAAAAAAAACTTGTTTTTGTGTGTAGGTACCAATCTACAGCCCTACATCCCAATGCGTTTTACCTTCTGCCCCGATTTAAAACAAATCGGACCTGGCAGGCACCACCCACGCAGGCAATTGAAAATATAACTTAATTAAAAAAAATATATGTAAAGACCAACTCAAAGCGAACGCACTATGAACCCGATTTCCTTCACCTTTGCTAAGTGAAAAGGCGAGAAACCACACGCAAGGCACATAAACTTTAAGTTAAATAACCAGCTCGCTCACTTACGTGCAATATGTATTAAACTTAAAAGTTCTTATTTGTATTCAAATTGAATCAATGCAATACACCCAGCGGTATACTACCGTAGTCTTGAATGCTTCGTCTGAATGCTGAATTATATACTTCTATTGTTTATTGCGCGAAAAAGCGCGTTAGTGGCCATTCATTAAGTACGTTAGAGTCCCGCGGGGGAGGGCGGGTTAAAAAATCTCTACATGCCATTATCTTGAGAGGAGGGGGTAAAACCCATTCTTTCGTAACATTTTGTAAGTCGAAAATTAATATCAGACATTCTAACTAGTTACCTTTTGAATGCCGAATGGTTTTCTTCATTCTACAATAGCTACACTTCGATTTACATGCTACTTTACAACATTATATTGTTTATTAAAGTTTTAATATCTTAAATATGTTCATTGTTGTCCATTTCAAATGTTATAAATAATTATATTACACTAGATTTCACCCGCGGCTCCGCTCGCGTTAAAAGTTTTTCCGGGATAAAAGTCACGCTTTTTATTTTCCCGGGATAAAATGTAGCCTATGTGTTAATCCAGGATATGATCTGCCCGTGTACCAAATTTCATCGAAATCCGTTCAGTGGTTTTTGCGCGAAAGAGAAACAAACATCCATACATCCATACATTCTTACAAACTTTCGCCTTTATGATATTAGTAGGAAGTAGGATAGGGTTGAAAAAGTAAAAAAATAAAAGTCTTTGATTTACGTCAAACTGTGAGTGTAACTAATCCTTTTCTAAAAATATTTTATTATTCTTAAAAACAAGATAAAACGTTACGTAAGAAGAGGGACCGGAGTCGAGAAATTTTATGTTCCCTTACAGAAGGGTAGGGGGTAATTAACGAATAGCCCCTTATCGCTGCCACCACTGCGGGTTGAGTGGAACGTTTATATTGGTTTGAGCGGACTTACGGCCCAATGTGGACACTCGGGAGCATAGCATCGACCGAGCGAGCATATACTTAGTACCTGCGACTAACAATAAGCCAACCGCGTCCGCGTTTGCGTCGACGCCGCCACCGCCGCCGACTCAACCAAAGGGGCCTGTGCAGGACGCATATTCTCGAAGAGAGAACAACGTAAAGTGCATACCGCGCATGCGCGATTTCGTAATAGAACTCGGACCTCTTAGTGACGTCATAGACTTTAGTCAGTGATCTTAGTGAAAAAATCGTGTTATCGTTAGGGTCATTGAACGCTTATAACTCACCCGGTATGAACTGTGTAGTGTTTCATTCGGTGTCATAGTGTAGGTTAGAACTTTGCCTACCCCGCTGCGGTAGCGGGACGAACGTATGTATAAAGTTTAAATAGTTATTTTTAGAAATGTTGCTTGTGTGCATCGTTTGTGCTAAACTTAGAGTAAGTAAATCACGATAACTTTCTTTGTAATGCACATAAGGTTGTTTTATGATGTTTAGTATATAGAGCCACTTAGTGTCTATGTACCAAGACACTTATAGTTTAGGCATATAGATTTAACTTAGGCGCGAATTGAAAATAAGTGTAATCTTGAAAGTGAAAAAGAGGTCCTAGAAAGAGGGAAGGCCCTCTTAGTGCTCCGTACGGTATAGCCGCGGAGTACTTAAGCTAATTTGTTTTTTTGTATTTTTGAGTTAAAACGTGTTAGGAGTTTTTTGTTTAATAGAAATAGTTCGGGACATCAAGAAAACAGCAAGTAGTCAGCAAGAAAGAAGAAGTCTGCAAGTTTGAAGAGGAAAAAGGCGCTTATGCAGAGTGGACCATCCTTCCTCATCAGCTGTGGCACGGTGCTACGAGGACGACTTCCAGCTACGTCGCATAGCTACGGCGTAGCAACGAGAGACTACGCGCCGAATAGTAACGCCGGGAGAATTTGGCTACCGTTGTGGCTGAACTTTGTAACTTTCGATTCAGTGTGTGAAATAAACGCTATTTCCCGATTTTACGCCTTTGTTACTTTGTCACTGGTATCGCCATATTCCCACTCACGCAATCCAGCACACACACAACACATTGCGGGGTGTTGGCCCAGTCCGAGCCCCGCACATTTTCTGGTCCTTCGCGAGCCGGATCTACGTGAGTGTGGAAAATGCCAGTGACAAGGTCAATCGGGAAACGAACGGCGTCGGCCACGGAAGCGTCAACGATGGTCACGTCATGCACCGCGACGTCCGCAACGGGGACGTCCGCGACCGCGACGTCTGCTACAGCAACGTCTGCGACTGAGGCCACCGAGACCACCATCGCCGACACCGTTCAAACGTGTTTCACCACCGATAGGGATACCGCTGCCGGCACCGCTGCGGAGGAGCTTCAAGCCGCCGCACCGGAAGAGAGGAAGCCACAGCGGCCCCGAAGTCGACCAGCCACTTCTTCAAGGCGTTCAACGAAAGCACGTCGCCTGGCACAGGCCAGGGCCGAACTCACAAAACTCAAGATAGAGCTAGCGACCGCAAAGCTAGCAGAGATCGAAGCGGAAGATAGCGAGGATGACCTTAACTCCGTCATCACCGAGGTCGAGCAGGATCAACGCGTTCACAGCTGGTTACATACCAGTCAGCTGCTCGCGATTGATAACCGACCTCACGAAGTGCAAGATGCGCAATCCCGTGTGCAGCCGCCACCCGAACCCATAGACCCAGTGATCACCGCCGCATCCTGGGACATCCCGGCGTCTGCACCGGCGGGAGCCAGTGCCGTGCCCCCGCCAACGTGTCACCCAGTGGCAAATGATGCATCAAATAATCCGCTCGATTTCATAACATTTTCAGGTAACCCTGCGGCATCGAACCCGAAGGTGCAGCCGCTGCCTGCGAAGCAACCGCCGCCTGTAGTAGCAGCCTGGTTAAGAGAAAATGAAGCTTCGCAACAGCCGCCGCCGCCGCAGCCCCCGCCTACCCCGCGTCAAGTGCGGGGCGGGGAATTGGTCGCAGCGCGACCGAACTCCGATTATAGTGAACTTGCGTGTGCCATAACGCAAGCTGTGCAAGCTGCACAACATAGACAGCCGTTGAAGTATACGGAGTTGCCCATTTTCAACGGTGCGCATCAAGATTGGCTAACTTATAGAGCCGCTTATAATGAATCCGCAAGTTATTTTACAGCGTTGGAGAATATGTCCCGATTGCGCCGCAGCTTACGGGGCACAGCAAAGGAAGCAGTACAAGGGCTGCTCATCACCAACGCCGAACCGAACGCTGTGCTGAGGACTCTCGAGACGCGGTTTGGGCGTCCGGACTCGATCGCATTGGCCGAGATCGAGCGACTCCGGGCGCTACCCCGCCTCACTGATTCGCCGCGAGATATTTGCACTTTCAGTACGAAAATAGAAAATGTCGTGGGAACCCTGCAAGCGCTCGATTGTGCCTTCTACCTGTATAATCCGGAGGTTACGAAGGCGGTGATGGAAAAATTGACTCCGACGCTGAGAAGGCAATGGTATGAGTTCGCCGCCGCACAACATAGAGGTGAGCCCGACTTATTAAAATTTAGCCGATTCATTGCCAGGGAAGCGGAGATATGCAGTCCGTTCGCCGTGCCAGAGATCATCGCGGACAAGGCCCCGGTGAAGGCTAGCGGCGGCGAACAACCACGCCGGCAACGAATACATACCGTCGCCGACAAACAGAAGCCCGCATGCTGTGTATGCAACCAGGAGGTACATTCGATGGGCGAATGTGCACGATTTCGGGATGCCGCGGTTGACGCGCGGTGGGACTTAGCAAAAAAACATAGGCTATGTTTCAGGTGCCTGAAATTTCGATCGAAGCAACACACATGCAAGCCTCGAAAATGCGACACGGACGGGTGTGAACGACATCACCATAGGATGCTGCACTCGGACCGGAGGAGTAAGAGTACCGACGAGGCCACCAATGAAGAGGTGGTAAATTCGGCATGGACGTCGCAAATGTCATTTTTGAAAATAGCTCCGGTATGCATTTCAGGACCGGCGGGAGAGGCTCACACTTTCGCGCTACTTGATGACGGGTCGACGGTCAGTTTGATCGACCATCAGCTGGCCAAGGACATCGGCGCGGAGGGACCGGATGAACCGCTCCACATAATCACGTACGATGGAGAGAAAACTACACGGAATAATTCATGTCGTGTTAAGTTTCAGATAAGGGGAAGTCGGGGACGGCAGCAGATAGAAGCCCGCACCGTCGACAACTTGAGATTGGCGGCACAGCGTATTCCTGAAGAGGCGCTGCGAGACTGTACCCATTTGAAGGGCCTCCTGCCTGCATCACAAACGCAAGAAGCGAAACCCCGACTTCTTATAGGCCAGGATAATTGGCATTTGCTTATATCTAGCAAGACACGGTCCGGGAGGAGGAACCAACCGGTCGCCTCGCTCACACCACTAGGATGGGTGGTACACGGGAGCCGGACCAGAACCCTAGGACACAGGGTGAATTTCGTCGGCCAGACAGCAACCGACGACCTAACTGAGGAGCTCGTAAAAGAATTTATTTTGCTCGATAATCTGTTTGTAGATCCCCGCAGGCCGAAGAGCGACCCCGGAGAAAAGGCGCTGAGAATCCTGGAGGACAACACCACGAGAGAACCCTGCGGAAGATATACCACGTCTCTCCTGTGGAAGAAAGAAAATGTCGAGCTCCCGAACAATTACGAGAACACTTTGAAAAGGCTGCACAACATAGAAAACAAGCTGGATAGGAACCCCGAACTCAAGGTCAGATATAACCAACAGATGGAGGCGCTGATCGAAAAGGATTACGCCGAGCCAGCCCCCGCGACCTCCCATGCAACAAGGACATGGTATTTGCCGCACTTCGCAGTTTTTAATGCTTTGAAACCGGACAAGCTGCGAGTTGTGCACGACGCGGCGGCCAAGACAAAGGGTACCACTTTGAATGATAACTTATTAACAGGTCCAGACTTGTTGCAGCCTCTTCCCGCCGTCCTGATGCGATTTCGGGAACATCCCATTGCAGTCACCGCGGATATCACGGAGATGTTTATGCAGGTGAGATTGCGCGAGGAAGATCGCGACGCCCTCAGATATCTCTGGCGAGCGGATCGCCGAGATAACGAACCGCCGGAAATATACAGGATGAAGGTACTCATTTTCGGTGCATCTAGCTCTCCCGCGACGGCGATTTATGTCATGAATCGCAACGCGGACAGATTTCGATCGACGCATCCGGAAGCTGTCGACGCGATAAGGAGAAAACATTATATGGACGATTACCTTGACAGCTATCCGGACATAGAAAGCGCGACAACGATTGCGCGGCAAGTGCGCGACATTCACGGTGAGGCGCATTTTATATTGAAAAAATGGACGAGTAATTCGCCTGAGGTACTTGAAGCACTCGGCGAATCGGCAAGTCCCCACCGCGAAGAGGTGGACTTAGAAAAGGCGGAGAGAGTCTTGGGCCTCATTTGGAGACCAACGGAAGACAGACTCGCCTTCAATTTGGATTTGGCGCGCATACCGCCAAACTTGTTAATCAGAGAAGCGCCCACGAAACGAGAAGCGCTTAAAATAGTAATGTCCCTGTTTGATCCTCTAGGTCTTGCATCCCCAGTGACGGTAAGGGCCAAGCAGCTGTTGCAGGAGGTCTGGAGACGCGGCACTGCATGGGACGATCCGCTTGACGGCGACATATCCGCCGGATGGGCGGATTGGGTCACACAGCTGAGAAGATTGGGTCACGTGTCCGTGCCACGCTGCTACCTAGGCTATACTCGAGCTAGAAGATTGCAGCTGCACGTGTTCACCGATGCCAGCGAGTCCGCCTACGCGACCGCACTATACTGGCGAGCCGAAGATGAAGACGGACGGGTCACGGTTTCGCTTATAACAGCGAAAGCGAAAGTTGCGCCGCTGAAACTAACGTCCATTCCCCGTCTAGAATTACAGGCAGCAGTACTCGGCACACGGATGGCAGCCGCGGTGAAGCGCGAACACGGAAGACAACCCGAGTCAACGACCTACTGGACAGACAGTCGGACAACGCTGAGCTGGATCAGAACAGGATCCAGATCATACAAACCATACGTCGCTCATCGCGTCGCGGCAATAGAGGAACATTCACAAACGAGCGAATGGAGATGGGTGCCGACGCGCCACAATGCCGCTGACGATGCCACACGCGACGTGCCGGACAACTTCGATGAGCGACATCGATGGTTCAATGGGCCGGAATTTCTCCGAAATCCACCCGACTTATGGCCCACGGAAGAAAGGGGCATCATCACCACGACCGGTGAAGAAAGAGTAGGCGCCGTCACCTCAGGACATCGAGAGCCACAGCTCTCAGAGGCCCTACCCGACGTGAATCGGTTCTCGAGTTGGACCCGATACTTGAGAGCTACAGCTCGCACTCTGCAGGCAGTGCGCATGTTCCGGCGACGGTGTGATTACGTTAATCACAAGCGAACAAAGGCCGCTTCGCAAAAGGACCCGGATTGGAAACGCGCTCAAACGTCGAAAAAACCGTTGAAGAGGAGCGCGCGAAAATCGGAGGACATAACATTCATGACCCTCCCAGCTGAGCTGTTAGAACGGGCGGAATACCTCATTATAAAAATGAGTCAAGAAAAAGTGTTTGCCGAAGAAATACGTGCACTCGCACAAGGAAAACCCGTATCACGGGATAGCCGCCTGTATCCTTTGAGTATTGTACTAATTAATAATTTGATATGTTTAAATAGTCGGATTTCAGCTACCACGGGAATCACAGAAAAAATGAAGCACCCTCCGGTCGTCGACGGCGAGCATCGGGCAACACGGCTGTGGATCGAGCACGTCCACGCAGAGCTGCATCACGCCAGCGTCGAGAGCGTGGTCAACTGCTGCCGCCAACAGAGATGGATCCTGAGACTACGCCCGACGGTCAAGACTACACTGAGGAGCTGCTTGAAGTGCCGCCAGAGGGCGGCGACCCCGCCGCAGCCGGTGACGGGCGACTTACCTGCCTGTCGGCTGGCTCATCATCACAGACCATTTACCTATACCGGTCTTGATTACTTCGGTCCGCTCACCGTAACCGTGGGCCGCAGCAATCAAAAGCGCTATGTAGCTCTCTTTACATGTTTGACAGTTCGAGCGGTGCATCTAGAGGTGGTGCACTCATTAAGTGCGCAGGGTGCAATCATGGCACTCAGGCGCATGACAGCGCGTCGTGGGAGCCCCGTCGAGCTGTGGTCCGACAATGCGACCAACTTCCACGGCGCGGAAAGAGAGCTGCGCAACACCCTCCTCGCGGGCGCCGAAGAAGAGGCGTCGCGGAGGGCGATCCGATGGCGCTTCATTCCCCCGGGCGCGCCATTCATGGGCGGCGCCTGGGAGAGACTGGTGCGGACTGTGAAAACCGCACTAAAAACGGTGCTCCACGAGAGGAGCCCTCGAGAAGAGACGTTGGCAACGTTACTCGCCGAGGTCGAACTAACAGTCAATAGCCGACCATTGACCCACGTGTCGGTGAACCCTGAGGATCCGGAAGCCCTGACGCCTAACCACTTTTTGTTGGGCGGTCGGGGCCCGTGGTCGGTGCCGAACTTCCCGGCCGACCACGACTTCGGCGCGCACGCCGACCTCAAAGCCACACAGCAGCTCGCCGACGCATTCTGGACGCGTTGGCTCCGGGAGTACCTCCCCGAGCTAAGAAACCGGCGGGAGGCCCACAGCCGGGGCCCCGAACTGCAAATAGGTGATGTCGTCCGCATCATAGACGGCACGCTCCCGCGCAACACATGGCCGCGGGGGCGCATTTGCGCCATGTATCCCGGCCCAGATGGAGTGGTGCGCACAGTGGACATCACCACCCGCGGAGGTGTCCTGCGACGACCCGTGAAGAGGATCGTCGTCATACACCAAGCTGACGACACAAGGACCGAGAGCGCCGCGCCGCAGCCAGCGGCGGATGCATCCTGCCCGACAGCGTGACTGCATCACCCCCTGGACGCTGGGTGATGCACGGCGGGAGAATGTGCAGGACGCATATTCTCGAAGAGAGAACAACGTAAAGTGCATACCGCGCATGCGCGATTTCGTAATAGAACTCGGACCTCTTAGTGACGTCATAGACTTTAGTCAGTGATCTTAGTGAAAAAATCGTGTTATCGTTAGGGTCATTGAACGCTTATAACTCACCCGGTATGAACTGTGTAGTGTTTCATTCGGTGTCATAGTGTAGGTTAGAACTTTGCCTACCCCGCTGCGGTAGCGGGACGAACGTATGTATAAAGTTTAAATAGTTATTTTTAGAAATGTTGCTTGTGTGCATCGTTTGTGCTAAACTTAGAGTAAGTAAATCACGATAACTTTCTTTGTAATGCACATAAGGTTGTTTTATGATGTTTAGTATATAGAGCCACTTAGTGTCTATGTACCAAGACACTTATAGTTTAGGCATATAGATTTAACTTAGGCGCGAATTGAAAATAAGTGTAATCTTGAAAGTGAAAAAGAGGTCCTAGAAAGAGGGAAGGCCCTCTTAGTGCTCCGTACGGTATAGCCGCGGAGTACTTAAGCTAATTTGTTTTTTTGTATTTTTGAGTTAAAACGTGTTAGGAGTTTTTTGTTTAATAGAAATAGTTCGGGACATCAAGAAAACAGCAAGTAGTCAGCAAGAAAGAAGAAGTCTGCAAGTTTGAAGAGGAAAAAGGCGCTTATGCAGAGTGGACCATCCTTCCTCATCAGCTGTGGCACGGTGCTACGAGGACGACTTCCAGCTACGTCGCATAGCTACGGCGTAGCAACGAGAGACTACGCGCCGAATAGTAACGCCGGGAGAATTTGGCTACCGTTGTGGCTGAACTTTGTAACTTTCGATTCAGTGTGTGAAATAAACGCTATTTCCCGATTTTACGCCTTTGTTACTTTGTCACTGGTATCGCCATATTCCCACTCACGCAATCCAGCACACACACAACACATTGCGGGGTGTTGGCCCAGTCCGAGCCCCGCACAGGGCCTAAAAAACCCCCGAGGTTGAACCTCCAAATCCCCTCAAATATGTCCATTCGGGACATATTTGAAGAACTGCGCAAACAGCGCATTAACATTGGCTCTAATTCGTGGAATAAAATCCACAAACTTCTGGCATTACAGCCCTCTTCAATCGCGGACCATAGAGCCCTCACAAAGTTTTTGGATGCCAAGAAATGGCACTATTTTACATACTCATTGCCTGACGAGCGGCGCTTCCGCTACGTCATTCGCGGAATCCCCACGCAAATGTCCCCTCTCGAGGTCAAAGAAGGCCTCGAAGAGAAAGGCATTGTCGCCATAGAAGTGCACAGGATGCACAGACAGTCCCGCGCCTCCCGGCCGGGAATGCAATACGAGATGGTTCTTGCCATTCTCCAGTCCCCGTCAGACGTTAAACGTCTCTTCGAAATAAAAGATATCTCGGGGCTAGGCGGCTTCACCGTCGAAGCCCCTCATAAATCCACCCAAATAGGGCAGTGTCACAACTGCCAGAAATACGGTCACAACTCTCGTGGCTGTCGCCTCCCCGCCAGGTGCGTCAAGTGCCTCGGCGAACACGGCACATCCGAGTGCCCCCGTCCAAAGGACCGCTCTCAGTGCACGGAGCCGCCTTCGTGCACCAACTGCCGGCAAACCGGCCATCCAGCGAATTATCGCGGATGCCCTCGCGCCCCCAAAAGAGTTGCCAAAGCTCCTAAAGCTGCGGCCCCCTCGGCCCCTCAGGCCACCACATTCAAACTGGCACCTGCGCCAGTGCGCAACCCGTGGTTTCCTCCCACGGCGCGCGCTGATCCCCCTTCACAGGCCCCCAGCGGAGTCACTCCCGCTGCCCCGGCCTCTACTCGACCATCTCCTCCCCCAGCTGTGGCTCCTTCTTCAAAGGCGGCCCAGCCCAAACCCAAGCCCCCCCCCCCCCACCTCTTCTCAGTCGGTGACGGTGGTGGCGAAGGCAAGCGATGCCTGTTCCCCAGTCAACTCACTATTAGGCTCCCCGGAGATTATGATTCTCCACGGGAAACTCTTTGAGCGTTCCCGTCTGCTCACCCGTACGGGAGTAGAAGACCCCCTTCTCATCGCTGAGATCGCTCTGATCCAGCAACAAATCTTCGAAGCCACAGTTAATGCTGTGCGCCTCCCCTCACTAACGTCATAAATGGCTACTAACGCCACACAACTCCCCCAGCGGACAAAACCCCGCTCCCTCAGAGTGGGGTTTTTCAATTGTAACGGCATTCGGGGCCAAAAAGCCGAAATTTCATCTTTTGTCCGCGACAACAAAATAGACGTTTTCCTCATCCAGGAAACGTTCCTTAAGCCCTCTCACCGCGATCCCAACATCCCAAACTTCAAACTGGTGCGAAATGATCGTACCAGTGGCCGTTTAGGAGGCACTCTCATTTATTACAAAAGGTCCCTTCATTGTATACCTTTAGAGTCACCGATAAGCTTGAGCAACATCGAGGCTTCGGCCTGCAGGCTAGCCATGACCGGACACCCGCCGATCACCATCATATCGGCCTATCTCTCACCCACTAAGGAGCTTCACTCCAACGAACTTGAAACTTTATTTGATCTGGTGGATTCCGTCATTTTGGCGGGAGACCTCAATGCCAAGAACACTCTCTGGAACTGCAACTCGACCAACGAGCGAGGTGCAGTCCTAGAGCGTTGTCTTGACACAATCAATTTAAGCCTATTGGTTCCTTCAGAACCAACCCATTATAGTTACAACGACGACCACCGACCGGACATACTCGACGTGGCACTTGTACGGAACGTAAGCCTTAGCGTGCGTTCCATGCAAGTGTTACAAGAGTTAGACTCTGACCACAGACCTGTGATCCTCGATCTAGTCCCCGAAAACAGTCCAACAGACACAGGTCCTAATACTCCGATGAAGGTGAAAACGAATTGGCGTCTTCTAGGCACCAAGCTCGCAGACACCTCATCCACTGATCTTTCCGCGATCCCGACCAACATCGTGACTCCTGAGGAAACGACCAGCGCGATACGCGTCTTCACCGACCACCTTCAGAACGTTTTGAGCGAAAGCTCCGAGAGGGTGCCAGAGACTGTTCACAGTCACTGGCAACTTCCCGAAGACGTTCGGTGGTGGGTGAGGTTGCGTAACGCTACGCTCAAAGCCTGCGCGACGAGACCCATCCCGGAACGACGACATCTTGCGCGCTACCTCCAACGTGAGGTTAAGCGTCGCGTAAAAGAGGTCGTCGATTCGAGGTGGGACACTCGCCTTGCCGATATCGATCCAACACATACCGCCTTTTGGCAACTGGTTCGTTCCTTCAGGAGAAACGATGTGGACTCCATGCCTCCGCTCAATCGTCCGAATCAACGCCCGGCGTTTGATGACGACGAGAAAGCGGAACTACTGGCCGGCAGCCTGGAGTCTCAATGCTCGCTCACCTCTGTACCTGTAGATGACGACATTCTTGTTGCGGTTGACACTTTCGTCGAAGATAGGAACGCGGTCCGGCCACCGCCAGTCTCTATATCGCGACCGTTATACGAAAACGTCGACCCGGACGTCGACCCGCCGCCCGATCCCCTTGCGCCGGTGACGATCGAAGAAGTCACCACTCTGATCAAGGCACTCAAACGTAGGAAAGCCCCCGGGGGCGATCTAATCCCCACTCGTATGATCAAAATGCTCCCGGAGCATCTAGTTCAAATTCTAACCTCTATCTATGACGCCGCTTTTCGTAACTGCCTCTTCCCAGAGGTCTGGAAAGAGGCAGTTGTGATAGGTATCCACAAGCCGGGGAAACCCGCTTTCGAACCCTCGTCTTATAGGCCCATCAGTCTGCTCAGTACTCTGGGCAAAATCTACGAGCGGATCGTCCTCGACCGCCTTAAAATAGTAGCTCTCAATCAAAATTTGATCCCTCCGGAACAGTTTGGCTTTCGCGCTAGACACAGTTGTGTCAATCAGGTGCTCCGCATCACGGAGTACGTTCACGAACAATTCCGTAAAGGAATGCCTACCGGTGCTATTTTCTTCGATATCGAAAAAGCATTCGACAGGGTGTGGCACAACGGCTTGCTTTTCAAGCTGTACACTCTCAACGTGCCCACACAACTCGTGCACATCATACGAGATTTCCTGTCGAATCGCGGTTTCAGATATCGCGTGGAGGGAACTCTCTCTTCCCGACACACCATCACGGCCGGAGTCCCGCAAGGCTCCGCCCTGTCCCCCTTTCTATTCTCGCTGTACACAAGCGACATCCCTAGACCACAAAACGCCCATCTGGCACTATTCGCGGATGACACCGCAATCTACGCTTCACGTAGAGACCCCGACGAAGTGGTGCGCACTTTGCAAACCGCCGCCGACGAACTCGGTGAATGGTTCCGCAAATGGCGAATCACCGTCAATCCCACCAAAAGCCAGGCCATCCTTTTCACTCGGAAAAGGAAAGTCCATGTCCCTCACTTTTCAGTCCGCATGTCCGACCAGGTTATCCCCTGGAAGGGCCAAGCCAAATATTTAGGAGTAACCCTTGATCAGAGGTTGACCTTCATCCCACACGTAAATGCGGTACGCGCGCGAGCCGCATTCGCGATGAGCCAGCTTCACTGGCTCCTAAACAAAAATAGTAAAATGTCAATCCGCAACAAGATTAGGATCTTTAAAACATGCATCCGTCCGATAATGACATACGCGTCGCCCGTATTCGCTCATTTACCGCCCCGTCGCCTTCAGCGAATGCAGGTGCTTCAAAACCGATTATTACTACATGCACTTGGTGCCCCGTGGTACGTTCGCAATCGCAACCTCCACGTGGACACCAATATGCCGACCATCAGGCACTTTATGCAGTGCGCCAGCAGACGCTATTTCGACAGGGCGGTAAACCACCCGAACACGCTTATCCGTAAAGCGTCGATATATACTCCATTTGACCGCGCCAAATGGAGACGACCGCGTTCAGTCCTGTCAGATCCAGAGGACGAAATCACTCTGGCTTTACGCGAAAAGAACGAGCATCTAAAGCTCTTACACTCCACAAGACCGCTGTACCGTCCTCGCCGTCGAGGACCTCGTCGCGTTCCCCATAACCCTGCCCTCTCTTAGCAGTTCCGGCCCGCGTGCCGAAGACTACAATCAACACGTTAAATAGGATTAGGTTAAAAACCATCTTCCCCAAACGTTGATGTCTTATCCTCTCAGTGGCCGTCCTGAGCCGAGGTTCGTGACCCGTTAGTGGGTCGCCCTCAGCGTGGTCGCTTAATTTAATGGGTTGCGAGCGCCTTCTGCGCTCACCCACAAGACCGGTGTGCTTGTATAAGCCGACTCTCGTCAGGCTAACAAGAGTATAGTCAGGGACAAAAAAAAAAAAAAAAAAAACTAACAATAAGTGGTCATAAACTATTCTGTAGTCTGTACTACCAGCGACCATACGGGCTGTGCTGTCGCTGTACTCACTGTGTACAACATTGGAAAGCCGCCATATTGACTGACGTCAGTTTTTCGTATGACTGAATTGCTTAACACAAATAACAACAAACAAAATTGTGCGAGAAGATCTTTTTATTAATATTTTTTTATTTAGTAATGAGTACACAATCTCAGTCCAAAATATACGATTTGAAAGCTAATATTATTTATCCCAGTTTATTCGTGTAGCACTCTGTAGTGATGTTCGTTGTTGTTCTTCTAGAGTCGGAATTAAAATAAAAACATAGTATACTTAATTTCATTAAAAAATCCACAATCTATCCAAACAAATTGGTGACTATAACGGCAATATTCTATCACAGCAATAACAAAGACATAAATACATATACACTCACGCCTGTTATCCCCGAAGGGGTAGGCAGAGGCGCAACTAGTGTACCCACTTTATCGCCGTTATTCCGTCCCATGGGACGGAATTAAAAACTATTATCACATCATGTGTGATAGGGGGCGAGCCTATCGCCATATCGGGCACAAATTCCAGACTCCGAGCTGATACTGAATAGAAAAACTCAATATCACTTTGCCCGACCCGGGGATCGAACCCGAGACCTCAGCATTGCAGTCGTACCATAATACAACTACGCCACCGAGGCAGTCAATAACAAAGACAATTTAATAAACAAGCCAAATAGAAATCAAACAGCATTTATATTAAATACACCTATTAATTATTCCATCTATAAAACGTGACACCTACATCACTAAACTAAAGGAAACGTTCAAAATATGCACGTTCAAGAAACGTTCAAGGAACACTTACTAATTTTAGTAGTAGGACTATCCGTAATTGTGACAGGCGTGGGCCGCGGCGCTACGCACAGTTCCAGTCTAAAACTTTTGAGCTCCGCGGCAGTAGGCAGCGCTTCTCGGCTCGGTGCCGTGTTCAATTTGTTGGCTATGAGGTGGCCGACTTTCAATAGCGCCTGTTTAATTTTACAATAAATAAATGTATTACCGTCTGACTCTAGCAATTAAGTAAACCATTTAGTGAACCCTTTGTGAATATAATATAATATAATAGAATCGTTTGCACAACATATTTGAGAGGTAAACGCAAATAGATGACTGGACAAATTAGATTAGTGGTCCTTACCGATCTTGCAGGCAAAGGTAATGCAGGGCGAGCATACAACGGCGGACAAGCCAACAGCGCAGCTAAAGGCACGTACATTTTCAAAACATTAAACGGCATCATAGCAGCCAGCAACAATTCTGTACATTAATGGTATTGTTAATTACTGTGTATGAGTCCTAATAACTAATCCGCAATGCAATGCTTCGACGTAAGTTTAGTAATATTATGGTTACGTTGGTATTCTTGCATACGGAACCCTGAAAATTATACCTTAACGTATAATTAATCTACGATTTACTACCAGGTGGGTGGTAATGCCTCCCAGAACACAAAGTCATTTTGAAATTCCTATATAACTCCCTCTCTACGAAGAATGCGGTCGATACTCTACAGCTAAAATTAATAAAACAAATTATCTTCTAACCGGGATATATTCTAGTAGGATATCTTGCAGAACTTGAAAAGATGGGCTTCACTTTAGGATAATAGTCTTCCATCATATCCCATACTTGTAAAATTTTACCATCTTTAGGTCCTTCTAAAAATAACACGACAACATTGCCGGTATCTAGTGCAAAGCCCGTTAATAAATCGTCTCTTTTGCCGTCTAACAAGATATGTTCGTTTATTTCAGCAATTTGTTTCAATACTGCTATAATGGCGTCAGAAACAGATATAAGACTGTACAACCGTGAGAAACATGGAGTAAATCTCGGCGGTTTGCAACCAACTAATCCAATTGATACTTCTAAAGTCATTTGAGCTTCTAGTATCACACTTGGTGGTACAACTAACTGTGGTCCGACTGGGGCTCTTATATAATTAATATCATTAGTGCAAACACTTTCGCGGGACAAAGGTATAAGGCCAGTTCTGGGTGGAAATATCGGATACTCTCCCCTGATAAATCTATTAGTGCCTTTTGCCAATACTTTCGAGTCAATTTTAGCAACCGCTATTAAGATATCGGTGTCGGTATTTAAATTTGACTTAGGTGGCATAGCCGTGCCAAAGTCGCGGTCTGTTTTCACATAACCGAAGAATCTTGGTTTTGATCCTGCAGATGGTGGTAGGCGGATCCCTCTGAGCTATAAATAAATTTAATATTACTGTAATAGTCCTGTTTCATTTTCTCTATAGCTATCTACGCTGCGTAATATGTTACCTACCTCAATTTCATATGGAGTATCTAAAAACGAAGCATAAATTGTAGACATGGTGTCATATGCAAGAGGTAATACGTGATGGTCATTAAAACACACACTCCTTGACTTCAATGTTTGTGGTAAAGAATCATGCACTTCATCGCCTAACCTCCATCTTGTGTATAATTGAGTTATTCTGTAAATAGGAAAGAAAAATTAGCATAAATTATTTCGCATCTGCATTATATCATACAATTGTATTTGTGAGTTCTGTAACTTTTAAAATTAAACTATGCTTTATAAAGCTTAATATAAATCATTAATTATGCAGTATAAAACGTTTAACCGTAATTTCTTCAGCTCTCTGACAGGTGTATCGCATAGCTTTTCAATATTCACAAAAACTATAGGCTGATCATCTTGAGCCGGCAAATTGTTTGTGCTGATTAAAACTATAGTTTCACCAATTTCTGGCGGTTTATCGCCAACTACCTCAAAAGGGATCACTCTTCCAGCCCCTGTCATGTAAATGATTATAATTATGGATATGCCTCAATGTTGCTTGAAATAGTAAATCAATAAATATGTAAAGTAAGAGATCCTTCGCTCTATTCCATTCAGAGTGGATATTTTAACAAATATCTCGAGAAGAAAGATTTTCGTTCTATTCCTGCTCGTCTATGGCGGAGTTTATTTATGTACTATCTTTTATTAGAAGCTTTTAAAAAGACATACTTCGTTTATGAATAATTATGTTTTAAACGCAAGTACTGACCAAATAAATTTATAACTGTAGACTCAATTTTAATAAAATTTAACAGACCAGCTAAAATAGCATTTCCGGAAAGTTTGATTTCATATTTAATCTTTGGTACTTCCACAGGCCTTTTCTTTTCTTTTGACTTTTGACTTGTGTCTTTTGACTTTTCTTCAGGCTCAAACATCTCTTCGACATCTTCAGGCATAATCCTATTTAAAATTGCTTCACGCACATGATACAAAATAGCGTCCTGATGTCTTATATCTGAAAATACATTCCCATCGATGTAATTCGCTAAGAGTAATTTACACCATTATAGCGCTTTCGAGTTACTTGAAATATTGCTACCATTTCAAATTTGTGACTAAGCTCGTATCTACTGGGGTGCAAGCAGTCTCGTGACTTAAGTCCGGAGTCCTTAAGCAATTATGTTACAATATTCATCACTTCACTTACTAGTCACAGGTTGTGGGACATCAAAAGTGCCGTCTGAATAAGAGAGAGGAATAAAATCAACTACAGCGCTCCATATTAAAGCTTGAATAAAATCTGACATTGCTTCTTCAGAATCCATCACTGGACCAAAGTATCGTCTTTCTCCAAATTTAAGCGGTGGTAAATATACTTCTACGTTTCTGTCGTTTTTCGCACTAATCAACGGAAAAACAATATTTATTAATGAAAAAATACCTACCTACTTTAGTATAATTCACTTATCAATCGTTAAGTTTTCTACCATTCTATACTTGGGGCAAATCTGTTAAAATATTATGTAGATAAATCTAAAGCCCAAAAACTCATATAGTAAACTTAGACTAACAATAGTAAATTCTAAATACATAAAAAAATATCTACATTGACTTATTTCATAATCGAAACTAAAACCTCACGATGAGTGAAGAGACGTCAAAAAACTCAATAACTCTGGTATCAATTGATCATACTTAGCACCAAGAGAACCCATGCCAACAGTTGGTACCACTGTAACCACATGAAAACGTAGGTCTGCTACCCGCACGGGAATGAGATGGCGAATAGTGAAGGTCAACCATCTCCGTTCCAGAAACTGCCAGGTTCTCACCCATCCGTAATGAGAGCCGGACCAGATCTGTTTGTTAACGGAACTTACGTGAACTCAATATCAGAAATAATAAATAAAATAAAAATAAAATAAAAAGCCTTTTATTTCACACTTAAAATCTTAAAATTACATGCAATAATAAACTACTATTAATTTTATTAGCTATGAATATTGAATTGGAATAAAATAAAGTATTTAACATTTCATTAATTAATTAAATATGATTAAATTAAAATTGTGATTAGGAAAATTAAATAATGTAAAAAATAGTTGAAGAATTCATTTCATTAAAAATTAAAAAATTCGATTAGTGGTAAATTAGAATACAAAATTTTAAAAATAAACAATTAAAAATTTGATTAATTAATATAAATTACCACTTTAAAATATTAGTGAGGTTTGATATTTTATTTGACTATATTTAATCTAATATTAAGTTTATTAATAATTTGATATTATGATATGGGGGTTAAATAATATAAAAATATGAATATGCGTGAACCCCTCTCAGTTGAGGGTAAAGGCCTCCTCCAGAGATGCCCAGTTGTCTCTATCCGCAGTTTTTGCCATCCATCCTTTTCCAGCAATTCCGGTAATGTCGTCCTGCCATCTGGTTATAGGCCTTCCTCTCTTTCTTGTTCCCGAGGGCCCTTGCCAGGACGTTACCCGGGTTGTCCACCTGTCGTCACTCATTCTACCTACATGTCCTGCCCATCGCCATTTTAATCTCTTAGCGTAGCTGAGAGCGTCTATTACTCCTGTTGTTTTTCTTATCTTTGAATGGCGTATTTTTTGTATTTTTCTGATTTTCATCATGCTTCTCTCCATGCTCCTCTGGCAGACAGATATTTTGTTCTTAACTCGCCGTGTGAATATCCACGTTTGGCTGGCGTACGTCAACGATGGTAGGAGACAGCTATTCATAACCTTCCTTTTTATTTTTACTGGCATCTGGCTTTTAAAAATTTCCTTTAGGCTCCAAAATTTTCTCCATGTCCCTTTAATTCTCCTATCGATTTCTTTTTCGTTGTGCTGTTTGTCAAAAGAGATTTGTTTGCCTAGATATATGTAAGAATCGACATATTCTAGGGATATATTGTCAACCTGTATTTGATTTTTGGATGCGTTTGTCATTAACTTTGTTTTTTCGAAATTTATCTCTAGGCCCACCTGTCTACTTTCTTTTTGTAGAGTTCTTATCATATATTCTAGCTCATCACTGTTTTCAGAAAGCAAGGCTAAGTCGTCAGCGAATCTCAAGTGACTGAGTCTTCTGTCTTCAATCCTTAAACCGACTGTGCTCCAGCTTAATTTTTTGATTATAGACTCTAGTACTGCGATAAATATTCGTGGAGATAAGGGGTCCCCTTGCCTTACCCCTCTCTTTATTGGGAAAGGAGGTCCTGTTGACTCCAACTTCACTCTACTTGTGTTATTGTCGTAGAGGTGTTTCAGCACTTTGATGTATTTGGTTTCTACATTTTGTGACATCAGGGTTTCCCATATAGACGAATGGAGTATGGTATCAAAAGCTTTTTGGTAGTCTATAAGCGCTATATAGAGTGGTCTTTGATATTCTTGATATTTCTCAATGAGTAGCTCGACTGAGTGGATATGATCTACCGTAGAATAGCCTTTCCTGAACCCTGCTTGTTCGATCGGTTGGAAGGAGTCAAGTGTAGGGCTAATTCTTTTTTCTATAATTGATGAGAACAATTTGTACAGTGTAGGCAGAAGGCTGATGGGTCGGTAGTTACTTACATCATTTGGGTTTCCTTTTTTATACAGTAATATAATGTTTGACTCTGACCATTCCTTTGGTGTTATAGAGGTCTCTAAAATTTTATTAAAAAGTATTGTTAAGGGGGCTGAGAGAGCTTTACAAGCAATTTTTATAATATCAGAAATAATATTATCTTTTTTTATGTAGGCGAGTGGGTTTTTTAATATATCAATGAGGCGACTGTATAAATTAGTGGGTAATGTCAAATGTGATAACTTACTACCGCTCGTAAACACAACTTTAGGTATAGAAATCGTTACAGAACTAGATACAAGGAATGTGAAAGAATTTTATTGACAATTTAATTGAACAAGAACATAGGTACCATGTAAAACTAAAAAATCTCAAATCCCTAATTACGCAAACCTGTAAATTTTTCACATAAAATACCTTGGCTGCATGCGGCCATATGAGAATATCAACGTCAAATGCAAGTCCAGGATATAGTAGGTATTGTATTTTAATTCCTTGCGAACATGTCCTAAGATCCAACCATCCTTCATTGCAATCGTGCCATACATCCAATCCCACCACTTCAACAGCGAAGGTCAACGTAAAAGAACTTTTACACAATTTAGTTAAATCTGCATTGTTCGCCGGCTTAGCATTCTTACTCATAATAATTCAAATCTCAAAGAGCATTATAATTACTAAAAATAAATCTGCAAGATTCCAATAATACGTTTTTGTATTTCCGCTGTAGATTTCCGCAGTAGATATGTTTTATAATAAATATAAATGCTAAACAAAAATTGTATTAAATAAGTATGCTTTCAGTAACTTATTATACATTCTCTTTGAAATATGCCAAAAGTAAGTTGGCAATCAAAGTTAATGACAAAGAGAATTTATAATACTGTTATAAGGTCGGACAATCTTAATAACTGGCTTGGTATATTACACAGTCAATAATATCACGCGATACTCGTATTATCACGATAATATTGATGCAATATTGATGCGTATCGCAGTATCGTGATAATATAGCAGGTTATAGGCATAGTATTTGCGATCTTGTGATAATATCGCGATTCCAGGATCACGATATTATTGACTGTGTATTATTTTGAGATCTTAGCTGGCCGGTATGAAAATTTATTAACACTTCACGGAATACTATGTGTAGGGAAGGAACAAAAAATTGGTTGCTCTAAATAACCTATTCTGGAATGCAATCGATATTTTATTCAAGGAGTTTATTATCGTATATAAATAAAGTTGATTGCTTATTAATAAATCTTACACATTACAATCAGGAGTTATTTTTATTACAATAGTTATTGCTAGTCGTTCATATTGATTTTCGGATAAAAGTTCACGATTATCCTTTCATAGCTTTTAAATTGGTTATTACCCATAAACAGTAGCAACACCATCCAGCACCTTGAGTTACAAAGTACTGTGTGGTATTCCAGTGCGCTCGTCATCCTGAGACATAAGATGTTAAGTCTCATTATGTCCAGTATTTACACTGGCTACAATGTGCTTCAAACCGGAACATAACAGTGCATGCACACTGCTGCTTGGCGGTAGAAATAGATATTGCGGTGGTACCCAACCAGACGGACTCTTACATATGAGACTTAGGGTCTCTTTCACCATCTCCAAGTAAAGTGTTGATTAGTTACTTCCCAATTAACGTTAACTGGCAAGTAAAACTTACGAGTATCTTCCATCAATTTCACAAGCAAAAATGAAGCTTCGAGTAACAACTTACCGGTTAAGTGAATGAAGTAACAAATCATACGTTACATTCGTTCAATATTAAGTCAACGATACTCTTCAAACGTCATAAGCAGGTAGTCGTTTCATTTTGTGTGTTGTTTTTTGCGTTTTACGATAGGGAATTATTTCGTGTGGTTTTAATTTTTTTATAAATTATCATGGATAAAGTTAAAAGAGATAGAAGTGCATACTTTTCATTACATGAGCGGGACATTTATAGTATCACTTGTACAAAAATACCAAACCTTGTTACAAAAGGTTATGTTATGCACTTGGTTCAAGGCATACTTCGACAGACGGAATTTAGCGAAAAAATCAGTTTCATCTAAGTCCGTAAAATAATCAGCACGAAATTTAAATACACGAATCCTCGATATTTGTTGCAGCGTAGAATATTCTAATTCATCCAACTATTGATATCAATTAAAACAATTTTTAGACAATAGATAGACAAATGTTCATTAATCTTAACTCTGTGATTTAATTTAACCGTCAAGTAAACACGCTACTTGGCAGACGACGCGACGTGGCAAGTAAGTTACGGGTCAGTTTATCATATGATTAGTGCTACTCGAACGTGGTGAAATTGACACGTGCAGTTACGGGTGACTTTAACTGGCGATTAGTCTACTCGATACTTTACTCGAAGGTGATGAAACAGGCCCTTACCACCAGTAAATAGTGATAGCAATGGGTGGTAAATTAGCATGATTGGCGGTTACAGTTTGTTTATCTTACGGCCTTTACGGCTTTACGGGTCTCAATAACTTACTAAAATTTGACTGGAGTTTGCTGTCTAACTCGGCTGTAAAAATTAAGCTTATGTTTCAATATCAAAAACTTTGACGTGATTTTAATAAATACTTACACCCAAGACTTACACCCGCCGAAGCGTTTTATTTTTTATAATAAAATTAAATGGCATACTTATTAAGGACTGATGACAATTCAATATTTTAAAACTAAAAACATGCTTTTATAGAAAATCCAACAAAAAATGAATAAATAATACTTTATTTATTTTAAGTGACATCTGTTGTACCATAGTAGAATTGTAACTAAACTGTCTACTTTTATGTGTAAAAAATCCTACTTGTTTTTGAGTGAGATCTGTTAGACATTGACTTATTACCAATATTTTACATTAGATTTTACGTAAAGCAATTTAAATAACATACTGCATATATTACTATAACAATGATTAATAGCGCTATAATCATCTTTGGCAAAAAGTAAACGCAGCATGCAATGACAGAAATCATATTGGACACTTCGGATAAGGCACGAGTAAGATATTCTTATCTATCTTAGTTTATAGCAACACAGATCATTACCAAAAGTAAGCAATTTACCTGTTTGTTATGTGTTAGTAAGTTATTGAGACCGGCCGTTAGTGAACTTAATTCGCATTTTTTAAGCTATTGCATAGCTTCTATCGCGGGCCTTGAGCGTGGAGACCGAATCCAGTAATTCCGTAACGAAAAATAACCTAACATCCCTCACTCCGACCGGCACAGCGGTGATATTTTATTTTCAACTCTATCACAACCATGTATAGTGTAAAATTCCACAAGTAAATTTAATATCGCAGTCTTGTAAGAATACAATATGTAAGAGGATATGAGCTGAATGTTAAACGGTAAAAGGTCGAAATTACCGTGTATTTAAAAATTGTTCCAGTCAGTGAAACGTATCGAAATGTCAAACGTGATTCTAAGTTAGAATTTTTAAAAAGTTTTTATTTTATATCTGTTCAAAGAGGTTTTAAATATTAGAATTGCATGCTTAGAGTTTCGGCGTTAGGGTACGAGTGAAATTAGGATAATAGAAAAAAATAATAATTATTATAATTACAATAAGTTGATAAAAAGGGTTTGCAATAGCTTTACCGCGGCAGTCTCCGAGTGCCACACGTCTTTTTTTTTTATCAGTCACACGAATTGAGCCGTTTGCAAATATTGATAAAAATGTGTAATTTATATGTTTGATTTATTTAATACAATGTTATTAACAAAATCGATTATATATAATTGTTTATAATGAAAAACAATTATTTTTTGACACCCTAATCATGATAGATGACACTTGGCAGTTGACAGGAGTTTTGGCGGGAATGTGGAAGTGTCATGAGGTGCTCTTGTTTTAATTCATTATTTTGGTGATACTTAGTGTTATATTGCATAATTATGGTGGTATATTATCCAATATAGTTCTATTAAAGTGCTCAAATGAAGTGAATTGAAATAACTGTGCCAATCAAGTGTTTTTTCGTTGCCGCCAAAACTCCTTGATAAAGTCTTGGTAAGGTAGCCACTGCTTTACTACGACAACCAGAGATATCACTTAAGACGAGGCTGTATGGGCTTGAACCCTTTGCCTTCCCTGTAAGGGAGAATTATAAAAAAAAAAAAAAAAAAAAAAAAATGGCAGTTGACAGTTGACACTGACACATGGATAATTATTGATATTTGATACAGATTTTCGTCGGACGGTCAGTAAAATCCAATTCAAAATTAAGCTTAGATTTTGTGTGAGCAATTTGATATAAAAATGAGTAAATTAGTTTCCGTTTTTTCTTTTTTAGAGACCTTTATATTTACCGTGGCTTCTATAACCTATACGATGACTAATGCAGTTTTGCGAATGCCCTGGCTGGTTTACCACAAAATATTCAACAAAAACATGTAAGTATACATGTTTAATAATAGTAACAATTTGTCGGCGTTTGTTTATATATTGCTTTCGGCTTGCTTTCTATCAATATGAATAAGGGTAAACCATGCATTGATAGTAATTTTAATTTAATTAAACTTAGAAAAGTCTCTAGATTATCTTACAATAAAATTTACTATTTATCTTGTAATGGCCAGCAGATAGGTACCTACAATACTATATCATAATAACAAAACCATTATTAACCAATTACTTTGAAGTACCTTCAATTAATACAAGTATTCATTTTTAAATTCTCATAGGTATGTAAGTATGTGCCAGAAATACATTACTCATATTTTATAATCCAAATTTATTTATTAAAAAGTAAATGAGATTCTAGTGCATTTAAATTTCTCTAAATATGCCTGCAGGTATAACCAAGCTAGTTTAGCTATTACCTAATTTTAAAAATAAACCAATTAATATGTTACTGGTATATTTAGTCCAATTTGATTAGGATAATTTCTTTTTATGTAAACAGTGACCATATAGCCTCTAGACATCAAAAAACAGGTGATCGGCTTCGGGAAACACAAATACTTTCTACAATACCCTTGAAAAAATGTGCTTGACTGCTAACCCCATATTTCAGTGGGATAAAAGCCAGTGGATGATTTTATTTTACAATATATTTCTGTACTTGATTTTGCCCGCGGCTCCGCCCGCGTTAAGTTTTTCCGGGATAAAAGTCCCGCTTTTTATTTTCCCGGGATAAAATGTAGCCTATGTGTTAATTCAGAACATGATCTAAGCTTGTGCCAAATTTCATCGAAATCCGTTCAGTAGTTTTTGCGTGAAAGAGTAACAAACATCGAGACATCCATACATACTTCCAAACTTTTACGTTTATAAGATTAGTAAGATTAACTGGGTACAGTTTTTATTTTTAAGTTACATGGGTAATACATGCATGTAACACAGTAACCTGCTCCATATAATGCCATTGAAGCTTGAAGAGACAGGTTATTTATTTTTAAAAATGCACCATGTATGTGTGCGCTTATATTGCTTGAGGTGTGAATGTATGAAATCTCATATTATTAATTGAATTGAAGTCACACACACACTCACACTCACGCCTGTTATCCCCGAAGGGGTAGGCAGAGGCACAACTAGTGCACTCACTTTTCGCCGTGCATATTCCGTCCCATGATGTAACAGGGGGCGAGCCTATCGCCATAATGGGCACAATATCCAGACTTCAAGCTGATACTGAAGAGAAAAACCCAATATCACTTTGCCCGACCCGGGAATCGAAGCCGAGACCTTGGCTTTGCAGTCATACCATAATACAACTGTAGAATAATGTGTAAAATTAATTATACAATTCAAACATTTGTGCATAAAACCACTCTTGTTAAAATGTACAAAACTTAGAAGAAAACAAGATATTATAGAATATTCAGTAAGATTTTGTTTTATTTCCAGTGCATCACAAATGCGGTTAATGAGTTCAGTGAACACAATAAGAAAAGATGACGTTCAAACCATCAGCACAGTCGATAAAACCGATGTGGAATTCTTTTCCAACCAAATGAATCACTGGTGGGATTTAAGCGGCCCCGTGAAGGCGCTGCATTCAATGAATTTAATTCGGTAAGTTTGGTTTTCATTAACATAGTATAGTCTACCAACAGTACTTAGTGGTATTATTTTTTGTTAAGTTGTCCCAACATAACTCTCACAATGGCAAGGCAAATATATATTATAAAAATTTTTTAAATTCCTTTCTTTATAAAAAATTACAATTTCAGGTATATCGATATTCTATATAATATTATAAAGATGAAAGTTTGTAGGTTTGTAGGGGCTAACCTTGGGAACTACTGAACCCATTTCAAAAATTATCTCAGCAATTGAAAGCTACATTACTCCGTTAAGCTACTTTTTATCCCACATAAACTTTATCCCGCGGGTGAAGTCGTGGGTAAGATCATTAATGAAGGTCGGGTTTCTGATATTATATGTAAGTAACACTTATTTTAGAATAGTTATAACAAAATGTAGACTTTAATATAGGTATTCCAATGGTTGCTTAAACCTTGTATTTGTGAAAGTTTGATCTTTGTAGCATGGCCGTAAACTTAAGTATTAGTTTTTATAGAAATGCAGTCGAAATTATTAAATGATCTTAATTTATACCTACGGACTGACCGCACAAATCAACACATCTAAACTTAATAGAGAGAAGATTTGATTCTTTTGTGCTTATTTTAATCTATACTAATATTATATACTAACTGCCGCGGTGGCGTAGTTGTATTATGGTACAACTGCAATGCTAAGGTCTCGGGTTTGATCCCTGGGTCGAGCAAAGTGATATTGAGTTTTTCTATTCAGTATCAGCTCAGAGTCTGGAATTTGTGCCCGATATGGCGATAGGCTCGCCCCCTATCACATCATGGGACGGAATAATGGCGAAAAGTGGGTGCACTAGCTGCGCCTCTGCCTACCCCTTCGGGGATAAAAGGCGTGAGTGTATATGTATGTATACTAATATTATAAAGCTGAAGAGTTTGTTTGTTTGTTTGTTTGAACGCGCTAATCTCAGGAACTACTGAACCGATTTTGAAAATTCTTTCACTAATAGGAAGCTACATAACTCCTGAGTGCTATAGGCTACTTTTTATCCCGGGAAAATATTTATGTCCCGGAAAAACTTTTTCACGCGGGCGGAGCCGGCAGCACTACTAGTAAATAAATAAATTAAAAAAACCAATCTGATTTTGATAATTGTTTCTCTAATAGGATAGCTTCCTATCATCACACCTGAGTGCAATAAGGTATTTTTTATTCCAAAAATGGGCGTTAGCGCAGCCGGAACCGCGAGCAAAAGTAGTTAAAAATAGTTTCGTATTACTTTTTTCGTATATATATTTACTTATCGGGATTGTTAATTAATTTTGTTAAGCGTTTTGTTCAAATAATGCAACCATAGATACAGGTTATTTGAAGTTTCCAAGTATAAAAATACACAGTAAATTTCTAAGTACAGATATGAGTGATAATGCTATGGATGCTAGACATCTGAAAAAACAAATTGCTGGTGGTTTCAGGGTACCTTTTGTGAGAGATGGACTCATGCAGTGCTCACCAGCTGAAAGAAATCTCAGTCCCCTGAAAGATAAGATGATATTAGACGTCGGCTGCGGAGGTGGCATATTATCCGAGGTACCTATTGTTTATTATTTTATGGTTTATTTTGATCTATGCTGATCTACTTATAATAACACCCAATCCGTCACCTGCTCGATAAAGTATCACACTATATCGCGTAATTATTGTTTCTATGCGCACGCGCATCTCTCAAATATTTAAAAGTTTATTGAAGTTGGATGATATTGAAGAAGATTCATGTACTGTCACTGAAATAGATGTTTTTATTAATTTTGTACAGTCAAATTCAAAACTATAAATCGCCGACACACTTGAGTGTTCTTACCAGTTTTCGTTTTCACTTCAAATTAATAAAATAAAAATATTTTACTTTTCGCACAAAAAATATCAGCACATTATGTGACTGACTGTACATATAATGATGTCTGCTTTTTAATCCACGATTGAAAAAGAAGGGTGTTATAAGTTTAAAGTTGGGGAACCGAACCAACTGTGGAAATTTTATTTCAACTGAGGTCTGGATAATATAATCGAGTCTTCAATGTACCTAATAAAATAATAGTAAGATACAGTGACCCGTATCACGCACACAAACGTCTGGTACTATTAAAAATTTAGATACTAAATATAGTATACCGGGTGGAAGGGAAACGCTCTCGGAAACGAATACAGGTGATAGTATTGGTGATTCCTGACGTGATGGTACTAAAAAAATCGCGATCGCATTGTTACAATTTTAGTAGGATTTTCTCAAATTTCTGTACAGCTTCACGTATGGATAGATAAATCAAACTATTATTCTGAAAAACATAGTAAAAAAGGTCAATATTTCAAAAAAATCGTAATGAAACACGTACATCAGCTGACGGGTTAACGACCGCGGGCCGGTGCCGGCGCAGCGCGGCGGCCGCCCAGTTTTTTGTACGCTTTACATTGCGCGCGCATGAATTACAGAAATACTAAAATCGTAAGTATTATCGCTTAACTTTGCAAATGAATATAGTTTTTCGTTAGTGTTATGGTTCTTCTCTTTTACCGTTCCGGTATAGAGAGCGTTTCCCTTCCACCCGGTATATAGAATATATAAAAAATCTAATAAGATTTTTTACTATTTTTTCAGGGTTTAGCGAGGTTGGGCGCCACAGTTACTGGTATTGACGCGAGTAAAGATCTCATAGCTGTCGCCGAGGCACACAAACACGTTGACCCCAGAATAGAGAACAATAAGCCTACATACTATAACACAACAATAGAGGTGATTATTTCCTACGTCTAACTATAGACGTCTTAAAATTAGAGGTATTTTCGCCATTTGAAACCTTCAAATACTCCCTCACTAACATATGATGCCATTATCTTATTGTTACGTGCTGGGGTTCGAGATAAACAATTAAAATACCGGTATTGCGATAATACACCAATTAGGACTTTATTAGTACTAGGACACTACTAAACTAACAAAATTACTGCACCAGATACAGCTATACCTAATTAAGCACACAAATACACTTATTAAAATCACTTAATATACGTTCAAACGCAATCCACAATATTCGCATCGAAATCCAGAATAGTCGGGAACTCTCTCGCAAATTAAGGTCAATGATTGCATTTCCACGATATTCTGGAGACATCGAGACCTTTCGAGAACGTTCCATCGCTGAACCTACCACAGTCATATAGTCCGCTTCTCGCCAATAGATGGCGTTGTTTATCGGCGAGTACTAACGCGCCTAGCATTATTAATAGAGACGAACTGTAGACGTAGCTATTACTTACTGCGATAAGTTGAGCGCTTCGTGCGTTGTGGTATTAGGGATTTAAGGGATTTGACATTATAATTAGATTTTCGTCTATCGCAGTATACGCTTTATTTAGTGTGATAATTGGCGTTAAAATTAACTTTGCCCCCAATTTGACACCGACACCGCTCCTAACTAATTTCAGGTCTGTCATGATTGATGGTACCTTGGCATGGCATTTTATTTTCGAATATTTTTTTTTATATGGTCCTACAACTAAAAATTATTATTTAACCAGTATCCAATTGGCAAGGCATTTATTTTCGAATAATTTTTCATAAGGTCCCACAGCTAATAATAACTTAACCGGTATCCAATATAACCCGATATTGCGTAAAAAGGTTTTCGATTTCTTGCTTTTTCAATAATCCGCGTGTATCGTTTACAACAATTTTCAAACCTTTAATAATTTTATATTGACATAGATACAAAAATGATTAACTTTTATAAATTCAAACTTAAAACGTATCTTGGACAAAACTCAAAAAGGTCAGGGGGCTTAGGATGTGAAAAAAACACGATGCTCGTCGCTTCGTTTTATTGTGATTGGTTAAGTGACTGACGTATCGGTATTTTGATGTTTGTGATTGATAGAGAGACCGACACGTCAGTCTCTCAACCAATCACAATAAAACGAAGCGGTGACGCATCGTGATTTTTCTTTCACATCCTAGCCCCACAGAACTGTGTATGTATATCTGTTGTATACAGGGTTATTTGAAAAACACCAGCAACCTCGCAGGACTAGATAGCTAACATCTTAAACAACAATGTTTGTTCTATGAGTTTTGACGTAACTCAATACATTAAATAAAAATTTAAAAAAACAAGTTTTTATTGTACTGTCGTGACATTTGTACGTCTATGTTTCATTCATCATCATAAAGAAAGTACGATGCACGCTCGTGCGCGCTTTCGTTGTCAATAATAATAACACTTTCTTCGCCTGATAATTACCTAATTAATATCAATTGCGCACGGGGTGTGTAGACAGTATGTACTTACGGTGAGTCCATGATCCCTTCATACTTTACCAGGCTTAGGACTGGCTACATTAAACAATAAAAATAACGTATGTAGTATCTACCCAACGCTTAACGTTTTTTAATATCAAATATTGGTAGAAAGCTATTATTTACTTTTCATTGTTTAATGCAGGCGTATTTAAAAAGTGGAATCAGCGTATTTACAATAATGAAATAAAAAATAATTGACATTTAAAATAATATTTACAAATTATTACCTCTGAGGTTCAAGTCTCGCGCATGGCGGTGAGTATCGCGCATGGCGGTGAGTATCGCGCACATAGCGTTCAAAATAGTCACCTTCACAACCAACACAAAGACCACACCTAAAGATCAACTGTTCATTAACTCGTGCTAACACTTCCGAATTATTGTTTATTTGATTAAAAGCCCAAATTATTTTTTGAATGAGCATGTCTCGGCTTGTGATTTCATCACCAGTGTACACCATTGTTTTAACGTGCCCCCATAAATAAAAAGTCCAGGGGTGTAATGTCTGGTGATCTTGGAGGCCACGCACGAGGTCCGAGACGTCCTATCCATCGACCGGAATAAACCGTGTTTAAATGGTCTCTAACCTGACGAGAATAGTGAGCTGGTGCGCCGTCATGTTGGTAGTACATATCACGCAAGTAGGCGAGAGGTATACTTTCGTATTCCAACACAGGCAGCGTTTCGGTGAGAAATTGTAGCTATGATTCACCATTTAGTCTGTCTAAAAAAACGGGGCCCAGTAACGTGGAATTTATTATTCCCGCCCAAACATTCACAGTAAATCGGTGTTGAAAATTATGTGGTCTGGGTTCGTGCGGGTTTTCGTAACACCATAAATGTTCATTACGAGTGTTGAATAAGCCCACTCTACCAAATGTAGCTTCATCAGTCCACAGAATTGTAGGCCGTTCAGCAAGCAACCAGTTACAAAAGGCCACTCGTGCAGGTTTGTCAGGTTCGGTGAGTTCTTGTACACGATGAAGATGGAATGGGTATTTGCCTTCATTGTGAATGACACTCCACGCGAAGTACTGGGACACATTGAACCGTCGCGCTGCGTCATTTGTGCTCGCTGCGGGGTTCGCTTCAAAGAACTCCAGGATCTCTTCTTGGTCACGTACACTGCGCCTCGGTGGACGACCACTATCCCTCATCTTGTGCTGGAACTGACCGTAATCTCGTAGCCGCTGTGTGGCAGCTAACATCGTCTCACGGCTCGGTGCAGATAAATTTGGATATCTTGTTGCATATTGGCGGCAGGCTTCCGACACATTGTCATCACACCTAGCGAGCATCCTCACCATTTCGGTGTATTCAATATTGGAGTACCGATAGGCCATGGTAAAAAATTTGTGTAGGTAGTAGGTAAAATCCGTGGGTACATCGATCAATACGGCGACGAAAGATCGTGGCACACAAGGACGTATAGCGCGCGCGCATCAAAGCCGACTGGCGGCTGGATAAATAGGTCAACCAACGCCGCCGCCACCCCACCTCACTTTCAACCCCGCGATTCGCACGGTTTTTTTTATCTAATCTTCGGAATGCGCCATAGAGTTAATAACGTTTAAGCGGAAAATTAAATTAAGTATTTATTTTTATATGAAAAAAAAACCTAACAAATTATCAAAAGTCGTAGAACAAACTTTGTTGTTAATGATGGTAGCTATCCAATCCTGCGAGGTTGCTGGTGTTTTTCAAATAACCCTGTATATGAAGAAATTTTCATTTCTAGGATCACATATCCGAATATAGCAACCATTATGACGCAGTAGTGGCTTCAGAAGTGATAGAACATGTGAATAATCAAGAGTTGTTTGTGAAGAGCTGTGTGCAAGCCCTCAAACCCGGCGGTCGGATGTTCATCACAACACCGAATCGTACGAGAATGTCGCAACTATTCGTAATATACTTAGCGGAGAATGTATTGAAATTGCTAGAGAAAGGATCGCATCAGTATGAAAAGTTTATAACGCCGAATGAACTCACGTTTCTGTTGGAAAGAAGTAAGTTTAAACCTTTTTTTTTACTAATGTGTGCTAAGGGAAAAAGCAAAACTCGTGCGCAGTTAAGTCAAAAAATTAAGCTCGCCCTAGATTTAAAATTAAGAGAATTGAAAAATAATACACATGCAAAAAGCAGTTGATTTGCAACCATTGTTGCGTTTCGATTTGAAAAATATTTTAACCAATTAAATAACCAATATTATTCTTAACTTACCGTCATATAATTTATGATTATTCAAAGTTCTGTAAGGTGTTTCTACTTTTACTTGTGGCTTCGCCAGCGTAAAAAAGCTTTTCCCGCTTTAAAAATCACTAAATCATTGGGGCGATTCATAGCGCCATTTGTACGACGCCAACGCTATCTGTTTAAAAATCAGATTTATAATGCTAAAGTATTTTCTAAGGAAGAACACAATCGGCATTCAAATTGTCCTGTGTTGTGCTAATCCAGAACATAGTCTATCCGAGTGCCAAGTTTCACCCAAATCCATTTATCGCTTACTGCGTTACATCTTAAAACATCCAAACATGTTCACAAACATTCGCATTTAGTCTCATTCAGTTAAGACAAGGGACTAGCAGGGCTTTTGATTGTTTAATAAAATACTTACACCTGTTATTTTTTTACTTACAGATAACTGTCATGTGGAGTCAGTCTATGGTATCTTATATCATTTCCTGTCAAATAGTTGGGAATTCGTCAGACCACAAACATTAATGTACGCAATGCAGGCGGTCAAATTAAATTAAATTGTCATCTATCGATATTATCTTGTACAAAAAAATAATGAGCTTAACGACTAAATAATATATTTGGTTGTAGCCAAACTTCAGTAACTTACCGGAAATCACAAATTGTGGCCATATTGACTTAGAAACTTGATACAAATTATCAGTAACTTTACGAGACTTATCATCTAGTGTGTCTAGGGTTGAACGCAGTGCAATGACATGCAGTGCTCTGTTATTTATAAAAACAACCAATTTAAACCCAAGTCGATGAAAATATAGTTCTAATTTACAATTACTTGCATTGTACGCTTTAAATACCCAAAAATTATAGGTAAGCGTTTTTTTTTTCTCTTTATTTAAGGAGCTTTATCGGTGTTCGATAATGCCGCTCCGTAACAAACATTACAGTATTTTATTTTTATGAATAAGTAAAACTAGTACAATAGTTATGCAATCTGACTACACTGGCTGGACCGTTTCATACCAAATGCCTCTCTCCTTAGACCGTTCGTCGAAATATTCCTTCCAATAAATATAACACTGTTTTTTTATTATATAAATACAATCGGTGTAAAACGGAAGGATATTATAACTCACACCATCGCTACAAGCTTGTTTTGCCAAAATATCTACATTCTCGTTCTCCTCAATATTACAATGAGAGGAAATCCATTGCAGGACTATATTTTTATTTTTATGTTTCATATGCTGGCTAAGTTCGAGGATGGAGTAGGCAATCGGTGTGCCTCGGATAGCCGACGTACATCGAGCCAGATGTTATAGAGAGCTTTTCGAGTCAGTAAAAATAACGAAGTCTCGAATATTGTCTAAAGATTTTGCGTAAGACAAAGCCCCACAAATCTCAATAAGTTCGGCATTCATAATACAAATATTGTACTCGATTTTAAATTTTACAAATGAATTTGCCTGACCATCCAAAAATGCAGCTCAGGTAAGCGTTAATATAATATAATGTAACTGTATATTATAAGGTTCTCTGAAAAGAATTTGTTGTTTTATTTATTGTAGAATAGTTTAGAATAATTTATTACTCCAAATTATAGACACTGTTTATCTCTTTGTGCCTATACAGCTATCTAGTAGATACGGGTAAAAAATTGTGAGAGATTTGTCCGCTGTTTTTCAATTATATAAAAAAAATATTCAGACCTTAGGTATCTTGTACCTACCGGTTACCTGCTAGATCGAATCCGAAGTTTTATTGACAGTGCGCCTTCTGCCTTCACCCTAAAGACCGGTGTGGCCAGAAAAGCCGACTCGCGTCAGGCTACTGGCAGTGGGGCCATTAACAAAAAAAAAATGTTTCTCTCTGTGTATTCTAACGCCTCTTCCATGGGGAGTGCTCTGAGGAACTGTTTAATATGGTGCCCGGTTCACCTTTTTACCATCGCACCACTCGCCATCGCGGTGAAGTTCATCCGTAGTAGCACAGTGCGTTTTCAACTTTCCTTTCTGGCTGTGCACACTGCACGTGCAAACTTTGGAATGAATTCCCTGCATCGGTATGTTCCCAGCGCTATGTCTTGTATTTTTTTTAAACGAGGTTTAAGAAGAGTGCTCATCTCCCGGTAGGCAACGGCTTGGCTGTGCCTCTGGAATTGCTTTACTCCATGGGCCGCGGATGCTGCTTACCATCAGGCGGACCGATTGCTAGTTTGCCTACTAAGGCATTAAAAAAATACATATTTCTGCCAGTACGTGCTGACCACAAAATACAGGCTAATATCTGTCGTTATCTGCCGCTAGCAGAAATTGCGCAGTACATCTGACATTACCTGCTAAAATGAAAGTGTTAGTCGATATCTGCCGACAATAGATGCTGCTACCAGCCGGCCACAAAGTACGCCAATGTCTGCCGACCGGGGAATTACCTACATCACCTCACATTACTAGTATTGAATTAATTAGCATTAGGAATAATTCTCAACATGCAGATCTCACTTAGCATTTCGCGAATTAAACAATATAGGGAACGTACATGTCGTAAGCTCTGCCATTTCAGCCTATCGATACCTACTTGGTATTGACGTAAAATATTCATATTAAAAGAATGAAAAATAACATTTAATTTGTTGACAATGTATTATCCTGGAATGGTAGGCAGAGGCGGAACTAGTGCAACCACTTCGCCGTGCGTATTCCGTCCCATGATGTGATAGCAGGCGAGCCTATCGCCATATCGGGTACAAATTCCAGACCCCGAGCTGATACTGATTAGAAAAATCCAATATCACTTTGCCGGACCCGGGATCGAACCTGAGACCTCAGCATTGCAGTCATACCGTAATACAACTACGGCGCCGAGGCAGTGTGTTTGTCTTTTAGATTTTTTTTACAAAAATATTTTCATAAATGTACCGGTTTCATGTATTTTCTCTGTTCCTTTTGTTCTTTTTTTGTTTTATATGGCATCTATAGTCCGCTTTTGTTAGGTCCGCCTGGCAATCTTTAGAGGGGGCTTATGTTTGTTTAAACCTCTTTATTTCGACATGCTTTTGGACAAAATGACACGAAATCTTCAATCTTTTTGCTTCCAGACAACGTCGAAATAAAGTCACTTCTCTTTGGTCACTTCTTTGTTAGAAAATTTCAATCACAACAAATTGATTGGAAATGAAATTAAAAATGTTTTAAGTTTTAACGAGTTTCAGTGATTTAAGAGTGTGGGGATAATATGTCCCTAACTAAGCTCTTAAAAGCACCTATAAAATTGTTCAGGAAGGACATAATAACCTTCGTAATAATCCGGAGATATGACTTGGGGAGTAAGTAGCCGCTCATATTTGTCGTTCTTCATTACTTGGTTATCTTGAATCAAACAAGATCTTTGGTATCCCAAGATACAGGCCTAGCCTAGTTTGGGTACCCCTGGTAAATATTTTATCTTGTTTTTAGTAATTTCCTTGTAATTTATAAGTATCTCATATTGTAATTACAAACAAAATTTTTGTTATTTTCAATAAAAAAAATATTATTATTATTATTAAACATTATAGGTACGTCGGCACACCTAAATAGATATTTGAGTCTTGACTAAAGTTCTGATAGTAGATAAGTGATGTATCAACTTAGGTACTTTCCGCTACGAGACTATCAACGATTGAGTCACGAAAGGGAACTTACCAATGTATTCTTTGCCCACTTTTTTCGAAACCAATTATTGTGGCAGTAGGTACTAATCACAAATCATACCTATCTATAACTTTAACAATACAGATTAAATACATATCTACTCGTTAGTAAAAGGTGATAAACTACCAATAAATAATTAATAACTTAGTTATAGAAGAAAAACTCCGATACATAGCCGTGAAGCCCTCTTCGTCGATATCAGTTCTGCGTCACAAAGTATGGTTCCTGTTGGATTTGCCTGATTATTGCGAAGAACTGATCGTTCTAAAATCGCCCAACGATGTGGAAGTGCCCCTTACTGACTTACGGAAAGGGAACGATCCTCAACACCCATACATTTTAGAAGTATGGCTGCCTACCAATAGGATGCAATGTAAGAAATTAATTTTTAACATGATTCTTCAATGACTAATTTCTCTGAACCAACTAGTAACGACTTAGGTATTAGTAATACCTATTATAGTTTTATATTGGATGTAAAAAATAGCGTTATTTCTGAAAATCATATACGCTGTTTTGGGTATTAACGATTAATGTAAATCTTTCAAATTACACCAGTGCTATTGGCCGCTTGATCGTAGCGCAAATTTTTACACGTGCTGTGTTTGCGGCCACTTTGGTTTTCGGTATCGCTACGCGTAGGTATGGAAAATACACCTAGCGTGTGGCGAGCAACAAGGGTGGATAATAGATTTATTGTTTTGCGAAGCATTTACTGTTGCAAAATGTAAATAAAACGTTACTGTTAACTGACCAGTGGGCTTATAATGTGGCAAAAAAACGCAACTCGTAAGACGATGTTTAATTTTGATGTTTATCATTGATCGAGAGAGCAATACGTCAGTCACGTGTTAGTCGCTCAACCAATCCCAACAAAACGATAGAGTCGTGTCCTGTTTTTTTTTTTTTTTGCGATATTTTAAGCCCACTGATATTTTGTAAATTGCTTACGTAAGACTATAATTATTTTTAACCGACTTTCAAAAAAGGAGGAGGTTCTCAATTCGTGTGTTCGTATTTTTTTAAACATATTGATTATCCGGATATCGTAGTCGATGGTCAACACACTTATTATATTTAAATGCAATTTTATATATACAGCTACGACAATGGTTCCTAATAATATGCTAACAATGGGCGACACGGAAATTCGCGCAGTGAGTAAAACAAACGCAGACATCGTCTCTGAGGAACCAAGCAAAACCAAATTCAACTCCATCCGTAAGTATCGTGGTACGAATTTACCCACAGATTTACGCCAAAATATTTATTTCTTCAATTTGCTGTTCCCTGACCATTTCGAATGCGAGGTGTATATTGTCTGTAAACAATATTAATCAGGAACAGTAAACCCTAAACGTAATTTTTATTTTAATGATCATACTATTTGTTTATTAGTTACTAGCTTTTGCCCACGGCTTCGCCCGCGTTAATAAGTTTTTCCGGGCTAAAAGTACATTAAAACCTTCCCGTTGAATCACTCTATCCAACACATTTATTTGGATAAAGATTAATATTATGACGTTGATACAACTCTTTACAAATAATGCATTAATTTCGACCAAATTTGATTACCATAAAAACGGTTCTAGTAAGTTAATCTTAAAAGATAGACATATACTGTCGCGGACATTTTTTTAGATCATTTCAAGAGGAATAATTCTTTCATACATATATTTTTGGTATTTTGAACCGTTTTCGCAGCGCACGCAATGGAAGCCCTCAAGGATGAATAATTTTCCCCGTTTTTTTCACATTTTCCATTATTTCTTCGCTCCTTATAGTTACATCGTGATGTTATATAGCCTAAAGCCTTCCTCGATAAATGGTCTATTCAACACAAAAAGAATTTTTCAATTCGAACCAGTAGTTCCTGAGATTAGCGCGTTCAAACAAACAAACAAACAAACAAACAAACTCTTCAGCTTTATAATATTAGTATAGATTTGTTTCCCGGGTCGGGCAAAGTGATATTGAGTTTTTCTATTCAGTATCAGCTCGGAGTCTGGAATTTGTGCCCGATATGGCGATAGGCTCATGGGACGGAATAACGGCGAAAAGTGGGTGCACTAGTTGCGCCTCTGCCTACCCCTTCGGGGATAACAGGCGTGAGTGTATATGTATATATATGTATGTACTATTTGTTTACTAATTAGGTACCCCTCTTTTGTGCATCTAAAAGATAATTGAAATACTGTGAAAAAATTATAAGTACGTAGGTACCTATTTCCGGATACACTGGTTTAAATGGTGCATTCTGAATCAGTCAATAATTATTAAGAATTTCGTTAAAATGAAGAATATTGACGTTATCGTTAATATCTAAAAAATATATACATTATTCGAAATATTTCTTTGTCTAGTTTTTGGACCAACAAACAGGAAAATAACCAGTTGCTAAGTATTTATTGAGACAAACGAATTGCCTACCCGGAGGTTTACTTCGTACTAATATTGAACAGACGTACATAATAGTCATTATAGTAAATAATCGAAGCTATCATAGAGTCAAAGACTTGACTTTATTGATAAATATCTACTACCTAAAAGTGCCATTCACGTTACATTTGCGTCATCATTGGCCAGTGGCAATATTTACATTAATTTGCCTGTAGTTTTCCATAGTCGCCTTCTTGATCCAATGCCAGAGTACTATATGAACTCCCGGGAGGTTCTAAGTTCGAGAATAGGACGTTTAACATTTGGCTTTTTACAATATTTGCCTTGCTCGGGACTAGATTCCTGAAATGGAACAATCAAGCTGGCGGACCGAAAAATAATGTAAAAAAAACTGCTTGAAAAGTTTGTTGGGCTAATGACACATTGAATTAGAATAGATTCCTGAAATGGAACAATCAAGCAGGCGGTCGGAAAAATGAAGTAAAAAAAGCTGCTTGAAAAGTTTGTTAGGCTAATGACACATTGCATTAGAATAGTATGAAGCTAAGGGGAAAAAACTACGTACATTCACTCACATAAGTAGCTCAACAAATTGGAAACTTCAAATCGCCTATACACTTTTGTGTTCTTAGGTACAATTTTTTTTTCACTTTACTAAAATAAAATAAAAGGTATTTACTTTACTTGACTTAAAAAAAATCTTTCAATGAAACTCAACGCGTAGAGGCGATTTGAAATTTTGCATTTGTTCAGCTACTTCTGTGGCTGACTGTCCTTATCCCATAATATTTTCTTTACAGCTCTATCAACAATGAAGGAAATAAATGAAACGCCAGAAATTAATCACCTCACTGAGAGTCAACGGATAAATTTAAGTTATGAGAATTTCCGAAAATCTGATATCTCGTGTAGAATTTCAAGCACTTCCTTGTTCAAACTCAATGGAAGGAAGAGTCGAGATAACTTTATTAATGTGTTGTTAAAAATACAAAGTGATTTGTGCACTTTGAGCAACAAACTATCGCACCTGGAAACGCGAATACCGAATTAAATCATATTGTTTTTTTATTCAAATAAAGTGCTTGGTTCGGATGGATGTTTTTAAATTATAAAATGAGAAACAAATAAATTAATGGTATTAATTCAACCCGTCAAGCCCCACTTATATATATGTATAGATGTATGGGGAAACCCTATATACTTGGACGCCGGCGTCCGTAGCGGGGCTTGACGAGTGAAAATAATTGGTATAATAGGGTAGTTGACTACTTTTTTTTTAATGCAATCATGAAAAATGTATGCTATCCAAAACCAACTGGAAAAAAAATCTTAATTAGCGCAATAGTAAGTAAGTTATAAAGCTTTGAAATTTGGCAGAAGGGGTAGCTCTCAAATAACAGCAATACTAGGTTGTGACGTCACCAAGCACCGTCGGCCATAACGCTGCTTGCGTGCGAAAGAGATATCGCGATATCCCCGCCACGCCCCCACTTTTGCTCACAAGAATATTTCAAAATTAAGTAACTGTTTTATTTATAGATCGATTTTGAAGCTGTTTTCACAGAAGAATTTATTTTTCTGATTATTTTCTGTTGCATCTAAAATAATGTACAAAATCAAACATAGGAAACTACCCCATTATAATAAGTCATTAACGATATTTTGAAATGTATGTAGAATAAGGTTTCTCCCTCCCAATAATAATTATTATAAATCTTTGAAATACCTAATATTTTACTTTTTGTACAGGCAACTTAGAGGGGGTTTCTTAAGAAAATTAAACCATTAAATTGACTCAAAAATAAATATATCTCAAAATGATTTCATCTTAATATTTTACACTTTATAACAATTATTGTGATTGAAAAAATATTTGTGTTATAAAAAACTAAACTATGATTAGGTACTATGTACAATATTTCATAACAAATGTGTATAGAGGTATATTAAGACTAGTATTTGACCAATATAACAGTAAACATTATTATTTGACAAATAAATATTATTCTTATTTAGATAACCAAACTTTGGTGTAGCCAGACCGTATAATTTAAAGAAGAACAAAGCCAAATCATTTTTTATAAAAAAAAAACTACTTTACTCAATAAACAAAACCTGAATAAATAGTAAAATACTCGAATGACATTTCGATACTTCATGTACAGTCAGCCACATAAGTATCTGAACAAATTCAAAATTTCAAATCGCCTATGCGCTTCACTATAATTAAAACATTATTTTTTCTTTGTGTAAAATAAAGTAAATCCCTTTAATCTTACTTTTGTGAAGAGAAAACGAAAATTGGTAAGAACACAAAAGTGTAGAGGCGATTTGAAGTTTTTAGTTTGTTCAACTACTTAAGTGGCTGACTGTACTTAGCTTACCATCGTCACCTTTACAAATATACAAATATTGAGGTATTTTTATGGTAGCAATCATAGATAGCTTGCTAAAATCTTCACAGAATTTCTTCTTGGTTGGAAAAAAAAAATAGCTTTTTACCTGAATTGTAATTGCAGTCAACATATTTTATTAAACACATATCGAATATCTTTTCAGATAGTAATAAAAAGGTTCCTTGGTACATGCTTACCTAAACTATTTACAAATTGTAGCTTGAATTTAAACAAGCATTTGCTATAGCGTTCAAAACTGCCCAACAAATATTCTATTCATCGTATTTATTTGCGCAATGACTGTAATGTCATTGTATCCATTATCTTTAAGTAAACACTATACAGATATAACACGAGCATTGTCCAGGTATATTTCATTGTCATGAACTGCCTTTTGAATATCGATTTTTCATTCTGAAAAAATAAACTTGAATTAATTCAATTGTAACTATCTTCAAAATATACACAATCGTACTTATTAAAAGTTTTATTTTAATAGTGAAGTAATAATATAATTTCTCCTAGTCGAATTTCGGACACAGCGGCCAATCTCTAAAAATTGTCCAAGTACACAAGATGTATTATTGTGTACAATGTGTCTCAAGTTGGAAAACATATTAATAGTACACTGTATTTTGATTCATTCAAAACAAACAGTACAATACACCCACCCTGTATTCCTGCATATACGCACTCTTTATACAGCACTGACTCATGACTACAAAGCCACACATTCTTTCATGAGTGCCCAGTGCATACTCTATGCTTCTGATAAGGTCATTTGTCTTCAACACTAACAGGGCTTGACGGTCAACATGTTCTAAACATTGAGTTACATAGTGTAATATATTCGGTAATTCCTTTTGGAATGTCGATTTCTGTAAGAAAAAATAGGTATTACAAATAATGCTATGATTATAAACGGACCCACCTTCAAACTAATCTAGTTTTGGAAATAATATAATTTATTTAGGTTCGTAGCCGCTTCATGGTGGTATATTTCGTCACTTAGTTTAATGAACCATAAAAGTATATTTTAATTAGTGCCTAAGTATTTTAACATAATTATAATGAGAAGAACATACCTCTGCAGACGATGGTTTGGTTTTGCTGATTCCCAGCATAATGGAGTCCCATGGTCTTCCAGTCACCATGCATGCAAATAAACCATACAACTCCTGCCGTATACCCAATGCTTCAGCATGCACTTTCATTGCTTCCCGGTTTCTATCGATTATCGATAACCACAGTTTAGAATAATGATATCTAAACTTATCTGTGAGTTGCTAAAAGAAGAAAACATTCAATAACATGGCTCTATTAAAAAATACAACAAATAATGTAAAAAGAATAAGTTCACTTTTATAAACCTAAAATTAAAGTGATTTCTTGTATGTTAAACTTTATTGTTTTATTATAAACAGTTTTGTTTCTGCACCACCGAAAGGTTGACTGGTAGAAAATGCCTTCGGCATTAAGTTCGCCTTTACATTCGATGTATATAAAGTGCTGATAAATAAATAATATGTGTTAGGCAGTAAACAATCTAATTAAGAATATTATTTCTGTATGTTTTGCATGTCTAAAATGGGCTGGCTTTACTCAATAGTCGAAATACAAGCACTAAAACTTGTAAACTCCACCAAAAGATATATAATGACAATACATACTTTATAACTCACTAGTGCCTAAAAAAGTAAATAAATATTTTCAAATATCACCTCATTAACTTATTAACTTACAGCATACAAACCGTGATCCAGCAGAAAGACAGTGACATCCTTATCCCCTGGGTCTTGTCGCACCAGAATATTGCCAGGGTGAGGGTCACTGTGCACAAATCCACTTATAAAGATCATGTGCGAGTACAGATCACCAAGCTTTCTACACAAATCATATCTGTTGATTTTGCTTTTCTAAAACGAAGAAGTATTTTTGTGCGGGGCTCGGACTGGGCCAACACCCCGCAATGTGTTGTGTGAGTGCTGGATTGCGTGAGTGGGAATATGGCGATACCAGTGACAAAGTAACAAAGGCGTAAAATCGGGAAATAGCGTTTATTTCACACACACTGAATCGAAAGTTACAAAGTTCAGCCACAACGGTAGCCAAATTCTCCCGGCGTTAATATTCGGCGCGTAGTCTCTCGTTGCTACGCCGTAGCTATGCGACGTAGCTGGAAGTCGTCCTCGTAGCACCGTGCCACCGCTGATGAGGAAGGATGGTCCACTCTGCATAAGCGCCTGTTTCCTCTTCAAACTTGCAGACTTCTTCTTTCTTGCCGACTACTTGCTGTTTTCTTGATGTCCCGAACTATTTCTATTAAACAAAAAACTCCTAACACGTTTTAACTCAAAAATACAAAAAAACAAATTAGCTTAAGTACTCCGCGGCTATACCGTACGGAGCACTAAGAGGGCCTTCCCTCTTTCTAGGACCTCTTTTTCACTTTCAAGATTACACTTATTTTCAATTCGCGCCTAAGTTAAATCTATATGCCTAAACTATAAGTGTCTTGGTACATAGACACTAAGTGGCTCTATATACTAAACATCATAAAACAACCTTATGTGCATTACAAAGAAAGTTATCGTGATTTACTTACTCTAAGTTTAGCACAAACGATGCACACAAGCAACATTTCTAAAAATAACTATTTAAACTTTATACACATGTTCATCCCGCTACCGCAGCGGGGTAGGCAAAGTTCTAACCTACACTATGACACCGAATGAAACACTACACAGTTCATACCGGGTGAGTTATAAGCGTTCAATGACCCTAACGATAACACGATTTTTTCACTAAGATCACTGACTAAAGTCTATGACGTCACTAAGAGGTCCGAGTTCTATTACGAAATCGCGCATGCGCGGTATGCACTTTACGTTGTTCTCTCTTCGAGAATATGCGTCCTGCACATTCTCCCGCCGTGCATCACCCAGCGTCCAGGGGGTGATGCAGTCACGCTGTCGGGCAGGATGCATCCGCCGCTGGCTGCGGCGCGGCGCTCTCGGTCCTTGTGTCGTCAGCTTGGTGTATGACGACGATCCTCTTCACGGGTCGTCGCAGGACACCTCCGCGGGTGGTGATGTCCACTGTGCGCACCACTCCATCTGGGCCGGGATACATGGCGCAATGCGCCCCCGCGGCCATGTATTGCGCGGGAACGTGCCGTCTATGATGCGGACGACATCACCTATTTGCAGTTCGGGGCCCCGGCTGTGGGCCTCCCGCCGGTTTCTTAGCTCGGGGAGGTACTCCCGGAGCCAACGCGTCCAGAATGCGTCGGCGAGCTGCTGTGTGGCTTTGAGGTCGGCGTGCGCGCCGAAGTCGTGGTCGGCCGGGAAGTTCGGCACCGACCACGGGCCCCGACCGCCCAACAAAAAGTGGTTAGGCGTCAGGGCTTCCGGATCCTCAGGGTTCACCGACACGTGGGTCAATGGTCGGCTATTGACTGTTAGTTCGACCTCGGCGAGTAACGTTGCCAACGTCTCTTCTCGAGGGCTCCTCTCGTGGAGCACCGTTTTTAGTGCGGTTTTCACAGTCCGCACCAGTCTCTCCCAGGCGCCGCCCATGAATGGCGCGCCCGGGGGAATGAAGCGCCATCGGATCGCCCTCCGCGACGCCTCTTCTTCGGCGCCCGCGAGGAGGGTGTTGCGCAGCTCTCGTTCCGCGCCGTGGAAGTTGGTCGCATTGTCGGACCACAGCTCGACGGGGCTCCCACGACGCGCTGTCATGCGCCTGAGTGCCATGATTGCACCCTGCGCACTTAATGAGTGCACCACCTCTAGATGCACCGCTCGAACTGTCAAACATGTAAAGAGAGCTACATAGCGCTTTTGATTGCTGCGGCCCACGGTTACGGTGAGCGGACCGAAGTAATCAAGACCGGTATAGGTAAATGGTCTGTGATGATGAGCCAGCCGACAGGCAGGTAAGTCGCCCGTCACCGGCTGCGGCGGGGTCGCCGCCCTCTGGCGGCACTTCAAGCAGCTCCTCAGTGTAATCTTGACCGTCGGGCGTAGTCTCAGGATCCATCTCTGTTGGCGGCAGCAGTTGACCACGCTCTCGACGCTGGCGTGATGCAGCTCTGCGTGGACGTGCTCGATCCACAGCCGTGTTGCCCGATGCTCGCCGTCGACGACCGGAGGGTGCTTCATTTTTTCTGTGATTCCCGTGGTAGCTGAAATCCGACTATTTAAACATATCAAATTATTAATTAGTACAATACTCAAAGGATACAGGCGGCTATCCCGTGATACGGGTTTTCCTTGTGCGAGTGCACGTATTTCTTCGGCAAACACTTTTTCTTGACTCATTTTTATAATGAGGTATTCCGCCCGTTCTAACAGCTCAGCTGGGAGGGTCATGAATGTTATGTCCTCCGATTTTCGCGCGCTCCTCTTCAACGGTTTTTTCGACGTTTGAGCGCGTTTCCAATCCGGGTCCTTTTGCGAAGCGGCCTTTGTTCGCTTGTGATTAACGTAATCACACCGTCGCCGGAACATGCGCACTGCCTGCAGAGTGCGAGCTGTAGCTCTCAAGTATCGGGTCCAACTCGAGAACCGATTCACGTCGGGTAGGGCCTCTGAGAGCTGTGGCTCTCGATGTCCTGAGGTGACGGCGCCTACTCTTTCTTCACCGGTCGTGGTGATGATGCCCCTTTCTTCCGTGGGCCATAAGTCGGGTGGATTTCGGAGAAATTCCGGCCCATTGAACCATCGATGTCGCTCATCGAAGTTGTCCGGCACGTCGCGTGTGGCATCGTCAGCGGCATTGTGGCGCGTCGGCACCCATCTCCATTCGCTCGTTTGTGAATGTTCCTCTATTGCCGCGACGCGATGAGCGACGTATGGTTTGTATGATCTGGATCCTGTTCTGATCCAGCTCAGCGTTGTCCGACTGTCTGTCCAGTAGGTCGTTGACTCGGGTTGTCTTCCGTGTTCGCGCTTCACCGCGGCTGCCATCCGTGTGCCGAGTACTGCTGCCTGTAATTCTAGACGGGGAATGGACGTTAGTTTCAGCGGCGCAACTTTCGCTTTCGCTGTTATAAGCGAAACCGTGACCCGTCCGTCTTCATCTTCGGCTCGCCAGTATAGTGCGGTCGCGTAGGCGGACTCGCTGGCATCGGTGAACACGTGCAGCTGCAATCTTCTAGCTCGAGTATAGCCTAGGTAGCAGCGTGGCACGGACACGTGACCCAATCTTCTCAGCTGTGTGACCCAATCCGCCCATCCGGCGGATATGTCGCCGTCAAGCGGATCGTCCCATGCAGTGCCGCGTCTCCAGACCTCCTGCAACAGCTGCTTGGCCCTTACCGTCACTGGGGATGCAAGACCTAGAGGATCAAACAGGGACATTACTATTTTAAGCGCTTCTCGTTTCGTGGGCGCTTCTCTGATTAACAAGTTTGGCGGTATGCGCGCCAAATCCAAATTGAAGGCGAGTCTGTCTTCCGTTGGTCTCCAAATGAGGCCCAAGACTCTCTCCGCCTTTTCTAAGTCCACCTCTTCGCGGTGGGGACTTGCCGATTCGCCGAGTGCTTCAAGTACCTCAGGCGAATTACTCGTCCATTTTTTCAATATAAAATGCGCCTCACCGTGAATGTCGCGCACTTGCCGCGCAATCGTTGTCGCGCTTTCTATGTCCGGATAGCTGTCAAGGTAATCGTCCATATAATGTTTTCTCCTTATCGCGTCGACAGCTTCCGGATGCGTCGATCGAAATCTGTCCGCGTTGCGATTCATGACATAAATCGCCGTCGCGGGAGAGCTAGATGCACCGAAAATGAGTACCTTCATCCTGTATATTTCCGGCGGTTCGTTATCTCGGCGATCCGCTCGCCAGAGATATCTGAGGGCGTCGCGATCTTCCTCGCGCAATCTCACCTGCATAAACATCTCCGTGATATCCGCGGTGACTGCAAATGGGATGTTCCCGAAATCGCATCAGGACGGCGGGAAGAGGCTGCAACAAGTCTGGACCTGTTAATAAGTTATCATTCAAAGTGGTACCCTTTGTCTTGGCCGCCGCGTCGTGCACAACTCGCAGCTTGTCCGGTTTCAAAGCATTAAAAACTGCGAAGTGCGGCAAATACCATGTCCTTGTTGCATGGGAGGTCGCGGGGGCTGGCTCGGCGTAATCCTTCTCGATCAGCGCCTCCATCTGTTGGTTATATCTGACCTTGAGTTCGGGGTTCCTATCCAGCTTGTTTTCTATGTTGTGCAGCCTTTTCAAAGTGTTCTCGTAATTGTTCGGGAGCTCGACATTTTCTTTCTTCCACAGGAGAGACGTGGTATATCTTCCGCAGGGTTCTCTCGTGGTGTTGTCCTCCAGGATTCTCAGCGCCTTTTCTCCGGGGTCGCTCTTTGGCCTGCGGGGATCTACAAACAGATTATCAAGCAAAATAAATTCTTTTACGAGCTCCTCAGTTAGGTCGTCGGTTGCTGTCTGGCCGACGAAATTCACCCTGTGTCCTAGGGCTCTGGTCCGGCTCCCGTGTACCACCCATCCTAGTGGTGTGAGCGAGGCGACCGGTTGGTTCCTCCTCCCGGACCGTGTCTTGCTAGATATAAGCAAATGCCAATTATCCTGGCCTATAAGAAGTCGGGGTTTCGCTTCTTGCGTTTGTGATGCAGGCAGGAGGCCCTTCAAATGGGTACAGTCTCGCAGCGCCTCTTCAGGAATACGCTGTGCCGCCAATCTCAAGTTGTCGACGGTGCGGGCTTCTATCTGCTGCCGTCCCCGACTTCCCCTTATCTGAAACTTAACACGACATGAATTATTCCGTGTAGTTTTCTCTCCATCGTACGTGATTATGTGGAGCGGTTCATCCGGTCCCTCCGCGCCGATGTCCTTGGCCAGCTGATGGTCGATCAAACTGACCGTCGACCCGTCATCAAGTAGCGCGAAAGTGTGAGCCTCTCCCGCCGGTCCTGAAATGCATACCGGAGCTATTTTCAAAAATGACATTTGCGACGTCCATGCCGAATTTACCACCTCTTCATTGGTGGCCTCGTCGGTACTCTTACTCCTCCGGTCCGAGTGCAGCATCCTATGGTGATGTCGTTCACACCCGTCCGTGTCGCATTTTCGAGGCTTGCATGTGTGTTGCTTCGATCGAAATTTCAGGCACCTGAAACATAGCCTATGTTTTTTTGCTAAGTCCCACCGCGCGTCAACCGCGGCATCCCGAAATCGTGCACATTCGCCCATCGAATGTACCTCCTGGTTGCATACACAGCATGCGGGCTTCTGTTTGTCGGCGACGGTATGTATTCGTTGCCGGCGTGGTTGTTCGCCGCCGCTAGCCTTCACCGGGGCCTTGTCCGCGATGATCTCTGGCACGGCGAACGGACTGCATATCTCCGCTTCCCTGGCAATGAATCGGCTAAATTTTAATAAGTCGGGCTCACCTCTATGTTGTGCGGCGGCGAACTCATACCATTGCCTTCTCAGCGTCGGAGTCAATTTTTCCATCACCGCCTTCGTAACCTCCGGATTATACAGGTAGAAGGCACAATCGAGCGCTTGCAGGGTTCCCACGACATTTTCTATTTTCGTACTGAAAGTGCAAATATCTCGCGGCGAATCAGTGAGGCGGGGTAGCGCCCGGAGTCGCTCGATCTCGGCCAATGCGATCGAGTCCGGACGCCCAAACCGCGTCTCGAGAGTCCTCAGCACAGCGTTCGGTTCGGCGTTGGTGATGAGCAGCCCTTGTACTGCTTCCTTTGCTGTGCCCCGTAAGCTGCGGCGCAATCGGGACATATTCTCCAACGCTGTAAAATAACTTGCGGATTCATTATAAGCGGCTCTATAAGTTAGCCAATCTTGATGCGCACCGTTGAAAATGGGCAACTCCGTATACTTCAACGGCTGTCTATGTTGTGCAGCTTGCACAGCTTGCGTTATGGCACACGCAAGTTCACTATAATCGGAGTTCGGTCGCGCTGCGACCAATTCCCCGCCCCGCACTTGACGCGGGGTAGGCGGGGGCTGCGGCGGCGGCGGCTGTTGCGAAGCTTCATTTTCTCTTAACCAGGCTGCTACTACAGGCGGCGGTTGCTTCGCAGGCAGCGGCTGCACATTCGGGTTCGATGCCGCAGGGTTACCTGAAAATGTTATGAAATCGAGCGGATTATTTGATGCATCATTTGCCACTGGGTGACACGTTGGCGGGGGCACGGCACTGGCTCCCGCCGGTGCAGACGCCGGGATGTCCCAGGATGCGGCGGTGATCACTGGGTCTATGGGTTCGGGTGGCGGCTGCACACGGGATTGCGCATCTTGCACTTCGTGAGGTCGGTTATCAATCGCGAGCAGCTGACTGGTATGTAACCAGCTGTGAACGCGTTGATCCTGCTCGACCTCGGTGATGACGGAGTTAAGGTCATCCTCGCTATCTTCCGCTTCGATCTCTGCTAGCTTTGCGGTCGCTAGCTCTATCTTGAGTTTTGTGAGTTCGGCCCTGGCCTGTGCCAGGCGACGTGCTTTCGTTGAACGCCTTGAAGAAGTGGCTGGTCGACTTCGGGGCCGCTGTGGCTTCCTCTCTTCCGGTGCGGCGGCTTGAAGCTCCTCCGCAGCGGTGCCGGCAGCGGTATCCCTATCGGTGGTGAAACACGTTTGAACGGTGTCGGCGATGGTGGTCTCGGTGGCCTCAGTCGCAGACGTTGCTGTAGCAGACGTCGCGGTCGCGGACGTCCCCGTTGCGGACGTCGCGGTGCATGACGTGACCGTCGTTGACGCTTCCGTGGCCGACGCCGTTCGTTTCCCGACTGACCTTGTCACTGGCATTTTCCACACTCACGTAGATCCGGCTCGCGAAGGACCAGAAAATGTGCGGGGCTCGGACTGGGCCAACACCCCGCAATGTGTTGTGTGAGTGCTGGATTGCGTGAGTGGGAATATGGCGATACCAGTGACAAAGTAACAAAGGCGTAAAATCGGGAAATAGCGTTTATTTCACACACACTGAATCGAAAGTTACAAAGTTCAGCCACAACGGTAGCCAAATTCTCCCGGCGTTAATATTCGGCGCGTAGTCTCTCGTTGCTACGCCGTAGCTATGCGACGTAGCTGGAAGTCGTCCTCGTAGCACCGTGCCACCGCTGATGAGGAAGGATGGTCCACTCTGCATAAGCGCCTGTTTCCTCTTCAAACTTGCAGACTTCTTCTTTCTTGCCGACTACTTGCTGTTTTCTTGATGTCCCGAACTATTTCTATTAAACAAAAAACTCCTAACACGTTTTAACTCAAAAATACAAAAAAACAAATTAGCTTAAGTACTCCGCGGCTATACCGTACGGAGCACTAAGAGGGCCTTCCCTCTTTCTAGGACCTCTTTTTCACTTTCAAGATTACACTTATTTTCAATTCGCGCCTAAGTTAAATCTATATGCCTAAACTATAAGTGTCTTGGTACATAGACACTAAGTGGCTCTATATACTAAACATCATAAAACAACCTTATGTGCATTACAAAGAAAGTTATCGTGATTTACTTACTCTAAGTTTAGCACAAACGATGCACACAAGCAACATTTCTAAAAATAACTATTTAAACTTTATACACATGTTCATCCCGCTACCGCAGCGGGGTAGGCAAAGTTCTAACCTACACTATGACACCGAATGAAACACTACACAGTTCATACCGGGTGAGTTATAAGCGTTCAATGACCCTAACGATAACACGATTTTTTCACTAAGATCACTGACTAAAGTCTATGACGTCACTAAGAGGTCCGAGTTCTATTACGAAATCGCGCATGCGCGGTATGCACTTTACGTTGTTCTCTCTTCGAGAATATGCGTCCTGCACAATTTTGTATGATGAACTGTGATCGGACCAGTGACTTTAAATATTTCAATAATATTTACATGCCCCCATGATCATATTGTATTAAAATTTATTAAAGTATTCATAAACAAATAAAATATAACCTTTTTCGGTTTGTCACACATTATTCTCTTTCTTCAGAATTATTTTTTATCTAATAATTTGCGAATATAACACTCCAGGCAAATCAATACTAAAACTTCAGGTTGGGGGTGACAAAAACAGCTCACTGGTCATTGGAGGTAAGTGAATTTATGTGGTATTATAAAAAGTGTAAAGAGAATAAGTTTTCATTTTGAAATTGAGTATTTAAATATGATTATTAGACAGCTTAAAAGGTCAAGGTAATATTTTTTTATATTATTCTATTAACACTTTGAATGTGCCTCAATACAGACCAGTTGCATTGATCAAAATACATAACGTACACAAAGACTAGTGTGTGAAAATGAGCACTATGACCATAAAGGTTACACAAGAAGTGTGAACATCTACGCCAAATTTAATACTACTGCTAATTTTCACAGATTCTTGTAGAGCTTTTTTGAGACAAACCTGGCCTATAGTGCCACACTAGTAATGGACACCTTAAAACAGCATGTTGGCCAGTTAATATGAGTCTTTTAATATAAGCTCTAAAGTCAACACTATATCACATGAACTATATGCATATCATTATAATATAATGATGGGTACTCCATAATTGTACAGTATTGAGGTAAACTTCAAAAAATTTAAGAAACAAAATATCATTGCAAGTGAAGCCAGATGGGTTTATGTTCATAATTTCTTCGAGCCTATGTTTCCCATTTGTATCAAGCTTTCTAAGTTCAGACCAAAAGAAATTGTTGAAACAGGTACAAAGAGCAAAATATTATAAACTTACATCTATATAATTGACATCATTAACTTGGCCTCCATTTACATATTCCATCACAAGCACTCTCTCTGAACTGTAGTCCCAAAATACCTTTGGAACCTTCAACCACTTGTAATTGCTGAACAATTCCGCAACTTTCTCAGCATTGTGACCTTCTTGTAAAAAATCCAGCTCCTTTGCAATATTCTTCTTAGTTTCTTCAACTAACCATTGCAATTGAAAATCGGGAAACACTTTGGACATTGTATTGATTATAAATTCCATACATTTTAAATCTATTTTAATATTTTTTCTTACAAAGTGGTGCTGGACTTTAACAGCAACTTCGGTGCCATCTTTTAATTTGGCTTTGTGAACTTGTGCTAATGATGCAGTGCCCAGGGGTTCAGGTTCAAATTCATCAAACAACTCATTTGGCTGAAATCATCCATCATATAAGATAAATGAATTTTTTTAATGGTGAATAATAAAATAGTCATTGTTATAATTTTATGTAGGTCTCATTTTAATTCAAGCAATTTTCACAAGGCATGTTGTCAATACATGACTTGAATATTTAATCATTCAAAGGTGATGATATCACTAAGTAGGTTACATTACAATATAAAAAAATAGAATAAAACATTTATCGATCTAAAATTTGTCTTTATATTGTACGCAGACAAGTATGCTGAAAGACATTTATATATATGTTTATTACTTACATCCTTTTTCAAATCCTCTTTGATGACAGAATAAAGTTCTTCAACTGTGTTCTTTGGCGCGTTTTTATGTAATATCCGCATTGTCGTCACATATTCGTTAGGCAACAAATAGTCTAGCGCTCCGACGTGTTGGCCAACTTTGATATACACACCTTTGTTAGCTCTACACAGGTCAAGCAATTTCTCTGCCCCAATTTGGTGAGCATGACTTTTAACCTCTAAATACTCATCTGATGTTTTGTCCCATTCCTTGCTGTAAAGCATACTTTGATACGTTCTTCCAATCTCCACTGCGGTGTATGCTGTCCTCGTAAGTCTGACGATAGCCAAGGAATTGTAGTCTTCATCATGAAGCTTCAGAGCAGCTACAGTACCACCGATGGCAACGCTACCATATAGTCCGTATTTTACCACTCGCGGTATTTTCCTCGAGAACATTTTGAAAAACTTGTACAGGCACCTAATAATCACATATTATTTATGAACATTTTATTTAAAATCTCACGCAAACGATACGTGAGTAATGTCAGGATCAGTGTTGCCAGGGCCCTTGAGCAGTGTTGCCAGGGCCCTTGAGTCATAAGTTACGTTTCGTTTTCTGAAATGTTACATTTTTCCTGCAAAAGTTACATTATTGTTTTTTTTTTTTTTTTTTTTTTAATTTACGTGTTTTTAGGGTCGGAGGTGTGAGGCAAATAAATTGATGTCAGCAAAAACGCAACGGAACATAAATCATATACTAAAACCTTCCCTGAAAACTATACTTTTTTTTTTTTTTTTTTGTTGACGCGGAGAAAGTGACTTATTACTACCGCCCAGTGTTCAAGGGGAACGACTGAGCGGTTATGTTGGGTTCACTGTGCCTTACGACCCGACGTTGAGCCGCCCGGAAAGATGGAAAACGTCGGGCGACCGCCGGGCCGAGTCCCTAACCTATGTACACCGCACGGCATACCAACTAAAACTCCGCGGTGGCCATCTTCGGCGCATTAGGGACGGCTGCGGGCTTCCTCCGACTCACGTCTAAGTTGTCGTCCGCAACCGCCCCTGCGCGTACCGCTGTACCGGTCCTTCTCCTGTACACCGAAGGACGCCCTTGGCGTCCGAGGCAGCGTGAGACACGCTGCCGTCCATCACGGGGGTCACAGAAGTTGGCTAGACTAAAAGTTGGACGGCAGTGACCCCCGGAGGCCCCTATTAGTCGCCTTTTACGACAGGCAGGGGATACCGTGGTGGAATTCTCCAAACGCCTCCAATCCACAGGGCGGAAAAACTATACATTTGAACATCGAAAACCACATCCAAATCGGACCAGTAGTTTTTGAGAAACTCACGGCCATACAAATTTACATACATACATGCGGATCGAATACAGAACCTCCTTTTTGAAGTCGGTTAAAAACAAATCACAATCAGGCATTTCTGTAGCTACGAAACCGCGAACGGCGGGAACTCGCGAAGTAGGAAACGTGCGCGCGCACACTCAAGCAAAATCAAGTTTTAATGCATCCAGGATACGTTTGAGAATTAGATTGAATTGAAATGCGTTCGTAAACTGTTTACAATAAAAATCTAGTATTACAAATCTAGCTGTTCTCAAAAGTTACGAAAATTGCCTTAAATATAAAAATTACTTACATGTTACGCGAGGGGGTCAAAAGTAACGAAAAATGTAAGAAATGTAACCTTCTGGCAACGCTGCCCTTGAGTCGTAAGTTACGTTTCGTTTTCTGAAATGTTACATTTTTGCTGCAAAAGTTACATTATTGTTTTTTTTTTATTTTTTTTATTTACGTGTTTTTAGGTTCGGAGGTGTGAGGCAAATCAATTGATGTCAGCAAAAACGCAACGGAACATAAATCATATACTAAAACCTTCCCTGAAAACTATACATTTGAACATCGAAAACCACATCCAAATCGGATCAGTAGTTTTTGATAAACTCGCGGCCATACAAATTTACATACATACATACATACGCATCGAATACAGAACCTCCTTTTTGAAGTCGGTTAAAAACAAATCACAATCAGGCATTTCTGTAGCTACGAAACCGCGAACGGCGGGAACTCGCGAAGTAGGAAACGTGCGCGCGCACACTCAAGCAAAATGAAGTTTTAATGCATCCAGAATACGTTTCATTTTGTCATGGCGCTTTCCATTCAGAGCCATCTCTGAGTGTGATATGGAGTGAAATACTTTTTAGACCCGCGCCAGTTTTAGGTGCGTTCAATTTGGATGCGTTGAATTAGGTTGAATTGAAATGCGTTCGTAAACTGTTTACAATAAAAATCTAGTATTACAAATCTAGCTGTTCTCAAAAGTTACGAAAATTACCTTAAATATAAAAATTACTTACATGTTACGCGAGGGGGTCAAAAGTAACGAAAAATGTAAGAAATGTAACCTTCTGGCAACGCTGGTCAGGATTCAGGATGTCAATTTCTATTTTCTAATGTCAATGTCAATAATTATTCAAGATTAGGGCGAGATTATACATCCGGATTTCAGAATGGCAATCTGAAAAGAGAAACGGAATTCAGATTCTGAAAAACTGAACGTGTGCAGTGTTCACCTGGTGGACAGATAACGTGAAAAAGTTGATGTTCATGTTCTGTGTTCTTGTTCGTTTTATACTTAGAATAAGGACTATGTTTTATATCTATATAAAGTACTTTTTTTCTCTTTGGCAAATAAAGTATCTTATTCGCGCTCCATCTTGATGTACGGCCCACCAAGGTCAATTCCTCATTTTGTTCTGCTAAAAATTAGCGGCCATTAATTTATTACGTAAGACGATTTAAGGGGGGGGGGGGGTTGACCGTGCCCTATTTTTTTCTTACAAGAGGGTGGGAAGGTGTCTCGAAAGTTCTTACTCAAGATCACAAAAATGCGCAAAGTTAAAATTATATTTTGAAAAAGGACGGGCAACCACGCAAGTACTGACGTTCGCTCCGATGCGTATCGATAAACGATATCGAAAGTAAAAATAAACATCTCTAAAAATGGACACTTTGAAAAATGAACATTTAACCGATCAAGCCCGGCTCGGTTACATTGGCCCGGTACGTCATCTGTCAACAAGCGAAAATCGACATAAGGTCAATGTGGGTGCGTATAAGGTCGATTTTCGCTTGTTGACAGATGACGTACTGGGCCAATGTAATCGAGCGGGGCTTGACGGGAAACAAACTAAACATGTAGGTATTGATTTTTTCCTTTAAATTTTTAGGTAATAAATATTAAACAGAGGGAGAGGGAGTCGGCCTATTCTTATTTTTTTTATTATAGGGGGGAGGGGGTCGAAAACTTGTGAAAATAGTGTTACGTAATACATGAATGGCCAAAATTTTTAATTTTATATAAGTAAGGAAAGTACTGAAATGCTAATAAAAAGCAATTTTAGGCTAGATTTGGCATTAGGCTTGTGTGAAAGGCCCTAATAAACTAACAAAATTGTTTTAAAATACATTTTAGATTTAGTAATACTATGATATATATATTTATTAAGTGACCCCACCGCTCCGAGCATCATGCTGATAGCCAATAAATCATAATCTTTTAGTCCGTCACCGGAAAATTCTTCAATGTTTGTATAAATTATTGACGAATTGTAAATATCTGTATAAATATCTACATTCATTTCATATCTGTATCATATCTAGCTCGCTGGATGTGTGCACGATCGTGTAACTTTGTATATGCTACGCCCAGCGCTGTGATGTACAGCATGCTGTACGTTAAGGTGGAACGTGAATAAAACCCTTTATGTATTTTTAGTTTAGCAATACCTTACATTGTTTGTAATATATTTTTAATAACTGCAACACTAGAAATGTCATCTCTCTTTCGCGTCTGTGTTCCGTTTCCGTTGACAGACCTTTCGGTCCAAAATTCCCCAAAATGAAGGCTAAAGGAGAGGTAAGATTTGTGATATTAGTGATTTATCAGTGAAATTAGCGAACTCATATGTGCCATAATGAAATAAGATAAAAAACTGGATCGAATGGTATATAAAAGTGCCAACACGAGTGTTGATGGGTGGTGTGTACCGTACACGTTGCCGCGATGAACTAATGTTTTATCTCATACATTTATTCCAAAGCTAGATGGAAATCCTTTTATTAACCTCATTTTCTACTAAAAATTGATTCAAGAGTTATTTTAGACAGCAGGATTCACAGAAAACAACAAATGTGAATAATATCTTTTTAGGTTATGTCATGTTGTGATGCATTTGATTGGGCCTTTGATCCGTAATATGAATTTGGGAATCCAATAATGATTAACAGTTATAATGCTGTAGCTACATTTCGAGATCAAGAGGCTACAATAAGTATTATTTTGACCTGTCATAACAACGTGTATTGTTTTGTAGACCCTATCCCATAAATTGAATCTAAACCGTAGTTCTATTTAATATGATCATAATTTTTCAGTTGAAGGAATATGAAGTTATCGGGCGCAAGCTGCCATCTGGCAGCGAGCCAAAGCCGCCGCTATACAAAATGAGGATCTTCTCTCCGGATCCTATTGTCGCCAAGTCCCGCTTCTGGTATTTCTTGAGGCAGTTGAAGAAGTTCAAGAAGACTACTGGTGAAATTGTCTCTATTAGGGTGAGTTTTGTATTTACATTATTTCAATATCCTCCTAACCCAGGTATACTCTCCCTTTTTTTATATTATATGGGCCATAAATGTCCTAATAAGTCTTAATTATGGTGCCGCGGGCCACAACGTAAATTAATTGACTTATTCAAGTGTCTAAAAACATAATTACGGCTTAAAATTTAATGTAATTTACTTAAAGTATACACAATTAACTCAACTATTTCATGCCTATAACATTAGCCTACAGCTCAAGTCATATTGGGAAAAGTTTCTTTAGCTTCGTGGAACCTTTTATGTCATGTAGGCCTCTTGCAAACACTTGGTGGGCCGCATGTTGAGCAGGCCTCAGACAAGATGTCTAACTACTGGACATAATGAGACTTAGCAACTTATATCTCAAACAGTGGTGTTACTTTTTATGGGTGGTTGTATCGCTTACCATCAGGTGAATGGCATGCTCGTCTTGTCATTCAATACAATAAAAATAAATGCCTTTCCAGTCTTTAACTCTGATATTATTTCCTGATGTTATTCCCATAAATTTTTTTTTTATAAAAGGAATAAACATTGTAGAAAGGCAACCTGTCTGAGGGCCCAGAATTTAGGTTCTTCCAAAATTGAAAATTTTGTACAGGTTTCGACTTGACAGACTAGCAAAGTTTGTCCAGTATCTATGTTATTTTATCTTTTAAAGCACGTTAAGCCGTTGGTCCTGCACCTGATCTCTCTCCGGTCATGTCGGATTGCCGTCTCACCGGACTATGAGAGTGAAGGAATAGCGAGTGCACCTGTGTATTGCGCACACACTTGTGCACTATAATATCTCCTGCGTACCTGGCTGAGCTCCCTTGAGATTGGCCGCCGTGGCCGAAACTGGCTAGGAGGATTTCATATTTTATCTTTATGTTATTATTTTTTGTGTATTGATATGATTTTATCTTTTTCTGTAAGAAACTCATGTAAAACAATAATTCGAATGACAAAATCTGGTAGTTTATAAGAAAATCTTTCCTTTAACTTGAAATCAATACAGTACAGTTTTGAGGAAAGGTTGTTTTGGTTATGGAATAAGAAACTTAATCTCTTGGCAAACCTAAATTCCATGATAGCTATTATTATTATATTATATGTTTGTTATATTATACGGTATACCGCCAACATCTCATAACTAATTTCCAGATCCTTACAGCAACTGTACATTCAAGCCTTATCCCAGTGTATAGTTTGTCATGTGTGTACACAAACATACATGAAACATTTGTCCTTCACAGGGATAGGAAGTTGCAATTATGGCACCCACTTTTCACCATGTGTGATCTATTGAGAGTTGATAAGATCATCATTGGATTTATTCAGATTAGACTTAAATCACGTCTCTTTTATTTTATTTTTATATTTCAATCTTTTTTATTTAGATGGCTTCATATGTTTATGCTACATAGTTTATTTCAGGCAACCATGACACTTTTTGGTTAATATTGTTGCATTGAAAAAGGGAACAATTGTCTGTATGCCATAGCAGTTACAAATACCAAACTCTGGGCTAATACAAGAAAATCCTAATATTGCTTCATCTGACTTAGATTTGCACCTGAGACCTCAGACCGAAAATCGCACAATGCATGCAATACAGTTGTATTGCACCAATTGCCTCAGTAGCATAGTTATGCTACTGAGGCAGTTGGTGGAATAGTTGTGTTGTGTGAAAAATGTTTACATGGAAAATAAGGTCCTTGTCCTTCCTTCTTACTAGTATTTGTTCGGCCTAAACACAGAAATTCTTGAATAGAATAAAATGCATTTTGGGACATATCCCATATCAATCTATTCATAAATAGATTGATGTGAATTAACATGTTGGATCCTTATTCTAAAAATGTGCAAAAAAGGCTTTGTGTATTGGCAAAGGTCTTTTAAACATGTGAATCTGTGATATAAGATACATATAAAAAGCACTCCTTTGAAGTTGAATGCAAATTATTGAATTCTATATTGTATGTTACAGGAAATTCCAGAGAAGAGCCCCATCAAGATCAAGAACTTTGGTATCTGGCTGCGTTACGAGTCTCGTTCGGGTGTGCACAACATGTACCGCGAGTACCGCGACCTGTCTGTCGGTGGCGCGGTCACTCAGTGCTACAGAGATATGGGAGCCAGGCACAGAGCGCGCGCCCACTCCATACACGTAAGGAATTTTAATTTATTTAATTAAAGAATTGCAAGCTTTCTACCTAATTGTAGTGATAGGATGATATGTGAAACCAATCATTGTCAATAATTTATATATTCACTACATCTTACATATTTTTGTGGGTTAATTATGCGGCAAGTTGAGTTGTCTAAATCAATACTAGTATGACAGGACCAACAGCTAGAAACCATTCCTAACGAATTGTAAAGATTGAGGGGTATCAACAAAAATACGAAAACTAGGTTATTGAATAAAAGTAATACAGCTTGCACTCCTTTTGCAATAAACTGTTTCTGTTGTCTTGTTATAGTCCTAGTGCAGCACTATATAAAATTATTTTTTCTTATATTAGACGGCCAGTGAACAAGTAATAAGTACTTTATTTGATATTTATTATTGACGTCCATAAACACCCAGTGACCCCTACATGACTACAATATAATCATCACCTATGAATACTTGGCTATAATTGGCTATAATAAATAAATATACAGGGTCATTTTGACATTGCGTTAATAAATGAAACCACATACTTATCTCGTTGAAAATAACGTTTTCCACTAAGTTATTTTAACCATAGATATAAAATAAAAAAGTGCAAGTTTCGAACAAAATAAATATCAATAAAAAGTAACTATAAGTTTACATGCCCTAATGCCACTACTACCAGTCTAAGAGGATGAGTCGCAGCGGCAACATCATATTTTCAGTCAGTAAAATACTCACGTACACACCATATTCGCACTAAACTTAAAAATGATAAAAAAATCAGGAAAGTAAATTTGAGATTTCTGGTGAAAATATTCGTTTCTCATGGATGATTTTTGGCATAATGTTAGCAGAGGCAATGACGAGTATGTGGTTTCATTTATTAACGCAATGTCAAAATGACCCTGTATAACATTGAGCTACTTTTATTTCTTTGGATACTTTTAATTACCTCACTCGCCTTCATCACCTCTTATTATGTTTTAGTTGTAAATAATGATTGAGATGCCTTTAAGACTTACTCCAGGCCGATCGCAAAGATTGATAGCTGTTATTATGCTACACAATTTATTACAATTGGTAATGCCATGTTAGAATGTTTCGTATTTTGTAATGGTTTTGTTAGAGTTAATATTATTATTCTTCTTGGTGAGATCTATGGTTAATAATCTTTCTTTTCCAGATCATCAAAGTGGAGGTAATCAAGGCTGCCGCGTGCCGGCGGCCGCAGGTGAAACAGTTCCACAACAGTACGATCAGATTCCCGCTGCCGAAGCGCGTGCATCACTACAAGCGGCTCAACACCTTCGCGTACAAGAGACCAAGCACATACTTCTTGTAATTTTATTGTATGCGACTTTAATATTAATATCCATTTAATATGGACAAAAAAATGTGTTTTATTATATGACGGCGTATTTTTATTGACAACCATTTTAATATATGATCATTCACATTTATGAATATTTAATCATTGTGTTGGTGGCGTAGTTGTATTACGGTACAAATAAATGCAATGCTGAGGTCTAGGGAACCCCGGAAATGTGATATTGGATTTTTCTATTCAGTATCAGCCTGGAGTCTGGAATTTGTGCACGATATGGCGATAGGCTCGCCCCCTACCACAACATGGGACGGAATATGGCGAAAAGCGAGTGCCTCAGTTGCACCTCTCCTTGGGGTAGATTAAAGGTGCCATGTGTGTGTGCGTGTACTTTCTTAAAATCGACAAGGTTTTTTAAGATACAGCTTGGCAAAAAAGAGTATGACGCGGTGAAAATAAGAACTAAAACTAATTATTTGTTGCAACACTATTAGTCTTGTCATTTGTGTCAAATTGTTAGTAGATTCTGTGTCATCGTTGTTTACGCTAAGTTATTTTCGACGGAATTCTGTAAATTCTTCGACGTTCGTTGCTTGTTTTATTAATTAAAATGAATAAAACGATTCGTAGTAGTGGTAGAGCAGTGATATACCAAGTTTTTTTCGATGTTTGGCTGAATCTCAAGCGGAACAAATTTTGTCTCAAATTGACAATGTTTATCAGAGAGTTGCCGATATGACAGGTATTTATGCAAATTATTTACATTCTACAAGTCGAACCATACATTTTGCACTGGTTTATAACATGAGTAACATAAAATTTACGATATTTTAGTGTTTTATTGACAAAAGTTATGTTTACAAACCACTTATACACTGACTTAATTTTTTGATACTTGAGACATGAAAAAAAATATGAATGTTTTGAAAGTTCATGCATGTTTGGTATTTATTTTAGGTAAATCAATCAATGCTATAAGAAAATTTGTTGAAGAAGGTGAACAAAATAATGGCATTTTTTCTACACCTGGGAAACATCGGAAAGGTCGACCAAAAGAAAGATCTCGATGATTTTGACTTATGCGCAATTAGACAAAGGGTTCATTTCTTCTACACCGTAAAAAAGCAGGTATGTAATATATTTGATATTAGATTTTTGTCCCGGATTTGGCCATGGTAAAACGCTTTTGCGGGGTAAAGGTTCCAAAGAGAGAGCAATATTTAAAAATAATAATGCATAATAGAAATCTGCCTACAGAATTACAAAAACATGTTATTTATTTGCATGAAAGCTATATACACTCCAATGTAGGGTCCATTGACATAAAGGTAGAGATCTAGTACATAATTATTTTTTCTTAATGTTATTAACTTGAACTCATAATTAGTAATATTTTACTCCAACAGATGGCAGCTGAACAAGCACTTCTAGCTATTACTGCTAAAGATTATAAGAATTCCTGCCATCATATTATGAAAATTGAAAAGGAATATTATGATAGGGGTATGACTATGTATCATGATATTGAATAATTGGTTATTAACCACAGAGAAGACAGCAGCAGCGACACTGCTTCAGAATCAGATGATTTTGTTGTTGCAGGAACATCTAGCCAAGACACAATATAGTTTTCTGGGGTAGAATACTTAGATGAAAGTGTTTTAGAATCGGATGAATTTTAATAGAAATTTTTTATTATTTAAATAAATTATGAAGATATAAAAATGTTTAATTTTCCTAAATGTTTAAGATACAATGAACGGATATTAATACTACAATAGTATTTTCTAACGATGATTACACCAGCTCGAATCTCGCGAGAATAAGAAGGGCTACTAAATTATTTGATAACAAATAATTCCGTGATTGAGCAGATGCTTCCATGTAATATTATTCATAATTCAATGGACTCAATACTACTTACAAATTCAACTTATAAAAGACCTAGTGCAAAAAATAAACCTCTTTTCTTTTGCATGTATTATAAATCTCTTTGTTCTTCTATACAAATAATATTTACCTGACGATTGGAAATCATCCGTAAAGACTCAGTAGGTAAACAACAATAAATGAACAAAACTGTGAGTTACATCAAACAAGAGGTTTTCGTAAGAAATATTTTTTCATCAACAAGTTGCTTTTTTTTCTTAGTTGTGATTCCTGTGCTCTGGCCAAACCAAGAACCTTATACCCGCTATAATCTCCTTGGGCCAAACACAATGTGCCACGTGATACTCATTGAAAAATAACAAGTATCTAAACACTTTACGTCGTAGTATACTGGGTTGCCATATTAGTGTTATATTAGACTTAGGCGCCCTCATTAAATCCACACTCTTTTTTGCCAAGCTGTACGTATTATGCACCCGACTGATTAAAAAATGTGTTGTTTTTTTAAATATCACAAATCAAATTTGATTTTATTGTGAAGTCAGCATTAAATGAAGATGGGTGGAACTCCGTTGCCTCGTTTTGCGAACCAGTCATGTCCGAGCCGACTCCCGCACCCCGCGACCTTCGATATACGCTAAAATGGATCAATCAAAATAAAGTTAAGCCACATCAAAGTAATTTTATTACGAGAAGGTTCGAAGTCCCGGGACTTCTCACTATAAAACTTGATTTTAATCTTGAGTGTTCATGTTCCGAGACTCGAAAGTTTCGATACCCTAATTAGCATGATTCTATGGTTTGAGTATTCCCCTTATAACTACCATTTTAAAAAAGAGATCTTTCCCAAAAAAAATCCTTTTTCTGTGATGAGGTAACCGGATAAAAAAGATCTGGTGGTTTAGTAAATTATTCAATAATATTTAATTATTGCACTTAAGTCTCGAAAGTTTCGGTATTTCCGAGACTGAAAGCAGCAATTTCGAGTTTCGAAAATACAAAAAGTTGTCGAGCCTCGAAATTTTCGAGACCGTTATACTCGTGACGAAAGCCCTAGAAACTACCCTAGTGGCAAATGAAAGGGATCTTCCCAACAATTAATAGGAGACACGATTTGTATACACATTCAGTTGTGATCATGAATATAGGGTAGTTCGTTCTAAGTGCAACCAAAACATAGTCTGCTGCACTCAGGGTATCTTTTCGACGAATGAGCTCTGGATTAGTAATTCTATACAAATCTGCTCACTGGTTTCTGCGTTTGCCTTTAACAGACATCTATTGTTTACAAACTTTACATTAATTATAATAATTACTAAGAGCAGTAAGTAGCTAATTGTCAACATAAATAAAACAACATGAATTTTATAAAATAGACATATATTCTCATACTTATTTAAAATAATATTTGACGAATAAATTTTATGAGCATTAAAAAAAAACAAAATATGTTTCCTAAAATTACAACAAAAGAAGTATAAAGTCAATTATAATTATATAATACTAGCTTTTGCCCACGGCTTCGCCCGCGTTAATAAGTTTTTCCGGGCTAAAAGTACATAAAAACCTTCCCATTGAATCACTATCCAACACATTTATTTGGATTAATATTATGACGTTGATACAACTCTTAACAAATAATGCATTAATTTGACCAAATTTGATTACCATAAAAACGGTTCTAGTGAGTTAATCTTAAAAGATAAACATATACTGTCGCGGACATTTTTTTAGATCATTTCAAGAGGAATAATTCTTTCATACATATATTTTTGGTATCTTGAACCGTTTTCGCAGCGCACGCAATGGAAGCCCTCAGTGATGAATAATTTTTCCCGTATTTTTTCACATTTTCCATTATTTCTTCGCTCCTAATAGTTGCATCGTGATGTTATAAAGCCTTCCTCGATAAATGGTCTATTCAACACAAAAAGAATTTTTCAATTCGAACCAGTAGTTCCTGAGATTAGCGCGTTCAAACAAACAAACTCTTCAGCTTTATAATATTAAGTATAGATTCTATAGTCTATACATACAAAATGTAAAAGCAAGAAAACAATTTCTACACAATAGGATATTTTACTAGTATTGTTTTTTTTATGTAAGTTATTTTACGGTAACCAAATATGAAATAAAAATAATTTGATAATCCGACGACAGGATAATTATTACAATCATGGGCGTAGCTATAGCTGTCACATTGGGTTACGATATAAACATTTTAATGGCGTGGGTTCTTGCCTTTCATGACACAGTATTTTAGAAGCTAAGGGGGCGGGGGGGGGGGTAGTAGTACGGATTCCCCCCCCCCCCCCCCCGTTATATACGCTCATGATTATGATCAAAATATCTATGTTAGAACAAGGGTACACCAAAATAATCAGTATCGAACGGAGTTAATAGTAAAATATCCTATTCCAATATGTGTTAAGTTATAAAGAAAAAACATAATATCCTCTATAAAATGAACTTTGAATAGTCACATATCATTAACACATTAACATCGACTAAATATTTAATTATAAATAATAATAATAATACCTATTATCTGAAAAATATTATAAAAAACATCAATTACCAATATCACTTTCTATCAGAATGTTGTTAAATTCGGTATTCAAAATATTTCATTACTTTTGGTACCTACGCATGTTGTATAAGATTATAGTCCGTCCAGCCATTTATTTAACTTTTGACAGTTCGGTTTCTAATCAATTGGGGATGTACTAATGCGTTACCGATTCGATTTCTTGTAGCAATCGATTTAATTTATGTAGAAGTTTTGATCGATTAAACACATTGAAATGTTATTTTTACTCAGCATTTTGTATTGTTTTATAAACATGCCTAAGCGTTTAATATGTATATTTTCTGTTTATAAATTAATTCTGTAGGTATGTAATTAGAATATATTCTATACCTATCCGATATTATTTTGTCAAAATTTAACTTGAAAAGTTTATTTTATCTGTTATTATACCGGGTGGAAGGGAAACGCTCTCTATACCGGAACGGTAAGAGAGAAGAACCATAACATTAACGAAAAACTATATTCATTGGCAAAGCTAAGCGATAACACTAACGATTTTAGTATTTCCGTAATTCATGCGCGCGCAATGTAAAGCGTACAAAGAACTGGGCGGCCGCCGCGCTGCGCCGGGACCGGCCTGCGGTCCTTAACCCGTCAGCTGATGTTCGTGTTTCATTACGATTTTTTTAGAATATTGACCTTTTTTACTATGTTTTTCAGAATAATAGTTTGATTTATCTATCCATACGTGAAGCTGTACAGAAATTTGAGAAAATCCTACTAAAATTGTAACAATGCGATCGCGATTTTTTTAGTGCCATCACGTCAGGAATCACCAATACTATCACCTGTATTCGTTTTCGAGAGCGTTTCCCTTCCACCCGGTATACTTACACATATATAAAAAGATTTTTTAAAATGTACACTGCGACATTTTATTTTTCAATGCAAAAATGTTGAATTATTTTTGTTACACAATCAGTGGGCTTAATGAATATCGAATGATAATTAATATCGGAGCTGAACAGCAAGTCCCTTCACTATGGAAAACAAAAACTGGCATCCGTAAAATATTCAATTATTTTGTTTGGATTCCTTGTCAAGAATTATAAAATTTCATAGGCGTGCATATATTAAAAGTTAAATAAATGGTTGGACGGACTAAAGGTATCATACGTTACATTGGATGTTGCTTCCGGCTTCGGCCACGTAAAAAGCTTTTCCCGCCATAAAAATCCCTAAATCTCTGTGGCGTTCCATAGCGCCATCTCTACGACGCAAGCGCTTTCTATTTCAAACCTAGATTAAGAAATTAATTTTTTTCCGCGGCAGTAATTACCGGGATACAAACTAGCCTATTTGTTAATCCAGGACATGGTTTATCCGCGTTACAAATTTCATCCAAACCCTGTCAGCCGATCCTGCATTTACTTTTAAACATCCAAACATTTTCACAACAATAAGAAAATATTCCGATAAGTTTTCAAACTTTAGTATACAATAAATCTCATCTGAACTTAATTTCGCCAGTAAGATACCAATGTCCTGCATTAAGATTCACAGAATTTTGCAGCTGACGCTTACTTCCAATTATTGTGATTAAAATATCATTAAAATACTAGAAAAGATTTAATGAGCGCATGATCTATAATTATCTATCTTTGATAATTAAATTTAAATCTGACGGCAGCGCCACATCTGTGGAACATCAGTATTCGTTATTCGTTTTGAAATCTGTTATAAATTTCATTGAAAACTAGCATAGTAGTATTTTTTAATTTAATTGTTATCGTTCACAGATATGTAAATAAATATGCATGGAAGTTCGACGAAGTTAATTTCAAACATCACTACCTTATACCGCTCCTTGATTTACTGAATTCCTCGACCATAATATGACCCATAAATGATTGATGTGTTTTTAAATAACTAAGCAGTGAGATAATCTATGAAAATTATAACATTGTTACCTTTAATTGTGCATTTAAATTCACGTAAAAATCTTAAAATTTAATAACCCAAAGCAATTTATTTCGTAAAGAATTTATCTTTTAAAATCGACTTTTTAATTAGATTACTTAAATACATTTAATTTTAATTTTGACATAATGATATAGTGTAAAATTTATTATTATTGCTGCTATAGTTCATTTTACGGTACGGTCTTAGTAACATATTAAAATATGAATCAATCAATATATAAGAACAAATCAATTATCAAAAGTAAAAATTGAGTATATCTATCGGCCGAAATGCATAAACGACCTTCATAGATATCATAAGATTGATCGTGGAAATGTGCCATTCAGCCACACTAGAATGTAACAAGCACGATACGAAGGTCCGTATCGTTTGCTTGTGATTGGCCGAGAGACCAACGCGTGAGTCACGTGTTAATTTCTCGGCCAATCACAATGAACATCTAAGGGGTCTGATAAAGTTCACCACAGTCCACAACGCTCACATATAACGTATTTTCATTGTTTTATTGTCTAGATCGTACTAAAGATAGATGATCGCGATTATTTATTAAGTTCGGTGAATAATTTGAAAAAAAATATACAGAAAAATTAAATCACTTGGGAACTCAAGGTCTCAAAATGATTTCACTTTAATGTAATTGTTTGTTTGTTTTCATTTATATCCAAAAAGTTATCAACCATAGCCTATATTCAGTCTTCCTTTTTATGAGACATTAAAACTAAAACGACCTAATGAGATGACAAGCAATACTCTACGCTATATCGCACGCGTGTTTCGCAAATCATGCAGTATTCATTTTCCATTCATATAACTTACGCAATTTGTATATCCATTGTTCAATTTTATTACCATCAGATACTAGTGGATATTAAATGGATATACACTTTCATAAAAATAAATATACGAAACTATAAAAAAGAGGAACTACAAGATAGAATGTATGTCGTTGCTAGATAACAATCTCCATAAATACATTCCTATGACATGCCGTACAATAGGATATAAATTTAATAACTAAGTAAATAAAAGTGTTGGAATAACTAAAAGAACGGGTGAGTACAGCTTCCTGTGTATTATCGAAAATCATTGGAATGGAGTGGTAAGTTTAATTGTAAAAATTTCCCTGCTTTTCACAATGTTATAAATAAAAACTATTTGACCACTTGAAACCTTGTTTCGATAATATGCAGAAGATTTTGAACCCTTTCAGGAAAAACACTGTAACCGACATTTCGCATTTTCCACTAGAGCGGCTTTATTCTACCACAAACATTTTTGATATACATATACACTCACGCCTGTTATCCCCGAAGGGGTAGGCAGAGGCGCAACTAGTGCACCCACTTTTCGCCATTATTCCGTCCCATGATGTGATAGGGGGCGAGCCTATCGACATATCGGGCACAAATTCCAGACTCCGAGCTGATACTGAATAGAAAAACTCAATATCACTTTGCCCGACCCGGGGATCGAACCCGAGACCTCAGATTTGCAGTCGTACTGTAATACAACTACGCCACCGAGGCAGTCCATTTAACATTTTTGAAACATTTTTGAATTAATAAAGAAAGACTCCACATATACTTCTTGTATGTGTGGAGTCACCATTGCTGATTGCAGGAGGAATACTATGATAAGAGATCGTTCTAAGTTGAAGGATGATGTGATAACTAAGATTGAAAGAATGCTGAGATGGTTTGGGCACGTGGAGAGGATGGATGAAAGACGAATCACGAAAGGTGTTTATCGAACGAAGGTGGATGGTACGGCTGCAAGGGGACGCGCCAGGACAACATTCTATAACCAAATAAATGATCTTCGCCGAAAAGGGCAGTAGGGCTAGGACGTGAAAAAAAAAACACGATGCGTCTCCGCTTCGTTTTATTGTGATTGATTGAGTGACTGACGTTTCAGTATCTTGATGTTTACAATTGATCGAGAGACCGACACGTCAGTCTCTCAACCAATCAGAATAAAACGAAGCGGAGACGCATCGTGCTTTTTTTTCACATTCTAACCCCACTGGTCTTCTTCTTTGTCGTATTCTTCATTATTGAAGGTCATGCCCGCTTTGGTAAGCCTTGGTGATGGCGCTGATGAGCCGCTTCCACTCCTGTCTTGTGCCTATCGCTGAGGATCCGTGAGGCAAAGGGCAGGTTAGGAGTACCCTTAACTGACGAAAATGTATGAGAACTATGAATGTGGAAGAGGCGAAAAAGATTTATGAAGATCGTAGTATGTGGCGTTCAATAGTCTCTGCCTACCCCTATGGGATGAGAGCGTGAGTGTGTATGTAAGAAATAAGCAGTTTTAGCAAAAAGTTCGCACTTTTGGTTTCGATATTTTTTCTAAAGAGTTGCATTTGTCGATAAGACGTGACATGTAGATAGGACTGCCATCACCCCAGAATTCCCCGGATTTTTCCTAGTTTGAAGGGCGGCCGGGGCCCGTAAGGCGGGGACACTTTTGTTGTCAAGGGAAATCCATTTTTATAGATGAGCGATAAATTGAAATAAATCTTAGTTAAAAATTCATTCATTTCCCCCGCATTCAAGAAGGAGCGGCAAAATATTTTTTCAGAGGTGTCCGGGGAAAACCCTATATTTCGCCCAAATGGTCGAGATTTTTGGCGTGTTTATCCGGCGTCCGCAATTTAGATGACGGCAGCCCTACGTGTAGAGCATTGTCAGTAAATAATAGTTTACAAATACAACACTTTCAACGCCACTTTCGCCGCAGCCCGTTTTGCTTGCGACTTGTTCCTTCCGATTCCGTAGACTGTGATTCGTTCGTTCTTCGTGAATGTGACCGGCACCATTACCCTCGGCATGTCCGGGTCGATTACAGTCGGGTCTCTGTGAAACGTCAAAGTACAATGAGTTTGGGTTACCAGGGGTCTAAGAATGTGAAAAAAAAAACACGATGCATCTCCGCCTTGTTTTATTGTGATTGGTTGAGAGACTGACGTATCTCTCGATCAATCACAAACATCAAAATACCGATACGTCAGTCACTCAACCAATCACAATAAAACGAAGCGGAGACGCATCGTGTTTCATTTTCACATTCTAAGCCCCCAGATGTCGCTTGGACTGTAGCGGGCTGACGCTGTCGCTTTACTAGCGTCAGTGTACATATTTTTTTGTAAGCTTAAGTTGATAGCATACATACTAAAAGCTTGTATAAATCTTAGTTTTAAACATTGTTTCTCAGTAAGTGAATTATGTATGCAATTGTTCAGGAGAAATAAAGTTGTTCTTAAACCTAAACCTTATAAAGATTTAATAAGCAATTAAAAATTAATTTACAAATGAATATTTCAATCGTTTTTTCTTAGTAATTGTTAATAAAATAACAGGTTTATAACACCCTGTATACTCACCCGAACGAAGGGCACGCGTGTATGTTCTCATACAGAATACGGACGGGCTGCTTGGGAACGCACATGGAAAATTCGTAGATTTCTCTGTGCATGATCTTGTACACTATCGACCACACAGTCTGGAGGTTGCCGCCGCTGTCCAAGTATATCGCGCCGACTAAGGCTTCGAATATGTCGCTCAACACCTGACAATAAAAAAACTCAAATGTAGCATCCTGATTATCCAGAACGAATAAAACTAAGGATGCTCCGTATAATCCAAAATACGAATCGATTTCACAGTAAAATTAAACGATATTAATATTTTAATTAAGTTTCATTGTGTAAAAATGTGCGCGTGACCGTTATCTGAATGATGAAATGATATTTTTTTCCGCCCAATGCCTTGAGATGACCAATTTGGGTCCGCCCCGGGTCACAAAAACCCAGGTTACGCCCCTGCTGTGAGATGCGTATCTAAATCCACTGTAATATGCTACAACAGGCAGCCTATTGCCGGAGAGTATCATTTAACTACTTTTGTCATCGAAAACGAACAGTTGCTGTATATTTAAATTCCAAGAAGCGTGACGAGGCCAGAGAAAGAGTTAGAACTTTTAACCGTAAAAAGATAATAGCAGAACTATACCTTAGGCACATCCACATATTCGGCGACTTGGCAATCTTCTTCGTCGATTAAATACAACACGTCCACGATGATGTTGTGATTGTGCTCCTTCTGATGCTCTACGAACTTCAGAATAGCCCTGGACAAGGTTGGGTTCAGTTCCGAGCATAGGTATCTGAAATTTGTTAATTATGGTATTTCTTGGTCCAGCATTTCTCGAAGGCTAGACGGTAGTAATAAGTCACTTTCTCCGCGAAAGCAAAAAAAAAAAAAGCATTTGATTTTTTTAAGTATATGAAATTATACAATTCCACCGATTACCTCGGTGGTAGTTGTATTACGTTACGACTGCAGTGCTGGGGTCTCGGGTTTCTATCCCTGAGTCGGACAAAAAGGTCAATTGGGTGTTCTCCATGTTTTTCTACTAAGTATCAGCCCGGAGTCTGAAATTTGAGCCCAACATGGCGATAGGCTCGCCCCCTATCCCATCATGGGAGGGAAAATGCCCGGCGAAAACTGGGTGCACTAGTTGCGCCTCTGCCTAACCCTTCGGGGATAAAAGCCTTGAGTGTATGTATGTATGAAATTTAATACTTTATAGAATTTTGAATAACCTAAATCATTATTTGTTAACTACGAGTTAAAATGTAAAACTTTGCCATATTCTATCTAAAAGCATTTATTAGATTTCGCTACGCAATACGGTATAAGTGAAGGTTAAGTATAGCGATAAGCACCAAAACTGTCATATTATAATAGTGCAGAGAATAATTTCGGCGAGATCACTGCTTATGCTTCTGCCTATCCATCGGGGGAGTGCATACAAAAAGTCTAAAGAATGTGAAAAAAAATCCTCACTTATGGAGTCCCAATCTGACTGTGAACGCAGCAAAAGTTACATTGTTGACAAGAGCCGACCTCAAGTCGGTTATCTCGCCTGGTTTCAGTTTGTCGCTGTTTTCGTAAATGTGTGACGTCACTAGGAAATCCAAAATGGCGTCGCCGAGAAACTCGAGCCGCTCGTAGGATTCCGTTAGCCTGTTACGTATGTAGGACGCATGGGACATCGCCTAAAACAAAATACATTAACGATAATAGATTCTATAAACATTAAACAGTATCTAAATATTAAGTAAAAAACAAAATTACAGAAACTTTGGGACACGAGAGACACTCCCCTTAATGTCATTATCTAGTAAACTAATATGGATTAGATCATTGAATAAAGATTTTTTTTTTTAAATTTAATCGCCATGCATGGTAGAAAATGCGTATTTATACTAACGTTCAGCAAAAATGACGGATCGTTGAATTTGTAACCCAAAATCTTTTCTATATCTGGCCTGTACCCATTTAGAAGAAATTCGACGTCCGCAACCGTAGATTGATGTTCTGTTATAACAGTGGGCACTTGTTTGTTGAGGAATGTTGCAAATTTGTCCTGGAACAACATATAAAATAACAATGCAGCTACATGTACAGTCAGGAGAGTGTATGCTCGACCACCTGAAGGATCTAAAAAGTTGCTTACGCCTGCTGGTCTGTTAGCAACATGCTACTTATAACTAAAGTAGACGATAAGAGTTACCTGCTGTTTCCTATGTACATCTCCGAAACAATCGTACCTGCTTGGTAAAATATGAAAAATGTGCGTTTTATCTTAAGTGTACTAGCACGACATTGGGTGATTTAGCTTCACACAACTTCCGAGTTTTTATACTTATGGCCATTTCAGTGCCCATACAGAATGCAACACATGGCTTGTTGCTTCATCAATTTACCGAGGTGAAAAATGAAAATGGCTGAGGATCAGAATCTATCACAATATCCACAGAAATTATAATCAAAACGTATGCAGAGGCGGCGCCGCGTCCATTCATGCCGTGCTTTTAAGTGTGTTTTCTTCATTCACGGGGATGAAAATGTATTTCATATAAATGTTGTAAGTAGGTAATATTATTCAGTATTCTGTGGTTATATGTTGTTTGAAGTTCTATACAATACCCATGTGACATGCACAAGATGTTTTTTTTTTATCCTTAAGGTAAATGTCCCTTATTTCGGCATCTTAAGGCTTTAAGACTTAAGTTTTTTTTTAACATATTGCTAAACATGATATCAGTTTCAAAGCATTTGTGTGATAAATATTGATATTTTGTTATTCATTTAATGCATGAGTTATGTAGTTTTAGTTATTTTTTTTTATTAATTTAATTGTGGACCTCTTGTTTGAACGCTATTTCGTGAGTCGATTTATTGCCATTTCAAAGAAATTCTATGCTTGCATTCACCTTTTTTGAAATCAAATCAATAGAGTATTTTACTGTATATGAGAAAAAATCTAAAAATATATTATGGAGATACCTTAGCCAAAAAGTGGTCGGAGAATGTCAGTTTCAGTTTATAAAATAATTAAAAAAATATATAATTAATTTCAAAGTTTTCAGTTTTTTTAATCAGTTTTCTAACACCATGAAATAGTAGCCGCCACAGAACAGAGATAGAGATAGAACTATAAAGTGGGCGTAACCTTTGATACACTAGTTTAGAATGCAGTACAAACTCACTGTTTGAACGGTCTCAGTCGTCATTGCGCATTGTCAAAGGTTTAATGATTGGAAAAAATATTTAAAAATATTAAAATGCCCTATTATGCTATTCTGGAATGCAAAAATAATAGCCGTACCAAAAATGTGTCCCACGGAGGTATTTCGTACCATCGGTAAGTAATATTTTCTGGTATATTGCTATTTAGTTGAAAAATGTATCTTGATTTTCTATGTCAAACATGACACAAAAATTACAATTTAAAATGTTCCTTATTCTTTTCACTATATGGTTAATTGTCGCAAACGAAAATCAGTTGTTCTAGAATGATTTGCCACCAATTCATAATGTCATCGCTACTCAATTAGTGCATGCGTGGTCGATAAAATATTATCGATAATTATTAATTTTTCACTGAAGCGTTATGTTATGCAGAAAAGTACGAAAAGTTATCTGATGCATGATCCGCTTGTGATGCATAGCTGTGGTCGATATAATAATTAATTAATGAAACAATACTAGATTGTTAATTTTCAGTTTTCCAAAAGATCAATTTATTAAGAAAAGTTGGATCAATGCTACGGGAAGGTTAAATTGGTTTCCTTCCAAATTTTCCGTAATATGTTCAGAACATTTTGTAGAAGATGTGTAATGTAAAAAAAGGGGAAATCAATATTTTAAAGTGAATGCAGAAGCTCATATAAATATTCTAATTCATCAATCAATAAGTAATTATAAGAAAGCCACACACCATAATATTTATTTTATTGTTTTATTTTACTACATAAATTTATTAAAAAAAACTATAGGTTATTATTTAAAAATACACTTTTTAATCTTATCTTACTTCTTGTCTTATTTTAGTAATATCATAAATGCAAATGTTTGTGGAAATTTTTGGATCTCTGTATGTCGGGATGTTTGTTTGGTTTGTATGTTTCTTAGAAGTAAACTCAGACATTTGGCACACGAGTAGATCATAATACCCTTTTTTTCGCGGAGAAAGTGACTTATTACTATCACCTAGCCTTTCAAGGGAGGCGACTGAGTGGTTTTGTTCGGTTCACCGTGCCTTACGACCCAGCGTTGAGCCACCGGGCCGAGTCCCTAACCTATGTACAACGCACGGCATGCCAACTAAAACTCTGCGGTGGCCTTCTTCGGCGCATTAGGGACGGCTGCGGGTTTCCCCGGGCTAAAGTGTCTAAGTTGTCGTCCGCAGCCAGATCATAATACCCTGGATTAACACATATAGGCTACTTTTATTCCGGTAATTTGCTCCCATGGGATATAATGGATATTTTTTCTATGCGTCGTACTGCGTTTTAGGGGCCTTTCTAACGGGAAAAGCTTTTTATTGAGACAACACATAGTGTTAAATAATTGTTTTTAATTACATATAAATGTGCCTGTCTGCTTTATAGGTTAACAATGTTTGATCAGCTATGTTACTTGATATTATATTGTGAGTATTACTTGATATCTCATCGTTAATGTTATTTCTTAGGGTGGTGGATTCCAAAGTAAACCTGAAATCATAAATTTAAACGCAGGCGTATCTTCTTCAAACGAAGCACAAGAAATTGTTGCCCCCAAAAAGCGTAAAATATTACCGAGTCAGATCCAGGTACAAAATTAAACAACTTTTGCTTGACGAGACGAGCATGTCGGTCAACAAGCGATACGACCACTCATAAACAGCACAAAGCACTATTCAGTTTGGAATCAATGCAGTTACGCCGAGACATTGCCTCACTTAGTGTATTCTATCGTCCGTGTCTTGGTGAGTGCTCTGGACAAAAGTTTAACCTTAGGCCATCCTCACACTTCCTTAGGGGAACCACGCGTGCTGGCTTGCGAAACCACTGCTTAGTGATTTCTTCTATCTCAGCCCATATCAATCGGGTTAAGAAGTTCGTAATTTTGCTATTAAACTGTGGAACAGTTGCCGGGCACGAATGTTTCCAAGTCTTATGATATTGGGTCCTTAAAACGGAACTTGCAGAAGCTATTAGCAGGCCGGCATAATTCTGCTGTCCGTCAAAGGATATTTTCTTGCCTTGCCGGTTGACGTTTTGCTTAGACGTGAAGTCTACTCTTACTCTCTTAACCCCAGCAGTGAAATCACTATGATAAGTATATATACTCATTATAATTTATTGCAAACTAGCTATATAAGCTGTGTAGCTAATATAGTATGTGTAACATACATATCTGCAGTATTGAAATTATAAAGTAGGAATTTAAAATATATACTTAAAATTTAAAATAATTTTTAATTTACTGAGTTAAAATTGTATTCAAGACAGTTCCAACAACTTTTCCAGTACTTATCAAATTAATATTATATAATTTTGTTATAAGTCCATTTCATTTATTAATGTTAGTTATAAAACAAACACCATCGATAGGTTTACAAAAAGGTAACGTATGGGTGCAACACTATTACCGGCATGCGTAGCGTACTGGGTGTCATTCAATAACTTATCTTAAAACAACTGCCATTGAGTTCTTATGAATGCCATTGCGATTATACGCCATCTCGCGTGGACTAGCGGTATGAAATCGAATTAAAATCAAAATTCAGACTGAAGGAATAATGTCGTATGAAGTCATGTGAATTTTTAGAATACGAAGTTTATATAATGGCATTAAGGTTAAATTTAATGCAAATGATTTTGTATTATACGCTTTATCTTTATTGGTGATTTTGGCCAATCATAATGAAGAGATGATAGTATGCGAATATATGCATGTGTGAGTTTGGCGACACTGGTTTTCTTAGTAAATTGATGCTAAACTCTATCCATTCTATCTTTAATTCGTGGTAGCCGCCATGTTATTAAGTCAAACGGCTTTGTAAACTAAAGTGTCAACTGCCAAATTATCAGCGAATTTGTTTTTGTTTACAAAGCCAAGTGACGTCAGTACCACAGAGCAATATGGCGTCCACTGCGTCCAGCGTTTTTGACAAATTACGCGCGAAATTTGAAAATGTAAAATTTAAATTCATTTTATGGCACTTATCGTTGAATAAAATTTTTGAGTTATTTTTTTAGTGGTTTAATAGGACTATAGTATAATTAAGACATTTTTCAAAAATGAGTGAAATACCCTATTGCTAAGGAACAGAAAAATAAGGTTTAAAACTGTTAAAGGTTTTACTTAAATGGACTTACTTTTACCTTTCTGTAAGCTTAAGAAGTACGAGCGCTAACCTTACGGTTTCAAGTAACATATGCTCATCGCAGCGAGGCCGTGGCCAATTGAGAATTTCGAGCATTGCGTTGCTCAAATTTTAGTTACCAAAATGTTAGTACTTGATTTTTTAGATATTTTAAGGAATTAAGACTTTGTACCAATGTATAATTTAAATAAATAATGTTTAAATTTCTCATTTTTTGCGCATAAACAAAACTAACGAAGTAACGTACTAGCACGAACTAGTGGCCGTTTACCTTAGTTAAGGAGCTTTGCTACGACGCACGTGCCCATACACTCGATGATTATAATCACTACATAGTATATTATGATTCAGGTCTATTCATTCTGTTCTATAAAATGATGAACCCTAAACCAAGATTATTGAAATGGGACCACTTCGCGATCCTTTTTTTCTAAATGAACAAGAGATCAAGGAAATACGCTCACAATTTTCAGAGAAATCAGTGTACATACATACAAAAAAAAATACAAACACACGAATTGAGAACCTCCTCCTTTTGGAAGTCGGTTAAAAACAAAGTCGCTTCCCGCTATCTGTCCCTATGTATGCTTAGATCTTTAAAACTACGCAACGGATTTTGATGCGGTTTTTTTCAATAGATAGAGTGATCCAACGGGAAGGTTTTTATGTACTTTTTATCCCGGAAAAACTTATTAACGTGGGCAAAGTCGCGAGCAAAAGCTAGTTATATTATAAATAGGTACTTATTCTTACCTGTGGAGGCAGAATCTTCAACCATTCGATTACTTTCACTGCAGCCAACACTCCACCGCTAGCCAAGTATGTGCCAATGATTGCTTCCACACAGTCCGCCACTGACTGAAAGAATAACATTAAAATAATAATTGTTAAAATTACAAACCATCGACTGCCTCCATCGCGTTGTATTGCGTGGGCAGTACGACTATCGCGATGAGGTCTCGGCTTCGAATTTCGAAACCGGGTCGGGCCAAAAAAACATTACTAATGTCATGACTGGGTTTTTCCATTGAAAAAGAACCTCCTTTTTTGAAGTCAGTTAAAAATACTCAGTCACAGAGTCAGGAATTTCGTGGTGTTGATACCCCCGTGCCTCTGAAAGCACGTAAAGCCGTTGGTCTTGCGCCTGATTCCTCTCCGGTCATGTCGGATTGCCGTCTCACCGGACCAAGATTAGAGAGTGATGTGTATTGAGCACACACTTGTGCACTATAATATCCTGCGTACCTGGCTGATATCCATTGAGTACCATTTTTTTTTGTAGATAATAATTACATCACTATCGCGTGTATTGTAATTGTAATTTTAAAGCAAAGAAATCCCCTAATTAAAATTACTCCGTAAATAGAAACCGGCACGTGCAGCCAAACCGATGTTTTTTTTCTCATAGGTATTCGTAAGACGAAACTTGTTTTGCGTTGTTTGACGTCATTCAAATGTTATGAAAGCTCAGAGTAAGTATAACTACTATACAGCGCGTGTATGCAAGTGGGAACAATAGGCACGGGTAGGAACATCGTCCTGCGCCGGCCGCAAGCGCTTGTAGTCACTCGAGTAGGAACGGTGTGCGCACACGCGAGTGAGATCTATGCGAATATTTGATTATTAATACTGCAAAATGGTTAAATGGTATGTGGAATGTTGTAAAAACGACACTCGGAAACACACTAAACAGAATTCTAATGTCACATTTCACAGGCAAGCCATATTTCAATATATTTTTAGGTAAAATTGAAATCACGCGTCGCGGTATGAAAGACGCACGGGAGGCGAACGCTTGTACCCCCCGCACTGCCCCGCATCCCGCTTTTTCGATAGTGATGTTATGCGTCGATACCAGAATCGATGTAATATTTTCATATGCATACGTATTTATTACTATCGAAGGCGATGCTTAATATAATGTAGCTTAGGTAACTGTTTTTGTCTGTGTGTGATTTTTAAGCCAATTAATAATTGCGTTTTTGTTTATGAAATGAAAGAAATAATTACTGTTCCTAAAAAATTACCGATTACGATGATATTTTTAAGCTATTGCATAGCTTCTATCGCGGGCCTTGACAGCATAAGTTAGCAATCATTAAGATATCTTTTTTGACATTTTTTTAACATTGGTAATAAATATTTCAAAAACTAGACGTGACTAATTCCATTGGCGGGAGGAGGCGTTCAGTCGTGGGGAGCGTCCGGCCCTGAAGGAGGTGGAGGCCAAGAGGGCCGCCTTACGGCGAGCCGCCGTGGAGGAGTGGCGTCTCAGGCTGGAGGCCCCGTCGTGGGGGCACCGGGTCGTAGAGGCCGTGCGTCCTGTCTTTGCCGAATGGCTGGACAGGCGCCACGGAGCGGCAACATACCGCCTGACGCAGGTGCTCACCGGGCATGGCTGCTTCGGTGAGTTCCTGTTTCGGGTGGTACGGATAGAGGAGTCGGCCGTGTGTCACTATTGTGACAACTGCCCAATGGACACGGCCCAACATACGTTGGAGTGTTGTCCAGCCTGGGATGAAGAACGCAGCGCTCTCAGAACAGTCGTCGGAGAAGACTTCTCGCTGCCGGCCGTGGTCGCTTCCATGGTTGGCGGCCGGGAGGCCTGGCAGGCGGTGGCCCACTTTTGCGAGGCGGTCCTCTCGCGGAAGGAGAGTGCCGAGAGGGATCGCCAGCGCAGTGGTGATCCCTCCCGCCGCCAGACGAGACGTAGGAGGCGTCGGGTGGACGACTGACCGACGTCTCCCGCCCTGTGGATTGGGGGCGTTTGGAGAATTCCACCACGGTATCCCCTGCCTGTCGTAAAAGGCGACTAATAGGGGCCTCCGGGGGTCACGGGTGGGCGCACGGTGCGATATTAGCGCTCTATAGGTACTTACTTACTCTGAGTATGAAAGCTTTTACAATATTATGAAAGTTTATGAAATCTTTAACGTGCCAGGGGATAGGTAGAGATTAAACAAACATACTCAAATCTGTAAATATGAGTATTTTTTAGAAAATTTTAGATCTTTATTGATTGTAAGGATTCAAATATTTTTAACAAATCGAATTGTCTCTGTCGTATAAAATTTAAAATTTAGCAATCCACTGGGCATCCAGTTTCAATGGGGTATATTACACAGTCAATAATATCACGCGATACTCGCTTTCTCATGATAATATTGATGCGTATCGCAGTATCGTGATAATATCGCAGGTTATAGGCATAGTGTTTGCGATATTGTGATAATATCGCAATTCCAGGATCACAATATTATTAATACGTGATCAAGACATGCCAAGAAAGAAATAGGGTATCACAATTTACATCCTACTACAACATAGTATGGTAGTTATAACACTGCAGGTAGGAGGCGGTAGTGATTTATCTTCACGCCCTTTTCTCCATGTCAGGTGTAGGCAGAGGTGTTATCACACCCATATTTTGCCACCTACCACCACCACTTTCCACTCGCCGAGCACAATTCTAGGGTAGATACTGAGAAGAAAACCCCAACCCATATTGTACTTTCCACCACCGGTATCGCCCCTGTACAGCTCCAAGACTCCTTAATAACTCTACAATTACTAAAATTCACATATTAGCACTTTTCTCCATTCGGCCGCGCCAAATGGAGACGGCTGCGTTCGCTCAGAGGACGAAATCACTCTGGCCATTCGCCGTAAGATCGAGTTCTTGAAACTGAAAGATCGAGTTCTTGGCCAGAAAAGCCGACTAGCGTCAGGCAACGGGCAGTAGGGCCATTAAAATAAAATAACATATAGCACTTTCCAAAAATGTGAAATATAGAACATTTACAGGATTGTTAGGAAGTTGGTTAGGTGGTGGTAGGTCTCTCTCGTAGGTATGCAAGGAGCCGTCTGGATAGGTATACCACCGCAATGTCTATTTTTACCGCCAAGCAGCAGTGTGCATGAACTGTTGTGTTCCGTTGTATATAATTCTCCGTAAATTTCCTTTACCTCTAAAGCAAACGATAATTGATAAACAATACACACGTAACTTCGAAAAGTCAGTTGTGTATTGGGTTTTGATATTGCAGCGTTATCTATCCAATTCATAAAGATAATACTAAATACCTTATCAGATACAGCTTGTGAATGCACGTAACACTGCATGGAGTTCTGCGCGCCCCTTTCAGGTTCTGGCTCTGCGGCACCATCACTTTCATTGTAGCGCTCCATGATCATCCCGAGGCTGCTGTCCGATATCACACCAGAAAGCACTTCATCATCAGGAAAAGCCATTCCTATTAAAAACGTTGGGCGGATCTGAAAGTGAATGTTTGATTAATATACTAGTGTTAGACCATAAATGTTTTTTGTGAGGGTATTAATGACATGATCTACAATTTTTGCTATAAAAGCATAGAACGTTTGACAGTTGATCATTGACTTTCGTGCCGGTCGTTCGTTTGGTGATATTTTTTATTTAGTATTTCTGTAAAGTCAGTGGTACATATTTTTATTTAAATCAAAACCGTTGCAGTTTCTAATATTAGTCTAATAGAACCTCTTTGTTTGAAGTCGGTTCAGAATCATAGCGCGCAATTATTTGGTGTTAGGTTTTAATCGCTGCTGAAAAGAAAACGAGGTCGACAGTTTCGAAGATGGGAAGATGAAATAAAGATCGTAGCAGGGAAAATATAGACTAGAAAAGCGATAAATAGAACTGCGTGGAAAGAAATGGAGGAGGCCTTTGCCAAGGTAGGGCAAACAGACCAAGTTGTCGGTGTCTCCGACTCGCAAGACTCGTTAGCATAAGTTGTTAAATTAATTTAAAACTCTGTGTCTGAATAAAGGCTTATATTATTATTATTTAATCGCTGCAGCTGCGATGTAACGTGGGTTCTATATCTATGCACCGGGATGTCTTTGATTATATTCCCAAGTTAGTCACACCTAGGGCCGTACTAATAGATTCAACTCAGTTTCGCTTTGAAGTACGATATCAGCGGAGACGCTGTCTAAGGTCCCATATTAATATCAACAGATGCGTCTAGAAATCTTTAGGGTAGACATACTATGTCTAAATATATATATGCCTATGACTATATTATGTTCAGTAGTGGACTTAAAGTGGCTGATGATGTTGGTGATGACATTAACAGCAGCTCAAAAAAAATAAGCTACAATATGTGCCAGATTTTGAGACTTAAGTTTTGTTTATATTATAACAGCGCTTACTCAGCTGAGGACAAGCTCTTAAACTACAGCGCTTCATTTATTAAATAGTCCATTTTATTATCTCATTTTATTGATTTGAGACCTTGGCTTTCGAAGAATCAGAGAGAAAGGAAATAGGATCAAATAGGATTTGGATCTCTTTAACAATGATTTAATTGCCAGCTAAGCTAAGTAGGTACGCGAACAAAAATACAAAATCAATGTTCAATTTAAATTTGGCGCCGCGCCGACTCCAAACACAAAAACTATAATTGCAAAGAGTACATTGCTTGCAGCTTGACTTTTAATAATTTCTTATGAATCTGCATATTAAGTTATAATTATTTTTTGGTTTGTAGGGGGTTTTTGAAGCCGTTTTTATTTTCTTACTTAAGCAGTTAAGAAATGCCTGATGGTCGGCACGTTGGTGTCCACGTGGAGGTTGCGATTGCGACCGTACCACGGGGCACCAAGAGCATGTCTGAGCATTCTATTTTGTAAGACCTGCATCCGCTGAAAACGAGCAGGCGGTAAATGGGCGAATACGGGCTATGCGTACGTCATGATAGGTCGAATGCAAGTCGTAAAGATCCGAATCTTGTTGCGGATGGACATTTTACTTTTCCTGTTTAAGAGCCAATGCAATTGGCCCATCGCGAATGCGGCTCGCGCGCATGCCGCGTTTATATGTGGGATGAAGGTCAACCTCTGATCAAGGGTAACTCCTAGATATTTGGCTGTGTCCGTCCAGGAGATTCCGTCCAGGGGATGACCTGCTTGGACATGCGGACTGAGAGAGCACCGGTAGGCATGCCGATTCGAAACTTGTCGTGAATGTGCTCCGTGATGCGGAGTACCTGATTCACGCAACTGTGTCGACATAGGTAATAATCAGACCGCTAGATGTGTATAGTGACTAGTGATCAGTGATCATCGCTACATAGTTAGAGTGTGGCAGCATATCTTAAAGACAGTAAGTACAAAGTACATTTCGATGAATTTATATCGTCATATACATTAATTTAAGACTTATTGAAGACTCGCTCGAAGTTGTTCGCGGCTTCGCCCGCGCGGATAGTCTTTACCGCTACAAGTTCCTTAAACACAGTACCACGTCAGCGTCTATAGCGAATTAGATTAAAAATATTCATTATTTCCCATGGGGCCAGATTACTAACGCCATAAAAAGTAACCTATATGTTATTCCATGATATGATCTAGATATAAAAATACAAATTTGCTCTTAAACTTTCGCATTAGTGCAATATCCCCTCCACGTCCCCACTTTTACTCACAACAATATTTCAAATACTAATAACTGCTTTATTTTTCAACCAATTTTGATGCTGATTTCACAGAATTTCTTTTTTGTATTATTTTCTGTTATACATAAAATAATTTACAAAATCAAACACTAGAAACTACCCACTGTTAATCCAACACGTGTTCTATATTTGTTTTAAAACTCATTGAAACCCGTTATCAAATTTCTACGTTTATTTCTAACAAACATCTTTACCAACTATCGCATTTACAATATTCGTAAGAAGTATTATGATTAATTGACGACAGCCGAGATGGAAATTCCATTCGAAATTTAAAATATCCTATATATTACGTTTATATGTACGTGTAGTAGTTGTTAAAAGAATTCCAAGCGATCTTCTATGAACTTTTGAATTGGCAATTCGGAATTCTACCTAGCGGTGTTCTAAAAAAGAAGTTTAAGTAGGACACTATAATAGGATGATTAAGTATAAATAAGAGTGCTGTTTCAACTGTATTGAATCAAGTAAAAACGTACTACCGGGTAGGGTCGCAGTTTGGCAGCTTCTGGAAAAAAGTCGACACATAAGTGTCCTATAGCACCTAACTCTCTATTTTATCTAAAATACTTCGTTTATCTAATCGTTTTAATACAGTCTTACACGTGTGACTGATTGCCTGCTTTGGATCGTGTTTGCGGTGCAAACAATCGAATAGAATAAAATCCATATGTGTTGAACATTTACAAGTTTAAAAATATATTGTGTCTCGAGGTGAGTGCTGAAATAAGTGTTATTGGAGTCTTTTCATTTAAATGGGACCATTAGACCTTCAGGGTAGGGTTGCCAACTTTTTTTGTTCACAAATAAAGAACAATGGTTATTTAAAGGTAGAAAAAAAGTACATTTGTCAAATGAAGTACGATTTACTTACTTTATAATTTGGCTTTAAACATACTACAAATAAAATTATATCTACTGCACAGGATGTTTACATTCTACCTATATCCTGCTAAAAATAATTAAGTAATTATTGTTTTTAACAGATCAATTATGCTTTATTTTTTGGTCTTGTCATTTGCTATTCAGTATAAAAAACTAAGAATGCTGAAGTGGCGGGAATCGACAGTAAACATTTAATTAATGTAAGTATATTTTTTTTTTAATTGTCATGCCTATTGAATACTTGGTGCCAATTTTTGCCATTATTTTTTGTTTATTTACTCAAATGAAATGAAAGTATCATGAAGTGCAATAAACCGAAATAATGTACAATTTACAATTACATTTGTACTTTTGCAAGTTTGTATCAAATAAACTCAAAAACTACTGGACAGATTTTAAAAATTCTTTCACCAATATAAAGCTACATTATTAGTAAGTTACAAAGGCTACTACTGGACAGATTTTAAAAATTCTTTCACCAATATAAAGCTACATTATTAGTGAGTTACAAAGGCTACTGGACAGATTTTAAAAATTCTTTCACCAATATAAAGCTACATTATTAGTGAGTTACAAAGGCTACTGGACAGATTTTAAAAATTCTTTCACCAATATAAAGCTACATTATTAGTGAGTTACAAAGGCTACTGGACAGATTTTAAAAATTCTTTCACCTATATAAAGCTACATTATTAGTGAGTTAGAAAGGCTACTGGACAGATTATAAAAATTCTTTCACAAATATAAAGCTACATTATCAGTGAGTAACAAAGGCTACTTTTTATCCCGGAAAAGTACAAACCGGGGATTTTATCCCGGAAAAATATAAACTGGGAATTTTATTCCGGATTTTTTTTTCTCGTGAGTGAAACCGAGCGCGAGCAAATAAGTATGGAGATAGTTTAAGATCTAGGGAAGAACGTGGGGTACTGTTTATCGCTAGTTATTAATAAAGTACGTGTGGCAACCCTACCCCAGAGGCAAGAGAAATACATTTATTATGAATTGCAATCAAATAATTGTTTAACTGCATGTTTGTAAAAGAAACATAACAGCATATTTGTGCCAGTATAGGTACATCTCTTTAAGAAAATTTGCCCATGGAAATTCTCCATCTAAAACATGTATTATACCTAATGTGCACTAAGGATTAAAAAACGAGTCCTTGTCCTTTCCATTTTTGGATTTAGATAATTAACGAAATTACATTTCTTAATTCATAGCACCTAACCTAATACAAGATATTATAATTTTTAAGAAATATACTATTTTAAATCTTTGTTATCTATTAAACTAATATCATAAAGCTGAAGAGCTTGTTTGTATGTTTGTTTGGTTGAACGCGCTAATCTCAGGAACTACTGAACTGATTTTGAAAATTCTTTCACTAATAGTAAGCTACATTATTCCTAGAGTGCTATAGGCTACTTTTTATCAGGGTAAAATTGTTTTATCTTGGAAAAACATTTTCACGCGAGCGGATCCGCGAGCATCACCTAATAGTAGACAATTTAAAATACTTATAAGTGTATTAAAAAATGAATTTCTTTATGAATGAATTAAAATACATGTTGAGTTTTTTGGTTAGTAGATTTAATAAAAAAAAACCTTTATAAATTTTTGAGACTGAGAATTACTTGCGCCTCAACTAAGGCGCAAGTATTTCTGAACTGATATACCGCCGATTACAATAAACGATCACAATCCCTCTTTTTCGATGCATCGCAAAAATTTACCAGTCAAAATATATATTTTTTTCTGACATGTTAAAATCTTTTACTTATTTTGAAAGAAATAAATACAGATTTACTGCTGATACAATGAATATATACATAAACATTTTAATTGCATAAAGAAAAAATAACAGAAAAATAGCAGTAATAGTACCTATATTATACTCATATTGCGAACAATGGGAACCATCATTCCGCTGCGTGTACTGCAGCGCTTATTTTGATTGGTTTATTATTGGGATTGGGTGAAAGAATAGATTAGGATTGTTTATTAGATTAATAAATAACTGCGTAATTAACGACTCATCATCTCCAAGGATGGAAAACCATAGGTACATATATAATATAGGGCAGCGCAAAGAATAGCTCTAGACGATTCATGGATCGAACCCAAGCCGCCTCAAAACTGGGCGCGCAATAAAATCCGTAATAAAAACATGGCAAATATCTCAATGAATCACCAAAGAATTTTGTTTATTTAAAACTTTCACATCCCGGCATGAAGGACATTAATGTTATTATGGGACTCGCATTCGAGGTGTCTGTGCGACGAGTGTAATGCAGTGCGTAGTACTGTTAATTATATAATTAAAAATGCTGAGTAGAGTCGCTGCAGTTAAATGACAATCGAGGCCTTACTTAGCTCATCATTCAGTTCAAAGTTTTTATTGAAATAATAATCAAATGCCCGTGGCCATTATAGTTGGCCAGCACAATTGCAATGCAAATATGCCCACGAATTAATATCATAAAACATAAAATTATATTCATAAAACTTTTTACCAAAAAGTATAAGTAACCGACTTCAAAGTGCTTCAAACCACAAAGAAAAAAAAAATAACTTTGTTTTCGTATATTTGTTCTAGTATTTGCCTACCTTAGCAATGGCAATTTAAATAAGGTCCCGATTCCAAATCTGTGTACATATATAGTAAGCGAATATAAACCAATTTTTTTTTTCATTGCATTGGTTTTTAAATAGGTCTTATTTTTTGTTAAAAAGATTTTGTTTATTGCTTTTTTGTTAGAATTCTGGAATGGTGTATGAATGAAAAAAAATGAAATCCTCCTAGCCATTTCGGTCACGGCGGCCAATCTCAACGGAGATCAGCCAGGTACGCAGGAGATATTATAGTGCACAAGTGTGTGCGCAATACATAGGTGCACTCGCTATTCCTTCAATCTCATAGTCCGGTGAGACGGCAATCGGATATGACCGGAGAAAGATCAGGCGCAGGACCAACGGCTTTACGTGCTTTCCGAGGCACGGGGGTATCATACCGCCAACTTCCTGACTCCGAGCTGTGACTGAGTACTTATTATAAGCTGGAAAAACCCAGTCACAATGATTTTTGACCCGACCCGGAATTCGAACCCAGGACCTCAGTGCGCAAATCGTACTCGTAACGCGTACGCAATACAACTACGCCACCGAGGCAGTCAAATGGTGGAATGGTATAAACAATACATCATAGATATACGATTACGGCATTCGCGGGTAAACTTCAGTGAGTTATTGAAGAGTTCCATTGTCTATCTCTGAAGACCTTCATCAGATCGTAATATATTATATACTAAAACATTCCCTGAAAAATATGATTTTGAATAACGTAAACCCCATCCAAATCGGACCAGTGGTTTTTGAGAAAATCGTCGCCATACAAACTTAGGTGCATACATGCGGGTCGAATACAGAACCTCTTTTTTTGAAGTCGGTTAAAAATTCATACATCGCCAACCATATGCTGGTCGTCATGACGATCAGTATTATAATATTACTAGGTGAAGCTCGCGGCTTTGACCGCGTGAAAACCTTTCCCGCTACAACATTTCCTAAATCACCATCTTTAATTCTATACCTACTACGCCAGCCCCATTTACTTAAAAAAATCAGATTACAAATTCAAACATTTCCGACGGAAACAAATTATCAGCATAAAAAGTTGTATGTATTATGTTAATCCAAGAGTAGGTTTATCAATGTGCCAAACGACATGTCCAAAAATGGGCCTGAAAATCTAAACAAGACAGTTTATGTATAAAAATAAAGAAAGAAGAAAAAAGTCGTTTAATTTTAAAGGCTTCCGATTTTAAGAAGCATGTTTAATTTTGTTTGGCTTGAAAACTACACGTTACATGAATGTTATCAAAAAGGTGGTTATGAATGTAGGGGACAAATTTGTTAATGGATGTAAGTTTCATTATAATATGATGCTCCCTTTAGTAACCCTAAAGTTTGAGCCTCTTTAAATTTTGAGGTCCAGCACCCTTACACTTGTTGTGAGGAGATATCATTTTTTTTTATAGATCAGCGATAAATTGAAATAAACCTTAGTTAAAAATTCATTCATAATAACCCGCATTCAAGAAGGCACGACAAAATATTTTTAGAGGTGTCCGGAAAAACCCATATTTTGGCCAAATGGCCGGGATTTTTGCCGTGTATATCCGGCGTCGGCAAATTAAGTGATGACAGCCCTACCTAGCCCTACCTTTCATCTATATCCGTCAAGCGGTTACTTTGTGTATTTCTAACAAACATCAAAACATTCGCATTTATTATATCAATAAGAAGTAAGATAACATTCGTTTTGTAAGTGATGTTAAAAATAAAACGTACTTAGTTGAAACGAATAAAATTATACGTAGAATCTCACATTTATATACCCACGTAGACGAGAAAACTATTCAAGCAAACAATCGACGTTGCGAGTGGAAAACAAAATTTACACGAAACACGCCAGGGGTAAACGACCGCTGCGCTGATAGCTACTTCACAATCCATCATACAGAATTCTCAAGCCCCGAGTAATCAAAATTAAATCAATAAGAGCACTTTACATATTATCTAAAATTATTCCATTAATTAAGTACCGGTACCGGAAATATAAATAAATATTTTTTTTATTCATATTTTAATATAAACAAAATATTTTTTATATTCCGGTACCTATGTAATGAATGGAATAAATTGTTACGGTTAATATTTCTCAAAATTTCTTAAAGTACATTTTAATTTAACATTGATATTTGATGGTATAAAAAGAAGACGGAATAAAACATTGACAATATTCAAAATAGGGTAATCCAACTTAAACAGCTTTAAAATGTTTGATTCACACTAGTGTTTAGGTCATGCATCCATTAAAATTGAATCTATCCCCGGCTATATTTGGCTATCGTATTAGTAGAAGGGATCCCTTTGGTTCGCCTACTTTTTTTAAACTATTATTTTTTCGCATTATTGACTTTGCATAATATGTATTGGAATAATAGTACTATCGCATAGTAATATTTTGGCCTACTACTTTTTTGTCATAATAAGCTATTGGAATAATTTTAGCTGGACTAATTTGTATTAGACTAATACGCATTTCGCATATCATGTATTTAGAATATATTAGGTTAGCGAGGAGCGAAGCTACGAGCGTGTTATGTGCATAAGAACCACCGCACGAGCCGAGCGAGCGAAGCGAGAGTGCCGCGGCAGCGGCCGCCGAGCGCCAGAACCGACTTTAAGTTGTTTCCAACTCAGACAAAACCAAACATGAATGATGCTTATTTATTTTTATGACTTTTGATATTTATGCTTTTTGACGTTAGTCGTTCTGATGGTTGTGCTTTTTGTATTTATGCTTTTTTATTTTATGCTAAAACAATTATGCGTAATGATTATTATGCACATTGATATTTAGGCTTAAAGCTAAGATGCGTAACAATATTATTACAGAAAAAAATATTCAATCCAATAGGGAACCTTAGTAGAACCATTATTCACGTTGTTGCTTATCCAGAATAGTTAATATAATTAATTAATGAAGATTTACAGGAGTTTCTACTTAGGTGTAGCCTAAAACTATACCTTCCATACTAGCTTTTGCTGTGGGAAGAGAAAAACTATAGTCATTAACAATTAATGTACTACCTCACCATTTTCACCAAATAAAACACATAATTTAAATGTTATGTGTATGATTTTTGTTACATCAAGTTACTCCTTCGTTTAAAATGTATTGCATATAAAATAAATAATTCAAATTCACTTGTAATTATTACATTTATACTTATATTTATCTCAAACTGATGATTTTATTCAAAGGGACGTTTAACAGCGTTTATTTTTACGGAGGAATTTGTAAGCTACCTATATACAGTATAATAATTATTTTAGTTTACAAAATCATAATCGTCCTTTTTGTTTCGCCGTAGTCGTAATAAATAATATAGCCCGCCAAACAGTATCAACAGAACGTAGCCTCGCTGAACGATGTGCCCAAGCTTTAAGGTCGAGGCCGAGAATTATATATTATCTACCTATTCAAACAGTGACGGCAAATCCATCGTAAGTACTACGTAATACAACCGACAAAAACGATTTCGGCGCTCGTCTCCGCACCAAATGCACGTGCTATAAAACATTCAACATAAATCAGTGTACCTTCTGCGAAATCCCGTATTAGTGTTATATTTGTTCTGTGGTGATCTCTCCGCGTAAGATAAGGTATTACATATTTTTTAATATTATATTTTTCCCTCAAATCATTTGTCAATTATTATTTTTTGTGATATACCCGCTTGAAACGAGAACAGAGTAGGTACTAGACTAAATAGATAATTTTATAAGATAATTTAATAATAAAAAATATGCAGTTTTAAATCGAACAGATTCAAAGTAATAAAATCGAAAAAATAAATCAGTGACATTTTCTTCACAAGATTCAGTGAAAGTGACCTCAGTGCATCATAATAAAAAGTGACCTACTTTTAAATGCAAGTCAATAGAGCATTACAATGCTGTTGTGGTCGGCTTAAATGCCTACATCAAAAATGGCTTTTGCAAATGAAATAAACATTTTACTGTTATAACAATGTGGGGATAAAATCTGAAATAATCAAATACAAATTAATTGTGGGAATGATAATTTAACCTTTGAATTCCAATTTAAAGTACTTTATTATATTATCAATTATACTGTTATGAATATATTATATAGAGCAAAAATCAATTTATATTCTTAATTACCTACATATACATTTTATTATGTCGATATTAAATAGTCTATTAACAATTGCAAAAAAGCTAATGAAACAATTTGCAGTGGATATTAGGAACTACGGGATATAATAATATTATGGTCTAGTGCTTGTACCATTACCTAGATAGATAACTATAAAAGATCAAGAATATTAGTAATTCAATTGTTTGCCCTACTGCAGCGAATAATTCTGTAATAATATAAACTATTTAATAAAAAAAATAAACTGCCGAAAAAACTGAAAAGCAAAAAATAATAAACAATTTTTATATAACCTTAATAACTAATTTAACCTTATATTCGCTTAGTATATACGTATATTTGGAGTCAGTGCGTAATTTGCCAGCTAAGCTAAGCAAATACAAGAGCAAATATACGAAAACAATCTTCAAGTTAAATTAGTTAAGGTTAAATAAAAACTGTTTTTTTTTTGCTTTTCATTTTTTTTGGGTGGTGTTAATTTTTTTTATTAAAAAGTCTTTATTTTATATTTTTTGTGGCTATATTTAAACTACATGACTGCCTCGGTTGCGTAGTTGTATTACGGTATGACTGCAATGCTGAGGTCTCGGGTTGAATACCTGGGACGGGCAAAGTGATATTGTTTTTTTTTAGTCAGTATCAGCCCGGAGTCTAGAATTTGTGCTTGATATGGCGATAGGCTCGCCCCCTATTACATCATGGGTCTGAATACGCACGGCGAAAACTGGATGCATTAATTGCGCCTCTGCCTAACCTTTCGGGGATAAATGGCGTGAGTGAGTGTGTGTGTATACAAATTGCATGCTTAGTAATATAAAACTCAGCATTAAAATCTGTGAGTAAACAATAAATCACCCTTTTCCCCACCCTTAGGGTAGATTTTTTTCCAATTTTAGTTTTTACATGGGACCTACTTCGAGGTTATATCCTACCCAATAAAAAAAGAATTATTAAAATCGGGCTACTCTGTAAAAAGTTATGCGTGGTCGTACATAAAATAAAAAATATACACGTTGAATTGAGAACCTTCCTCCGTTTTTTTTCGTCGGTTGAAAATAGCATAGCATAAAACCTTAGAGCATTTAACAAAGAGATGGGATGACCAGGCGAACCCTTCGTTGGTCATAAACTTTTATTAAAACCTTTGTAACTTGCGATCGCTGTCATGACATTTTACGATAATGACATTAAGCCGTGCTCCACAGAAATTGTGATTTTTGCTGTGTTATTGTGTAAAAAGCGACCTTATATTCAGCCCTGCGCGTGTGTTTTTTTTTAAATGTGTGCTATCTGTGTCTACTTCGCTCCCGTCAGGATTGACAGAAAAAATTGTTTACGCATTATTGCCATATCTTCTCCATTGGATAAATACTCTAAGCATAATAACTACCTTTTCTAAACATACTGATCATTTTTGTTTAATAATTATGATAGTTAAGTAAAATCAATATTAGCTATGTAGCCATTACACAATTTTAACGTATTTTAAAACGTTAAATGTAAACCAGATTCACTTTTTAATCTGGTTTAAATTTATAGTTTATTATTGAAACACTTCCACTCGTGCCTTCTACACAATTTAAACTACGTGGACACTATGCAAAAAATATTAATATCACAATAAAAATAATAAAGGAAATCAAATTGCAGAGTAATGAATATGTACATAACAATAGTCTGTACAAGCAAATGTGTGTAACATAGCAAATATTAATAATCTAAAATCATATAATGTTACTACTGTAACGCACACAGTAAAAAAATGTGAACGAAGATAAATCACATACTTACCTACTAACAAAATAGCATAACTTACACTTTACCGCACAAACTATCTAAGTTTGTACGGTTGACTATAGTCCTTCCAACCATTTATTTAACTTTTGACATATGCACGCCTATGAAATTTTATAATTCTTGACAAGGAATCGAAACAAATTAATTGAATACTTTATGGACGCCAGTTTTTGTTTTCCATAGTGAAGGGACTTGCTGTTCAGCTGGGTTACTCTTGACGCCAAGATAATTCTAATACCAATGTCAATCCAATTCCAATCTCAATTTGTACGTCACATGATTTCGTACTCTTGAAACGCAATATATTGTAATTGGATTAAAATTAGAATTGCATTGTCATTGGGTAACGGGTTCGTCGTTAAAAATGAAGTTAGCTGACATTAGAGATGTCAGAAGCTTCAAAGAAATCGGTAAAACAAACATTAAAGACAAAAATCTTAGCAATTACCGGTTGAAATCCATAAGTAAAATTCATTTCTCTTCCAATATTTAATATTTTCACGCACGTCTCATTAAAAAAATATATTAAAATGAATGTATTTGAAAGATTGAGGCTGTATGCTGTTTATACTTTGCCATGGACTGTTTTTTAAAACGTCAAATATTTACGGGAACTAAAATAATTATTTGTGATATTTGATTTTATTGTTTTACTCCCTATTTTATTTAGCATTATTTATTCCACACATTCCACATAAAGTTTCTTAATAATCAAGGTATGCTTACTTAAGCGCCAACGTTGTTGTGTTATCATCATTTGGCGCTTTGGTTAAGATTTAGAGTCTTGTAACAGGAGTTTGAGGTCATAACTGGCATTAGTTGTATTAGTTTCTATTTTCACTTATAACAAAACCATTTTCGAGCGTAGAAGATGTTGTCTCTAATTTTATTATGAAGGTATAGTGTTTTATGTTTGTAAAGTTCCTTCAATTGGATTATATCCTTATTTAACGGTGGTGTGTGTGCATTTGCTTATATAACTAATCTGACTGTGTGCATTTTGTTTTTATTTAGTTAAAATAGGTAATAAATTCGCAAAATACTGAAAAAGCAGTATTTGCTTGTTAAAATTCGTTATGCGTGAATTTTTACACCTAGAAAGGCGAAGATATTCGGTACCATATAGCCTAAAAATGTTTTTTATGTACATGAAAATATCTAGACCAACTTACGTGCAAATTGAAGCCTAAGTAGATTTTTTGGAAAGCCACCCGGGCATGGCAAAAGGGCTTTTAAAAAGTGCGCATGCCGTCACCTGCTTTATACACCGAGATACCGGCTATTGGGATACAATGAGCCCCTTAGTACCTCCAACAAGGCGCTGGTAGCTCCCGGTGGTGTAAAAGGACAACGCTACTGATATCTAAACGTTAAAATACGAACTTTAATTTAGCAAATGGTACTTGAGAAACATTTTTTACTCAGATTATTGATTTGAAATATTTAGGTTACGTTAATGATTATGATAAAGATAGATCTAGAAGTACTAGTTTTAAATTTAGGTAATATTTCACTTTTTCTTTTGGGAACGGGTAGATATGGTTTCAACTTTATGTACAAATTTTCAAATAAAGGTTTATTTTATTCGAGAAATTGCTCGAAATTCATCGTCTGGTAAGGACAATATAAGGTATTATAGGTATAAATATATAGGTATAATAAGGTTTTGAAAGGCCTCGACATTCTTCCCTCATTTTTCCTTCTTTTTAATTCCCGTAATCGGGTATTGTGCAATAACTTATAGGCGAACACCAAAGTTACCATTTCAATACATTATTCTTAAAAATTTCCAATGAAAATTTAATACAATATAAGTAAAGTTACTATTTTTTTATTGAAATTTTTTCTTTGACAACGCAATCACACCGCAATCTAATATCAATTTAAAATGTCAAAATCACGTCAAGAGTACCGCTAACGAATTTTCCAATGTCAATCCCAATTGAGTTTAGTTCATTAAATAGCCACCTAATATTGGTCCAATGTGGCGCTGCTGTGATTTTCAAGAATACCAAATCCAATTGGACAATATCCAATCGATCGGTATTGGCGTCGAGAGTAGCCTAACAGCTCCGATATTAATTATGAATCGATATTCGTTAAGCCCACTGATTGTGTAACAAAAATAATTCAAAACTTTTTCATTGAAAAATAAAATGTCGCAATGTAAATTTAAAACAATATTTTTATAAATGCGTAAGTATACCGGGTGGAAGGGAAACGCTCTCGGAAACGAATACAGGTGATAGTATTGGTGATTCCTGACGTGATGGCACTAAAAAAATCGCGATCGCATTGTTACAATTTTAGTAGGATTTTCTCAAATTTCTGTACAGCTTCTCGTATGGATAGATAAATCAAACTATTATTCTGAAAAACATAGTAAAAAAGGTCAATATTTCAAAAAAATCGTAATGAAACACGTACATCAGCTGACGGGTTAACGACCGCGTGGCCGCCGCGCCGCCTTGTCGGCGTTTGCTTTGTAGTTTGTACGCTTTACATTGCGCGCGCATGAATTACGGAAATACTAAAATCGTAAGTATTATCGCTTAGCTTTGCAAATGAATATAGTTTTTCGTTAATGTTATGGTTCTTCTCTCTTACCGTTCCGGTATAGAGAGCGTTTCCCTTCCACCCGGTATAATAACCGATAAAATAAACTATTCAAGTTAAATTTTGACAAAATGATATTGGATATAGAATATATACCTACAGAATAAGTTCATAAACAGAAAATATACACATTTAAACGGTTAGGCATGTTTATAAAACAATACAAAATGTTGAACATAAATACATTTCAATGTGTTGTTGTTGTGTATATGTTGGAAAACCTTGGCTTTGTATCAAGCTGGAGCTCTTCTCGAGGATAGACAGGTTGGTCCTAAAGGCCGTCCACGGGATTCGTAGCATCTTCCTCCAGCATCACATTTCAAAGGCGTCTATGAATTGGCGGTCTCTAGTCTTTAATGTCCACGTCTCTGCCCCATATAGGAAAATAGAGAAGACTAAAGTATTGACGAGTGTCATTTTTGTCTTATTGCTGATGCTGCGATCCCTCCATATCCTATCAAGCTGAGACATTGCAGATTTGGCCATTCTGATTCTCCTGCGAACTTCAGTCTCACGAGAACCGTTATTGCTAATGCTAGAACCCAGGTAAATGAAGTGATCAACAGTTTCTAAATTGAGTATCCCATTAAGTTCTAGCTTAGAAGCTCGGTCCACTACCATGATCTTGGTTTTCGAGCGATTTATATAGCCAGTCCCATCTCCAAGCTGTGTTGCTCCATTTTATTCAGGAGGTTGTATATTTCCGCCTCGTCAGTTGCAAAGAGTATGGTGTCGTCGGCGTAGCGCAGATTTATAATTTTAGTGCCGTTGATGTTGATTCCCCCATCCCAATTCTCACAGGTCTGACGTATGATGTACTCTCCGTAGATGTTGAACAGAAGCGGGGATACGATGCATCCTTGTCATACACCCTTGCCAAACGAGAATGGTTTCGACGTCGTTTTATCTATTCTCACTACCCCTTGGCTATCGAAATATAGACCCTGGAGCAAACCGACTAGATGTTTTGAGACTCCCATCTCCTGGAGAACTTTCCACAGGAGGTACCAGTCCACACAGTCAAAAGCTTTGGAGTAGTCGATGAAACACATAATGAATGATACATTGCGTTCATAAGATTTTTCTATAGCCTAACATTCAGTATCTGTTCACGCGTACACTTTCCTTTGACAAAGCCCGCTTGCTCCTGCGAGATCTGCCAATTAAGGAAGTGTCGAAGCCTCTTATTTATGATGTGGAGCATAATTTTGCTGGCATGGGATATAAGGGCGAGAGTACGGTAGTTTTCACACTTGTTAATGGAACCTTTCTTGTGCAATGGAAGAATGACAGATTGTGTCCAGTCTTGAAGCCACTTGCCTGTTTTCCATATTGTGTTGCATATGTTATGCAATCTATCGACTCCAACGTTCCCCAAAGTTTTGAGTATTTCTGGCGTTATTTCATCTGGTCCTGGAGCTTTTCTGTTCTTTAAGGAAGCTATGGCCGAAACATTTTTAGCACGAAGTGAAGGCGGCTCATACTCCCAATCATCAATTGATATTGGCGACTCCAATGACGAAGACGGATTCCTGCATAGATGTTCACAGTACTCACGCCAACGTTCAGCCACTTCTTCAAGTTCATGAATAAGATTCCCATGATCTTTGTCTTCGACTATCCATGGTTTCGATTGAAACTGTTTAGATAATAGACGGACTTTTCTGAAGAGATCAGCAGGTTGCATTTTATTCGCATGCATTTTTCTATCGCGGTACAAGTTTAGAATAAAGTTGTTCCTATCTTGGCAGTTGCTCTTTTTTATGAACCTGCAAAGCTTGGAGTACTTCTCTTCATTAATGAGGCCTTTGCACTTCAGGTCTTTCCGTTCCTGCACGAGTCCCCAGGTCTTTTCGGATAGCCATATAACTACTTATATAAATAAATAAATACCGACCTTTTTATAGGGAGCAAAATCAATGAAAAATAAATATAAAGAAGCCAAGCTCGGGCTGGCAGGGAAGAGGAGATAAAAAAATAATAATGAGAGGAACGCGTCGCGATCCTCATTTAATAAAAAAACCCTCTTAGTTGTAGAGGATGCCCGTGCTCAGCAGTGGGCAGTATATAATACAGGGCTGGTATAGTATTTAATAATCAAAGTAAAGATATGTTGCATAAGTATTGTAATAGAGGAGTCATGATCTTAAATACACGGATGCGGCACAAAAACATCATAAGTACTCAGTTTTTATGATGTATGTACTCATTATTAAATGTAGCTCAAACGTGTGTAGCAAATAACGCATTCTGTGGGTAAGAATACTCGTATTATTGGTAATTCTGTTTAATAGAGAGTATTGCCTCACAGTACCTCGCAACATTTCCTCATCGAAGAGGGCTGCCGCGGCGGAGGTTTTACGTTTTAGCCGATACACCTCGCCATAATAGAATAGCTCGTAGCTTAGGGTTGCCATACGGTCCGGAACACAGCGTTCTGTCTTAGCTAATAATTCAGTTTTACCAGTTTCAGACTAATCGTTGCATTTATGAGATGAGAGGTGGATACCATACATCGCAAATACATGAGACTGTTAGATTAACTATTTAACTAATGATAAGAAAAGCTCCCAATTTTACACCATGGGCCATACTCGGTACTTATTGAAAGCCTGAAATGTCCTAATTTGGTTCCAGAAAGTTATGGGACATTATCATAGCAAATAGCTATATGTAAACCCGATATGCACACTACGGTTCATCCATTCACAATAACGTAAATTATAAGCATTATTATGTAGAGTCAGCGACATAAGTAGTTGAACAATTTCAAAATTTTTATCGCCTCTACATCTTTTTGCCTTACCAATTTTTGTTTTCTTTTCACAAAAATAAAAAAAAATGGATTTACCAAACTTACAAATGTTTCAATTAAACTTAACGCGCATAGGCGATTTGAGATTTTGAATTTGTCCAGCTATTTGTGTGGCTGACTGTACACGAAAATGAGTGCTAGGCGCATTCGGCTCGTCTCTATGGGGTGCTACATGGCCCGTTAACTGCTGTATATAACGTAGATTCCAATGCTACTAACAGACGATTAGATTTGGTATCATCGTACCAATTCGTCACGCGGTACAGTCTTCACGCCACACAATCGAACCGTACCATGCGATGTCCAGTTGTATCCAACCAAGTTTGATGGACAAGCCATCGAACCAGCCGTACCAATAATAATAATAATAATGTCCAACGAACCGTGCCCCACACGATGCGATATGGTTCGATGGCATACCATTTGAATGGTTCGGCTGTACCAAATCGCATCGTATGTGCCCACTTTAACTAACGTATACTCTGGGGCCGTTCAAGTATTACGAAAGCAGAATTTTACTATTTCTTTAACACCCCCGTCCCCCTTTTCAGCAAAAATAAGCAAAGCTCTTCATCCCTCATATGCTTAGCGTAGGCATAATGTTTACAAATTCCGTTCAAATTTCTTTATATTTTTTTTATTGTTTCCGAATGACGAGACGAGCATGTCACTCGGCTGATGGTAAGCGATACGACAGCTCATAAACAGTAGCAACACTATACAGAACTTATACGTCACCACTTATACGTCACCCTGAGATATAAGATGTCAAGTCTCATAAGCCCCTGTAATTACGCTCGATAATATCTTTCAAACCGGAACACCACAGTCCACAGTGAATGCACACTGCTACTTGACGGTAGAAATAGACACTGCGGTGGTACCCATCCAAACGCCCCTCGCATACGAGAAATTTACCACCAGTATTTTTAATGGTTATTTATTTATCAAAATATAATTTAAAATAATTAAAGACATATTTCTGACGTAATCACTGTTTTAGGCAATCGAAAATACTTCTGCAAGGAACGAAATGTAATCCTGCTAGTGTAATTGTACCAAGTGCATGAGACTTTTAAGATTATAATCGGTTATCTATAATTATTTTATACATAAATCTAAGCTGATTTTGTTTGGGCGCCCTAATATGAATATTTTTTTCACGCTTATATTATGTAGATAGATAGTAGTTTTATATTATCTTAAGGGCCTGTCTAACAACTTCTGAGTAAATGCTCAACATAAATGTATAAGCCGACGAAATACAATAGTCACCCTGTAATCTATGGCTCCAAGTAAATGGTAATAAAATGAGTACTATCAACATAAGCTGTTTAATACAATAACTGTCAAATAAAATTTACTTGAAACTTGTGCAATAAGCCCTTAGTATTATCGCTAAGATTATGGATTTTTCTCATTAATGGGAAGCTACTTTCTGGGAATTTCGCAGGTTATTTTATACCAAAATCAGGTTTAAGGAGAGGAGAACCCGCGAGGAAAAGCTAATATAATGACTTTATTAGGGCGATTTACAGAAACGTACGATAAGCAAAACTGAGATAAAATAATTATTACAAATAATTTGCTACACAATAGTAGGCATATTTACGTCTCGAGGAAAAAACGCTTCCTTATACGTACTCTCAAAAAGAGAAAGCACACGTATGGACGTTTCATAACATAGATAGACACGTACGGTACGTTCAGTACATAGATACTGAGTGAAAGTATTTATTGTTTATTAGTTTCAGATGTACAAAATACTATCGTCGTTCGTAGCAGCCGTGGCTATCGGCTCTGGCTTGGTGATCACGTACGTGTTGTACAATGTTCCTGACCCTCCTGAATTGGACTTGCAAAGATGGTGGGGTATCGGCAGCAGGCCAAGGGAAGAAGACAAATCAATCAGACCTTTCAGCATAGATTTTAATGATACGGTAAACTATATTTGAATTTTAGATCAACGAATTCATAAAGTAAAACCACCTCGTATGTGCAATGTGTACGTAATTCATACAATTTTTAGTTTCTTATAATACGTCAGAGGTTCACTGAATATGGTGTTGGTTTACTTTATTAATGTATTTGTGAAAAATGAATGCCATCCAAAATGTTACGGAATTAAAACAAAACAAAGAACCCGACTGCGTCAAAATCTGCCTGCTATCCTTATAAAATTTATTGAAGAACTGAAAAGATAGAAACGAGAATTTAATTTGAATATTTTATTTTGGTTTTAAATAATCTTAGTTGACAGTTGTTCACAAAGCTTTCTGAGGCATAACACACTCATTTCTCATAACTTGGTTGGCGATATAGGTAAAGCAACAAAATCTCGGAGGGATCAGATGCCTCCGCCTGCCGGCCGTTTAGGCTCTAGGTTTAGTGCCAAAGAAATACACATACATACATATTATATACATACATACACTCGAAAAACATAACCCTCCTTCTTTCGCAGTCGGGTAAAAAGAATTATCAAAATTGGCGTAATAATAAGTAAGTTAGCAAGCTTTGAAATTTGATAGAAGGGGTCGTTGTCAAAGAACAGTAATATCAGTCTGTGACGTCACCGAGTTGGCCATAACTATTATATTAAATTTTATCATGCTATAGAACTGTAGGTCCCACATTCATATCATACAATTGATAAAAAAAAGTCGTCGACATTGAGCTTGACGAAAGATGATGCATAAAATATATAAAAACATTGTTTTCCTTGAGATAAGATGGTGTCCATAAAATATTACACGTGTATGCATAATAATATATCCACACAATGGTATACAAAGCTATGACCGTATTATATCCCTGATACAGGCGAAAGTGATAAATGGAGGGGAAAGGTATATTATTGTTTAAAACGTACCTCCAATGTTTTTTAATCGCCACGCGATTGAGTCGTTGCAACTGATGGAAAGTGCAATACAGTGTCCAGTCAGACTCCAGACATGGTGTCAAGGGGTCGGTCGCCGGTACTATGCCAGCCTTTTCTATTCAAGTACACACGCCCAAAGAATTAATTACCTGAACGAGACACAGATATGGCGAATGCATGTGCAATGTATGGTCGGTGATTGTCATCTAATTGGATAAAAATATGTATCACGTCGAAGCTCTGCGAGCGCGTCCAGCTTAATAACACCGATGATTACCGTAACTACATTTGAAAAACTCGGTCTTATTGCCCGATTAAGTAACGCCCGGTAAATAAGAAATTGGTGGAATTAGATCTTAGAATAAAAAATTAATATGAATTCGTATATCAATATATACCTACTAGTTTTACCATTACAGATGATTCAAGATCTGAAGCGGAGGTTAAAAAATCGACGACCATTTACAAAACCGCTCGAGGGAATCAATTCAGAGTACGGAATAAATACTGAATATTTGGAAACTGTTTTAGAATATTGGTTGAATAAATATAATTTTAAGAAAAGAGCTGAACTGTTAAACAAATTTCCACACTACAAAACTAGAATTCAAGGGCTCGATTTACATTTTATCAGAGTGAAACCAGAAATTAAAGAAGGCGTGCAAGTTCTTCCGCTCCTGATGATGCATGGTTGGCCGAGCTCTTCCAAAGAGTTCGACAAAGTAATTCCCATTCTAACCAAACCCAAAGACGGATACAACATAGTATTCGAAGTAGTGGCGGTCGATTTGCCGGGTTATGCATTTTCTGAGGTCAGTTGCTTTGATATTAACGATCATAACCAGAAACCATGAGTAATAATCATAAAATTTAATGAAACAGGTCATCGTGAATAAATTTTGTAGATCAAAAGTATCTTCCATACCTATACAATGTTTTTTTGGTGATGAAAAGATAACTATTCTAATCTATAAGTAACACATTTTATTATTCATATTATGCACACCTATAATTATATTTCTAAATATATTTTTATTGAGTTTTATACTTAAATTCACACATCACTGCGTGCGAACGTCCTAGTTTATTCATAAATCGCGGTGACCCGAATAATGTTCGCCGACAGGGGTCAGTCACTTACACGTGCCACATTTTTATCAAGTTCCAAGTTCACGCTATTATAATTATCTCGTAGCATATCCTTATTGTTAGTCGGATGTGTGGTCCTCGTATCGTGTACTCCTTGACTCTCCACTTTCTTGCTATAAATAGTAGTCACTGACTAAAGATTTCAAATTTACCAAAAATACTATTCTACTGCTTTGTCTCATAATCTACATAGCACTGCAATAAATATATCAATCTTCCAGGGTACAAACAAACCAGGACTTAGTCCGGTCCAGATAGGTGTTATACTGAGAAATCTAATGCTAAGACTGGGCTTTGACAAGTTCTACATACAAGCGGGCGACTGGGGCTCACAATGCGCCACGCACATGGCCACTTTATTCCCTGACCAGGTGTTAGGGTAAGTGAAACTGAATTACTTAAAACAGATAATTATTTGTATAGGGCTGTACTCGAATCTAGTTATTATGACGGCAGAAACTACGCAACAATTTAGGAAACTTTTTTTTTATACGGCCATGACAAAGTCACCCCACTATACCTGAGCTGATAGTAAGTGAAGCAAGGTCCAGCTAATGTACAAACTCACTTTTTTTTTATGGCATTGAATGACGAGACAAGCATGCCGTTCGCCCTATGGTAAGCGACACGACCACCCATAAACAGTAGAAACACCATCCAGCACATTGAGTTGCAAAGTACTGCGTGGCATTCCACTGCGCTCGTCATCGTGAGACACACACACACTCACGCCTATTATCCCCGAAGGGGTAGGCAGAGGCGCAACTAGTGCTCCCACTTTCCGCCGTTATTCCGTCCCATGATGTGATAGGGGGCGGGCCTGTCGCCTTATCGGGCACAAATTCCAGACTCCGGGCTGATACTGAATAGAAAAACTCAATATCACTTTGCCCGGCCCGGGGATCGATCCTGAGACCTCAGCTTTGCAGTCGTACTGTAATACAACTACGCCACCGAGGCAATCCTGATACATAAGATGTAAGTCTCATCATGTCCTGTAGTTACACTGGCTACAATGTCCTTCAAACCGAAACACAACAATGTACGCACACTGCTGCTTGGCGGTAGAAATAGGCATTGCGGTGGTACCCACCCAGACGGAGTCTTACATATGAGAGTCCTACTACTAGTACGTACTAGCTAGAGGTGATTATCCTTTGCCAGATGACTCTTCTAGTATGTACATACAGTAGCATGTACATAGCTGATGCCAGAACGCGACAATAATCTGTGATAAAAGGTATTTTAAACATTTTTGTCGCGGAATAATATTTTGTCTGTGCCGTATCGACTTTTGATTAAGTTTATTTGGATCAGATTTTGATATTTCATATTAATCTTACCTCGGGAATATTGTACTGACTCAGTCATAAAAAAAAAAAAAAAATTTTAATTTATATATTGCACTCAAGTAGTGCTGTCCCGAGTCTATGCATTTAAGATAATACATAATTATTCTTAAATAAACAATTACAGATTTTATTCAGATATGCTCGTTAAATGCACAATTTAAGCATTCACGCAGTCCTCGGTTAATCATGGTTGTTACTTGTTAGGAAGGCACAACAAATACTATCTGACTTAAATGCACCAAATCGCAAATGATGTGTCTTACAATTATATCATACTAGCTTTTACCCGCGGCTCCACCCGCATTAAAAAGATTTTCCGGGATAAAAGTCCCGGTTTATATTTCCTCGGGGTAAAAAGTAGCCTATGTGTTAATCCAGGACATGATCTACCCGTGTGCCAAATTTCATCGAAATCCGATCAGCAGTTTTTACGTGAAAGAGTAACAAACATCCAGACATCCATACATTCTTACAAACTTTCGCGTTTATAATATTAGTAGGACTATACCCCATCGGTTTAGGTATTTAATTAAATGAAACCAAAAAATTACATATGATTCCTTGGTAATCAACTTTTTTGGAGAAAGTGTTTTCCAAAACTGTTGTGTCAATGAAACTACCGCGTACAACAAACATGATGAACATGACACTTTAGAAACAAAAAATACTAAAACCAATAAATCATCAGAAAGAAAGCTAAAAATATTATGATAAATAAATAAATTTTTACAATGCAGAAATGCATCGATAATTATTGTTGTCTAGTTAATAGATTAAAGTGAATGGCGGCCAGTTCTAATGACTTGCTACGTGACAAAGGAACTCTCAAATTTTGTAGGGTTATGTAATACGATCAATTGGAAAAATGTTTAGCGTGCCTGTCTTATTAGGTCTTTTAAAGTTGATAGATCGAGATCCTATATAAAAATATTGTTATTTTTTATTACGTACAAAATTCATGGGGTTTGCGCTTATTTATAAATTATAACTAAGTGTATTATAATAACCAAATGACTGTAATAAACGGGAATAATTACGAAGGTGTTTATTTTGGTTACAACGTAAAGAAAAATGGGTATTTAAAATACCGTTTTTTAGGATAACATTTAGTTAAAAACCTAAACCGATAGAGTAAAGGTGTCCCGCTACAGTCCCTAAAACACAGTACGACGCCAGCGCCACCTACTTAAAGAATCAGATTAAAAATATGCATTATATCCTATGGAATCAAATTACCGGGACAAAAAGTACCCTATGTATTAATCCAGGACGTGATCTACCCGTGTACTAAATTTCATCCAAATCCGTTTAGTTGTTTCTGCGTTTACTTCTAACAAAAATACAAAGATCTAAATTCTAAACATCCAGACCTTTCACAATATTTCGCATTAATTATATTAGTAAGACAGTAAGAAGTCAGATAATCAAAGTACTTAACAATTTTATTCTGGTTAATATAATCACAACCATAAATCTCAGAATTTGGAGTACTACGTTCCTAGAAGCTCCGAATGCGTTGTGAATTCGTAATGTTTTACACAAGCAATAGCTTGAAAAATCAATTAACCATACTAAGATATCGTGTATTAACAAAAGCTTAACTTACAACAGAAGAGGTCATCTACTCACTTTATCAATAGATTTTTTAATTATCAGAAAACAACGGTTTCACTCACGTATCTATTATTGGTCAGAATCGCCGACGCGACGTCCTCTCGGCACTCGCCTATGAAGATGACCTTCGTAATAGGTCGAAACTGGTCGGCGATTCTGACCAATAATAGATACGTGAGTGAAACCGTTGTTTTCTGATAATTAATTTAACCCTAAACAACCCACAAGTGTCTGTCGGACACATTTTTGTGTTCGGTTCTTCATAAAACCTAAAGTATTTATTTTTACGAAAAACCGCTTTATCTAATCTACCTCCGAAGTTTACCGAATCTAATTGTGCAATAAAAATATTTGTAACATAAATAGTTTAACATTTATTCCAAGTAAAGCAAAACTGTAACGCATCAACCCACAAGTGTCCAACAGACACAAATATATTTTGTTTGATTTAAGTACCAAGGTAGATTGTTTATTTACGTTTATTTAAAACAATATCGTATCAAGTAGGTAATAAATCAACTCATAGTGCATTCTTTGTGTTATAATAGCAGTCTTTGTACTTGTAATTTATTATTTGGTTACAGTCACAGTGCTTAGATATTTTTGTGATAAGCCAGTCATACTCGTTTTTGTTCTAAGAAATCAACACTGAGATAGGGAGAAATTCAACATGCTCTTGATACAAAATCTCTCAAAAAGTCAATAAATTTACTTGCACCCATTAGAAAGTTGTTAAAGTATGTGTGCCTAAACCTAAAATAGTTTACTTTGCATGGGCAAAATGTTACAATCGATGGGCATATAACTTTTGAAAGTAGGGCATAACTCAAACAGTATCTGCCCAAAAATCCTGACGATTGACAACTGAGGTACTATTTAAAATTTAGGAGATCTGGGACTAAAAGAAACACTTATTTATACCTTTTTTATATACGAATACCTGGGAATAAAAGGTCAAAATATTGCGTACAATATGGTCAATTAGTCATGTGAATCGTACGTTCGAAGTAGCAGAAACTTTACTTTTGGTAATTATTTTACATGCCTCGTAGTAGGAAATCCTAGACACAAAAATGGTCTCATAGTAGTTAAATACTATGAGGACAAAATAAGGCTTCTATATCTAAATTTTTTCAATGTGACATCGCATCTAATACCGTCAGCTTTTCTAAAAAATAAATTGGGTTTGTATGTGTAAAAGATGAATCGTACTCATATAATCCAAGACATGATGGGATCATCTGATGCTACCACAGATCAAGGAACTGCTCAATCTTCTGAGCAAAAAGCAAGAACCGTTTTCATAATATTTGTCCATCGAAAATATACAAATCTTTTTAACAGTATTCTCATATGAAATTTATGCTCTGAACACTCGGTAAAAATATTATGTTGTGTAATATCTGTTTGAAAAAAAGTAATAAAAAAGGTAAAATAAATAAATAATGATTTCTTATATTTACGCGAATATAAGACATCGAAATAAAAGTAGTTTTCGGATTTGAACACGGTTTTTCTATTTTATCTCTGTAGTGTGTCCGCCGGACACTACTGGTCAGGTACGTTACAAAAGCATACTGGGTAGTTAAGGGTTAATATGTCTCGCGTAAGTTTTAATAATAGATTTTTTGTTGACAGGTTACATACCAACATGCCTTTGTCATCAATGCCACTGAGTATAGTAAAATTGTTTATCGGAGCTTTATTCCCTAGTTTGATTGTAGACGCCAAATACATGGACAGGATTTATCCACTGAAAAATCTATTCTCATACCTTCTTAGAGAAACTGGCTATTTCCATATACAGTCTACGAAGCCGGACACTATTGGTAAGCAAATATACTAATATCAATAAAGACCTATACAACCCGCCCCTTTATTCTCTACTAGCTTTTGCCCGCGTTAAAAAGTTTTTCCGGGATAAAAGTCCCGCTTTTTATTTTCCCGGGATATAGAGTAGCCTATGTGTTAATCCAGGATGATCTACCCGTGTGCCATATTTCATCGAAATCCGTTCAGTAGTTTTTGCGTGAAAGAGTAACAAACATCCAGACATCGATACATACTTACAAACTTTCGCATTTATAATATTAGTAGGATTTGAATAATTTCAGGTGTAGCATTGACCGATTCCCCCGCGGGCTTGGCTGGGTACTTAATGGAAAAGATAGCAGTATGTAGCAATAGAGACCAGCTAGACACACCTCATGGTGGCCTGGAGAATCTCAACTTGGACGATGTTCTAGACACCATCACTATAAATTGGATCACCAATTGCATAGTGACGTCAACGCGCCTGTACGCCGAGGGATTCTCAGGGTCCGAAGTTCATATAGTACATAGGTATGTTTTGTTTTATATAAATTTAAAAGTCGAGACTGGCTTAATGGTGCAGTTATGTATATGGTAATGCCACTACCGCTCTGAGGTCTCGGGTTCCAGTCCCAGGTCGGATTTGTTATATTGAATTCTACTGCTCAGTATCAGCCCGCAGTTTGGATTTTGTAGCCGATTTGGGACGGAATACATATGACGAATAAAAAGTGGCACTAATTGCACCTCTGCCTACCTCTTAGTAAAAGTTGTGAATGTGTGTATTTGTCTTAATAGCGTCGGTGACCAGTGAAAAACAGTAAACCACTAAATGTAAATAGAAAATAAATGTTTGCGAATTCTTTGGTTTTCTTATGGAAACTGCCAAACAGGGATTTGAGCAACATTTACAAAGGCCATTATAAAGTTCAAAAAGTAATTAATCCTCTATTATATGTTTAACTAGCCAAAGATCCTGTTTCATTTTTGAGATTTGTTTGGACATGCGTAAGATTAAATAAAATATCTGTCGCTTTGCATGTGAAGTCAATCTTCAGTAGTAGTAGAGTACTCTACTACTATTACTATTAGCAATTTTATCTATTATTTAGAAACATTGATCTATTAGTATAGTGGAAGCATAATAACGACCCACCGGATTCCACATTTAAGCGTAACAAAGCATTTTTAGCGTCCTGATTCCATATTTCCTTACAGAATACCAACAAAAGTGCCAACAGCTACAATCAACTTCAAATACGAAGTGTTGTATCAACCGGATTGGATACTGCGAGATAAGTTTTCAAACCTAGTGAGGTCTACAGTTCTCGAGTTTGGTGGTCACTTCGCCGCTCTACATACGCCCCAAGCGCTTGCCGACGACATATTCGCTTCAGCCGTACAATTTTTAAAATTCAATGATAGAAAGCGAAACGAAAAATCCATCTAATCAAAATTTTATACCAAGTGCGGCCAAATTAGCATTCTTAAAACGTGTGAAGACTATGTTGGTTATTCGTTTGAATAACAATGTTTTAAATTTTCAATGTTTTACATCAATCCAATTTTAAAGTAATCAAACAGAATAATTTAGTGAAAGACTCAATAATTAAATAATTGTTATTTAATGATAATGAATAAGTAACATTTTAGAAACCCGTGTGATTTTTTATAAACGAAATAAATGTCTATCATTTTCGGGTAAAGTAGATACAAATTAGGTTAATGTAAGTGATAAAGAGATTGTAAAATTTTATAATAACATCAAACATTTAGTTACATAAACCTAGCGTGTATCCCCTTTATGCGTACTTTTATTCTACGATAAAAACACAAACGGAACGACAGATTATGTGTTATTTCTACTTCTTGTGGACGAATAAACTAATACGATAAATAATAAATGATACGACTTGAACAAAGGTAGTGTAGATTTATGTAATTTACCATTTAAGACCATTCAGAGGCCCGTAGTGATAAATTAATATAAAAATGTACCTACAGCAAACACTGAGACTTATGTAATTTTATGTGTATGTTGTACTTTTTTTTTTGTAGTATTATTGAAACTGGTTGACGGTTAAGTCTTTTTATATCACCAAAACTGCTTAATTTAATTAATAGATGATTCATAGTTATTAAATGTAAGATTGTGTGTTTCAAACTGTTTGTATAGTTTTCTGGTTAAATAATAACCCTTTTTAGTAAACGGCGTAAGATTTCATGCAGCTAATGAGCTTAGTAAAGCTAATTTAATACTTAGCTATTAGTCGAAGACTTTTCTATTAAAAACTTATTGGGCCTGAATGCTGGATAACTACTATGCGTGTTCTTCTTATGACACTGTATGTACTAGGTACTTAACTCGACGATAAGTAAGTTCTATCTTCGAACTTATAAAGAATAATAACGTAATTTAAAGAATTAAATTGTATATCAACTAGAGCCTATTCATTTGAGAACAAAACAGGCGGAATGTACACAAAATATAAACATTATGCAACACCCTGTATTGATCTCCTGCGAAAAGGGTCCCTACAAGATATTATGACGAAATAAAACAAGTTAATATTTATCGATTTTTATTTGTTTTTTTTTTTTCTTATAAATTCTGTGCAATTTTCAACCCCTGACAAAAAGAGGGGTGTTAAAGTTTTGGGGTGTGTATCTGTGTATCTTTATTTCTCTGACATCATTAAAAAGGCCGATTAATTTTAAATTTGGTGCACTGTGATTTCGGCAATATTTTTAAACATGAGCTAATGCTGCGGCATCAAGTAGTCTGCGGGATACCCAACTCCTTAGCAACTTCTAGCAGATATAGCGTGTTTGGACTCATAACGATGGTTTCAACGAGTAGGTGTTAGATAGTTGATTATCAAGGCCCCATGATGGAGAATAAAGTAATTAAAATAGTTTGAAATAAAAATTATATAAAAATTTAAACAAACGCCAACAAAAAAAATCTCTAAAAAGTAAAAGAATAAAAGTGTCTTTGTCGTTTAAGTATCTAGTAATACTTTGACCCAAGCGTCCTCACGCTGCGCCGGGGGACCGAACTCCGGACCAGGGAGATGAAAATACTTCTTTAGCGGTCCCCCAACGCGACGACCCTTGGGTCGAAATATTATTAGGTACTTAAACGACGAAGACACTTCTACTATGTTACTTTTTAGATTTTTTTTGTGTTGGGGTTATTTTATAATATTAATTTAATTTTTATAAATAATAAGCATTAAATATCAAAAATAGCATATTCAATGGGTATTAATGCTTACAATGGAGGAGCTTTTCCAACCGTGGCTACAGTCCGAGACTGGTTAACACCAGTAGGTACGCGTAACGCGAGCTATAAAGAATTGCTCCAAATATTCGTATCAAGTTAACGTTTGAGTATTTCTCACGATATTAGAAGTAAAAAAATAATGTGCTGCCAATAGAGTATTTGCCTATGTTTGATTTTGTACATTATTTTGGTTGTAACAGAAAATAATACGAAAAACAAATTCTTCTGTGAAATCAGCATCAATATCGATTGAAAAATTAAGCAGTAATGCAATTTTGAAATATTCTTGTGAGCAAAAGTGGGGCGTAGCGGGGATATCGAGCTATCTCTTTCGCACGCAGGCAGCGTTGTGGCCGACGACGCTGGGTGACGTCACAGCCTAGCATTGCTGTTATTTGACAGCTACCCCTTCCAGTAAATTTCAAAGCTTTATAACTTACTGTTGCGCCAATTTTGAAAATTATTTTTCCATTAGATTTTGGATAGCATACATTTTTCATAAATGTATTTAAAAAAGCAGTCAAATACCCTATTCCTCCGACATTTTGACACACTCTATTCATTGTTCAATGACTTCACGATACGTTATTCGAAATTTAAACGCGTGCAATGTTCATGCTGCAGGATTTTTGTTCTCAATACGTTACGGGGCGCTGTTCAAATCTCCATACAAATTTTAACCAAAATTAAACTTTACTTACTCTATAAACTAAATATTCGTTCTTGGGGCACAGGTTCTGGGTAAAGGTTACTTTACCAAATCAATCATGCATGTTAATGCATGCTGCTATTTAATTTCGCCCACGTTGTTTGATTGCATATGTGACCGATTTTTCCGTGCGATTATATAATAATAAATAATAATACCAGCCCTGTATTGAAGTGGACAATAGCCTAGTTGGGAATAGAACGGTCTGCCGAGACAATGTCCGGAGGTTCAAAACCCAAGGCACACACCTCTGACTTTTCGAAGTTACGTGTGTATTGTTTATCAACTATCGTTCGCTTTAACGGTGATGGAAAACATAGTGAGGAAACCTGCATACCTGAGAATTCTCCATAAGAATTCCGAGGGTATGTGAAGTCTGCCAACCCGCACTAGTATAGCGTGGTAGACTTAAGGCCTAAAACCCTCTCAGTAGTAGAGGAGGCTCGGGCTCAGCAGTGGGCAGTATATAATACAGGGCCGATTATATAATATAATGATAAATACGTGTTACACGATTTTTGTGGTGTTGTGTTGTGTTTGTGTGTTTGTAATATCTATACTAATATTATAGAGAGGAAAGATTTCATTGTTTGTTTGTTTGTTTGTAATGGATATACTGCTGGATCGATTTTAGAAATTCTTTCACTAATAGGCAGCTACATTACTCCAGAGTGCTACAGGCTCATTTTTATCTCAGAAAAACTTTATCACACGGGCGGAGCCGCGAGCAGAAGTCTAGCGTCATACAATATGAATCATACATCAACAAATAGACGTAGTATCATAGTCCACCCCTATAAAAGAATAGAGGACGCACTCGTATATTCAAGTTCAATTTGAAAAATAAATAATTTCCATTCAATACAACACTGACCTATTATAGAAACTTGGCAAAGTGAGTGTATGACACATAAGTTAATTGAACTTACCTTCTTGGCCGCGATTAATTGCTCCGCTGGTGCCGGGGCAAAGAAGCCGGGCACCAAAAAGTCTTTCCGCGGGCTATGTTGTTCCACTTTCATTCGTCCGCCCAAGTTGATTTTTTGACCGGCGTAGAACAAATTTCTAGTAAAAACAACAGTTTAAATTAAAAAAATAAAAACTTGAGAGGTGTCAAGGGACACCCGGATGGAACGAAGTTGTTTTCGATTAACTAGTGAAGATATTGTAATAAAATTTTATTTCTTTTAAGTTATAATAATCCTACTAATATTATAAAGGCGAAAGTTTGTAAGAATGTATGGATGTTTGTTCCTCTTTCACGCAAAAACTACTGAACGGATTTCGATGAAATTTGGCACACGGGTAGATCATGTCCTGGATTAACACATAGACTACTTTTTATCCCGGGAAAATATAAAGCGGGACTTTTATCCCGGAAAAACTTTTTAAAGCGGGCGGAGCCGCGGGCAAAAGCTAGTAATTGTATATTTCATTAAAACGTTACCACATCAATGAAAACATTTACTTCTACCTACAAAATAGATATGTCTTCGAATCACGATCATCACCTAAGCAAGCATTAACATTAAAATTAACATACAACTAACGAAAAAAAATTACTCTAAAAAGCATTTAAATCTTAGAGTATGTATACGTAGTTATACTTACTCTAAGATTTAAATTGTCTTTTTTTATTTAAATTTCGAACCAGTTCTTTATTGTTACTGGCTGGTTTCACAGGGCAAGTATAAAAGTGTCGTGACAATTTTTATAAAAGTGTCGTGACAACTTTTCGTAAGAATTTTTTCCGTCTAGCCCCCTTTCACAACGCGCGATAAGGAACTTCGTTCCAAAAATAAACTTGTTGATATTTATATTAAGCTTGCTTTATAATCTCGACCTTACAAAATGTTGTTCACCATTGCAAAATGATATTGAGGCACATACCCAGCATATACGCTACACGGATACTCGACTTAGATATCGCACAAAGTTTTAGTCATATAAAACGTGTTATATACCTGCTATGCCTCCATTCGACCGCGCCAAATGGAGACGGCCGCGTTCCGAATTAACCGATCAAGAGGAGGAAATCACTCTGGCCATCCGCCGTAAGAACGAGTTCTTGAAACTCCAACACTCCACAAGACCGCAGTTCCGTCCTCGCCGCCGAGGACCTCGCCGCGTTCCCCGTCACCCCCCCCCCCCCTCCCCCCGACCCTCCTAGCAGTTCCGGCCCGCGTGCCGATGACAACACAATCTAATAGGATTAGGCCTAAAACCAATCTTTCCCTAATCGTTGATGTATCATCCTCTCTCAGTGGCCGTCCTGAGCCGAGGTTCGTAACCCGTTAGTGGGTTGCCCTCAGCATGGTCACTTAATTCAAAGGGTTGCGAGCGCCTTCTGCGTTCACCCTAAAGACCGGTGTGGCCAGAAACGACTCGCGTCAGGCTACTGGCAGTGGGGCCATTAACAAAAAAAAAACCTGGTATGTACCCACCTGTTGCTTATAAGGCGACATTTGATATTGGTTAGTTGTCCTTCATTCAGTTTAGGGAACTTGTGGTGTAGGTACAAGCTGGCCGCAAACTTCAGGAACGAGTCGCCGAGAGTCTCTGCCGTCTCCAAGTTGAAGGCGTCGTGACATTTGATCGTGGTGAGAGCGGAGAGCATGTCGCGCAGCTCTGGACCGCGACCAATCGCAGTTTTCTCCAATATTTTTAATTTATCTTCGTATCTATATGGGGAAAAAATATACAAACACAAATTGAGAACGTCCTCCTTTTTTGGAAGTCGGTTAAGAAGCACATAGTATCGTGTATTCCTCAAGCAGTGCATGAAGATGAAGGTAGAGGAAGCTAAAGTAGTGTGCCAGAATCGAGCAAAGTGGCGATCCATAGTCTGTGCCTACCCCTATGGCATAGAGGCGTGATACTATGTATGTATGTATTCCTCAAGCAGTTTTAGAAGTGTAAAGGGGCTGAAACAGAGACCGATACAAATGCCTTTGTTTCTGGTTACTGTGTTCCAAGTGTCGAGACTCTGACGGAACTAAGATGGACTTTACAGTTACACGTGTTTAGGCACAATGCAATGAAAATCTGTACCGTTATTTAGTTACTAAAGGAAAAGGATGACGACAATGACTTGTTTATTTCAAGATAATTATGATAGAAAGTAGTTAAAAAAAAAAAATAAACACGCTTTATAGAAAATCCAACTAAAATATCCTACTAATATTATAAAGGCGAAAGTTTGTAAGAATGTATGGATGTTTGGATGTTTGTTCCTCTTTCACGCAAAAACTACTGAACGGATTTCGATGAAATTTGGCACACGGGTAGATCATGTCCTGGATTAACACATAGGCTACTTTTTAGCCCGGGAAAATATAAAGCGGGACTTTTATCCCGGAAAAACTTTTTAAAGCGGGCGGAGCCGCGGGCAAAAGCTAGTAATATTATAAAGGCGAAAGTTTGTAAGAATATATGGATGTATGGATGTTTGGATGTATGGATGTTTGTTACTCTTTCACGTAAAAACTACTGAATGAATTTCGATGAAATTTGGCACACGGGTAGATGATGTCCTGGATTAACACATAGGCTACTCTTTATCCCGGTAAAACTTTTTAAAGCGGGCGGAGCCGCAGGCAAAAGCTAGTAGAAAATAATCCTAATATTATAAACGCGAAAGTTTGTAAGTATGTATTTTTTTTTTGTTTACGCGTTGAAAGTGAATTATTACTACCGCCCAGTGTTCAAGGGGAACGACTGAGCGGTTATGTTGGGTTCACCGTGCCTTACGACCCGACGTTGAGCCGCCCGGAAAGATGGAAAACGTCGGGCGACGGCCGGGCCGAGTCCCTAACCTATATACACCGCACGGCATACCAACCAAAACTCCGCGGTCGCCATCTTCGGCGCATTAGGGACGGCTGCGGGCTTCCTCCGACTCACGTCTAAGTTGTCGTCCGCAACCGCCCCTGCGCGTACCGCTGTTGCGGTCCTTCTCCTGTTGTTGGGGGGGTTCAGAAGCCCCCGCACATCGAAGGACGCCCTTGGCGTCAAAGGCAGCGTGAGGCACGCTGCCGTCCGTCACGGGGGTCACAAAAGTTGGCTAAACTAATAGGTGGACGGCACCTCCCGCCCACCCGTGTCCCCCGGATTGTAAGTATGTATGGATGTCTGGATATATGGATGTTTGTTACTCTTTCACGCAATAACTACTGAACGGATTTCAATGAAATTTGGCACACGGGTAGATCATGTCCAGGATTAACACATAGGCTACATTTAAATCCCGGGAAAAACTTTTAACGCGGGCGGAGCCGCGGTCAAATTTAGTTTTTAATAAATTTCAATTAAGAATAGTATAAATTTAGATTTTGAGACCCAGCGCCCATAAAAAAGCGCACATCTTCACACACTGTATTATCTAGACACGCGGCAGCGTGTCAAGCCAAGTTCAAGCAAAGGAACTGGCTAGCCAGCGCAGAGTGTAATATTACACGAACCACTTTGTGCCACTTTTCTATATATATACACTCACGCCTGTTATGCCCGAAGGGGTAGGCAGAGGCGCAACTAGTGCACCCACTTTTCGCCATTATTCCGTCCCATGATGTGATAGGGGGCGAGCCTATCGCCATATCGGGCACAAATTCCAGACTCCGAGCTGATACTGAATACAAAAACTCAATACCACTTTGCCCGACCCGAGAATCGAACCCAAGACCTCAGCTTTGCAGTCGTACTGTTATACAACTACGCCACCGAGGCAGTCACTTTTCACCCTTGTATAACTCAAAACCTATTTAACGTAAACACATAAAACTTCGTCTGTTTAATTATATCCATAAGGACATCTAGAAGCTTAAATTTCATGAAGCTAGCTCAAATGGTTATAAAGATATGACGGTCGAAAAGTCGTAAATATTAAGACTGACTGACTGACTTAGGGTACCTAAACCTAACCTGCTTCTAGATGACCTAGAAGGATGAAATTTGGAATCCAGCTCGGTGATTGTGTGTAACCGTAGGAAATACATATTTGAATTTTGCATAAAACTTCGTTCTCATTTAGATCTCCATACTTTTTGCGGCGTAGCCCACAGCCAAGCATAATTTTTGTATTGAACTTGACTTCCCTTTTTTACATTTATGTTTTTGGTGGGATATAATTTAACGTCAAAACTATTCATTTGTTTTTTGAAATACGGAATTTAAAAAAATATGTAATCTAATACGATCGTCACTTATAGGATCACCGGCTAGTATATTTTTTTTTTCGATAATAAATTGAGATAAATTGAGATTTCATCTCACTATGTGATCACTGTGATCTATCAAAACGGTCATCACAGCCTGTACAATAGCTACTATAGAGGATTTAGCTTTAACTCGTCAACATTCCCAACGTGTTCACGGGGGAACAAACGTCACTTGCCAATTAAACGAAAGTCGTTTTTACACGCGTACTCATAGGGTTCAAATTAGACAGAAATAACAGCTGTCAAACTGACATGGAATATTGAGAGTTTAAGACTGGTTTTTCAACTATTAGGGTAATCTTCGGTGTTCAACTGTACTTATCTTTTTGTCAGGGTGTTTTTAAGCTGGATGCACTCTCAGAGCCTCGAGTGCTCCAGGTGCTGCGAGGGCGTCCAGCTTAATAAGACTCTGACAAAAAGATAACTACAGTTGAAAAAAAAACTAAAGAACACGTTTTATAGAATATCGAACTAAAAGTAGAAAATAATTTTGAATTAAGAATAGTGTAAATGAGATTTTTTTTAATTTTTATATTATGATTTTTTATGTCATGTCAATGGCCATGTAGTGCCTGGTTAATGATTTTTATATTTTTATAGAATCCTGAAAAAGAAACAGTCGAAGGCGGGACTCGAATCCACGACCTCCGGCGTACCGTGCCGGTGCTCTTCCGGAGGTCGTGGGTTCGTGTCCCGCCTTCGACTGTTTCTTTTTCAGGATTCTATAAAAATATTAAAATCATTTTTTTTTATTTCAAAATCGTGTTTGTCGGAGCGGCACGGCGAGTATTTGGAAATAATAATCGTGCACCAGTCGAGATGTCAAATCGTTGGTATAAATAGGGCGCCTCGCATTGGAAGTAGTCAGTCTCTTGTGAGCATTTCAACTGTGCGGAGCTCCGGAAATAAGTTTGGAGCATTCAGAAATAAAAGATGAAGGACAATTTGGAGTTTTACTCTCACATCATGGATGATGAAGTGGAACCCTGTGACATCGGCAGAGCTGACGTCACCTCTTTTTAAAGAGTTAAAAATCCTCTGCTCTGTCATGTTCAAAGTTTCCGTTACCTACACACGTCTAAAGCTAATGAGAGCGTGTTAAAAACGAGGCCTAAGAGTATAGTGACCTGTGTATGGGCGGCTGCAGTGCGTGCGCGTGCGGGTGCGCGCGGGGCGGGAGGGGCGGCGCGCGCGGGGCGGCGGCGGGCGCGACGAGCGGCGCGACGAGCGGCGCCGACAAGAACTCGTCGTAGCACGCCACGTCCATCACCGTCACCGACGACAGGTGGCGCTCTACGTCCACAGGCTCCATTTTCTCCTATACAAAACAACTTTTATTGGTGACTAGCTTTTGCCCACGGCTTCGCCCGCGTTATTAAGTTTTTCCGGGCTAAAAGTACATAAAAACCTTCCCGTTGAATCACTCTATCCAACATATTTATTTGGATAAACATGAATATTATGACGTTGCTACAACTCTTAACAAATAATGCATTAATTTCGACCAAATTTCATTACCATAAAAACGGTTCTAGTGAGTTAATCTTAAAAGATAGACATATACTGTCGCGGACATTTTTTTAGATTATTTCAAGAGAAATAATTCTTTCATACATATATTTTTGGTATCTTGAACCGTTTTCGCAACGCACGCAATGGAAGCCCTCAAGGATGAATAATTTTCCCCGTTTTTTTTTCACATTTTCCATTATTTCTTCGCTCCTAATAGTTGCATCGTGATGTTATATAGCCTAAAGCCTTCCTCGATAAATGGTCTATTCAACACAAAAATAATTTTTCAATTCGAACCAGTAGTTCCTGAGATTAGCGCGTTCAAACAAACAAACATAATCTTCAGCTTTATGATATTAGTATAGATAGGACATATGTAAGTCCGTCTGGGTGGGTACCACCGCAATGTATATTTCTACCGCCAAGCAGCAGTGCATTCACTGTTGTGTTCCGGTTTGAAGGACATTGTAGCCAGTGTACCTAACTGCTGGACATAATGAGACTTGACAGCTTATGCCTCAGGATGACGAGCGCAGTGGAATGCCACAGAGTACTTTGTAACTCAAGGTGCTGGATGGTGTTTCTATTGTTTATGGGTGGTCTTATCGCTTACCATCAAAACAACGGCTTGCTCGTCTCGTCATTCAATGCCATAAAAAAAAAACTTCCAGTCTTAAAAAAACTTTTTAACGCGGGCGGAGCCGCGGGCAACAGCTAGTTATCAGGTAAACTTACATCCCAAGGATATTCTTTGTTGATGTTCTTCATCTGTAGTTGATACAAGCTATCTTTCAGGGAAGACATTTTGGGGAACTTTGAAGTGCCTTCACCGGCCACGTGGTTTATTCTATAAATAGAAAAATAATCATACTTTACCACACACCAACGAGTTATAAATTATATTGCAGCGTTTACTGCGGCGCCAAAACAATGAATTACCATCTGTACGGCACACCACACACCAGGTGTATTTTTACTTGTACCGTAATCATGTACAGATTCGAGTGCGGCTCCACACACCTGGTGTGTTATACTTTTTTTTTTTATAATGGCCCTACTGCCAGTAGCCTGACGCGAGTCGTTTCTGGCCACACCGGTCTTTAGGGTGAACGCAGAAGGCGCTCGCAACCCTTTGAATTAAGTAATTAGCGCTCCACTATCGCGGCTACACAAAATTTCGTATGCGTATTGGCTATGCAAAACACAGAGTTTATTATTTAATACTAGGCGTATAGGCCCGCACCCTTGCAGAGAAACTTTATAACTAGCGTGTGAGGGCGCATTGGCGTAGCGCACTTAAAAAGTAAAAATATAACATGTGTATGGGCCGTAGTTGACGTATTAAGAATGGAGTTCAGCAAATAATAATGCAACACGCGTGTAAGTATCAAAATATTTATTGAACATTTAAACCATCTACACACACACAAAAAGGAACAAAAAAATAAGTATTTGTTGCAATATTTTTTTTTATATTTAAATATTACGAATTTGGATACTAGTCCATTGAACCCGTCTTTCATAAAATACAATTCTTGTTTCTTTTTTATCCTTAGTGAAACTACGAAAACTAATGTCGACGTAAAGCAGTGGCTACCTTACAGAGACTTTGTCGAGTTTTGGCGGGAACAAAAAAAACACTTGAATAGCACAGTTATTTCAATTCACTTCATCGGCAATATAGTTTTTATAGAACTATATTGGATAATATACCACCATAATTATGCAATATAACATAAGTATCACCTAAATAATGAAAACAAGAGCACCTCATGACACTTCCAAGTTCCCGCCAAAACTCCGTTGCAATATCTATGGTAGAAGGGTTATCAGCTCAGTATACGCTGCTAAACAGCACTGATTTTCAGCTGTACCATACTGAACACAAGGGAGTTGTCGATAATATAGAAAAAAATGGGTTTCTGATTTAGTTGATAACTATAAATGCAAATAAAATTAGTGTATTATTATACCTATCGACTGTGTTGACGGGAGTTGGTCCTTCAATTTGCGACAATAAAGACTGTTTTACAATTTCAATTTCCACTTTCAGCGGCTGCCATTCTTCATCTGTAACAGAAAAATATTACACTTACATTTTGCCTATTGCGTTTTAATTAATTTAAATCTAAAATTGGCCTAAAAATAGATATATTTAGTTAATGAATAACTTTTATGCTGTTATAATAAATTGATTAACCTTTTCGTAAAAGCGGTTGTCCATATTTGGTATCATTTGATATTTCCGTTAGCAATTCGTGAGCCACCAACATCATGTGCAACCTAAAAATGAAATGAAAGTTAACAGCGACAATATTTAAATACATTTAAGCGGGTTGTTGCGTTAAACATTACGTTAACCATAAAAATGGCATTAAAATCATTATTTAAAAACATACAAGTTAGTACATAGCAAGCAAAGAAAAATTACAATGACAATCGCCTTTTTATAGGATGGAATAATCTATGGGGCTAGAATGTGAAAAGAAAACACGATGCGTCTCCGCTTCGTTTTATTGTGATTGGTTGAGTGACTGACGTATCGGTATTTTGATGTTTGTGATTGATCGAGAGACCGATAATCACAATAAAATCGTGTTTTCTTTTCACATTCTAGCCCCACTGTTGTTTTAAACGTCTGTTAAGATCACAGTTATTATTTAAATCAAGAATGTTCGTTAACAGGCGGACTGAAACAACCCGGGATTAAAAAACCATTGTCGATATTATTCGTCCATGTTTGACGCTACTGTTCAAATCTAAAATGACTATTAGATAAAGGACCGTCTAAGTGTTTATTTTTAACGAATGTTAGCACTGTAACAATGTTTATGTTTTTGTTAACATTAACGCTATTTTTATCTGTGTTAGGTGCGAAGTCACTGGCCCTTATCATTATAGATAATTCTATGTGTTGCTCGTACAAACACACACACCCACTCACGCCTTTTATCCCCGAAGGGGTGGGCAGAGGTGCAACAAGAGCACCCACTTTTCGTCGTGCGTATTCCGTCCTATGATGTGATAGGGGGCGAGCCTATCACCATATCGGGCACAAATTCCAGACTCCAGGATGATAGTGGATAGAAAAACTAATATCACTTTGCCTGACCCGGGGATAGAACCCAAGACCTCAGCATTGCAGTGGTACCGTAATACAACTACGCCACCGAGGCAGTCTTTACAAAGACATACTTTCGCATTATAATATTAGTAAGATATGAAAAGTGGACGATAGCCTAGTTGGGAATGGAACGGTCTGCCGAGACAATGTCCGGAGGTTCGAAACCCAAGGCACACACCTCTGACTTTTCAAAGTTACGTGTGTATTGTTTATCAATTAGCGTTCGCTTTAACGGTGAAGGAAAACATCGTGAGGAAACCTGCATACCTGAGAATTCTCCATAAGAATTCCGAGGGTATGTGAAGTCTGCCAACCTGCACTAGTATAGCGTGGTAGACTAAGGCCTAAAACCCTCTCAGTAGTACAGGAGGCCCGTGCTCAGCAGTGGGCAGTATATAATACAGGGCTGATATTATTAAGATAAGAAGTAAGATTATTACATGCTGACCTGTGAATGATGGACGGCAATAACTTGGCCTTGTACCAAAGCACTCCGGGGAAATCGTATTTTATACAGAATTCGGGTACAAACAACTCTGGGAATCCTTTAGGTTTCTCATCTCCTTGCGAAGCGGAGACTAATCTTTGTTGTTTATCTGTAAATGTGTTGATGGTCGCAGCCCGCGGCAATAGGCAGTTCATTCTAGTGCTTATATTGCGGACCTAAAGCATTAAACATAACGGTGAATTAGGTATTTAAAAATGACGTAATGCATCGGTGAGATCCTAACAAAGGATTATTAATATTATACATACATACATACACACTCACGCCTTTATCCCATAGGGGTAGGCAGAGACTATTGAGCGCCACATGCTACGATCTTGACAAACCTCTTTCGCCTCTTCCACATTCATAGTTCTTTTCATACATTTTCGTCTGTTAAGGGTACTCCTGACCTGCCCTTTTCTGAGGAGATCATTTATTTGGTCAGAGAATGTTCTCCTCGGGCGTCCCCTTCCAGCCGTACCATCCACATTCGCTCGATAAATACCTTTTGTGATCCGTCTTTCATCCATCCTCTCCACGTGCCCAAACCACCTCAGCATACTTCTTTCAATCTTAGTCACCACATCATCCTTTAACATACATTGATCTCTTATCCTACTATTCCTCATGCGATCAGCAATGGTGACTCCACATATACTCCGTAAGGAACGCATTTCCACCGCATTTATTCGACTTTCATGCTTCTTTTGCCAAACCCAACATTCACTTCCATACATAAGCGTCGGCACCAGCACACCATTGTGAATAGCCATTCTTGCCTTTTCAGACACCGCCTGGCTACTCACTATTGCACGCAAGGCGCCATTTACTTTGTTTCCTGCTATAACTCTTCTTTCAATATCCATGTCATACTTTCCATCTCTTGTAATCATACTTCCCAGGTACACAAACTCATTTACTTGTTCCACTTGCTCACCATCTATACTAATGCTACATTCAGTAGCATTTTCCTCTCTTTCTATCACCATCACTTTCGTCTTGCTCGCATTAATTTTCATCCCCTTGTCCTTAAACACACCATTCACTAAATTTAGCATGTCTTGCAGCTCCCTCGCCGACGGTGCAAGTAAAACTTGATCATCGGCATAAAGGAGACACTTGACACGCCACTCATCCATTCTTAATCCACATTCTATCTCTTTCAGAGCTGACACACAGCTGTCCATATAGAGATTGAAGAGCCATGGAGACGCAACACATCCCTGTCTAACACCTTTTGAGATGTTAAACCATTCCGAATGCGCTCCATTCACCCTGATACAGGCCTTGGAGTTCTCATAGAGAGACTTCAAAGCCCTCACCAGATGACCCTCAATCCCATATGTTAATGACAATGTTGCCCACAGTTCATTCCTCGGTACACGATCATAAGCCTTTTCCAAGTCTACGAAGGCACAAAAGACTTTTTTTGACTTAGCCAAATGTTTGTCCGTTATGCACCTTATGGAAAAGACTTGATCTGTGCACCCCATTCCACTCCTAAAACCTGCTTGCACATCCCACACTTTTTCTTCAGTTTCATTAATCACTCTTTTAATCAGAACCTTTGCATACAATTTACCGACAACACTGAGAAGGCTTATTCCGCGGTAGTTTTTGCATTCTTGCTGTGACCCTTTGCCCTTAAAAATGGGGATGATGATGGCTTTGCACCAGTCTTCTGGTACTCGGCCCTCCCTCAAGCACATATTAAAAAGTAGCCACAACAATCTTGTTACTACACCTTTGCCGTATCTCAGCATTTCTACGGTAACTCTGTCACACCCAGCAGCCTTACCTAACTTCATACTTTTTATCGCATTCACTATTTCATCTTCCGTAATTTCATTGATTGCATCGTTTTGTGAGTGATCCAAGTCTATAACCTCTTCCCCACCTGCTATATCCTTATCATCACATTCGAAAAGCTCTTCGAAGTAGGATTTCCAACGATGCAATACTTCCCTTTCATTCCTTAACACTCTTCCATCTTCATTTCTGATGACTTCTATCTTTGAAGCTCCCGCCTCTCCCCTGGTCAACCGTATTTGTTTCCAGAAGAGTTTAAGGTTCGATTTGAAGTCATCAGAAAGTTTCTCATCCAGTTCCTCTTTCTTGCATCTTTTCTTTTGCTCAACCATTTCTTTAACTCTTTTCTTCATCTTAGCATACACACTCATTGCTTTCACTAGTTGTGGATTTGCGTTCCCTATCAAACACACATCTTTCGCCTTGGCTGCTAGAAGGTCTAGCCATGCCTTTTTCTTATCTTCCACGACTCCTTTTACTTCATCATCCCACCAATTGTCCTCTATCACTCTTTCTTTCCTCTTTCCTTCTCCACAAGCTTTGGTAGCTGCTCCGACCAGACCCGTCTTCACAGTTTCCCAAACGTAATATTATAATTTTCATATTTCTTCGTCATAGCTGATATTATTACAATTATTGATGAAAGCAACTACAAAAACATTTTATAAGGCCGACATTTATCGGTCACAATAATTTTTTTTGTAAAACTAAGCGATAAAAATAAATTTACCTCGAGTAAGGGCTGGTCCTTCTGTCCCAAAATACACAAGTTATACTTGGCCGAATAGTAATCGGCATAAGTATAGAATGCGTCTGAATCAAACCGCGACTCCGGTGTTTTATATTCAAGGACATTCGACACTATGTACCTGTAAATAAGACCTCAAATTGCACACAATACCATATGTTTATACCTATTTACAGATACACTAAAGTTGAAGATGTAGGTACTCGCATCGCCAGTTGAAGTAGAGATTGGACACTTGATGAACAGGAAGACGAGAAGTAGACCAAGGCAGACATCGAATGGTACCCGAGGAACGGTGAAAGAGAGAGAGAGACCACCAACCCTATGGTCAGATGACATCACGAGCTACCGCGGTGGTTGATTGTTTTTTTTTGTTAATGGCCCTACTGCCAGTAGCCTGACGCGAGTCGTGTCTGGCCACACCGGTCTTTAGGGAGAATGCAGAAGGCGCTCGCAACCCTTTGAATTAAGTGACCATGCTGAGGACAACCCACTAACGGGTTACGAACCTCGGCACAGGACGGCAACTGAGAGAGGATGAGAGTTGAGACATCGACGATTAGGGAAATATTGTTTTTTTAGGCCTAATACTATTAGATTGTGTTGTCATCGGCACGCGGACCGGAACTGCTAGGGGTGGTGGATGAGGTTCGCACAGAACCGGAAGGAGTGGCGTGTTAGAGATGCCTATAGCCAGCAGTGGGTCGAGAGTGGAGACGGGCTGAATAAAACAACAGTAAAAAAAACATAACTCTCCTTCTTTCGCAGTCGGGTAATAAATTCATAAATGTCCTACGTTAGTGTGGCTCAACCATCGTAGGGAAATTTTAATGAGAATTATTTTTCAAGTTTTCCTTAAATATTGGAACATAGTTAAAACACTGACTAAAGTCTAATTTCAACAATGTTACGTTAATAGGGCATTAAAATTCACGAGAATTTGAAAGTATCGCTTGTCCCATTAAAGAACGCCTAGTTAAGGAAGATAATCACCTGTTGCATGGTGGGACACTCAAAAACCTTAACAGTCCATTAAGACAGTTAACAGTATGTTAAAGTAACTAACAGGGCACGGTGAAGTTCGGCCTAAATAGACTAAACGAATATATCATTACTAGCTTTTACCCGCGGCTCCGCCTGAGTTTAAAAGTTTTTCCCGTATAAAAGTCCCGCTTTATATTTTTCCGGGATAATAAGTAGCCTATTTGTTAATGCAGGACATGATCTATCCGTGTGCCAAATTTCATCAAAACCCGATCAGTAGTTTTTGCGTGAGAGAGGAACAAACATACATACATCTAGACATCCATACATTCTTACAAACTTTCGCGTTTATAATATTAGTAGGATTAATGCTAAAACACTCTTAAAATTAGTTAAAATGGCATTAAGACGTAGATATTAAAATTACCACTGTATATTGTACAGAGCGGCATAGTCTTAAGTAGACTAAGCTCTTTAAATAAAGATTAAAAAAAAAAAAATATTAGTAGGATTATCCTACTAATATTATAAAGGCAAAAGTTTGTAAGAATGTATGGATGTTTGGATGTATGGATGTAAGGATGTTTGTTCCTCTTTCACGCAAAAACTACTAATCGGATTTCGATGAAATTTGGCACACGGGTAGATCATGTCCTGGATTAACATATAGGCTACTTTTTATCCCGGGAAAATATAAACCGGGACTTTTATCCTGGAAAAAAATTTTAATGCGGGCGGAGCCGCGGGCAAAAGCTAGTGTAGAATAAAAATATAGCTAACCTTTCTGGAAGAATCGATCCACGATACCACGGTGTTACCACACTATTTAGATACTTTTCCTTTACAACAGTTAGACTGGAAAAGGATTTCCGTTCCTGTCAACAAAAATTAATCAAAAACATTTGTTTCGAGGTACATATATCTAAACTAACTTCTAAATAGAAAAGATTTGATTTTTTGTATGTTTGAAACGGTTAAATTCAAAAATTCTTTCACAAATAGGAAGCTATATAACTCCTGAGTGTTATAGCCTTTTTATATTGCGATGAATTACGAGACGAGTATGCCGTTCTCCTAATGGTAAGCGATACGACCACCCATAAACAATAGCAACACCATCCAGCACCTTGAGTTGCAAAGTACTGTATGACATTACACTGCGCTCGTCATCCTGAGACATAAGAAGTTAAGTCTCATTATGTCCAGTAGTTACACTGGCTACAATGTCCTTCAAACCGAAACACAACAGTGTATGCACACTACTGCTTGGCGGTAGAAATATCTACTTTTTATTCCGGCAAAGAGTGTTAACGCGGGCTGAGCCAAGAGCAAACGAGTGTAAATTACAAGAGACATCTGTGAAATTACCGTGTCCGTTACAGGTTTGACGGGTCGTATTGTTTTATGCTCTCTCATAGTTTCCCAGTCGATGTCATATCCCCCGTTGCGTTTCACCGGCACCACGTACATACAGTTTTCGATGCCCTCAAACACCAGAAACTTCTTCGCCACAGCGAGTATCTGATCAAAGATGAAATAGTGGAATCTGCAAGGGCAAACGTTAAAATATTTAACACAGAATTTTGTTTAAAAGTTTTTTGGTTCTTATTAAAAATCTAAGTGCATGGTTCACAGGTTTCAAGTAATTTATTTGACACTTATCGTATTAAACATATATTTTTTATAATATAGACAGTACTCATTTTATTACAGTTATTTGGGAGTATAGACTAACCTATGAATATTCACGTGTTCACGGTGGAACAAACGTCATTAGCAAAGTAAGCTGTCAAACTAACATGGAATTTTGAGAGATTAAAGTTTAACTTTTATATTTTGTCGGTTTATACATTTATGTGACGAGTAGCATTCATGAGCAAGCGCTGAAATCGGCCCTTAGACTATCTTCATATTACAACTCGAATTGTTTTTTTTTTGTAGAATAATATGACGGCATATTTAACATACTTGAAGCCAATAAATAAAAGAAACATAAAACGTACCTTTTCACGACATCGAATAATGTCTTATCCAGTTTTATGACAGCATAATTAACGTCCACAGATATTCTGACTTCGCCAACTTTCGTGAAAGCTGGGAAATTGCACACTTTCGGCAACTTACATTGCGTTAGAAAGCCGAAGCCATCGTCACTCTCTAGGAAATCGTATAAAGCGCGATCGCGCGACTCTTTTGGTTTCTCAAACGCTGTGGCCGTCTGTATAATGTGCAAATAGTAGCTTGGCTCGGAAACTGCGTTAAAGTATGATGGAAACTGAAATACATTTAGTCTTCAAAGTATTTGTATAATTGCAACGCCAAAAGCATTTAATAAACAAAAATCAAATCTGTATGTTAGTTGCACATGCAATAAATCTAAAATTATTTCTCCCTTTATGCTAAGAAATAAAGTGCTTTAATATTATACGTGTTAGGTTCAAAATACGAAAACTCTTAGTCCCCATAAAAATACGGTCACAACGCTTTGTCCAACTCAAAAAGACCACAAGCTAAAATAATAATAGGGCAGTTTCCCATGTTTGATTTTGTAAATTATTTTAGATGTAACGGAAAATAATACGAAAAAGAAAATCTTCTGTGAAATCAGCGTCAAAATCGATTGAAAAATAAATCAGTTATTCAATTTTGAAATATTGTGGTGAGCAAAAGTGGGGGCGTGGTGGGCATATTGCGCTATCTCTTTCGCACGCAGGCAACGTTATGACCGACGGCGCTTGGTGACGTCACAGCTTAGTATTGCTGTTATTTGACAGCTAACCCTTCCGCCACATTTCAAAGCTTTATAACTTACTTATTATTGCGCCGATTCTGAAAATTCTTTTTTCGTTACATTTAGGGTGACATACATAATTGTCAACTGCCTTACTATTAATGACGTTCCTCTTAAGACTTTGACTAAAATGCGTTACATAATGCGCCTTACGTGTGTATAACTTTTACCTGAATCCTATATTTTCGTGTGTACTTTTTGGTGCCAGCGATAAGCGATTTGCTAGTTTTGTCAGCGCCATCTGCCGGCCAGTTAGGAAAACAAGAGCTTATATCTTCACTATCATAATCCACGGACCTAAAAAAAATAAAAGACTAAGTATCATAATTATCCCTGTTTATTTCATTGGGCTAAGTGCAATTATCAAATTAAAAAATATTTTGGTCGTAGCTAACCTAACCCATCCTCTTGGCGGACAATGTTCGTTTTTTAAATCCAATTTTCAAATTCATGTATGGGGGAATATCTATATCAGTTCGAGGGCGCAATTGAATTTGAGACAACACGGTTTTCATACATCACAATAAACCTAAATGTGATTTCGATATCTGCATATATCGTTAATGAATTTGCGCGGAAAAACCCAATATTTAGGGATTTAAACGGTTCTATCTGTGTCTGACATGGCTTAGATACAGCTATGATGCAAGGATGTAAAAGCTATGCTATGAAGCTATGTGACCGTTTCCATTGATGCTAACCTACGTAGCGGAGAGAGTAACAAGTGTTATGAAGATGCACCGCCGCGAGGTACATACATAGATGTGCGAGGAAAAGTGCTCCCAGACAACAATTATATAACATTATAAAACATTGTGTAGCACGATAACACTTTATAACAGTGTGTAAAATTTTGCTACAATATGTTAAGAATGTTATAACCGCTCCCACACAGGTTCAACTCGTATAACATCGTATAACTTTCTTTGTATAACATTTCCTTAAATGAAGTTGTATATCATCACTAACGATTTATAACAATTTTTGTATAACATCGTATAACATTTTGTTAAATGAAGTTATGTAACATCACTAACAATTTATAACTTATGTTACAATTTGTTAAAAAAAAGTTACGCAACATTCTCTAACGTTATATAACTGCTGGGTGGGAGCACCTGAAGATACACATGCTATGCAATCTGCACATAGCTACACCACTCGCGACCATTCATAATACGCATCCACTGTTAACATTATATTTAAGCTCTTGAACTGCATAACTATAATTAGCATGTAAACGTTGTAACTATCTTTTCATATTATGTTTTAAACTGGACTTTGGATCTGTACTTCACTTACTTTTTTTGTTTATTGCTCTTAGTGCTCACCTAGCAACTACAAACAAACTCTCGTTTTATTTAATATTTTTTGGTATCCCAAGATACAGGCCTAGCCTAGTTTGGGTACCCCTGGTAAATATGTTATCTTGATTTTAGTAATTTCCTTGTAATTTATAAGTATCTCATATTGTAATTGTAAACAAAATTTTTGTTATATTCAATAAAAAATGTATTATTATTATTATTTATCCATAAAATGTATCCATAGCACGCTTCCACCTATATCAAAACATAGTTTAGTTAAACCCGTCCCCACCATTGGTATGCAATGTGGACCAATATATACGATTGGTGGACATCAAACGCATCCATAGCATTGTATAGCACATTTCTGGTGGAAAATCACCCTTAATCACCGTGTTACGCATGAAAATGGCTGGAAAATAAGGAACACACATACTCACGCCTTTTATCCCCGAATGGGTAGGCAGAGGGGCAACTAGTGCACTCACTTTTCGCCGTCTGTATTCCGTCCCATGATGTGATAGGGGGCGAGCCTATCAACATATCGGGCACAAGCTTCAGTCTCCAGGCTGATACTGAATATCAAAAACCCAATATCACTTTGCCCGAGCCGAGAATCGAACCCAAGACCTTAGCATTGCAGTCATACCGTAATACAACTACGCCACCGAGGCAGTGAATAAGGACATGAGCGTAGCTATAGCTTTCACATGGAGGACCCACGATATAAAAAATTTAGTGGCGTGGGTTTTTGCCTTGCATGACGCTGTATGTTAAAAGCTAAGGGGGGCGGGGGGGCGGATCCCCTGTAACCTCCCTTATATACGCCCATGAATAAGGAACATTGTTGACGAAATATATGTACTTACGCATATTTAAGGGGCAATAGTGTCGCATGATCTAATTCGCCCGCTTGATGTAGCTTGATGCAAGCGTTCAGCGCTGCAGATCGTTTCGCTAACTCTTTACTCGGCAACGGTTCCCCCTGAAAGTTATATACATCACATTCTCTCTCGTCAAGTATAGGAAACTATTTTTTATACGGCGCAAGGTTATTGCCATTAATATAATAAATACATACACCTTTTATATCCGAAGGGGTAGGCAGAGGCGCAACTAGTGCACCTACTATTCGCCGCGCGTAGCCCGTCCCATGATGTGATAGGGGGCAAGCCTACTGCCATATCGGGCACAAATTCCAGACTATAATAAATACTCAGAAGAAAATCCCAATATCACTTTACCTGATACGCGAGTCGTCGTTCATTGAGGCATAGGTAATAGATGCTATTCTATACTAATATTATAAAGCTGAAGAGTTTGTTTGTTTGTTTGTTTGTTTGTTTGTTTGAACGCGCTAATCTCAGGAACTACTGGTTCGAATTGAAAAATTCTTTTTGTGTTGAATAGACCATTTATCGAGGAAGGCTATAGGCTATATAACATCACGATGCAACTATTAGGAGCGAAGAAATAATGGAAAATGTGAAAAAAGCGGGGAAAATTATTCATCCTTGAGGGCTTCCATTGCGTGCGCTGCGAAAACGGTTCAAGATATCAAAAATATATGTATGAAAGAATTATTCCTCTTGAAATCATCTAAAAAAATGTCCGCAACAGTATATGTCTATCTTTTAAGATTAACTTACTAGAACCGTTTTTATGGTAATGAAATATGGTCGAAATTAATGCATTATTTGTTAAGAGTTGTATCAACGTCATAGTCGTGATTCAACGGGAAGGTTTTTATGTACTTTTAGCCCGGAAAAACTTATTAACGCGGGCGAAGCCGTGGGCAAAAGCTAGTAGTTCATAAGAAGCTTTGTACGAGATTATCATGGCCTCTCTCCCGCCACTACAATTCCTGTACGTCAATAACGATAGTACGCATTTTAAACACCGAGCGATGAAACTCGGCGATTTTCTGGTAACTTATACGATTTCTTGTCTACATTCTTCAACAATATGAATCGATTTACGGATTCAAGATTAACCTGTCACTCCAGACTCCACGCATATCCACTACGCAGACTACTAGAATTTTACTATAATAATGTATTTAATTCATATCGCAGCTGAGTAGTCTACTAACCTGATGGTATATATCTATACTAATATTATAAAGCTGAAGAGTTTGTTTGTTTGTTTGAACACGCTAATCTCAGGAACTACTGGTTCGAATTGAAAAAATATTTTTGTGTTGAATAGACCATTTATCGAGGAAGGCTTTAGGCTATATAACATCACGATGCAACAATTAGGAGCGAAGAAATAATGGAAAATAAATGTGTTCAACGGGAAGGTTTTTATGTACTTTTAGCCCGGAAAAATTTATTAACGCGGGCGAAGCCGTGGGCAAAAGCTAGTGGTATATATGTGACTGACGGACGACTACAGATAGGGTTAAGTTCCCCATACTAACTCATACCAACCAGGCACATTATGGGGTTATCCTGAGTGTATATGCAGTGTATAAAATGTGACAGGATAAAAAAAATGCTTACCTTTATTTCCTCCTTAATGGGACACCCTATAGGCATAATGACCGTGACTACGGGCATTGTTACACCATTCTTGAGAATAACGTTTTCCATGTACCACAGAGGGGAGATCGACGTGAATTGATCGTGGGGTAAGTTGGTGCAATAGCGATGCAACAAACTTACAGCGGATACGGAAGATAACCGATCTAAAACAAATATACTTATATTTTTTTCATGGCATATTAGGCAAACGTGTAACGACCGTTTCCAATAAACTATCGCAACCGTAAACCGTAACTACCCGTTAATGGTAATAAAAAAACGCTTTATAGAAAACTGAACTAAACATGGAAAATAAATTTGAATTAAGAATAGTGTAAACAAAAAAAAAGTATTTTATTGTAAAAAAATCGTGGGGTGCATGGTGTCAATAGTTACAAATATTTTATTGACAGATAATATGAGTAGAAGCATTATAATTTTGGTAATATCTAATAATAATAATATCTAACATTTTAAAAAGCACCCTACGCTTTTTTTTACAATAACCTTCATTTCTTTCTTATTTAAACTATTCTTAATTCAAACTTATTAAAGTTTATTTTCTACTAGCATTTGCCCGCGGGTCCGCCCGCCTGAATGAGTTTTTCCGGGATAAAAGCCCCGCTTTATATTTTCCCGGGATAAAAGTAGCCTATGTGTTATGTGTATCCAGGACATGATCTACCCGTGTGCCAAATTTCATCGAAATCCGTTCAGTAGTTTTTGCGTGAAAGAGTAACAAACATCCATACATCCAGACATTTTTACAAACTTTCACCTTTATAATATTAGTAGGATTTTTTAGTTCGGTTTTCTATAAAGCGTATTTTTTAAACTACTGTATATATTTCATTTTTTAGTTCTGTTCTACTATAGTCCAACAACTGATGGTGTTGCTACTGTTTATGGGTGGTCGCATCACTTACCATCAGGCGAACGGCATGCTCGTCTTGTCATTCAATGCAATAAAAAAAGTATTTATAAATATATTATTCACTTACTGCCATTCGCTGTAACGTAGGGCGGTATTTCGTCTTCGTCATAGAAATTCTCCTGTATTTCGTCCATTGAAGGTGCTTCTCGGTCATCGGTATTGCCAACCAATAACTGTAAAAATAATTCAAATATTAATCAGGAGCTTTCACAATATTTATTTATAAGACTGCATATAAACAATTTAAATGCACAACACCATTCCATTATTAATTCATGCAAAGAAATAACGGGGTTAACAAGCTTTTGAGAAATAATAATTAATAAAAATTATTGTTTCAGAGATAAAAGATACTAAGTGTTGCCCACATTACAAAAACCGTTCCCGGTAAAAAGAAGTCCTACCGTAGGTAGACTTCTTTGGGACAAAAAGATAGAAAGCAACTTATAATATTCTAGCCTAACTAAATTACTGTAGCATTCCATAGCACTATGTGCAAGACGCCAATGCCATATATTTGAAAAAGAATTTAAAGAAATTCATATATGGGGAACAAGTTACCTAGATACATATAAATGTAACTTATAATCTATTAGTATTGATTTGAATCCCTTTAGAAGTTTCTGGGTTTAGTTCTAAGAAACATCCCTACATTTTCACAAAGTTTAGCATTTATATTAGTAAGAAATAAGATTTTACTAGCAGCTCTACCTACATGTAATTTCTACTTCTTGTTGTATATTAATGACAGATTTTTGCTCGCTGCTTCGCTCGCGTGAATGAGTTTTTCCGGGATAAAAGTCCCGTTTTATATTTTCCCGGGATAAAAGTAGCCTACGTTGCTCGCTGATAATGTAGCTTTATATTGGTGACAGAATTATTAAAATCGGTCTAGTAGTTTTTGACTCTATTCATTACAAACATACAAGAATACAATCTTTCCTCTGTAATATTAAAATATATTAGATTTTGCCCGCGGCTCCGCCCGCGTTAAGCTTTTCCGGGATAAAAGTCCCGTTTTTTATTTTCCCGGGATAAAATGTAGCCTATGTGTTAATCCCGGACATGATCTACCCGTGTGACAAATTTAATCTAAATCCGTTCAGTAGCTTTTGCGTGAAAGAGTAACAAACATCTATACATCCATAGGTACATAGTTACTAGCTTTTGCGTTTATAATATTAGACATACATATACACTCACGCCTGTTATCCCCGAAGGGGTAGGCAGAGGCGCAACTAGTGCACCCACTTTTCGCCGTCATTCCGTCCCATGATGTGATAGGGGGCGAGCCTATCGCCATATCGGGCACAAATTCCAGACTCCGGGCTGATACTGAATAGAAAAACTCAATATCACTTTGCCCGACCCGGGGATCGAACCCGAGACCTCAGCTTTGCAGTCGTACTGTAATACAACTACGCGACCGAGGCAGTCACCGTATAATATTAGAATAAAGAATATATCTGTATACCGGAGGTATATTATCCTAAGTCCAATTTTTCGTTTTTCAGTTTTTTTATGTCGTTATAACAAACATTTAAAGATCTACTTAGTCGTCTACTATTTTAAGTTCAATAAAAAAATGGACTTAGGATAATATACCTCCGGTATACAGATACATAGGTTAACATAATCATTACAATTCTTACTTTACAAATATGCTGTTCGATGCGTTGGAAATTAGAATAATTCTTTAAAAATTGGTCTCTATTCTCAGCGTCGACCAATAAAACATAATTGGACTCACTGCTTCTGCATCGTCCTGAGAACAATCACTATTCATAATGCGTTTTGAAACCCTGTTATGTAATGAATTAATAACCTGGTTCATGTAACGATCAACGGTACGCGCAGGGGCGGTTGCGGACGACAACTAAGGACGGTACTAATCAATGAAGCTCAAGTAGACATAATGTATTGAACTCTTCATACATTATGTCTACTTGAGATGTAACTCAAACTTGAGATTCATTTATTAATACCGGCCTTAGACGTGAGTCGGAGGAAGCCCGCAGCCGTCCCTAATGCACCGAAGATGGCCACCACGGAGTTTTGGTTGGTATGCCGTGCGGTGTACATAGGTTAGGGACTCGGCCCGGCGGTCGCCCGACGTTTTCCATCTCTCCGGGCGGCTCAACGTCGGGTCGTAAGGCACGGTGAACCCAACATAACCGCTCAGTCGTTCCCCTTGAACACTGGGTGGTAGTAAGTCACTTTCTCCGCGAAAAAACAATGCTGAAGTTGTGCATAAATGTTTTTTTCTATAATATACTAGGCGTTGCTCGCAGCTTCGCCCGCTTGAAAAACCTTTCCCGCTACAAGTCCCAAAAACAGAGTACGACTCCAGCGACATCTACTTAAAGAATGAGATAAAAATATCTATTATTTCCCATGGCATGGCAAATTACCAGGATAAAAAGTAGCCAAGTCTTAATCCAGAACATGATCTAACCATGTGACGAATTTCATTCAAATACGCGTTGTTTCTGCGTTTACTTCTAACAAACATTTGCACAAACTTTCGCATTTAAGTAAGAGTAAGATAAGATTGGGAGATTTTTTTTGATTTTAATTGGGAAAATTAATATGCCCGTACAATTTGACGTTTTGTATTGAGGTACTTTGAACACTAAAACAATGATAGAGTTTTTGGAGGGAACTCAAACTTTCCAAATCTCCACTGATTGGCTCGCCAGCCAGTGTCGATATTCAGAACTCCTTATATCTCACCTTTGCTCTGTATGTAAGATCGATACTCGTTTGGTATGTCGTATCGCACCACCAACAAGCACTGTTGTATGTCAACACCTTCCTCTAACACGCTTGTTGATATCACACAGTTTAGTTCCCTAAAAATAATATGTATTTTACTAAACTAGGTAATATTAAAAACACAAATACATTACTGGTGGTAGGTATCTCATATGTAAAAGTCCGTCTGGGTGGGTACCACAGTATTGTCAATTTCTACCGCCAAGCAGCAGTGTGCATACACTGTTGTGTTTCGGTTTGAAGGACATTGTAGCCAGTGTAACTACTGGACATAACGAGACTTAACTTTTTATGTCTCAGGATGACGAGCGCAGTGGAATGCCACACAGTACTTTGTATCTCAAGGTGCTGGATGTTGCCACTGTTTATGTGTGGTCGCATCGCTTACCATCAAGCGAACGGCATGCTCGTCTCATCATGCAATAAAAAAAGACAAACATACATATTTTATTAATCGGAATACTGTATGTATAGGTACACAAAAATAGAAACGAACCGAATTAAGAAGCGTACCTATCCTTAAGTTACAAACTAAAACATGATAACATTCATTTGATATTCAAGTATTTGACAGATACAAAAAACTCACTTGTTTCCAAACATGAGGAGCGCCTTTTCACTGGACTTCTTAAGGTAATGTTGCTCACGGGTGCTCTTTGTAGGATCTATGTTAAAACCTACAATAAAGTCGTGTTTCAAAAACCCAAAATCTCTTGGATTCGCTTCCTTAACGTCTTTTAGTAGGTTGAACAAGATTTTGGCGGTAAATCTCTGTTGAGCGAATATTATCGCACTTAGCGGCTTCCTAGATTGGTTTATTTTCAGCAATACTGAAATTTGAAATGAGTTGTTAATGAATAACACCATGGGAGTAATACAAGCATACCATAAAATATATTGACAAACATGACACCATTGGTGGGTTTTTGTTTGTGCCTATGTAAAACTTGCTATAGTGTTCATAATAACATGTATCTATTATATCTTGGAATAATATTACACACATACACGCTTACGCTCTTTATCCCCGAAGGGGTAGACAGAGGCACAACTAGTGCGCCCACTTTTCGCCGTGCGTATTCCGTCCCATGGATGTGATAAGGGGCGAGCTTATCGCCATATTGGGCACAAATTCCAGCCTCCGGGCTGATACTGAATAGAAAAACATAAAATCACTTTGTCCGACCCGGGGATTGAACCAGAGACGTATTGTAATACACTGCAGTCTTACCGTAATACAACTACGCCGCCGAGGAGTATGCTTTAATGATGCGTATCTTTTCGCAGTATGTAATAAGCTTGAATGACTGCCTCGGTGGCGTAGTTGTATTACAGTACGACTGCAAAGCTGAGGTCTCGGGTTCGATCCCCGGGTCAGGCAAAGTGGTATTGAGTTTTTCTATTCAGTATCAGCTCGGAGTCTGGAATTTGTGCCCGATATGGCGATAGGCTCGCCCCCTATCACATCATGGGACGGAATAATAGCGAAAAGTGGGTGCACTAGTTGCGCCTCTGCCTACCCCTTCGGGGATAACAGGCGTGAGTGTATATGTATGTATGTATGTAATAAGCTTATCCGTTTGCTCTGAGATACTTATTACAATATTAAAATTTTATTGTTTTTAAGCGTGTCTGTACGTTGCATTGTTGAAATATTGTGAATGACACTAAATACTTACCTCCGGGTTGATTTATGATATCAGGATTATATTCTTTCAAAATCCTGAGTAATTGTAAAAACTTTTCAGATGAATGCTTCTTGATTTTTTCGTAGCCTGTTTCATTTTCCATATGTTTTAAAAGTATCATTCGAGCTCTGTATAAAATAAGAAATAGAACATTTTAATATTATTTAAACAAATCCTTCTTGCGAATTGTAATTAAACATTACACATTTTATTTAGAAAGTTTTTGCGAATCGAAATTATACAGTATACTGGCATTTGGTATTCTTACTAAATAGTTACATGTTACAAGACATTTTTCTTTACAAACTTTTCATGTATGCAATTATGGAAAACTATACAAAATATGGAATAGTACGAAAACTGCCAAATTATTGATTATTCTCTAGTGTTAGCTCGTAACGCGGCCGTGTTACGTTAAATTAGCGTTAAATCGTATTCTGTATGCCAATTTTCATAGTGATAAACGTGATGAGTTACGTTACGCGCTTGTTACGTGCGGTGGAAAACGTGTGTCATAGAGCAGTGTTTTTCAACCTGTGGGTCGCCACCCCCTGGGGGTCGCGAAGCTTCTATAGGGGGGTCGCGAAGCTTCTATAGGCGGATCGCAGATGGAAAAAGATGCGACATTTATATATTTATCCAAATTGTAATTTTACAATTGCATAAAATTTTGTGTGGATTGAATATTTTTAACATAATGAAATACATGAAAAATAGCTAAGGGAGGGGCGGAGGGTCGCGGAATTTTTATTTATACTAGAGGGGTCGTGTCATGAAAAAGGTTGAAAAACACTGTCATAGATAATAAGGGGACTGGATGCTTAGTTTAAAAGTCTACCCAAATACGAGATTTCAGTTATATTAAGATGTGTGCCACAACATGGTCAAAATTCAAGTTAGTGTCAAATATCAATTAAATATAATATTTTTACTTTCAGTTAACACAATATATTTTTTACATCAAATATTTGATTTCATTGGTACTCATGTAGGTAAGTGTTAAATGTATCTGCTAACCAACCGCAATCCACCATATTAAATAATTATTTTTAAAAGCAAAGCATTCATATCAGAAAAAGTTTACATCGACAGTTTTCAACTATCTCAATCTTAATTTTCGTTCCTTTTCCGTGAATAAACCAATCAAAATAAGCCTTTTGTAAGCATATTACATAAAACTGCTCAGTGTGTTTAAAATGTGGCCAAAAAAAAACACGACACGGACAAACACGTGACTGACGTATTGGTCTCGAGCAATCAAAACCATCAAAATTAAACGACATTGACTTACGAATTGCGTTTTTTTACATTCTAAGCCCACTGATTGGTCCATTTTCACGATGGATCGAATAAAGTAATTGGGATAGCCTGTTGAAAACGGCGGTATGAAAACCTAAAGCCAAGAAATAAGCACAAAAATAAATTAATCATAACTCACTCATAAGAATGTGTGATGACGATTTTGTAGAAAAGTTCCTCTTCCTTAGTGGGCACCTTCCGTTTGAGTCTTTCTAGTAAGATCACATAGGCTAGTATCCCAACCGAACCACCATACGCTCCTAGCTCTTGTATGAACATTATCATTGAAGTCACCATGTTTTTTACGGCTTTCACCGTCTAAAAATTAGATTATTAAGTTATTAAAAATAATAAAATTTTCGCTTTTTTTGTTAGCCGTTGGTTGTTATTTGATGTTGTTATTTAGAACACAAATTTTATGAAAGTTGAACTACAAAATTTTAAAACATGCAATCTCGGTAAAATCCATCGTGTTGCGAGATGTGCAAACACATGCATGAAATAATCTATAACTTGCCTTCTTCGGATCTGACGTTATATCCTCCTGCCCTGGTCTTAGTTTTAAACCGGATTTAGTTTGTGGTAATTTAGTAGCCATGATCACGTCTTGCAACTTCTGTAATTTTGTTATAGCATCGATAGTAGCGGCGGTCAACGCCGGCTTTGTGTAATATTGCACCTGTTCTTTTGGATTTGTTGAGTAACTAGAATATAATTACTGATTTACTTAATGACACATCAACAGTTAATTGGCTAAACATTCTTAATTAAAATTATACAATATACTACTCTCCTGACCAATTACATAAAATAATTAAATTGGCAACATTTAAATTAAGAACTGTTACACAACAAACATGAACTTAAGCGTAACTGAAGACGTATTAAAAAAAATCAGTACATATTAAATTTGGAATTTATCGAGCCGACTACGAACAAGAGGAAAAAATCATTTTTAACATCTTGGTTCTTTTGATAGGCTTACCAATTCTTTTGATGAAACTGAGCATCTTGTTACTGCACTGAGCTATATAATCGATATGGCTTATAAATATTTGATTTACAGTCGAGAATAACCTCTAAATCTCTAATTCTATTGACTTCAGCTAATTTTATACTAACCAATGTGTGCGTAGAATTATGGAGATTACGTTTTTTAGTAAATTTTATATGGATGATATTACTGTGATTGACTCCTCAAGCCCCGCGACGGACACCGGTGTCCATATATAAAGGGTCTTCTCATACGTCTATATATATAAGCAGGGCTTGAAGGGTTAATAGGATCATATATTATTATATGTATATCAATTTCATACGCAACTGGAGCTGTGCAAATCACTTTGCGGTACGAAATTATTCACACAAAATATAATCCGTAAACACTTAGTACAGATTAGCAGTTACCTTAACACTTCGCCAAGCTCGTTGACAGTTGCAATCGAAGCATGAAATGTAGTTTCGAGTACGCGAAGAGTATTTTCCACTTTAACTATAGATACATTCGCATTTAGTAATGTTGCCGTCAGTCCTAAAAAATCGATCATCAATAAATACAAAAAAATATATAATCATTAGTTATTACATCGACAGTTACCCAACGAAAAGAGTGTTAAAAATAAATCCATATAAGGGTGTGCCGAGCGGAAACACACACCTAGCGTGTTAAAAAGAGCGCTACTTAAGCCCCCTTATTCTCTATGACACACGTTATTTCCACCACTCGTAACAAGCGTGTAACGTAACTCAACGTGTTTATCACTATGGAAATTAGCATACAGAATACCATTTAACACTAATTACAAGAAGTTAACGTGACGCTGCCGCGTTACTAGTTGACACTGTCATAAAGAATAAGGGGCCAGTGCGGAAAACACATAATACCTGTTTTGCGTAGACGATGCGTGAACTGTTGTGTTAGCCACATGCTCGTAGTGCACTTTTTACACACGTGTGGAACCACACTAGCGTTCGGGTACGATACGCGACTGCGGATAAATAATAAATATGCACGGTGTATGGTTTCCCGCACGGGTACTAGTAGTAATTTATTGAAAAATGAAAATGAATTGAAAAATACCCAATACTCGAGGTTGCTTTTCTGCTGGACAGTCCTCAAAATGCTTCATCACCAGCCTCATCGGATGATCCTCAACGGCGTGGTGACATTCATCAAAAATCAGCAGGTTTATATCTTCAATTCTTATATACCCATGTGTGAGCATGTCGAGTAAAATTTGACATGTCATTACAAGTACCTACATAAATAACGTTAATTTTAATTCCACAATAAAATTTCTAAATGTATTTTCTATAGATATAATTTTACGTAAACGCAACTTATATGACAGCCCGCTATGTTATGGATTACCTTGTATTTAGTTAATTCCTCTTCCCATTTCGCTTTATTCCAGTAGTCGACGCCATTCTCACTGCTATAAGACCCGACTTCGCCAACGGGACACAAGTTTTCAATAAACTTTTTCTATAAAATTAATTTATGTTAGAGAAATTTATTATTTGCATTGGAACTTGGACAGCCAAACAAGTGACTTTCACAGAAGAGTAGAATTGGTCGTTATTATACCGGGTGGAAGGGAAACGCTCTCGGAAACGAATACAGGTGATAGTATTGGTGATTCCTGACGTGATGGCACTAAAAAAATCGCGATCGCATTGTTACAATTTTAGTAGGATTTTCTCAAATTTTTGTACAGCTTCACGTATGGATAGATAAATAAAACTATTATTCTGAAAAACATACTAAAAAAGGTCAATATTTCAAAAAAATCGTAATGAAACACGTACATCAGCTGACGGGTTAACGACCGCGGGCCGGTCCCGGCGCAGCGCGACGGCCGCCCAGTTCTTTGTACGCTTTACATTGCGCGCGCATGAATTACGGAAATACTAAAATCGTAAGTATTATCGCTTAGCTTTGCAAATGAATATAGTTTTTCGTTAATGTTACGGTTCTACTCTCTCTTACCGTTCCGGTATAGAGAGCGTTTCCCTTCCACCCGGTATTAGTATTAGTAGACGGATATTCGGATACGGAATTCTAATCTCACTTTTCCGTATTCAAGCTTTTTGTGCTAATGGTTCTCGATGGTATTAGTATTTGCTATAATACATCGCGCAACGATCCTACAATATACGAACATAATGCATCGAATAACTAAATAAGTAGATATAGATATCTACAGGTGTTGCGTCAGGAGTGGCCTCATAGCTAAACCTTAGACTAAGCTAAACGTTCAAAATGGCCGTAAAGATTGAAGATAATAGGTACCCGTAACCACAGTGACCCGTAATCAGTGCACTTATTTTCGCCAACAATTACTGATTGGTACCTATCTCAGTCTTTTTCTTTCATGCAATTTAACACTGGTAGCCGCTGTCGCTTTATGATTCATGGTACACGAGAGCGGTAGATATGTGGTGGACATAATTTTATTTATAGTTATTTATGTCATTAAGCATTGGGTGGGTTGGTTTTAATGCTATTTTTAGGTTTTGAATAATTAAAAAAAAACCTGCACTACACTTCTCGTGAAGTTGATCCGAGTTAGGCGAAGAGGATAATGTAAAGTCCGGGGCGTCGGTGTGACATGTTACGCCGACCTTCCAGGACGCCGAAATTCTGGCGGCGGTGAGCACCGGCCACGTCGTATATCGGATATGCCGGTTAGAGTTGAAGGTGGCCCTTGAGAAGACCGAGGCCATCTGTTTCCGGGCCTCGGAAAGGTCCATGAGCCGGTGCCCACATCGTTGTTGAGGGGGTGCAGTGCAGATTCTAATCGGCAAGAATATGAAGTATTTGGGTTTAGTTCTGGATGGCCGATGGAAATTCCGTGCCCATTTCGAGAAGACGCGGACAAAACTGTGCCGGGCAGTGGGCGCTCTTCCTAGCCTGCTGCCCAAACTCTAAGGTCCTGGCATCCCTTGCCGAAGGTTATACCACGGAGTCGTGCGGTCTATGGCCCTGTATGGCCGTCCCGTTTAGGCTGATTCCCTGAGCAACCGCTGCGTCGTATCTGTATCGCATTGTAGGCACAGAGGTGTCGGCCGTGTATCACCATTGTGACAACTGCCTGCTGGATACGGTTCAGCACATACAGGAGTTTTGCCCAGCCTGGGACAAGGAGCGCAGCGCTCTCAGAGCAGCCGTCGGAGGAGACCTCTCGCTGCCGGCCGTGGTCGATTCCAGTCTGCCCACATACTCTGCCACCCCCCAATGCCGTTTGTTGTACATAGTTGTTGTTAGGGCCTCAGCCCGGCGGTCGCCCGACGTTTTCCATTTCTCCGGGCGGCTCAACGCCGAGTCGTAAGGCACGACGAAACCAACATAACCGCTCGGTCGCCTCCCACGAAAGGCGGGCGGTAGTCGTAATGCACTTTCTCCGCGAAACCAAAAAAAAAAGCCTAATCTTCTTCCCTTTTATTACTAAGTAAACCAGTTTCACGCATAATTTATGATGAGTAAACAATAACTGAACTTTAAAAATAGTACATAAAATACTGGACTATACATAATATTCTTTTGTATTCTCTCACATACAATATTAGTCATAGGTACTTTTAAAACCAAAATATATAAATAAATACAATAATTCTATGCAATCACAATTCACATTATATTTTTGAATCAAACATAATATTACATATAATAGTTTAAATGCCAATCCTTTTTCTTATCAGGGCATATTATCTCTACCACCACTGCAGTGTGAGTGGAACGGTTATGTTGGTGAATGTCTAATCTAAACATTAAGGTCCCTTTCAATAAGACCAAATTAACAAGAGAATAAGAACCATCTTTCAAATAAAAAAACGCATCAGAATTGGTCCATTTGTTTTGGAGCTACAGTGCCACAGACAGACATACAGATACACTTCATATAATACCCCTCTTTTTCCATTCAGGTTTACAAACGGATTGCATGATGAAAACAATGAAGTATGAATGCTACCAAAAGTTTTTATGGTCTTACCTGTTGTATTACAAGCGGCACTGTGTTGACAATAAAAAATGTGCGTTTTCCACCTTCACCCCAAGGCTTTAGAATAGCATCTCGAAGTTGCTTTATTAGTTCACAAGCTATAAATGTTTTTCCAGACCCTGTAAAGAATTATTGTATGTTGACTCATCAAGGCCCGCTATGGACACCGGTGTCAGAGTATATAGGGTTTCCCCATACATCTATATATAAGTGGGGCTTGACAGGTTAATCTTGAAAGGTTTGATTTATCTATTTTTATTGATTATTTCCACATTCTTCTTATTTTTGTGGTTAATTGACAATTTTAAATACCTTGCAGTTCAAGCTTTTTTCAGTAATCCATAATTTCTACAACTATCTCTTAGAATCAATGCAAAACAAATATGACTTATAAACAATTCAAATTCATTTTAAATAATGTCTATCATATTTTGAATTACCATAAGTTTTACTCATTCTAGACCGCAATCACGCACAAGAAAATTGTCTGATTCAGGAAGGCCTAGTATAATATCAGATATAAAAAAGTTAAAAGTCATTGTTAAAATAATAAATGTTAAAAAAATTACGTTGGTGAATAGTGTAGACTTTTAGTACTACTTTTTAACATAATATAAAGGTGGCAAGAACTAAGCAACATAAGAACACTAAGAATGTTTCTTTAAACTGTTGGTCCGACATAATGTTTATAAACATAGATGACACAAAAGAAATAATAAATGTTGAATTAATGTATACAAACCTGTAGGCAAATGTATTATGGTGTTTTTCTTTGTTGCAATATTATGCAACAATACTTGATACGGTCTTGCCTTCATTTTGTATGAGCATCTGAAAACAAACAATTTCAATGTATCCAGTAGTTAGGGGATTATTTTTAGCAATGCACACAAGTGACTTTTCTTTATCCATGCATTCACATATGGAGGTGGAAAAAATAAACAGGAAAGATGGATTTTTTCAAGTTATCAGTATGTCAAATTCACTGCCTAAGTAGTATAAATCTATTATATAAAAATGAATCCCTATTTCCTTGGTCACGGCATCACGCGTGAACGGCTGGACTGATTTCGTTATTTCTTTTTTTGATGTGTTTATTATTGTCAGGAGTAGGTTCTTATGAAAGAAAAAATTAAGAAGATTGCGCGTAAAATTAGAAAACTTATGAATACTTAACCACCATATTAAATGTGCATGTCACTGAACTCCTAAACGGGTGCACCGATTTTAATGTTATTTTTTGTGTGTCTTCAGGTGGATTCCAGAATGGTTTAGATTACAATTCTATCCGGTAGGTAGCGCTGTACTCGGGTTTTAGGATTTTATTTCCTTTTTAGGGCACGAAAACGTCTGCCGGGGCCGCTAGTCAAAAATAAATACAGCAGGCATGTATGTACAGACTATAAGGAATTTCAGTTTTTAGCACAAACTTAGCTATTGGTATTTTTATGTGTTCAGTTATAAATATTTGCTTATATTGGTAAGTATAGAACTACCAATAACGTTATACTCTTTGATTTAATAATATTTCAAAGGTTATACAGTACACTATTATAAAAAGATGTACAAAATACAATTACTTACCAACAATTTTTTTTTAAATCAGCTCATATTATTGAAGAAAAAGCGACTAACACGAAAATTCATAAAGTTATTATTTACTAAATTTATGTTTCACGATAAATCCTGACAAGTTTTTACAAGTTTCATTGGCAATTATTCAAATAGCAACAGTGATACTCAAGTGTCAAGAAGAACACAATCACTATGTACCTACTGAAACAGAAACAATGCACTACATTCTAAGCACTATTCAAGTTACGACGTGTACCTACTACCTCGTGAAGTTGTACTAGATATAAGAAAAATTATTATTGTACGGTTTGTGAGTTGTGATGCTATGGAATAAAAAATATTTTCCCATAAAATTTTCTCTAAACCTTAACTGTAGAAATTACAGAACAGTTTACTATTATACATCGCACAATATTTTATAGATCACACCTTTAGGATGAAAACGACACAATTCAAAAAGATAGAAAATTGAGTTATCGTCATAAAATTACGAAAATTACGAACGAAGTTCTCAATACAACAATAGTTCAAACACAGCCATATTCCAACAGGAAAAGGGCAAAACTTTTAGATCGGTCCCTTTTTTATTATATTTTTATAAATAAGGGACTAGTTGTTAGTCATTTAAAAACGACAACTCAAATTTCTATTTTTTGAATTGTGTCGTTTTCGTTCCAAAGGTGCGACCTATCAAAATAATAACGTTTTTTAATTGATGTCGTCGTAGAAATATAACATCTGCTAGTATTTATCTGATATGCTGGGAAATTTTATTAGTTGACCACATTTGCTGCTATAAACATTATTTTGACATTTATGTTCCGTTGTGCGCAGCTACTTTCAAAAGATCATAAATTTTAAAGTTCTTGAGCCCAAAAAGAAACAAACTACTAATAACTTACAAATTTATATTTTGCCTATTATAGTAGGCGCTATTCATTTTATCCAAATCTAAATTATAAAACCATATATCGTCCAGTTATTTTATACCAAATAAGGCAAATGTACGCTCCTTTGATGAGTTTTTACGGTAAATTCCGCAACCATAAACAATAAACATACACGTGGCATAAAATAAGAAGACCACGTAGCGAATAATCCCGAACATAAACAAAAATTACAAATATCACGGCTTAGCATGTTTAGCTATAAACATGCAATTTCTCTACGCCTAGAAAAATTGTGTTTTTCAATTCGGATTGTATAGTTTTTTTTAAGTTACGGCTTTTTAGCAATAGTAAAGACATTTCCAAAAACTGGCAAAATTTTAATATCCATAAAGTTTGAGCCTGGAATTTCGATGACCAATGTGTCGCTTCAAACTCGGATAAATCCATTCTACGTTCTTAGGAGATAATTAGAAAAAAGTGATAATAATCTTAATTCCATGAATTTAAAGGCAGTATTTTTTTATTATGACAACAGTATTGAAGAAAACGATCCTGTTTAGTAAATTCAGTAATAAAACCATTCATTCTTTCAAAAATTTAATATTTAGATTGGATTTACCTTCATTTGATATAAAGGGATTCAATTTATCTATCTTTGAAAAAACTCACTGTGGATTTATAGAATTTTGATTTAATATATCTGGATTTATCTGGACTTGAAAAAATACGATTAGAATAAGGGATGTGGTAGTGGCGAAATCACAGTATACTATCGACGGTCAAATTGTGGTAGCTAACTGAATAAAACGAAATATAATACAAACCAAATAAAGACTAAATAGCAGGTACCTAATTTAATTATTTTAAACAAAATTCTATATTTCTTCTGAGTCATCTTCTACAATTTGTTCTTCGTGCATTGGTCGCCCTATCACATTCTCACTGTGAAGCACTTTTTTATAATAATTTAATTATGTGTACTTATTATTATATCCTTATGATATCCGAATAATTCTGTAACAGTAGAACAAAAAAATAATAATAATCCATAATGTAATCGATAATGGTTAGCACAACACTAGTGCCAACTCAGAATTCCAAACGACCCATAGGTATAGGCATTTCAAACTTACCGAATTTTCGCTCTTTCCTCTTTCTTACGGCAAAGTTGTATATTAGGCCGCTTGCGGGCTTTACTTGGTGACACAATTTTAATGGAATTACCCATGGGAACTGTCTAAATAGTAAAAAGAAACAATAAAAAAGCGGGAGTATACAGTGCTACTGTCGCAGAGTTTACGTCAACTGACGGCCATATTGAACAAATGCAATTAGCTGATTGGCTCTCATGGACTTAACTACATTTGAAAAAAAACTGTCTCATGGATCTATCTGACTTAGATAAAATATTATGATTTTAAAGGTTTATTTCTCAAAAACCATGCGGATTCATACACAACTGATAAAATTGTATAAAAACATTTTTTTTACCCTTTCTTTTGATATCAAAATCTTAAAAATTTTCAGAATTGGATTTATCCGAGTTTGAAGTTAAGCGACACCAATATTCATACAAAAAGAGGACATCTCCATATTAGTCTAAGCATCTCCAAAAAAGGGAAAAAAGTTGTATGAAGATTAGCAGCCGTGCCCACAGGGCAGTGGTCTCGAACCTACCGATTTTTCCATATTTATACCGATATTGGGCCTGTCCTACTGAAATACCGAAATGAAATGATTTTTCAACGATTTTTAGAAAGCTAGAAGGTTCGCCCGATTTTTTTACCGATTTCAAAAATTCGAAGTTAAAATTCCCTTTTTCTTTAATTAATATTTTACGATTCCTTGGTTAAATATGTTGCTGTATGGGGCGGCGGGGGGCAGTACTTTTTAAAGGGGCGGCTTTGTTTAAAATGTTTTCTATGATTAGCAGTGCTGCCAGATTAGACGACTTTTCGCCATTTAGGCTACCTTGAAGAGTGTCGGGGCGACCAAAATTGGGAATGGCGACTGGTCGCCGTTTAGGCTACGCGAATGGTGATTAGTCACCAATTTAAGCTACTTCGGAAAGTTTTTGTCGCATTTGAAGATATTTAAGATCCCCCTTACACACAATTATTGAAAACTGGGGACCTTTTTTTTTTTTTGCTCTCCGCGTCCCCACACATGTGGGCGACTTTAGGCTACTTCGAATTTTACGTGTATACGTTACTCTCGTTTGTTAAAATTACCTTCTTTTGGTGGAATAATAGTTCCTAGAGATTAAAATTAAGGGTTTTGATTGAATATTGTTTGTTTTTTTGTATATACCGTTTTTTGCTCCTAATATACCGATTTTACTTGGCTACAGGGCGACAATGCCCACCAATGTTGCCAACCCTACTGTTTTAACAATACATTTACTGTTTTTGCTTTTCATACCTATTTTTTGTTTAGAGTCGAATGTTTACTGTTTTTGTATTAAAGATTTCTTACTGGGTTTTACATGCCTTTTTACTGTTTTTGTGTACACGTTAGTAAATTAGTACTTCATAAAATGGTGCAGGAGTTTTATTTTTTGGTCGCAACCTTATGGACTTACCCTACTTCTCGAACGTTACTACAATCCACATGTCAGTGATGTCAATCATGTCCAAGGAGATTATAATGTGGGCATAAGTTTCTTGGTCATGTCATATTGTTTGAGTTTTGGCGGGAACGTGGAAGTGTCATGAGGTGCTCTTATTTTGATTCATTATTTTGGTGATACTTAGTGTTATATTGCATAATTATGGTGGTATATCTATACATCTATACCTACATATAAATAAAATTGGAGTGTCTGTTTGTAATATTTAAATAACCGTTTTTTACTACATGTATATGAGTATATATACGGTAAATGCACCAAAATAACATTTTTTACCATTTTTGTCTGTCTGTCTTTCTGTCTGTCTGTTTGTTCCGGCTAATCCCTGAAAAGGCTGGACCGATTTTGACGGGACTTTTATTGGTAGGTAGCTGACGTAATAAGGAGTAACTTAGGCTACGTTTTATCCCGGGAAAATATAAAACGGGACTTTTATCCCGGAAAAACTTTTCAACGCGAGCTGTATAGATAGATGTATCGATATGTATAGAAAGATGTATAGATATGTAGGTATAGATATTCGGTACACACACCAAAATAATATTTTTTATAATTTTTGTCTGTCTGTTTCGGCTAATCTCTGAAATGTCTGGACTGATTTTGACGGGAACTTTATTGGCAGGTATCTGATGTAATAAGAAGTAACTAAGGCTACGTTTATTTTACAAAAAATATTTTATTTTGGAAAAATAAAGTAATACATTTTATGCCGGGAAAAACACGGGACTTTTATCCCGGAAAAATCTTTTAACGCGGGCGGAGCCGCAGACGAAATCTATCCTACTATAATAATATTATAAACACGAAAGTTTGTAAGTATGTATGGATGTCTGCATGTTTGTTCCTCTTTCACGCAAATCTACTGAACTGATTTCGATGAAATTTGGCACACGGGTAGATCATGTCCTGGATTAACACATAGGCTACAATTTATCCCGGGAAAATAAAAACGGGACATTTATCTCGGAAAAACTTTTTAACGCGGGCGGAGCCGCGAGCGAAATCTATCCTACTATAATCCTGCTAATATTATAAACGCGAAAGTTTGTAAGTATGCATGGATGTCTGGATTTATGGCTGTTTGTTACTCTTTCACGCAAAAACTACTGAACGGTTTTCGATGAAATTTGTTACACGGGTAGATCATGTCCTGAATTAACACATAAGCTACATTTTATCCCGAGAAAAAAAAACGGGACGGGCAAAAGCTAGTTATCCAATATAAAGTGAATTGAAATAACTCTGCCAATCAAGTGTTTTTTCGTTGCCGCCAAAACTCCTTGATAAAGTCTTGGTAAGGTAGGGCCACTGCTTTACTACGACATAGTACGTAGGAAAAAAAAAGACAACAAAAAATACCACTTAAGATGAGGCTGTATGGGTTTGAACCCTTTGCCTTCTCTATAAGCGAAAATTTAAAAATACAAATGTCATATTGTTAAAATTTTAATTTAAAGAGCATACTAGGACTTTGACTCAGAAAAAGCGCGGGAACGTCGAAAAGAAAAGGCGCAATTTTTAAACTTATTTATTAAAAATAATTTTTATACGAGTAAAGTATAAATAATTGTACATATTTATATCTTGGTAGTTGAAGAAGAGATTTGTCCAAAATGGGGGGGACAAGAAAACGTAAGAAAAAAGATGAGTCAGGGCATGATGAGGCGGAGTTGGAGGCGTCGGATTCTTCGTCTCAAAAATCCGTGGATGCTGTGGATAAGTATAGAACTTTCCAAATACCCAATTATCACAGACTGTATGCAGAAAATACAGGTAATGTCGAATTTATTGTCTTCTTAGAAAGTATCGAAAACAATAAACCGCTGGGGGACAGAGATATGATGTCTCTGGCAAATAATCTGAAAAGGTATAATAAGGGCATAAAACAACTAGTGCGCATGAATAAGTATAAGGTGGGCGCTATTTTCGACAGTGCAACACTTGCAAATGCTGCATTATCAAATAAAAAATTTCTAGACATGAATAAGCTTAAAGCCAGTATACCGGCTGCCGCTACCGAGACTACAGGTGTTATACATCATGTTCCGATAGACCTATCCAACGAACAAATTTATACTGCATTAACAACAACAAAAAACATTATTTCTATACGTAGAATTATGAGGAGAATAAAAAATGTTGACAGCACCTTTACTTTACAACCCACTAAAACTATATGTATTACATTTTCCTGCCAAACTTTACCCGACAGTGTTGATCTTAATAGTTGGCGATTTGAGATCTCACCATACATACCTCCAGTCAAACAGTGTTTGCGTTGTCTCCGGTATGGCCATTTAGCTAAATTTTGCAAGAACTCAGAAAAATGTTCAATCTGTACTGGCAGCCACAATTTTAAGAATTGCACTATTGCTCCAACTAATGCTTGTTGTATTCATTGCAAAGGAAACCATATTGCTATTTCATCAGAGTGCCCAGTAAAACAAGATAAAATTAAACAGAACAAAGAAAAGTTTATTAAAAGATCATTTGTGGATGTTGTCAATGAAAAATCATTCCCTTCACTAGGTGGCAGGAAAAAAAGTCCTAATGAACTATTTATATCACTTTTAGACTCTGATCACTTTTTGAAAGTACTAGTTGATTCAGTTATAAAAATTATTACCATGAGCAAAGCAAATGAAACTAGCATCTGTAGTAAAACTATCAAAGAATTTCTCATCCAAAACATACAAGACCAAAAAATCTCCTCTTAAATCTTTTTCTCTCTTTTATGGATTATATAAATATTGTACAATGGAATGCCCAGAGTTTAATGAGTAATCGACTTATTTTTTCACATTTTCTTTATGAGAAAAGCATTCATATTGCCATTATATGCGAGACCTGGTTGAAGTCACATCATCATATTAGTTTTAAAAATTATGAGATGGTGAGATTAGACAGTGGTAACGATCATAACGGCGTTGCTATTTTAGTACACAAAAGCCTTAATTTTAAGAAATTAGACACTTTTAGCGATAATTCCATTCAAAATAGCGCAATTCGTTTGTATTATGGTAACAATAAGGAACTGACCATAGTATCTCTTTACAGTCCCAAACTATGTTCTCCATCTTTCTCTAAACATAAATTGAACAACCTAATTCAAAGTCTACCTGAGCCCTTGCTTATTGCTGGAGACTTTAATGCCTTGCACCATAGCTGGGGTTGCATGACTTCTGATACTCGTGGATCTGAAGTATTAGAATGTATAGATGATAATTTGTTAGTTATTCTGAATGATGGTCAAATGACAACAGTAGGTTCCCATAAATGGCGACAAAATGCACTTGATCTTACAATAGTTTCTCCTGATCTTGCAGTTTCCTGCGATTGGTCTGTGCACGATGACCCTCTAGGAAGCTATCACTTACCTGTAATAACAAAAGTTTTTGTTAGAAATGTTTCTGGTAACAAACAAACTTTATTACCCGATAGTAAGCAATATCCTCAACAACACAATTATCGTAAAATTAATTGGGATATGTTTAGAACCATTTCAGATAGTTTCCTGCATAATTTTCATTATAACAAAGAAAATCCTTTAAAATCATATGAAGAATTAATGAGTCTCTTGGATACAGCTATTCAGTTATCTATGTCAATTGGACTTCGTCCTAATTCTCAAAGTCACTCCAGCACTTATTTTAATAAAAATAGAAGACCTCTACCTTGGTGGAACGCCAGGTGTGCTTCTGCTGTTGAACAGGCCAAACATGCATATGTAAACTTTAGACGTGATTCAATTGAATCTAATTATTTACATTTCAAAAAGTTGCAAGCTATTAAAAAGTTGACCTTGAAGCAAGAAAGACAAAAAAGTTGGGAAAATCTTTGTGAAAGCTTTAATAGAACTACTCCTTTATCTAGAATATGGTACTACATGAAAATTTTTAAAAACGTAAATACAAGCTATAACTCCTGTAAGAGATTAGATTGGATTTTTGATTTTATTAGAAAATACACACCTTCCACCGTTGAGGCTGAATTAAATTTAAATAATAACTTCATAACTGCTTCGAGTTCTGATTATCTTACAAATTCATTTACTTTTGCAGAATTGAATTCAGCCATTTCCTCTAGACGTGATACAGCCTTTGGCCTCGACGGAATTCCATATAAAGTACTTAAACATTTATCAAATACTTCAAAGCATGTTTTGTTAAATATTTATAATCTATTGTGGAATAATTCAATCATTCCTTCAAGTTGGAAAACAGATTGTTTAATACCAATTTTAAAGCCCAATAAAGAGAAAGGACTTGCTGATTCTTATAGGCCAATAGCTTTAACTTCATGCATGGGAAAAATATTTGAACAGTTGTTAAAACAAAGAATAGAATTTTTTGTAGAAAGCAATCATATTTTACCATCAAACCAGTTTGGATTCCGCAAAGGTCGTTCTTGTCGCGAAAGTATTTCTCATTTACATTTTGATGTTTTCAATGCATTCAAGAACAAAGAAGTTCTAATAGGTATTTTCTTTGACATAGTTGGAGCATTTAATAATGTCAATCATCACATATTAGCTTCTGAATTATTGACCATTGGTATTCCTGAAAAAATTGTGAAATGGATTTTTAACTTTTTACATGGTAGAGTAGTGTACGTCAAATTTCAAAATCAACTTATTGGACCTAGAGTGTCTTTCAAAGGTGTGTGTCAAGGAGGAATTTTAAGCCCTTTAATATTTATATTGTATATTTATAAACTTAATTTAATACTAGGTTCAGACGTTAGAAATTTACAATTTGCTGATGATCTTGTTATTTATACATCAGGGTCTAATGTAAATGTCATTGTTAATACTCTTAATGCAGCTTTGACGAATCTTCACATTTACTTTAAATATCTGAATCTTGATATTAATATTGACAAAACCAAAATGGTGGTATTTAACAAAACTCGTCCCTTTAAAATTAAATTATTTTATGACCAAAGAGAAATTCCACAAGTGTCTGAAGTTAAATTTTTAGGGGTAATTTTGACTAATAATCTGTCATGGAAAAAATATGTTGATTATATTATCGGAAGGGCAGGTAAGGCATTCAATATCTTAAAATCACTTGCAAGAACGTCTTGGGGTGCTGACCCAAAAATTTTGCTCATGTTGTATAAATCACTTGTCCGTAGTCACTTTGAATATGGTTTTTTGTGTTTCGCATCTAATGACAAACTTGTTCAGAAATTGGATGTTTTGCAAAATAAAAATCTGAGATTAATTACTGGTGCTATGAGGACGACCCCTATAAATTCATTGCAAGTAGAGTGCAATACTCCTCCTTTGTCATATAGATTTAAGTATCTAAAATATTGTTTTCTTCTCAAATTATTTTCTATGGCTAATAATTTATTATTGAGAAAATATAAACATTTTGATAGTCAATGTTCCTTTGTTTCAACCACTAATGTACCTTATGCACTTCATGATTTTTCATTTATGATTCAACTTGATCAAAAATATAAAATTCATAAACCTGACAACTGGGCTTGCTATACGGACAGTTTTGAAAGCAAATTTACTTCTATAGAGATAAATATAAATAACAATATGAAGCATAAAGAAGAGGTAAACAATGTTTTGGCTGAATATAATGAATATAGAAAAATATTTACTGATGGTTCCAAGTCGAGAAACGTATCGATGGCGTTCTATATTCCTCATCTGCGTTTAGGATTTGGTCGCAAACTCTCGTGTGAGTTGAGTATCTTTTCCGCTGAGGCTTTGGCAATATTATTTGCATTGCAATATATTGGTCAAGCAAATGATCAACGTTGGCTTGTTATTACGGACAGTATGAGTGTTTTACGTGCCTTACAAAGTAATAGTTTAGACTGTAAAATTAATTACATTATATACAACATCAAGAGTCGTTGGTTTCAATTGAAGAATCAAGGCAAAGAAGTACAATTCCTTTGGACACCTGCGCACGTGGGAGTAATCGGAAACGAGCAAGTTGATTTTTTAGCCAAGTCAATTGTTGACAGTGACAGCGGCGACAGTGTGAAAGCTGTTGATGAAGTTGCCATACCATTCTCGGACTTAAAGCTACTCGTAAGAGAGTCTATTCTTAATGAATGGAAAGAATATTGGTTGACTACAACAAAGATTAAAGGTGCCTATTACGCAGCAATCAATATTAATGTGGGAAAGTGTCCTTGGTTCTGTAGATCCAAATTCAACATGCAACGAAAATTTTATACTATATTAAATAGACTTCGATTTGGACATGGTCGTTTTAAAGCCCATCTTAACAGAATGCGCATTATTTCGTCCCCCATATGCACAGATTGCGATCAGGGGCCTTACCACCATCTCTTATAGCAGTATTATTATAACCTTACTTAGAAATTTCATACCATGGGCCTTACCACCATCTCTTATAGCAGTATTATTATAATCTTACTTAGAAATTTCATACCATGACGAGCTTAAAACAAGCTTAAAACCATCATGTTTTATCTAGCAGTTTTGTGTGACGTCATCGCAAATCATTCATTCTAACCGTACCATGGCTACGTTCCACTAAGCACTCACGACGATCACGCTCACGACCACGAGTTTTCCCGTTCCACTAAGTCCTGAGCGTTGTTATCGTAAACCCAAGTGGAATGGATTATGGAGCGTTTTGGGCGTTGAGGAAATAATACAAATGGCGAGCTAGAAAAAATAAAGCAAAAGCTTTAATAGGTTAGGCTACCATTATTAAGTTTTAATGAGTTTTAAATGTAAATTTTAATAATTATAAGTGAAGTTGGTTTATGTCGAAAAATAAATATATAATTCAATTTTTATATGTAATTTCAATGAAGTATTCAATTATTTTACATTCAAATAGATTCAAAATGTCTTTAGCGACAACACTAGGTTATTTGATGATGCGTGCATGCAATAATACAGTCGAAAGTACTAGTTCATCCAGTTCAGATGAAGAATGGAATACAATTTTAGAAAATTATAATCGTGAAAATAGAAAACTTCGACTTTTTAGTTCTGACAACTTTGCTATTTTTCTCAACGCTCACGTCGACCCACCTCCAGAGATGGGTCGTTGTGGGCTTCTCGTGAGCGTTAGTTATGACGTCATTAATGACGTTTTCGCCGCGACCACAACGATCGTAGTCGCCATATGGAACGGCCAAAAGAGTATTTTGGGCGTTGTGAACGCTTAGTGGAACGCACCCCATGAAGTGTCTTTTGACAGTAAGTAATATTGTTTTTATGTCAAATTTTGCAGTCTTAAAAAAGTTGCTCCTTCACAACTTTTTTAACATTATTATTCGATTTTCTTTGATTTATTGTATGAAAAGTAATTAAAAACAGTTACGTAACTATTTTTAATATTAATAATATGTGTTATAATGGTATCTCGTCCAAAAAGGGCTCAATAATATTATATATGTGATGTGTTTTAGATGGCCAATGAATTCGAAATGTTCGAATTTCTAGAAGCTGATAATTCTACCAGTAACTCGGCGAACAGGCTAAGACGAAGGCGATTGCGAGAGGAATGTGATCCCTTCAACCTAGACGAGTCCGAGTTTATTGGTAGATATCGACTGACAAAGGAACTCGCGCAAAATCTTTGCGAAGAATTGAGGCCTTTGTTTAATAAACCTAGAAGATCCACAGATTTGTCTGTAGAATCAAAGGTAACTATGTTATTCACGTACACACAATAATATCTTATAATTACTTAATGGGCATCAAAGTTAAGGATTTTTAACATATTATGTACCTATTGATGTTTTCTAAAAAAACTTATGCACATTTATAGGTACTAACTGCTCTATCTTTTTACGCAACGGGCTCCTACCAACGTCCAGTGGGCCAGCAAGAAGGTCACTTCTTAGCCCAACAAACAGTTTCCTCGGTGATTGCTCAAGTTACTGCCTGTCTGAACTCCATTGAATTGAGGCAAAAATATATACACTTTCCTTCAACAAGTAATATACCAGTAATTGATTTAAGTAATAGTTATTTCATAGTAAATTATTTTTAGACCTCTTTATAATAATATGTAATTAGTATAAATTTAACCCTAGAATATTTTTTTTGATATTAGACTAGACATTGTTGTGCAGTACCAGTTTCTACCTTAGTTTGCATCTGCTTGAGATAATGATTAAAAGATACAAAGATAAGATAGTAATTTATGACCTATTACATCCAACTGAATAATATTCGCCAAGCATTATAGGTAATATAAAATTGCCTCATGATAATTTTATCTACAGTTTATTTATCAAATAATTAAGTTATATTACACACATAAATGTTTTTGACCATTTCAGATTCTACAATAAATTTCAAATGCCTGGGGTCTTAGGGTGTATAGACTGTACCCAAGTGGCCATAGTAAGACCTGTGGTCCATGAAGAGCGCTATTACTGTCGCAAGCATTACCATTCATTGAATGTTCAAGTGGTAAGTCATTTTTATAAATAAATTATGAAGGTTAGTCTATATATCTAAGTCTGTGATATACCTTTGAATGTTCAGAAATTACTGAATTGATGTTAATGCAACTTTTGTAAATAGAAAAATGCTCAAGTTATCCCTTAATACCTAATAGCTGTTTATTATTATAGTATAACATAGTAATGCATACTCAAAAGACAATGTTCAATAAAATAAGGTTAACAATTTAAAGAATATATTGTTTAAAAGTCTTGTTATTACAAAAAACAAGAAACAATTATAGAAACAATACTTCATTCAGTCTCATTTTATTCTTTCAGATTTGTGATGCAAACATGCAAATTATGAGTGTAGATGCAAGTCATGGTGGTGCTACTAATGACTCCTTTATATGGTCTCATCATCCACTTAGAAGACACTTGGAAGATCTAAGCAACAATGAAAATATTTGGTTTCTAGGTATGACTTAGACTTTGTTTCTACACAAAAATTTCTTGACTTTAATATTAGTCTTTTTGAAATTTCTTATGCTTTTTTGTCTTGCTCAATAATGATTAATTAATAATATTTTATAATTTTCAGGTGATTCTGGGTATCCACTAAGGAAAACCATGATGACTCCCATATTGGATGCAGTACCACACATACCTGAAGCACACTACACAAATTTGCATGTTCGCACCAGGAACATTATTGAGCGAACCATTGGACTTCTAAGGCACGTTTTCGGTGCTTACTTGTACACAGAGTCTTGCAATACGCACCTGATGTGGCAGGATCTATTGTTAATGCTTGTGTAATATTACACAACATTTGCAATAGAGCTAACACTCCTTTGGTGCGATTGAGCAACGAAGAACAGAACCAAGAAGTCCAATTACAACTCAATAATACAAGTGAAACAACCGTTCAGCACACACGCAGCAGCAATGTCGCCTTGCAGCAGGGTAGCGCTGCACGAAGGACTCTCATTCAGGAGCTCTGGACAAGGCGGCATCTATAGATGTCAAAATTCTGAAAAGAGGGTGCATTATATTATTTCACATCATTTTTACATCATTTTTTTATGAAATAAAGTAATATTATACCTTTCAATATTACCCAATTTATTATTTATGCCCACTATACCCTCTCCGATCACCTCCAAAGCTCGAGCACTTTTAACTGCAGCTTCGGCTTTGTCTTGGGATGATTGGACGAGGGCACGCCTGGCAGCCTCTTGTGACATATGCTGTACTCTCCTGTGGCGACGCCGGTTGTGGGTCATTGTCCCCGCCACTGTTAGTGGCTGAGAGAGTGAAGGAGGACCTGTGTGCAGAAGTCGGCGGCGTGGCGACCGTCGTGGCGTTGCTTGTGCTGATGATATTGATACAGGCTCTGCAGGTGGTGAAGGTGTCCGGCATGGAGAGAGGGCTAGTGCTGTACCACCGGACACCTCTTGGAATGGGATAACTACAGCATCAGGCAATATCTCTAGGTGGGATGGGGATTCTCCAACATCATCAGCATTTTCTGCATGCTGTTAATGTAGAAAAAAATTATAATTAATTATGTGTCAGCAAAATTAAGAATTAATTTATCTAAATGCTTAATGTTTTTAACACTTACTTCTATGAAAGGTTCCACTAGTACACCAGGCAACCCTTGACCATAATCATCCCCAAGTAATTGCAGAAATTTATTTTCTATATGTGTCAAGGGTAACTCGGCCCATGGTCCTCCTCCAGTCCTTGACTGGGATGAACGTATAGCTGCCACTCGCTTTTTTAATTTTGCTTTATAGTCCACCCAGTACTGAAAAATTTATGGGTAGGGTTTAGCATACACCTATCAGTTACATTTTATGAAAAACAACTACAAGAAATTTATCATTTAAATGTTAAGTATATAAATGCATACATATTTGCACATACATGAATAGCTATTTTTTATTCAAGACAGTCTAAGAGTAAACTCTAGTGAGATCACCATAGTTAGGTACTAGTAATATAAGAATCCATTAATAAAAGTAAGAAGTTACTTTAGACCAGCCTTTCCAATCTTTGTATGTGCCTTCGCCTTGAGAGTTTAAGATCCCTGCAATCTCGGTCCACTTTTGTTTAGAATACTTACTCCTTTGCCTGCAGGGATCGATTGAAGGCCTTAGCAATTTCTGTGTGAGAATTTAAATACTCCCACAGTAAGTCGAGCTGTTTCCCCGAAACTCTCCGAACTCTAACACTGCAAAAAAAAATTAAGCCACTTGAAAAAATAAGCCACTTGAAATTCCAGCGTCGCGTCGAGTTCTCATGATTGTATGATTTCATTGTTTTATTGGTATTTTCTTCAATTTTTAGACATTATAGTATATTACGTCATATTCACTGTAATTATTTAATTACATAAATAACACTGTAATCAAATACATAATAGTGATTATCAAAATGCGGTCAAAATATTGTAATGCGTTAGTTACTTCATTGTTCTATCCTTAAAGCATTAAAACACATTATACTCACTCGCTGCTTGACATGATATCGAGAATTCCAAATTAAAACACTGCTCAACTTTAATAAATATTTTATTGCACCACTGCCACTTAGGAAAACTTTTAAACTGCAACCGCGAACTCAAAGAGTTATAAACAAACTTGCGCCTAATCATATTGTAAACCGTTCCGTTCTCGTTGCAGTCACTAAAAAACACACCTGAGTTTGTAAATTTCTGCTTAAAGAAGCAAAAAGTTAATTTAAAATTATACAATTTATTTTTTTTAAACATAAAACACTTATAAAACGAAGACAAAATTATATAATTTTGACTTCAACATACATAAAAGTTATTCGCTATATGCGTGACTTGGAACGTAAATAAAAATTAAATGCCGTCTTTGACAATCATTCGATCTTTTACATCACTACGCAGGAGTAAAACATTATTGTTTCAATACTGCTTTATAAGCTCATAGTACGAATCTGAGTAATATTACTTTAAGCTTGAAATAAAACGTTCCTGCGATATGATGGTTTAGTAAAAGATGGTGGTAGGGCCCTGGGCCTTACCACCATCTCTTATAGCAGTATTATTATAATCTTACTTAGAAATTTCATACCATGACGAGCTTAAAACAAGCTTAAAACCATCATGTTTTATCTAGCAGTTTTGTGTGACGTCATCGCAAATCATTCATTCTAACCGTACCATGAAGTGTCTTTTGACAGTAAGTAATATTGTTTTTATGTCAAATTTTGCAGTCTTAAAAAAGTTGCTCCTTCACAACTTTTTTAACATTATTATTCGATTTTCTTTGATTTATTGTATGAAAAGTAATTAAAAACAGTTACGTAACTATTTTTAATATTAATAATATGTGTTATAATGGTATCTCGTCCAAAAAGGGCTCAATAATATTATATATGTGATGTGTTTTAGATGGCCAATGAATTCGAAATGTTCGAATTTCTAGAAGCTGATAATTCTACCAGTAACTCGGCGAACAGGCTAAGACGAAGGCGATTGCGAGAGGAATGTGATCCCTTCAACCTAGACGAGTCCGAGTTTATTGGTAGATATCGACTGACAAAGGAACTCGCGCAAAATCTTTGCGAAGAATTGAGGCCTTTGTTTAATAAACCTAGAAGATCCACAGATTTGTCTGTAGAATCAAAGGTAACTATGTTATTCACGTACACACAATAATATCTTATAATTACTTAATGGGCATCAAAGTTAAGGATTTTTAACATATTATGTACCTATTGATGTTTTCTAAAAAAACTTATGCACATTTATAGGTACTAACTGCTCTATCTTTTTACGCAACGGGCTCCTACCAACGTCCAGTGGGCCAGCAAGAAGGTCACTTCTTAGCCCAACAAACAGTTTCCTCGGTGATTGCTCAAGTTACTGCCTGTCTGAACTCCATTGAATTGAGGCAAAAATATATACACTTTCCTTCAACAAGTAATATACCAGTAATTGATTTAAGTAATAGTTATTTCATAGTAAATTATTTTTAGACCTCTTTATAATAATATGTAATTAGTATAAATTTAACCCTAGAATATTTTTTTTGATATTAGACTAGACATTGTTGTGCAGTACCAGTTTCTACCTTAGTTTGCATCTGCTTGAGATAATGATTAAAAGATACAAAGATAAGATAGTAATTTATGACCTATTACATCCAACTGAATAATATTCGCCAAGCATTATAGGTAATATAAAATTGCCTCATGATAATTTTATCTACAGTTTATTTATCAAATAATTAAGTTATATTACACACATAAATGTTTTTGACCATTTCAGATTCTACAATAAATTTCAAATGCCTGGGGTCTTAGGGTGTATAGACTGTACCCAAGTGGCCATAGTAAGACCTGTGGTCCATGAAGAGCGCTATTACTGTCGCAAGCATTACCATTCATTGAATGTTCAAGTGGTAAGTCATTTTTATAAATAAATTATGAAGGTTAGTCTATATATCTAAGTCTGTGATATACCTTTGAATGTTCAGAAATTACTGAATTGATGTTAATGCAACTTTTGTAAATAGAAAAATGCTCAAGTTATCCCTTAATACCTAATAGCTGTTTATTATTATAGTATAACATAGTAATGCATACTCAAAAGACAATGTTCAATAAAATAAGGTTAACAATTTAAAGAATATATTGTTTAAAAGTCTTGTTATTACAAAAAACAAGAAACAATTATAGAAACAATACTTCATTCAGTCTCATTTTATTCTTTCAGATTTGTGATGCAAACATGCAAATTATGAGTGTAGATGCAAGTCATGGTGGTGCTACTAATGACTCCTTTATATGGTCTCATCATCCACTTAGAAGACACTTGGAAGATCTAAGCAACAATGAAAATATTTGGTTTCTAGGTATGACTTAGACTTTGTTTCTACACAAAAATTTCTTGACTTTAATATTAGTCTTTTTGAAATTTCTTATGCTTTTTTGTCTTGCTCAATAATGATTAATTAATAATATTTTATAATTTTCAGGTGATTCTGGGTATCCACTAAGGAAAACCATGATGACTCCCATATTGGATGCAGTACCACACATACCTGAAGCACACTACACAAATTTGCATGTTCGCACCAGGAACATTATTGAGCGAACCATTGGACTTCTAAGGCACGTTTTCGGTGCTTACTTGTACACAGAGTCTTGCAATACGCACCTGATGTGGCAGGATCTATTGTTAATGCTTGTGTAATATTACACAACATTTGCAATAGAGCTAACACTCCTTTGGTGCGATTGAGCAACGAAGAACAGAACCAAGAAGTCCAATTACAACTCAATAATACAAGTGAAACAACCGTTCAGCACACACGCAGCAGCAATGTCGCCTTGCAGCAGGGTAGCGCTGCACGAAGGACTCTCATTCAGGAGCTCTGGACAAGGCGGCATCTATAGATGTCAAAATTCTGAAAAGAGGGTGCATTATATTATTTCACATCATTTTTACATCATTTTTTTATGAAATAAAGTAATATTATACCTTTCAATATTACCCAATTTATTATTTATGCCCACTATACCCTCTCCGATCACCTCCAAAGCTCGAGCACTTTTAACTGCAGCTTCGGCTTTGTCTTGGGATGATTGGACGAGGGCACGCCTGGCAGCCTCTTGTGACATATGCTGTACTCTCCTGTGGCGACGCCGGTTGTGGGTCATTGTCCCCGCCACTGTTAGTGGCTGAGAGAGTGAAGGAGGACCTGTGTGCAGAAGTCGGCGGCGTGGCGACCGTCGTGGCGTTGCTTGTGCTGATGATATTGATACAGGCTCTGCAGGTGGTGAAGGTGTCCGGCATGGAGAGAGGGCTAGTGCTGTACCACCGGACACCTCTTGGAATGGGATAACTACAGCATCAGGCAATATCTCTAGGTGGGATGGGGATTCTCCAACATCATCAGCATTTTCTGCATGCTGTTAATGTAGAAAAAAATTATAATTAATTATGTGTCAGCAAAATTAAGAATTAATTTATCTAAATGCTTAATGTTTTTAACACTTACTTCTATGAAAGGTTCCACTAGTACACCAGGCAACCCTTGACCATAATCATCCCCAAGTAATTGCAGAAATTTATTTTCTATATGTGTCAAGGGTAACTCGGCCCATGGTCCTCCTCCAGTCCTTGACTGGGATGAACGTATAGCTGCCACTCGCTTTTTTAATTTTGCTTTATAGTCCACCCAGTACTGAAAAATTTATGGGTAGGGTTTAGCATACACCTATCAGTTACATTTTATGAAAAACAACTACAAGAAATTTATCATTTAAATGTTAAGTATATAAATGCATACATATTTGCACATACATGAATAGCTATTTTTTATTCAAGACAGTCTAAGAGTAAACTCTAGTGAGATCACCATAGTTAGGTACTAGTAATATAAGAATCCATTAATAAAAGTAAGAAGTTACTTTAGACCAGCCTTTCCAATCTTTGTATGTGCCTTCGCCTTGAGAGTTTAAGATCCCTGCAATCTCGGTCCACTTTTGTTTAGAATACTTACTCCTTTGCCTGCAGGGATCGATTGAAGGCCTTAGCAATTTCTGTGTGAGAATTTAAATACTCCCACAGTAAGTCGAGCTGTTTCCCCGAAACTCTCCGAACTCTAACACTGCAAAAAAAAATTAAGCCACTTGAAAAAATAAGCCACTTGAAATTCCAGCGTCGCGTCGAGTTCTCATGATTGTATGATTTCATTGTTTTATTGGTATTTTCTTCAATTTTTAGACATTATAGTATATTACGTCATATTCACTGTAATTATTTAATTACATAAATAACACTGTAATCAAATACATAATAGTGATTATCAAAATGCGGTCAAAATATTGTAATGCGTTAGTTACTTCATTGTTCTATCCTTAAAGCATTAAAACACATTATACTCACTCGCTGCTTGACATGATATCGAGAATTCCAAATTAAAACACTGCTCAACTTTAATAAATATTTTATTGCACCACTGCCACTTAGGAAAACTTTTAAACTGCAACCGCGAACTCAAAGAGTTATAAACAAACTTGCGCCTAATCATATTGTAAACCGTTCCGTTCTCGTTGCAGTCACTAAAAAACACACCTGAGTTTGTAAATTTCTGCTTAAAGAAGCAAAAAGTTAATTTAAAATTATACAATTTATTTTTTTTAAACATAAAACACTTATAAAACGAAGACAAAATTATATAATTTTGACTTCAACATACATAAAAGTTATTCGCTATATGCGTGACTTGGAACGTAAATAAAAATTAAATGCCGTCTTTGACAATCATTCGATCTTTTACATCACTACGCAGGAGTAAAACATTATTGTTTCAATACTGCTTTATAAGCTCATAGTACGAATCTGAGTAATATTACTTTAAGCTTGAAATAAAACGTTCCTGCGATATGATGGTTTAGTAAAAGATGGTGGTAGGGCCCCATGACGGGCTTAAAACAAGCTTACAACCATCATGTTTTATCTAGCAGTTTTGTGTGACGTTATCACAAATCATTCATTCTAACCGTACCATGAAGTGTCTTTTGACAGTAAGTAATATTGTTTTTATGTCAAATTTTGCAGTCTTAAAAAAGTTGCTCCTTCACAACTTTTTTAACATTATTTTTCGATTTTCTTTGATTTATTATATGAAAAGTAATTAAAAACAGTTACGTAACTATTTTTAATATTAATAATATGTGTTATAACGGTATCTCGTCCAAAAAGGGCTCAATATTATTATATATTATGTGATGTGTTTTAGATGGCCAATGAATTCGAAATGTTCGAATTTCTAGAAGCTGATAATTCTACCAGTAACTCGGCGAACAAGCTAAGACGAAGGCGATTGCGAGAGGAATGTGATCCCTTCAAGTTTCAACCTAGACGAGTCTGCGTTTATTGGTAGATATCGACTGACAAAGGAACTCGCGCAAAATCTTTGCGAAGAATTGAGGCCTTTGTTTAATAAACCTAGAAGATCCACAGATTTTTCTGTAGAATCAAAGGTAACTATGTTATTCACGTACACACATGCTTTAATAATATCTTATAATTACTTAATGGGCATAAATGTTAAGAATTTTTAACATATTATGTACCTATTGATGTTTTCTATAAGAACTTATGCACATTTATAGGTACTAACTGCTCTATCTTTTTACGCGACGGGCTCCTACCAACGTCCAGTGGGCCATCAAGAAGGTCACTGCATAGCCCAACAAACTGTATCGTCGGTGATTGCTCAAGTTACTGCCTGTCTGAACTCTATTGAATTGAGGCAAAAATATATACACTTTCCTTCAACTGACCAAGAACGTAACAGAATAAAAGCAGAGTAAGTAATATATATATCAGTAATTGATTTAAGTAATAGTTATTTGATAGTAAATTATTTTTAGATCTCTTTATAATATGTAATTAGTATAAATTTAACCCTAGATAAATTTTTTGATATTTGACTAGACATTGTTGTGCAATACCACTTTCTACCTTAGTTTGCATCTGCTTGAGATAATGATTAAAAGATACAAAGATAAGATAGTAATTTATGACCTATTACATCCAACTGAATAATAATCACCAAGCATTATGGGTAATATAAAATTGCCTCATGATAATTTTATCTACAGTTTATTTATCAAATAATTAAGTTATATTATACACATAAATGTTTTTGACCATTTCAGATTCTACAATAAATTTCAAATGCCTGGGGTCTTAGGGTGTATAGACTGTACCCAAGTGACCATAGTAAGACCTGTGGTCCATGAAGAGCGCTATTACTGTCGCAAGCATTACCATTCATTAAATGTTCAAGTGGTAAGTCATTTTTATAAATAAATTATGTAGGTTAATCTATATATCTAAGCCTGTGATATACCTTTGAATGTTCAGAAATGACTGAATTGATGTTAATGCAACTTTTGTATATAGAAAAATGCTCAAGTTATCTCTTAATACCTAATAGCTGTTTATTATTATAGTATAACATAGTAATGCATACTTAAAAGACAATGTTCAATAAAATAAGGTTAACAATTTAGAGAATATATTGTTTAAAAAGTCTTGTTATTACAAAAAACAAGAAACAATAATAATTATAGGAACAATACTTCATTCAGTCTCATTTTATTCTTTCAGATTTGTGATGCAAACCTGCAAATTATGAGTGTAGATGCAAGTCATGGTGGTGCTACTCATGACTCCTTTATATGGTCTCATCATCCACTTAGAAGTCACTTGGTAGATCTAAGCAACAATGGAAATATTTGGTTTCTAGGTATGACTCAGACTTTGTTTCTACACAAAAATTTCTTGACTTTAATATTAGTTTTTTTTTATTTCTTATGCTTTTTTGTCTTGCTCAATAATGATTCATTAATAATATTTTATAATTTTCAGGTGATTCTGGGTATCCACTAAGGAAAACCATGATGACTCCCATATTGGATGCAGTACCACACACACCTGAAGCACACTACACAAATTTGCATGTTCGCACCAGGAACATTATTGAGCAAACCATTGGACTTCTTAAGGCACGTTTTCGTTGCTTACAATAACAATACAAGTGAAACAACAGTTTAGCACACACGCAGCAGGGAAGCGCTGTACGAAGGACTCTCATTCAGGAGCTCTGGACAAGGCGGCATCTATAGATGTCAAAATTCTGAAAAGAGGGTGCATTATATTATTTCACATAATTTTTACATCATTTTATTTAGTGAAATAAAGTAATATTATATGTTTCAATATTACCCAATTTATTATTTATGCCCACTATACCCTCTCCGATCACCTCCAAAGCTCGAGCACATTTTACTGCAGCTTCGGCTTTGTCTTGGGATGATTGGACGAGGGCACGCCTGGCAGCCTCTTGTGACATATGCTGTACTCTCCTGTGGCGACGCCGGTTGTGGGTTGTCCCGCCACTGTTAGTGGCTGGGAGAGTGAAGGAGGACCTGTGTGCAGAGGTCGGCGCCGTGGCAACCGTCGTGGCGTTGCTTGTGCTGATGATGTTGATACAGGCTCTGCAGGTGGTGAAGGTGTCCGGCATGGAGAAAGGGCTAGTGCTGTAATGTAGAAAAAAATTAATTATGTGTCAGCAAAATTAAGAATTAATTTATCTAAATGCTTAATGTTTTTAACACTTACTTCTATGAAAGGTTCCACTAGTACACCAGGCAACCCTTGACCATAATCATCCCCAAGTAATTGCAGAAATTTATTTTCTATATGTGTCAAGGGTAACTCGGCACATGGTCCTCCTCCAGTCCTTGACTGGCATGAATGTATAGCTGCCACTCGCTTTTTTAATTTTGCTTTATAGTCCACCCAGTACTGAAAAAAATATCGGTAGGGTTTAGCATACACCTATCAGTTACATTTTATGAAAAACAACTACAAGATATTTATCATTTATATGTTAAGTATGTAAATGCATACATATTTGCACATACATGAATAGCTATTCCAATCTTTGTATGTGCCTTCACCTTGAGAGTTTAAGATCCCTGTAATCTCGGTCCACTTTTGTTTAGAATACTCCTTTGCCTGCAGGGATCGATTGAAGGCCTTAGCAATTTCTCTGTGAGAATTTAAATACTCCCACAATAAGTCGAGTTGTTGCCCCGAAACTCTCCGAACTCTAACACTGCAAAAAAAATTAAGCCACTTGAAAAAATAAACCACTTGAAATTCCATCGTCGCGTCGAGTTCTCATGAATGTATGCTTTCATTGTTTTATTGGTATTTTCTTCAATTTTTAGATATTATAGTATATTACGTCATATTCACTGTAATTATTTAATTACTTAAATAATACTGTAATCAAATATATAATAGTGATTATCAAAATGCGGTCAAAATATTGTAATGCGTTAGTTACTTCATTGTTCTATCCTTAAAGCATTAAAACACATTATACTCACTCGCTGCTTGATATGATATCGAGAATTCCAAATTAAAACACTACTCAACTTTAATAAATATTTTATTGCACCACTGCCACTTAGGAAAACTTTTAAACTGCAACCGCGAACTCAAAGAGTTATAAACAAACTTGCGCCTAATGACATTTGTAAACCGTTCCGTTCTTATTGCAGTCACGAAAAAATACGCCTGAATTTGTAAATTTCTGCTTAAAGAAGCAAAAAGTTAATTTAACATTATATAATTTATTTTTTTTAAACATAAGGCACTTATAAAACGAAGACAAAATTATATAATTTTGACTTCAACACACATAAAAGTTATTCGCTATATGCGTGACTTGGAACGTAAATAAAAAAAAATGCCGTCTTTGACTATCATTCGTTCTTTTACATCACTACGCAGGAGTAAAACATTATTGTTTCAATATTGCTTTATAAGCTCATAGTACGAATCTGAGTAATATTACTTTAAGCTTGAAATAAAACGTTCCTGCGATATGATGGTTTAGTAAAAGATGGTGGTAGGGCCCCAGAATGTTGAACAAACAATGAATCACATAATATTTGAATGCTCTGCTTTCAACATACAAAGAATTATACTTATTGATAAATTAATTAACATCTACGGCAAATCTGAGCTTGTCCCGCGCTCTATGCAAGAAATACTTAAAAGACCAGAGACATACAAAGCTATTTATGATTACATATGCCATACGGTAATGGATATTTAGGGAAAAATAAAGATATAATAGATAGCAGTCTAATGACTTGACTTCGCTCAAAACTAAAAATGAAGAAAACATAATGAAGACTTGGCTTTGGCCTAAATATAAGACTACAAATATGGAAATAATATAATGAAGACTTGGCTTAGGCCTAAATATAAGACTAAAAGTATGGAAATAATATTATGAAGACTTGGCTTAGGCCTTAATACACGGAATTTCAAATATGAATATTACTTATGACGAGGCTGTATGGGCTTGAGCCCTTTGCCTTCCCAAAACAAAGGGAAAATTAAAAAAAAAAAAAAAAAAAAAAAATCTCTATGGATTAAAACCGGTGGTTTTATTTTTGGCAAGGGAGTTTTGGCGGGAATGTGGAAGTGTCATGAGGTGCTCTTGTTTTAATTCATTATTTTGGTGATACTTAGTGTTATATTGCATAATTATGGTGGTATATTATCCAATATAGTTCTATTAAAGTGCTCAAATGAAGTGAATTGAAATAACTGTGCCAATCAAGTGTTTTTTCGTTGCCGCCAAAACTCCTTGATAAAGTCTTGGTAAGGTAGCCACTGCTTTACTACGACATAGTACGTAGGAAAAAAAAAAAAAGTCAACCAAAAATATTACTTAAGACGAGGCTGTATGGGCTCGAACCCTTTGCCTTCCCTAAAGGGAAAATTTAAAAAAAAAAAAAAAAAAAAAAAATATTTTTGGCAAATTTTTCACCGAGTTCCCACTTCCCAAATGTGCTGGAAAATTTAAAAGAGCCTTGTTTAATATTTATTATAAAGTTATCTGATGATGAAGTTAACATGGATTGAATGGATTGAAAATAATAACATGAAATTATATTTGAGCTTTATATTCTATTTGATATATCCGGTATCACCTGGCGGTACGTATTTTCTATCAAATTTTAATCATTTTTAGTTGTAAATATGCGTTTTTAAATTTATACTTTACTATTTAAAAATCGGATTTATGCCTATAGTTCCGCCGAACCGATATAAGTTATAGCGCTGCCAGAATTTAATCCTACTAATAGTATAAAGGCGAAAGTTTGTAAGAATGTATGGATGTTTGGATGTTTGGATGTTTGTTACTCTTTCACGCAAAAACTACTGATCGGATTTAGATGAAATTTTGCACACGGGTAGATCATGTCCTGGATTAACACATAGGCTACTTTTTATCCCGGGAAAATATAAAACGGGACTTTTATCCCGGAAAAACTCATTCACGCGGGCGGAGCCGCGGGCAAAAGCTAGTTATAAATAATTCTTGGATAGCATTTTGGTGGTTGTACCTCGATTTATGTACCAGAAAGGGCTGTAATTGGTATATTTTGTTTCTTGATCACAATTATATTTAATTCTATCTAAAACCTTTTACAAACTTGATTATTATTGAGATATTGCTTGAAATTGTTCCCTAGCATATTATTATATCAAATAAATGGTAAGGTCTCAGATGTAGCTCTATACCGACACTTATGACAAAAAACTACTTCTAAAAATTCGCTAAAACAAAGTAATCTCTTCCCAAGATCACTTAAGCTCTCAGCGAAAACACACACACTCACACCTTTTATCCTCTAATGGGTAGGCTGAGGCACAACTAAGTGCACCCACTTTTTGCTGTGCGTAGTCCTCCCCATGATGTGATAGCATGCAAACATATCGGCCACAAATTCCAGACTCCAGGCTGATACTGAGTAGAGAAACGCAATACCACTTTCCGTGACCCAGGGATCGAACCTGAGATCTCAGCACTGCACTCATACTATGATACAACTATTCAACCGAGGCATTCAATACTTAACTAGGGTAATGAATTTACTTTGGGTTCACGCTACTATAACTAAAATGTATTTGTGGCACGTATAATTCAAATGTTGATTATGGCTGATATAAAGCAATATATTAGTTCTCGGAAGTAACAACAGTTCTCGGATTTTATCAGTTATAATTTTTTTTTTTCAAAAAGTAAGAACCCATAATAACTTCTCAAGGAGTTGTTTTAATATTCTTCTTCTTAGTTGTTACACTCTTGGAGAGTGGTTGTAGTCGTCACGTCAGGGTTGGTGGCTCGCTTGACAATTCTAATTTAATCAAGTTCTAATATTAGGTATACACTTTCCAATCTTTCTTCTCTTTGTCATATTTTGATGTTGTGTTACTTAACAACTGATGATGGTGGATAAATTTTGTTAATAGTAGAATTAGTATTTTTAACCCCTGCCAGAAAAACATGCATGTTATAAGTTTAGGGTGTGTATCTGTATGTCTGTCTGTGGCATCATACCTCTCACTCTCACTCAATGGTAAATGCGGCCTCTGGGCATGATACCAGCAAAGCGGGCTGACCCTAAGTGAAAGTGACAGCACCAACCAAACTAGGTCTAATGGTGAAATATTTCCAATAAGGCGAACTGATCAGCCATCTGTGTGGCTGCATACGTCCCCACTAAACATACAATCATACAAGACATGTTAACCTAGAGCTGGTGCTGCAGCATCAAGTCGTCTGTGGGATACCCAACTCTTTAGCAACTTATCTTAGATATAGCGTGTATGGGCTCAACGAGTATGTGTTAGATAGTTGATTATCAAGGCCCCATGATGGAGAATATAGTAATTTGGAAAGTTTAAACCCCGTCCAAAAAACCTCTAAAAAGTAACAAAATAAAAGTGTCTTTGTTTATCGTTTAAGTAACTAGTAATATTTTGTCCCAAGTATCCTCCCCTCGAGGGACCTAATTCCAGACCAGGTAGATGAAAACACTTCTTTAGTTGTCCCTTGACGCGACAACTCTTGGGTCAAAATATTAGTAGGTACTTAAACAACAAACAAAGACCCTTTTGTTTTTTCATTATTTTACTTTTTAGAGGTTTTTTCTGTCAGGGTTTATTTAAATTTTAATTTAATTTTTAATTATATACACGCCATTTTGTTAGCAAACTAGTCCACATGCAATATACAGAAATGTGTATTGCATGTAACAACTATGACCTATACTAATATTATAAAATTATAAAGAGGCAAGATTTTATTCTTTGTTTGTAATGGATAAACTCAAAAACTACTGGTCCGATTTTGAAAATTCTTTCACTAATAGGAAGCTACATTTTTCCTGAGTGCTATAGGCTACTTTTTATCCCGGGAAAATATTTTTATCCTTTTAAAACAATTTCATGTTGGTGGAGCCACGAACAGAAGTCTAGTGTAAATTAAAAATATTTATTAATCATGTAGGATATGCCTACAAGTCGTCAACATTCACAAAGGTACTTATTTAATTTAATAGTTTAAGGTAGATAACGAAAACGAATGATCAGCATGTGCTAGTTAGTAGAGAGGACACGGCAATTAGGGGTGGGATTAAGGATATATTATTTGTAAGTTTGTTAAATCATTACTTACATCTTTTTATTTTCAGCAAATGATTTACATTTTTATGATGGCGCTTCTCCTGCGGACATTATAGCTGGTGATGTGTTTTTCGAAATATTAGATCCCCCAGAGCTCAGATATTCATATAGAATAAGACCTGCAAAAGATTTTGGAGCTCCTTTCGTAAGTGATCTCTAATATTTTTAAACTGGCCTAAAAAAACCACACTCTTTTCGCCATACGTATTTATTCCTATGATGTGATAGGGGGTGAGTCTATCGCCAAATTGGGCACTAATTCCAGACTCCGTGCTGATACTGAATAGAATAACCCAATATCACCACCCGAACCTGGGACCTCAGCATTGCAATCATACCGTAATACAACTACGCCATCTAAGTAGTCACATCATTGATTTGCGATCATGAGTAATACATCATTTTAATAAATTCAAGTTATTGTTGTGCCAAACCAAACCATCCATTTTTCTATGTTATAGTGAGTTTTTGGTTATAGAAACTGAAGTTTAAAATGTATTTGATTATATCTACTGTAACAATTCTATTCTGTAGTGTTAGTGTAAAAACAATAGTGTTAGTGTTACTCAACAACTTAACTATTTTTGTTTCAGAATGAAAGTCTTCATTTTGAAAACGCACGCCTAGTCCCAACTATGCCTTTACATAGTTGTTCAGAAATTATAAATCAAGAAGAAATTTTTGGGCACATTGCACTTTCCGAGAGAGGGTATGTAATTTTATCTTTATTATATACTAGTAGTGCTCGCGGCTCCACCCGCGTGAAAAAGTTTTTCCGGGACAAAAATATTTTCCCAGGATAAAAAGTAGCCTATAGCACTCAGGAGTTATGTAGCTTCCTATTAGTGAAAGAATTTTCAAAATCGGTTCAGTAGTTCCTGAGATTAACGCGTTCAAACAAACGAACTCTTCAGCTTAATAAAATTACTATAGATTATTTATATTCCAGACAACATCTTACGTATTGCCTATTAACCATAACAGATATTAGATAGAAAATGTGTTATTGCTGATATTTTGACAAAAACCATAAAGATGAGTGGATATCTATACTAATATTATAAAGCTGAAGAGTTTGTTTGTTTGAACGCGCTAATCTCAGGAACTACTGGTTCGAATTGAAAAATTCTTTTTGTGTTGAATAGACCATTTATCGAGGAAGGCTTTAGGCTATATAACATCACGATGCAACTATTAGGAGTGAAGAAATAATGGAAAATGTGAAAAAAGCGGGGAAAATTATTCATCCTTGAGGGCTTCCATTGCGTGCGCTGCGAAAACGGTTCAAGATACCAAAAATATATGTATGAAAGAATTATTCCTCTTGAAATGAAATAAAAAAATGTCAGCGACAGTATATGTCTATCTTTTAAGATTAACTCACTAGAACCGTTTTTATGGTAATGAACTTTGGTCGAAATTAATGCTTTATTTGTTAAGAGTTGTATCAACGTCATAGTCATAGAGTGATTCAACGGCAATGTTTTTATGTACTTTTAGCCCGGAAAAACTTATTAACGCGGGCGAAGCCGTGGGCAATGTGATATAGAATCTTAGTTGTTGGAGGCTGCTCACACTCGTAAAGTATTTTTAAATGAATTAATATCCTTTACAGGGAATGCTCATTTGTGTTTAAGACGGCTAAAGCACAGCAAGCCGGGGCAAGAGCTGTGATAATTACTGAATCAATTGACAAATGGGATGAATCTTTAGACCATCTCATAGAGATGGTGGATGACAGGTAACTAATACATTAAATTAGATCAATAATATTAAAAACCGTCTAGCAGTAGGTTTTAAAAAATCTAAATGAAAAATAAAATTTCGAAGCATTTGTTTTCCCCTGCGTTTCCATTAAAATGTATTATAATTAATTAATTTAAATAATTGGCGACACTTAAGCCTCATTTAGACAAAGTAATTATTGCTATTGACTGCCTCGGTGGCAGTCTTATTACGGTATGACTGCAGTATCAGCCCGGAGTCTGGAAATAGGTCCAACCCCTAACTACATGGGATCTTACATAGCTGGCAAAATGTGGGTTTGATACACCTACCCCTCAAAAATGGAAAAAGGCGTGATCCTACCATGTGTATGTATGTATGTATGTATGTATGTAATTATTGTTAGCAATATTCGTCTTTTTAAAATCTGTCAAAAGACTCGTATGTACGTCAATGCGGGCGAGAATTGCGTCGCCATTGAACTTGTTCAGACGGGGTAACTTTTTAAGCAATAATTGTGTACGATAATTGATAGCAATAATTCATCAGTCTAAATGAGCCTTAAATGAACTTCATGACATACTAGATATTGCTTGCGGTTTTGCCCGGATGAAAAGCTTTTACCGTTACAAAAATCTCTAAAACACAGAACGACCCCAGCGCCTACTACTTAAAGAATCAGATAAAAATATTCATCATTTCCCATGGGAGCAAATTACCGGGACAAAAACCCTATGTGTTAATTCAGGACATGATCTACCCCATGTGACAAATTTCATCCAAATCTGTTCAGTTCTTTTTGCGTTTACTTCTACCAAACATGCAAACTTACATTTTCGCAAATTTTCGCATTTCTAATATTGGTAAGTCTATAAACAGAATTTATTATACTTTACAGGATGGAGCTGGATGTAAACATACCAGCAGCCTTTCTACTCGGTCGGAGTGGTTATACAATACTTCGTACTTTGAAGAGTTTGAAGAGAAGTCATGCTGTCATCAATTTTCCAATCAATATGACACATGTACCAATGAGCAAAATGAATCAACCCCCTTGGGTATCGTGGTAAATTCATCATACAAATCTGGACACAAAAATACTTTTTGAATATTGTACACAGTACCTTTGAGATCCTGTCGCCGCGGATGGTTTTTTTTTTGGATTCTGTTTTTTATTGAACGCTACATTAGTGTAAAATATTTGCAATTATTTTGACATCAGATTCTAACCTATGAAAATGTATAAATACCTACATGAGGCCCCCGTAAGGCCCGTAACGCTCCCAAAGAGCCGTGGCACCTCTAAAATACCCGTGTTGCTTACGAAAGACTAGTGGCGTCCCCAAAAGTCTCGTGGCGTCCCCAAAAGTCTCATGGTGTCCCCAAAAGTCTCGTGGCGTCCCAAAAGACTCGTTGGTGCCTCGAAAGAGAACGTTCTGTCTCGCCTATAGCCGGTACTAATTGCATCTTACATTACCAACATAAATTTAATACAGAAATTAGATCGACATCCACGGTTGAGGTACACTCATACTGCAATCAACAATATCATAGGCTAAAGGCTTAGAGTACGAAACCAAAGGGGAATATCTAGATTTATGATAATGACACCTTTTTTCAAAAGGATTTCTATAATACAGAAGTAAGATATCAATTTATAAAACACAAATAGTAGTCTTGTATTATGTTTACAAGTCAGCACCTAATTTGTAAAATGTGGTATGCAACATGGCAACTTTCAACATCAGTTGTCATGTTGACTAGACCTTACAAATCGCCGAATGTATTGGGCATCTTGTTATAGGTGCTTACATTACTTTGTAGGTACATTGCTTACATTACTTTGTAGGTACATTGCTTACATTACTTTGTACATTTTACCAAATACTGCTGTTCTATTAAACCAGCGGTCGGCAATAGGCGGACCGAAGTCCGGATACGGACCGCAAAAGGTCGATCCTTGGACCGCCGAATATTTTTAACTACCTACCTATTCGATTTAAATTTAAATTATTTACTCTATGGAAAAAAATCCTAATGACCCTCAGATAAAGCTTAATTACAATAAAACACGCAATAAAGTACATAAAATCTTGGAATACCGCAGAAATTCTTATTATATAAATTATATTAAAGAAAATTTTAACAATCCAAAAAAAATATATAAAATTATTAATCAGATGATTGGTCGAACCACACTTTCTATTGATCAAGCAATCCTTAATGCATTCGATGCACAAGGGCTAACAGTGAAATCGATTGCTGATACTTTTGCAAATAGATTCCAGGAGACAGTTAAAGACTTAGTTCCAAAGTGTACTATTAAGTTGTTAGACGAGCATTCTAGGCAGTTAAATTCTAGTATATTCTTCCAAAAAGCTACGAGTAATAAAATTCATAAAATTATAAAAAACCTTAAACCAAACAAAGCTCCTGGAATGGATGAAATTAGGGTGTCTGATATAAAAATTGTTGGAGAGGATATATCTCTTGCCATAGCTAACCTTATAAACTCCTGTGTAAAACAGGGTCTTTATCCGAACAAGTTGAAACAAGGTTCCGTCCGACCCATATTTAAAAAAGGAAGACGAGATGACTGTGCGAATTACCGTCCAATAACACTGCTCTCATCTATAAACAAAATTGTTGAGAAGTATATTTGTGAACAAATACATACTTTTTATAAGGAAAACGAGGTAATTTACCGTAATCAGTTTGGTTTTCAGCAGGGAAAAGGGTGTAATGACCTTCTTTCGAAATTTACCGATGAAGTCAATAAATACCTTAATGAGAAAAATACTGTTCTGGCTCTCTTCATTGATTTTTCTAGAGCCTTTGACACACTTGACCATTCTAAACTAATAAATAAGCTCGAAAACTGCGGCATACGTGGTCCTCTGCTAAACTGGTGTACAAACTATCTTCAAGATCGCAAATCGAATGTGAAAATAGATAACACTTACAGCTACACTATGACATCTACACAACGTACAGCGCAGGGATCTGTCATGGGTCCGCTACACTTTTTGTCCTATGTGAATGATATGAGCAACTATATTACTTATAGCTCGTGTTATCAGTTCGCCGATGATACTTGCCTAGTCATTGGTAACAGAGATTCAGGACTGGCTTATGAGCAGCTACAAAATGACTTCAATAATTTAGCAATGTGGTGTCATGACGTTGGACTTGTTTTAAATGCAACTAAAACCAAACTCTTGCATATTAAGTCACCATACTTAAAACAAGGCTCCACTGGGAATATCATAGCCCACGACCACAAATGCTTGCACTCTTATTCTAACGTGTGCGACTGTCCTGCCATTGAAAAGGTCAACTTTCACACATATCTCGGGCTTATTATAGATAATAGGTTTAACTGGAGACATCATATCGATTACGTATGTAACAAATTAAGACAGTTCCTCGCGCACATTAACATCCTGAAAGATCGCATTCCCTTTAAAATCAAATTAATGCTTTATAATTCTCTTGCCGAATGTTACATCCAATACGGACTTAGTAGTTACGGACGCACATATAAAACGTATTTAGACAGAATATACAAATTGCAGTTGTCAATATTAAAAAACATAGTGTCAGCAACAGTTAAATCACAATATAGGGATAATGATATTGGTATATTTAAGCACTGCAAAGTTTTGCCAGTGCATATTAAACTTAATTATAACTTGCTTAAAGATCAATTTTTCAATTATAGTTCACAAAATAAAATTAACCATCCTATATACACACGAGCCGTCGCTCGAGAACTATTGTGCACGACGCGAGCAAACAACATGTACGGTGAAAGGACTACCCACTACTTGCTTCCTCGGCTCATAAATCAACTACCCTCAATACTAAAAAACAAGTTAACCCATAAAAACATTAAATTGATCCTAAAGTCGCACTTTCTTCAAATATAATAGTTAACTTCTCATCTTCAAATTTTTGCTCCGCTTACCTAGCTCTTGTCACCTATGGACGCAGGGCGTACTTATTGGTTGTAAGTAGGTACACCTTGCGTTAACCGATGCTCGACGATAACCGATACAGAACATAGCATTGTAGACAAATCTTTGTGGTTTTTTCAATGCTAAGATGTATGATATGTTTAAATCTCTTTGTAAATTGATAAATAAATAAAAAAAATAAAAAAAAAAAAAACGGCATTTTATATAACTAACTCTACATTAATTTAGTAGTATGAGATTTTTTGGCTCTCGAAACAAATTTTCAACAGGATCTGGACCCCGTTAGATATTACTTGCCGACCTCTGCATTAAACTGTAGTTGATATGAGTACAAATGTGTGTAGCTTTTATTATGTTAAGCAATATTGAATTTTAGTAAATGTACATAAGACATATTTACAATGTATCAACATGTTATGTAATTTATATAAAAACACTATGAGTATGCATTGATAGCGATTGAATGTCTTGAGGTATAAAGTCCAGACACATTAATTAAAATGTTGCCAATTATTGAAGCGAATATGGTTATACCTCGCTAAATTTAGGATGATAAATTTGACAGCTCACTGTAGGGATGAGGGTGGTGTACAATCGTTAATGAACCTATTCGGTTATAATCGATTTATTATTCCCAAAGAACTTAGAATCGATTGTAAAAACTAGTATAAATTTCAATTATCTACCTAATACTTACTATAATCATAATCATCATCAGCCACACGACGTCCGCTGCTGAACATAGGCCTTCTCCAAAGACTTCCAGATTAACCTGTCAGAAGCGGCCTTTTTTTTTCTTTTTTTTTTCCTCTTCGGCGCATTAGGGACGGCTGCGGGCTTCCTCTGACTCAACCAATAGGGAGACGCCACGAAAAGAAAACTTATACCTATTTTTTGGGCATGATATTGCCATTTTAGCGGTTCATGGATTTGTAAAGATTTCCATTTAGGGTGCATCCACAATATATGCGAGTCCGAAAATTCCACCAATAGTATTACGTCTCCCTTGATCGAAATCGCCGGATAACCTCGCTACGAATACTTCTCGCACTTCTTTGGTGGAAACGCACACCCGTATCCATAAACAATACTATGAGGACCCATAGAGCGACCGACCGCGTAGTATTGGCAGTTGGATGGTTTTCTTTGCCCTTGTTCAGTTTTCTTTATCTAACTGCAAAGTCAAGCAATGTTGTATATCAATATTAGCCCATCACAACGTTCCTACACTTTTTTTTTTTTTTTGTTTACGCGCAGAAAGTGAATTATTACTATCGCCCAGTGTTCAAGGGGAACGACTGAGCGGTTATGTTGGGTTCACCGTGCCTTACGACCCGACGTTGAGCCGCCCGGAGAGATGGAAAACGTCGGACGACCGCCGGGCCGAGTCCCTAACCTATGTACACCGCACGGCATACCAACTAAAACTCCGCGGTGGCTATCTTCGGCGCATAAGGGACGGCTGCGGCCTTCCTCCGACTCACGTCTAAGTTGTCGTCCGCAACCGCCCCTAACGTTCGTACACTGCGATGCCCTCATGCCGCAAACACTGAGAAACAGACTTATATATTTTATTATAGCACTGCGCTGGACTTTCTAAGTAACGTTTGTGTGCACGGGCCATAGTTCCGTATACGCTAATCATTTGTATAAGATTAGCCATTTTATGTGTGTTTCACTGTGCGTTACATGCAACACAGATTTACATGTATGATGTATATGTCTATAATGGTTAGTCCGGTGATGTGTGTAAGTACCTATACCTACATTCAATCAGTGCTATATTTATGGTAGAGATTAAACATTTAGCAATAATTGTTATTGACAATATCGTTTTTGTCAACTAGTCTGTGTTTATAATTGTAAATGTCTTTAAATGTACCTAATACAAATTAAAGTGAGAAAAGTAAATTAATTAATAAAAAATACTGGTATTTAGTCAACTGTTCATTTAATTATAACAGCGTTTTAATTCTTTGAATATTGTAAAGAAGCAAGATACTTTCTTCATTTTGTTTTGATGTCATTTGCGTGTGGTTACCTACGTCGTATTTTCATGTTGTGTTCGACCGGTGCTCAAGTGGAGATCTCATTATAAAGTTGTTAAAGTTATCCGAATAAATATTGCTCCATATTGTCATATGTTTTTTTACTAATACCATACTCTTACCTTTTGAGACTATCCCGCCCTCAAACGCGCCACTGCAACTCTTGTAAGCCAGGATCGGCAGTGGCACGCATTTTATGACACCGAGCGGTGAAGCTCGGCGAGTCTTAGGGTACACTAATTAGTATAAACCCGCAACGAAGTTAACCAAATAGAAGAACAGGGAGGAGTTAGAAATATATTTTCTATTTCTCTCACCTTGCTTCATAAGAGTGTGTTCCGACGACCTTGGAAATACTCCCAATGTAGGATTGTAATCAAACTAGCGAATCTAAACCTAAGGCCAACCCGTTTACAAGACAAATGCCAATTAAAGGCTATCGCACATTAAGGCGTGCCTTACCGCACCGTATCTCATATCAAAAATTGTTTACAAATCATTTTGTACATTTTACATAAACTATTACTTCGCACACTACAGTCGGGCCGTATCGCGACGCACTTGCGGATCACTTGCTACAATTATTTTTGCAGCGATTTTATGAGTTGCGATGCGGCTAGTCTTAGTGTCCATTGGATGAATATACAGAGATTGATTTAACTTACTTTGATATCAAGCATTTTGTGTAAAACCGTGTATGGTTAGCACCCAAATGAGTAAATATTATTTTCTTCTTTATCTACATAGATATGATTATTAATTTGAGGCTGAATGTAAGTACCTACTAAAGTTTAAATAAATAACAGTAAAATATTCGATTGTAAGTGAATAGGCTCCAATGTTTTTTTTTATTATTATCATTAACACAATAACATTAATTTCATACATTTATCGCTTTGGTTTGCCAACGGTACGACTGACTGAATCGGTGTTGCGTTGGCAAATTTGCAATGCGGCGCGCTGCGGCCCGTTGCGGTTGTAGTGTGCATGACCCTTGTATATTACCCATACTCATGCCAAAGACAATTTCGTTCAAGACGTAACATGTTGAGTCTCATTTTAATCAACCAATGCCTATCGCTGTCCACACTGAACTTAGGCTTCCTGGGAGTATAAATGAGCGTCAATCTTCCCGATTTTGACCAAAGCAGTAAAGCAGTAGAGCCAAGCACTGCATCTCATAATAGCCAGTAATCTAGAGACGCGGCAGCGTGTCAAGCCAAGTTCAAGCAAAGGAACTGGCTAGCCAGCGCCGAGTGTAATATTAGGTACACGAACCACTTGGTGCCACTTTTCACCCTTCTATAACTCAAAACCTATTTAACGTAAATACACAAAAATACGTGTGTTTAATTATATACATAAGGACATCTAGAAGCCCAAATTTCATGAAGCCAGCTCTAACGGTTATAAAGATATGAAGGTTAAAAAGTCGTAAATTTTAGTACTGACTGACTGACTTCGAGTCGTGTCAAGCAGGTGCTCCGCATCACGGAGCACGCCCACACAACGGCTTGCTTTTCAAGCTGTACACTCTCAACGTGCCCACTCAACTCGTGCACATCATACGAGATTTCCTGTCGAATCGCGGTTTTAGATATCGCGTGATGGGAACTCTCTCTTCCCGACACACCATTACGGCCGGAGTCCCGCAAGTACCTCGCTGTACACCAGCGACATCCTTAGACCACAAAACGCCCATCTGGCACTTTTCGCGGATGACACCGCAATCTACGCTTCACGTAGAGACACTGACGAAGTGGTTCGCGTTTTGCAAACCGCTGCCGACGAACTCGGCGAGTGGTTCCGCAAATGGCGAATCACCGTCAATCCCACCAAAAGTCAGGCAATCATGTTTTCTCGAAAGAGACAAACCCACAAGCCCCGTACCTTTGTCCGCATGTCCGACCAGGTCATCCCCTGGAAGGACAGAGCCAAATACTTAGGAGTCACCCTTGATCAGAGGTTGACCTTCATCCCACATGTACATGCAGTACGCGCGCGAGCCGCATTCGCGATGAGCCAACTCCACTGGCTCTTAAATAAAAATAGTAAAATGTTAATCCGCAACAAGATTAGGATCTTTAAGACATGCATCCGTCCGATAATGACTTACGCGTCGCCCGTATTCGCCCATTTACCGCCTTCTCGTCTTCAGCGAAATTTTTAAGGGTTTCGAGCGCCTTCTGCACTCACCCAAAAGACCTGTGTTCTTGCATAAGCCGACCCTCGTCATGCTCGCAAGAGTTTAGTCAGGAACAAAAAAAAATGGCGATTGGATACAAAATATAATCCTACTACTAATTACAGTCGTAAGTACTGAAATAAATTGTTATAATTTCATTAAATGCTAGGTAATAGATTATCTTGTCTCTTGGTTGGGGTTCCTACTACCGCTGTACCTAATTCCACCGTCAAGCCGTTTACAAACACATTGCATATGATCATTATGAAACTCGGCAACACGAGTGCAGTATAATACTGTACTCTTATAAGAGTAAGTTACAATACTTCTGAGTTCTGAATGCTGTAGGCTACTTTTTATCCCGGGAAAATATGTTTATCGGGGAAAAACTTTTTCACGCAGGTGGAGCCGCGGGCACCGAATAATTTAATAAGCAATTACATGAGCTTCGCTTGAAATACTCCCAGAATAATAAGTAAAATATTATTCTGAGGAAATACCTTTGCAAGACGTTTGTCGTACGAAGGTAGGTAACTTCCACGCGTCGTTACAACCATATCGCCCCTTTACGCCGTGTTACTGCGGCGCCGAGCGTATCAAACATTCAAAGGTATCGACGTTCTACAGCCATTTTGTCGCGGACTCCACTTGTTGGTGAGAAACGGTACATTAGTTTTATTATAATATTCCTAAAGGGGAAAGAAAATATATTGTGAAATGTTTTGTATATGTTATGTAGCGGGAAATGTCACTTCACATGATTTGTGCTTAGAGCATTTCACAACGATTTATGTGGTGAAACTTGACAAAACTTTAAAAGAAATCTAAAGGTACCCATTGGTGCAGTTCGAGTCATTTACCAAAGACAGTCATGCCCTAGACTTAAATAATCGTTTTAAAAAAATATAGTACCTAGTAGTAGGCTGCCTTAAAATCCTTGGGGTGGGCACTAAGCAATTCTAGGGTGGGCACGTCCCACCAGGCCCCCCTCTTTATACTTTATATATGTAAGTACCTACTATAATAAAGCAGTAGAATCCGGTGTGTCTGTACATTGAATGAAAAAGAAAAGGGGTGACTAAAGAAGAGTAATGGAACACAAATCAGCGATTTTTATAGTTCTTTCCTGTCTGTTTTTCTGTTTGTTTGTTGTTGCATGTCTCCGAAATTATTGAACGGGTTTCGATGATATTTAGCATGGATAAAATTTGAGACCCTTGGAAGGATATAGGGAATTTTTCATCCTGGGAAAATGTAAAGCCGCGAGCAAAAGCTAGTATTTACATATAATATTGTAATGTAGATATAAAATAATGTAGATAGAGATGTTACTGGTGGTAGGACTCTCATATGTAAGAGTCCGTCTGGGTGGTTACCACCGCAATGTTTATTTCTACCGCCAAGCAGCAGTGTGCATGCACTGTTGTATTTCGGTTTGAAGGGCATTGTAGCCAGTGTAACTACAGGACATAATGAGATTTAACATCTTATGTCTCAGGATGACTAGCGCAGTGGAATGCCACACAATACTTTGTAAATCAAGGTTCTGGATGGTATTTCTACTGTTTATGGGTGGTCGTATCGCTTACCATCAGGCGAACGGCATGCTCGTCTCGTCATTCAATGCAATAAAAAAAAATCATGACGTACGGTTCAGTAGTTAATATCTGTAAATAACGTTATCTACCACTTAATATCTATTTGAAACAATACATCCTACCTATAAACTCTCGATATAAGTCACTACATAGTATAAAACAAAGTCGCTTCTCGCTGTCTGTCCCTATGTCCCTATGTATGCTTAGATCTTTAAAAGTACGCAATGGATTTTGATGCTGTTTTTTTCAATAGATAGAGTGATTCAACAGGAAGGTTTTTATGTATAATACATGCATAATATAGTACAGGAACACTGATAATTTTAAAGGTTTCTAATGTGATGTCGTAAATGAACACATTTCCTTGCGCCTATATTGCAAACGCTGGTTAAACCCTAGGAGATAGATCAAAATAATGTACTACAGTATTGTATACCTTAAAAAGGTCTACAAAAAAGTCTGCGATGGTATATGTCTATCCCTTAGGGATAACCCACAATAACCATTTTTTATCCTTTACTTTTTTACGAGAAATAATGGCTTATTTACGAAGCTATTTTATGCAACACAACATTAATCCTTATCCAAATAAATACCTTAAATTCATTGTGCAATTAATATAGATCAATATGGCCCTTTATAGCAAGTAAATTGAATAAATATTTTCGAAGATATGACAGATTTAAAATGCAGGAACGGCCGGCGGGTGTCTATAAATAGTGCGTCGTTAGCCACGCTTCTCGAGACTATATTATAGTCTATGCTAATATTATAAAGAGGAAAATCTTGATTGTTTGTTTGTTTGTAATGGATAACCTCCAAAAGTCCTGGACCGATTTTGAAAATTCTTTCACTAATAGGAAGATACATTACTCCTGACTTTTTCTGCGTGTGGAACCTTCACAAGAAAATAAGTATGAAGATAGTTTGAGATCCAGAGGAGGACATAGACTACTTTATCCCGGAAGAACATAGGCAAATTTATCTCGGATTTTTTTTCTCACGAGTGTAGCCGTTGCGATCAAACCACTGAACTGATTGCGATGAAAATTGAAAGAGAAATAGTTTAAGACCCTGGGAAGGACCTTTGCTACTTCTTATCTCGGAAAAACATAACCCGAGACTTTTATCCCGGCAAATATTTTCTTGCAGGTGGAACTACGAGAGAATACGTATGAAGATAGTTTGAGATCCAGGGAAGGACAGACTATTTTTTATCTTTTTATAAACTCAAAAACTACCGAACGTATTTTCATATGTCTTTCACCAGTTGACGGATTGATTCAAGAGGAAGGTTTATGAGTATATTACATAAATGTTTTTTATGAGAGAAAAATAAATTTCGGCATATAACATTATGCTTTGCTACCTGTGCGAAGCCAGGGCAGGCCGCTAGTTTATTATAAAATATTAGGTCCTTACATAAAATTGGGGTCTTGTATGGGAGGAATACAAAGTCGATTTTATTTTTGTAAAATATAATTACTTTATTAATCAAAGTATAAGGCACCATTATTCGGTATCTATGCACTTTTGCTACCTCATAGGGAGTTCATTGATCCCTTTACTAAAAAAGCCATGGGGGCGAGAATCAATAAACTCTCTGAAGGCTGTTTGAATTTTTTCCTTGTAAAAAGTTATCCAAATTACGGAATACATGGTAATTTGTTGGAGGAAGGTCCGGGCAGAATGGTGGATGTCGCAAACATTCCAATTGCAAGCTACTCTAGTTTAGCGGCCGTCTGTTGAGCACTGTGTGGTCTAGCGTTGTCTTAAAGCAGTAGTGGCCCAGAGCGATTGACCAGCCTAGGTTGTTTAGCAGCTAGTTCCTTCATCATAGTTTGTATTTGTTAACAGTAATCGTTTGGCCAGATTTTGAAAATCTGTGGTGAACGACACCGGCACTAGTCCACTAAACACTTAAAAGATTTTTTTTTGAGTACATTTTTGCTTGGGGCAGGATTTAGCTGTTCTCCAGGATTCAGCCATTGCGAAGGATCCACTTTTCTTGACAGGTAATGATTCGATTTAAAATCCCTTCATTATTAGGTCAGTTGAGCAATGTAACGCGGCATTCGACGCGTGTTTGCTGGTTTGATTCACTCACTTCATGAGGCACCCACCTTTCATGCTTTTTTCTTCTTCTTCAGCGTTTATAAGTCTACTGCTGAACTAGGCCTCCCCCAAACAGTACCAGAACAACCTGTCAGAAGCTATTTTACTTTCCCGATATGTTTCAAGTGGATTAAAACAGTTTTATCACTCACACCAAAGCCTGCAGTTAGCTCTGAAGTGGTTTGCGATGGATCTGCTTCCAAGTAGCCTGTAATTCCTCCTTATCCACCTTGGTCTCCGGTCGTTCACTGGGCTTATTCTGAAAGGCGAAATTTCCAGAACGAAAACGTTGAACCCAAAAACGTACTGTGTTTTCTTTTGCGATACCAGCGCCATATACATAGTGAATCCTACGAGCTATTTCTGTTGCACTGGTGCCACTGTGGAACTCTTACTCGTAAATATAGCGATACTAGCTTTTTCCCGCGGATCCGCCCGCGTTAAATAGTTTTTCCGGGATAAAAGTCCCGGTTTATATTTTCCCAAGATAAAAAGTTGCCTAGATCCTTCCCAGGGACTTAAACTATCTCCCTACCAAATTGTATTGCAATGTGGTTTGGCTGTGACGGCTTCACTCGCGAGAAAATTAAATCCGGGATAAAATTCCCTATGTGTTAATCCAGGACATGATCTACCCGTGTGCCAAATTTCATCGAAATCCGTTCAGTAGTTTTTGCGTGGAAGAGGAACAAACATCCATACATCCATTCTTACAAACTTTCGCATTTATATTAGTAGGATTTCATGTTTTGCATTGCGCGATATGAAAGACGCCAAAGAAAAAACTAATTAGGAAAAAACAAATAACTTACTGTTTTCGAAACTCAAATGTACCAGTTAAATGAATTTATAAATTTGAATGTTATGTTTAATTAAAAAAAATCTTTGTGTGAATTAAAGTAAATACTTTTATTTCATTTATGTGAAGCGAAAATAAAATTTGTAATGAAAATATAATAGTGTAAAGTCGATTTGAAGTTTTGATTTTGTTCAGGTATTTATGTGGCTAACTGTACCTAAGTTATTTACCTTCTATTGCTTCCGATCCATCCAATATGACTGCCTACAACATCTTATGTGATCCGGCACAGCCAACCAGCCGCTACCGTGGAATACTATCTCTAATGCATCTTTAAAGAAGGACATGTCATAGCGAGGCCAAAGAACTCCCTGGAAGGAAGTTAATTTCCAAATCGTAGCCGCAATTGCATGTGACTTGTGACAAATAAACCACACCAAAGCATTTACGGAGGTGCGTGGTTCCAGGTAGTATCGGGAATTTTCCTTTGAACATTAGCGTGGCGGATTACGTCCCTGACCGCTTTACCTTATTGTGCAGCATTCATAACGACAATAATATACCATAACTTAAGCTCATGTATTTTTGTCGAATGAGTGGGCTGAAAAAATTTCGAACAGTGGCTCAGGGGGCATAGGTAAAATCAATTTCGAATATTTCACGTGTTTTTTACAAACCGTAAAATAGAATCATATATTTTAGTCACCCTTGGAAATCGAACACAGTGTCTTACGGATCACAGTATTCATATTTCATAAGGCATGCCCTCTACTACTAACTAATGAAGTAGAAATAACAAAGTTGACCACCACACAGTTTTACCAACCCTTCGGTTATTCTAACTTTAATATTTTTATAGGCGAACATTACTTGACCAATTAAGGTTATCGATTCGTAGAAATACCTACGGTAAGAGAATACGGCACATGTGTGGAAGCAAAACTGTTTTGAGTTGCTGCTTGCCAAAGAAGTAAATTTTTAACGGTCTTTTTTTTTCAAACTGGCCGGGCTGTATGCATTCGTGACAGAAATATTCTTGCGTGTTCAATGTTCATAGCTCGAATAAAAAGTACAACAACCGAGTGAAAAGTATTGTTAGAGGCGTTATCAAAGTAGAACGAACGTTTGCGGTACAGTCACCTTTTACCTGAGCGTAATTGTGATACGTGTTCGTTGTTAATTATTATTTAAATGAAAAATTCTATATACTCTGTGGCGTGAGCGTGACCAACGTTTTTATTTTAGAATAAACAGGTGGCAAAGGACGATACCTACTTGCATATATTATTGTAATAAATTAAAAGTATTTAATGCGTGACTTAATGTTGAAATTACATGCATATACCGGGTGGAAGGGAAACGCTCTCTATACCGGAACGGTAAGAGAGAAGAACCATAACATTAACGAAAAACTATATTCATTTGCAAAGCTAAGCGATAATACTTACGATTTTAATATTTCCGTAATTCATGCGCGCGCAATGTAAAGCGTACAAAGAACTGGGCGGCCGTCGCGCTGCGCTTGGACCGGCCCGCGGTCGTTAACCCGTCAGCTGGTGTACGTGTTTCATTACGATTTTTTTGAAATATTGACCTTTTTTACTATGTTTTTCAGAATAATAGTTTGATTTATCTATCCATACGTGAAGCTGTACAGAAATTTGAGAAAATCCTACTAAAATTGTAACAATGCGATCGCGATTTTTTTAGTGCCATCACGTCAGGAATCACCAATACTATCACCTGTATTCGTTTCCGAGAGCGTTTCCCTTCCACCCGGTATTATAAGCTTACCCGTTGTCCTAGGTGAACGAAAAACGCAGTAATGCGATGCAAAGCGACGCGACGCGAAAATATCAAATAGTCGTTGTATGTACTTGTGGCCTACGTTGTCGCCTTAATCAGTGTGAAGCATTGATGTATTAAAAAATTTAAATAACGTCACTCACGTCGGGAGACCGAACTCCGGACCAGGGAGATGAAAATACTTCTTTAACGGTCCCCTGACGCGACGACGGTTGGGTCAAAATATTACTAGGTACTTAAACGACAAAGACACTGTTATTGTTTTACTTTTTAGAGATTTTTTGTGTCGGGGGTTATTTAAATTTTAATTTAATTTTTATTTCAAACTTTTTAAATTACTTTATTCTCCATCATGGGGCCTTGATAATTAACTATCACCTACTCGTTGAGCCCATCATTATGAGCCCAAACACACTATATCTGCTATAAGTTGCTAAGGAGTTGGGTATCCCGCAGACTACTTGATGCCGCAGCATCAGCTCATGTTTACAAATATATTAAATGTCATTTACACCAAATTTAAAGTCAATCGGATTTTTTAAGTTGGTAATGAGTTGATAATCCTCAAACGCCTGAACAGATATTCATAAATTATAGCTAAGAACCATCGCAGTCACATCAGCTTTCAAACAAAAAAAACCGCGTCCAAATCGGTCCATTCGTTTGAGAGCTACGATGCCACAGACAGACATACAGATACACAGATACACACCCTAAACTTATAACTCCCCTCTTTTTTGTCGGGGGTTAAAAAACCCAATACATCAATGGTGTGAAGTGAAGTATTGGTCGCAATACGTCGCGTCACTACGTGTCGCGTCCCATCGCTCACCTAGGACAACGGGTTAAGTTACTATTTTATATTCAAATGATTCAGTAGAGTCGTAATAGTGCAGTCCTAGTTCGCCGAGTTTATTTTTGTCCTGTGATGTAATAGGGAGTAAGCCATATCGGCCTTGTTTTGTTTCAGTATACAATAATTGAAATTTGTAACCTAATTAAGTAGGTTCTATTTAAAAGAGTTTTTGCGAGAACTGTATTCGCACAAATTTAATTTTTTCGACCTACAAATTGAACCCAGATCTGCGGATTACCCTTGCAGACCCTTGATGATATTGGCTATAAACATTAGTAAAACTGGAGCACCTGAGTACCTGTGTGTGCTATCACTGCTACCTGACCTTCGAGACCATAATCTTTACTCGCGTATATAGGGCGCTGAATCGCCGATTACAAATACTTCAATGATTTTAAGGAAAAGCAAAGCTACAATTTTGATGACGATATTTCAGGGATAATAACAAATATTGTAGACAAACTGGTTACAACGTATATCTCTTAAAAATGAATATGCTTGAGAGTAGCTTTTATTAGCACAAAAGGATTTAAAACACATTTCACACGGCTAGACAATGAAACAGGCAAGCCACAACTTCTTTGAGAAATAAAGTATACAATTCTTGTCTATGTTTTATGGAAGTATTCAAACAAATGTCCAAGGATACACTTACTTACTTGGTAGTTGAATTGTTAATGAACAATTGATTATAATCGATGGTGGGAAGTCGAACATATGAGCCTATAAAAGTTGTTCGTTACCTATCGATCGTGGTGGAATAACAACTGGTAGTTCTGACGTCAAGATAAAATGGCTAACTAGAAACTAGGCATTAAAATGAAACTATTTTGCGGATTTTATCGCGGTTTTTTAATTTATATTTTCTCCCGACGTTTCGAAGGCTTTTCAGCACTTCGTGGTCACGGGGCGGACTGAGGTGTTGGTGGTCCGAAAAGTTAATGTTACAATATCTACCTTAATTTTTTAATTATACAATTTTTTAAAAAATTAGTTGTTATTGACGGTCTGATCTACGCAGAAAGAGCTCACAGTGTCTTGAGATCTGGCAGTTGGTCTTTTGGGGTCCGATTTAATAATATGTATAATTGGATCCCAGGCTTGTGCAAGCTTCCAACCATCTTCTCTATTGAAATTTGGATGTTTTTTAATTTCAATAGCCTCGCGGATCATCCTAGGTAGGAATCGGTGTTCTTTGGCAAGGATTTGTGGTTTGTCAAATCTAAGGTAATGCTTGGAGCCTTGTTCTGAATGTTCAGCAACTGCAGACTTCGTAGAGCGTCGGTGTTTCACGTCAGCTATATGTTCTTTTACGCGGGTCCCTACATTTCTTTTAGTTTGGCCGATGTAAGAGAGGCCACAGTCGCAATCAATCTTATATACGCCTGGTTCTTGTAGAGGTATATGGCACTTGACAGGTGGTAAAAATTGACTAATCTTTTTAGGCGGCTTGAAATAAGTTTTGATTGAAGCACGCTTCAGGATGTAGCCAATCTTGTCGGTGACTCCTCTTACATATGGTAATACAACCGGGACACGTTCGACTGTGGCTGATTTCACTCGGTTTCTGTGACGGCGGCGTGGAATTTGGAGCTTGTTGTCTCGCAGTACTTGCTTAACATGTTGCAGCTCAGCGCCCAGGTGTTTCTCGTCACAGATTCCTTGTGCTCTCTGAAACAAAGATTTACCCACGGTAGCTAACTGTTTTGGATGGTGATGAGATTCACCGTTCAGGTATTTATCTGTATGAGTCATTTTACGATACACGGTGTGGCTTAAAGACTGATCGGGATTGCGGATGACCAAAACATCTAAGAAGGCAAGAGATTTACTGTGTTCTAACTCCATAGTAAATTGGATTTTGTTGTTAATGGAGTTAAGGTGATTTAAAAATGCAGTTACTTTATCAGATGGTAAAATTGTGAAAGTATCATCTACGTACCGTTTGCAAAATCTTGGTGAGACCGGGGCTGTGTTTAGGGCTGTCTCCTCGAAGTCCTCCATGAATATATCGGCGACTACTGGAGATACAGGTGAGCCCATCGCTACCCCCTCGACTTGTACATAGAACTGATCATTCCACAACATGTAGCCAGATGTGAGGCAATGTTGGAGTAATTCTGCATATTCCACAGGAATGTTGTTCTCTGCTAACCTCTTAGTGACAATTTTGATGCAGTCTTGTAACGGTAAACTTGTAAAAAGTGACTGGACATCAAAACTAACCATTGTTTCATTGTCAGCTAATTGTAGGTGTTTAATATCGCTGACAAATTGGTACGAATCCTTCACAGATGCTCTAGTGTTTCCTCTGAGTGGTGAAAGCACTTTAGCTACGTGCTGAGCCAGTCTGTAGGTTGGTGTGTCAATCTGACTCACAATGGACAGAACGTGCGGTGATAAATCTGTCAAAACAAATATTGGATGAAAACACAGTTCAGGTTTTATCAAAAGGTTTAAATTTTGCCGTAACACCACGACGGATGCCGTATGAAGAGATTATTTGCAACGTTGAGAATAGTCTTTTTAAAAACAACTTGACAAAGGAAGATTCGGAGGCAATACGCCAAGATGTTTCGTCGGTATTGCGTCAAAACAAAGTGCCGAAACCAAATCTTCCCAGACATCAATATATCGCTTTAAAGAACTTGCGATCAATGAAGGACTTAACAATTCTCCGTGCAGATAAAGGGAATGCGACAGTAGTGATGGATACGTCGGATTACAACAATAAAATTGAACAACTTTTATCGGATGTAAGTACGTATAAAATGGTCAAAACAGACCCGACCAACAAAATTTTAAAGGCTACTAGCTCTTTAATAAAGAATCACTCCGAGAAGTTAAATCTAGACGTAGACTTACTCGTTCCGTCGTGTGCAAAACCACCTAAATTGTATGGGTTACCAAAGATACACAAGGCAAATGCTCCACTACGTCCCATTGTGAGTCAGATTGACACACCAACCTACAGACTGGCTCAGCACGTAGCTAAAGTGCTTTCACCACTCAGAGGAAACACTAGAGCATCTGTGAAGGATTCGTACCAATTTGTCAGCGATATTAAACACCTACAATTAGCTGACAATGAAACAATGGTTAGTTTTGATGTCCAGTCACTTTTTACAAGTTTACCGTTACAAGACTGCATCAAAATTGTCACTAAGAGGTTAGCAGAGAACAACATTCCTGTGGAATATGCAGAATTACTCCAACATTGCCTCACATCTGGCTACATGTTGTGGAATGATCAGTTCTATGTACAAGTCGAGGGGGTAGCGATGGGCTCACCTGTATCTCCAGTAGTCGCCGATATATTCATGGAGGACTTCGAGGAGACAGCCCTAAACACAGCCCCGGTCTCACCAAGATTTTACAAACGGTACGTAGATGATACTTTCACAATTTTACCATCTGATAAAGTAACTGCATTTTTAAATCACCTTAACTCCATTAACAACAAAATCCAATTTACTATGGAGTTAGAACACAGTAAATCTCTTGCCTTCTTAGATGTTTTGGTCATCCGCAATCCCGATCAGTCTTTAAGCCACACCGTGTATCGTAAAATGACTCATACAGATAAATACCTGAACGGTGAATCTCATCACCATCCAAAACAGTTAGCTACCGTGGGTAAATCTTTGTTTCAGAGAGCACAAGGAATCTGTGACGAGAAACACCTGGGCGCTGAGCTGCAACATGTTAAGCAAGTACTGCGAGACAACAAGCTCCAAATTCCACGCCGCCGTCACAGAAACCGAGTGAAATCAGCCACAGTCGAACGTGTCCCTGTTGTATTACCATATGTAAGAGGAGTCACCGACAAGATTGGCTACATCCTGAAGCGTGCTTCAATCAAAACTTATTTCAAGCCGCCTAAAAAGATTAGTCAATTTTTACCACCTGTCAAGTGCCATATACCTCTACAAGAACCAGGCGTATACAAGATTGATTGCGACTGTGGCCTCTCTTACATCGGCCAAACTAAAAGAAATGTAGGGACCCGCGTAAAAGAACATATAGCTGACGTGAAACACCGACGCTCTACGAAGTCTGCAGTTGCTGAACATTCAGAACAAGGCTCCAAGCATTACCTTAGATTTGACAAACCACAAATCCTTGCCAAAGAACACCGATTCCTACCTAGGATGATCCGCGAGGCTATTGAAATTAAAAAACATCCAAATTTCAATAGAGAAGATGGTTGGAAGCTTGCACAAGCCTGGGATCCAATTATACATATTATTAAATCGGACCCCAAAAGACCAACTGCCAGATCTCAAGACACTGTGAGCTCTTTCTGCGTAGATCAGACCGTCAATAACAACTAATTTTTTAAAAAATTGTATAATTAAAAAATTAAGGTAGATATTGTAACATTAACTTTTCGGACCACCAACACCTCAGTCCGCCCCGTGACCACGAAGTGCTGAAAAGCCTTCGAAACGTCGGGAGAAAATATAAATTAAAAAACCGCGATAAAATCCGCAAAATAGTTTCATTTTAATGTCTAACATTCGCGTAAATAGAAGAAGTCATTATAGAAACTAGGCATTTTTACGTAATGGTTTCTTTGTTTTTTTTTTCATGGTTTATATTAAATTCAATCTAGAGATAGCTTCAAAAGTATGCTGTAGGCGATAAAATAAATCTGCAAAGCGTCGTTTTATTTAATATAATATTCTATTGTAGAATAAAACTTTTCACAGCAATGTGATTTGAATGTCTGTCAAAACAGAATTTATCAGTAAAAAGTTATAATTAAGTAATTGTCCATTTAAATGTAGTGTCGTGTGACGCAAGCTTTTATTTCTTGATTATAATGAAAATGCTCTACGGGTGATATTTAGCTGTTAGGCCGGTCAAGTTATACAAAAAAACGTGCTGAGTCTGCATTAATTCCTAACAAGCTGGATTTTTGTACAGACCTTAAATACGACATTACAAATGCTATGTCAAAAGTCCCCATGGATCTCGCTTGTGCATTGTTTTTTATTCGAGGTTAAAGGTGCCTAATTTTCCTTTTTTGCGTATATCTCTAAAATGGTGAGAGCTATCGGAAAATGAATAAGAGTGCGTTTGTATATCGTAAATTTTTCTACAAAAAGGTATTAGTACTTTTTTCTTACAAAGCACCGTTCCCAACTTATCGCGATTTCAGACCGTAGGAAAGTCGTATTTTCATTGTTAGGAATTCATGCAAACTCGAATGTTTAATTTTACCGGGCTATGTAGAGTTTTTACAGTTGACTATGTCCGTATATCTTCTCAAATATCTCACGCATTGACTGTCTCGGTAGCGTAGTTGTATTAGGTACGGTACGACTATAATGCTGGTCTCGGGTTCGATCCCCGGGTCGGGCAAAGAGATATTGGATTTTTCCATTCAGTATCAGCCCGGAGTGTGGAATTTACGCCCGATATGGCGATAGGTTCGCCCCCATCACATCCTAGGACGGAATACGCATGGCGAAAGGTGGGTGAACTAGTTGCGCCTGTGCATACCCCATCGGTGATAAAAGGCCTGAGTATGCGGTGGAGACGACACTTCACCCACCATAGCTTCTAAGCTCGGTGGGAACGAACACTGTTGGTTTGTACAGCCATCAAAGAAAGTGTCTCATTAGAACCTCCAACAGTTCATCATCATCATCATCATCATCATCATCATCATAAATACGTTACAGTCCACTGCTGGACATAGGCCTCTCCCAAGATACGCCACAGAGCCCGGTCTGCTGCTTTATGCATCCAGTTGCTGCCGGTTCTCTTGTGCAAGTCGTCCCGCCATCTGGCTAGAGGGCGTCCCACGCTTTGTTTACCAAGACGCGGTCTCCACTCCAGAACACGCTTACTCCAGCGGTTATCTGTTCTGCGACATATGTGGCCAGCCCATTGCCACTCCAATCTACTAACTCTCAGAGGTATGTCGGTCACTTTGGTTCTCTGACGTATCACTTCGTTCCGAATTTTGTCCTTCAGAGAGACTACGAGCATAGCTCTTTCCATAACACGTTGAGCGACTTTAAGCTTATGGATTAGCCCCACAGCCAGTGTCCACGTCTCGGCTCCCTACGTCATTACGGGGAGGACGCACTGGTTGAAAACATTCGTCTTCAGGCTCTGTGGTATATCCGACGAAAATATATGGTACAACTTCCTAAACGCTGCCCAGCCCAACTGAATCCTCCTATCGGCTTCCTTTTCGAAGATGTATCTACCCAACTGCATTATTTGCCCCAGATAAACATATTCCTACAACAGTTGACGCTGTTTAATCTGTCAAGGCTCGCGACGGACACCGATGTCCATATACATAGGGTTTTCTCATACATCTATATATATAAGCGGGTCTTGACGGGTTAAATCATCTACATAAATGTATTAGGTCAACGAGTATTTATTCTAACGACAATGTCGTTTTTTGAGAATATAGGCAAGCCTATTAGCACACTCTAAATCTTCATCTAGTTTTACGTAGTAGTATAAAGTTTCCTAATTTAAAATGATATTAAATCACTCTGTCCATTCAACAATACATTTTACCTAGCAATTCTGCAATTATTGCGCAACTTTTAGTGGCAGCAATATTTTACACCCCAATAAAGCAACATAATATAAAAACTTTTCTTGACGCTTTGGTATTTTTTTTTTCATACCGATATTACTGGCTGTAGGTATAGATTCGTTGAGCAACATCATCAAATTGAAATTAATGATGGCAAGTCAAATAATATTAAAACACTGCTCTACAAGCAGTAACTACAGTGTGGTTGCACCATAAAACCACACGGTTGATAGTTTATTGCCACTAGACTAATTATAGTTAAGCCAATGAGTTCTAAATATGCGTATTTCTTTCAAATAGTCATTGTTCGTCGTCTTCTGTTGTTAATGAGGCGCGGCACGTTATACGGGCTCATTGCGTATGCGCATCGCTATCGGCTAATTTGAATAGATGCGCCTGAACAGTCCCGAACAAAGGATAATCAACAGGAAGCGATAAACGAACGAGTTCTGAAGGAAATGTCATCATATCCAATGTAACCGTGTACTATTGTTGCGTAATTTCGTATGCTCTGATAAATTTGTATTGAAAATCCTTAATATAATTTTTCAGTTTAGACAGATTGTAGATCTATAACCAATTGGTTTTTATATTAATGAAAATATTCGATTATAAAAATTTGAATTATAAATATATATATCCACCGTTTGAATTGATAAAAATTTACACAAATTTCTAAAAAATTAAACTAAGCAGCCTGTTGATGTTCAAAATTTGTAAAATGTTTGATTTTACGCATTTTGTCGCCCCTAAAAGTGCTGTCCGGGGCGGGTTGCCCCACCCCTCACCGCCAAAAACACGTTACGCTATTGCTTCTGTCAGATACGGTAATATTGTGTAGCTTTCTATTGGGTAAAAGAAAATCACCTCCATAATACTTAGTTTATTTTTACTAGTTTCAGGCGTACATGAGTTACTTATTATAACTTATATATAAGTGCTAGTACTTAATGTAAGTAGTTGTCAGTAACATATTTAAACAAAATTTCAGATTCCAAATTATGATGAAATTATGCTTTTTGATCATTTGTGTGTGCATTTCTCTAAAACATGTTCTTATTATATCACTCAAGTTTAGGTAATCCATTTCTTTAATCGCGGCTCCATCGCATTTTTCAATACCTAGTGAACTAGTTCATTCTACACTCTATCGTGTATTTCTGAGCGGAATAGCTTTTTTGTCGGAGTTAAGTTTGCTCTATATCTCGGGTTTGGCTGCGGAGTTATGTCATCGGAGCGCCGTCTTATCTATCTAACCACTACATACGGTAGGTCCCCCAAGACAATGCATCGATTGCAAGACATTTTTTAGGCTATCGCGAACTATGACATATTCTGAGTTTATTAAGAATTCTTCATTTCATACGTCCGAAGGATAATAATCACTGCACAGGCAAAAGTATTAAACGATATATGTTGGCAGCGCGTGCGCAATTCAATCCGTACATCCAAGATGGCGCATAGAGCACAGCGCACACGCCATGTCCGTCACGGTTGGCTGACAGAGCGCGAACATTTTTTTCTACATAAACATTGTTCGCAGTAGAGAAATCGACGGGCGTGACTGCGGCCATTGTTGTAAGCCAGTTAAACGCTGAGAATATTAGAGCGTGATACGGTAAAATAAAGTACAACTATTATTCTGGATGTTTACTAGTTTTATCTAAATAAGAATTAAAATTAGAAGTTGGATATCCTTGCTGTTTTTGTGTAAATTATATAATACATGAAACTAAGCTGAAAAAACTGAAGGTGAACAAAAAGCGTGACACTTTTATTAACAATTTTTTTTTATTAAGTGAGCCTAAGTAATATGTGAGTTTGAGCATACTTTATAGATCAAAATTAAATTACTTTGACAAAACTGTACGTTTAGTACCTATCGTGTATACAATCAAAATGTTTAACGTGGTGTCGACGACTCGTGATTCATTCTAAAGCCAATGACTTGAAGCTATAGCCTTGGAAAAGTAAACAAAAAAAGATGGAATGTTCAAAAAATACAGTTTATTTGGAAACCACAATCCTGCATAGATCAGCAGTAAAAAATAAAATATTTAGTTGGAAATTTTAAGTGAAAATGATTATTTTATACATCAATACTGAACGTTTCAATAGAGTGTGCTATAGCACTCTCTTGAAATTAATACAAGCCAGTTGGTGTTCGAGGCATTGCGCACAATTCTAACGGCAGTTGATAGCAGGTGCATTTCGCGTGTGCGAGCAAACGGCACCGTGGCAGATGCTCAGCACGGGGCTCCAAGATCAGATATTATCTAACGACAGCAGTCTATTTGAATTATAATAACTCTATTTTAGGTTGACAGTAGATACAGCTTGAAATAATAATGAACATATTTTAAACTATAATTGTACACCTCTTTTATTTTTGAAATGTATCGTAACTTGCAAACTGAAGTTAGAGCACAAGAGATCAGTATTTAAGCTCTTTGTGCTGCAATGAGCAATTTGTTAATAAAATATCTAAATCTTCTCATTCTTGTGTGCGATAACAATACTTATTTGCCCTAATATTATACCTATAAAGAGGAAAGATTTGTACGTTTGTAATGAATTAACTACTGGACCGATTTTAAAAATTCTTTCACATGATCAAATGTAGCTTTATATAACTCACTGATCTCAGTAACATAGGCTACCTTTTATCCTAAGAAAATATAAAGCGGGACTTTTATCCCGGAAAACTTATTCACGCGGGCGGAGCCGCGAGCAAAACCTGGTAATTGTAAAATTCGTTTGTATAACAGAAAATAAATGAACAGTGAATAAATTTTTCACTTTACGCCCATGGGACGGTAGCGAAACGGCCAAGCCACATATTTGACCAAGATGTAGAGTTTGTGAAGTTAAGGCTTGTAGAGCTAGGGCGTGTAGAGTTAGAAGCTTGGCTCTACAATGTAGAGTCTACATGATATCTGATTTCGACAGTGTGACCAATATAATCTCGCCTTGAGATTATTTTACCTAAAAATGTTTTAGGTGGGATATATTTTTCATGTTAGTATGTATGTATACGTAAATTAATTTGGTCTAATATGCTTCCGAGCATTAATACTAAACAGTTCCTTTGGTGTAACCAGCGATATTTATAGGTGCAGCTATAATTTACTGCCAGGTAAAATACGTGCCTATTTGCCCCATCTCTTTTAAAAAAATAAAGTCGGTCATAAAGTGCATGCGCGACCCAGTGCCGGATTAAGCAAGCGCGGGGCCCGTAGCAAATTCTTTCAAAGAGCCCTTGATCTGCTACAGGTTCTTAAGTATAAAGTGGTAAAGATACAATTCAATACTCAATACGTTTATTTGCTATCTATGGGTAACAATTTTGTGGGTAATTAATAGTGTAGTAAATTACTATAGGCGCTGTTAGGCTCTGAAAAGTACAAAAAGCCTGAGATGAGATTGCCTAGCAATTTAGAATAATTTTGATAGGAAATTGAGAATTGAAAACAGATGATACTACACAAAATATTTTTTTTCAATGCATATTTCAAAGTTTACATTTAATACAATGTATATTATATTTTTAGGAATAGCTAATGTTATATTTAATCAATGGTGTATTTTAAACAATGTTATATTTTATATTTATTTATCTGTTTCCTTATTACTTTTTAAACTTTTACAAAGTAACTTTTCTAGATTTCATGTGGGCAAATTTAGAAATAATACTATTCGTATCAATTTCTCTGAGCAAATCATATTCTATATTCATCAAAGCGAAATAATTCGGCCGTTTTTGACTCATAGTGTTCCTTAACTCATTTTTTATACGCTTTAATGTCGAAAATGAACGTTCGCCACTGCAGTTAGTGATCACGAGAGATAAATAAATGCGCAAAGCAATTTCTAAATTGGGAAAATATGATTCTAATGAATTGTCTGTTAGGAATTTATAATATTAAGTTCCAGAGCTTCGTTTTTCGTACTGTCAATCGCACCAGCCACATTCGTTTTGAGCAGCTCGGCAAACTGCTCTAATTCGTTGTCTAGGCTGTCTTCCAAATCATTTTCATAAGCACTGACTATAATTGGTGTTTTTTTAAAATCTCTTTCTAAAATCTCTCTAATATGTTCGAATTGGAAAAAAAATAATAAGTAGAAATTCGAACCATAAAAAAAACTGAAGCTAATCTATTTTTATTTTAGTTTATTTGGGTGGCTCACAGCTAACTAATACAATAAACAAAAATAGTAACTAAATACAATGAGCCAATCACGAGCCACCACAGATATATTTAAAGATCTATAATCAAATCATATTAAATCATTTTCGATTACTGCAGGAAAAGAAGAAAATTGTTCTAATCCCAATGTAGAATGGTAATTATTACTATGTTATATGGTTACAAAGATTTTTTAGCGATGAGAGCTATGGGTAGTCTAGTCGAGAAGTGAGTTTCCTACGAACATATGTAAAAATGGCTCTAAAAAGAATTTGATTTTAGAGCTATTGTTTAAGCATTTATTTTATTATCAATATTATAAACTTATTGTCTATGGGGCTAGAGTTCTGAGAGTCAAAACTTTTTTTAAGAAATTTCTTCCCCTTTAAGAATATTTTTTCCAATTTTCGATATCGCAAATGGTTATTAAGTTATCAAAAAGGCTATGACCCCTTTTTTCTGTTTATGTTTATTGTTAATAACAAATTCAAATATTGATTTCTAGAAATAAATCCTTTCTCAAAATTAGATTTCACATGAAATGAGCTATCGCTCATATTTTTGCCACAATTTTAATTTTTTTTTTGCAGGAAACTCACTTCTCGACTAGAATACATTTTTTATATATATTCATATATTTTTATTCATCTATACTAATATTATAAAGCTGAAGAGTTTGTTTGTTTGTTTGTTTGTTTGAACGCGCTAATCTCAGGAACTACTAGTTCGAATTGAAAAATTCTTTTTGTGTTGAATAGAGCATTTACCGAGGAAGGCTTTAGGCTATATAACATCACGATGCAACTATAAGGAGCGAAGAAATAATGGAAAATGTGAAAAAAACGGGGAAAATTATTCATCCTTGAGGGCTTCCATTGCGTGCACTGCGAAAACGGTTCAAGATACCAAAAATATATGTAAGAAAGAATTATTCCTCTTGAAATGATCTAAAAAAATGTCCGCGATAGTATATGTCTATCTTTTAAGATTAACTCACTAGAACCGTTTTTATGGTAATCAAATTTGGTCGAAATTAATGCATTATTTGTTAAGAGTTTGTATCAACGTCATAATATTAATCTTTATCCAAATAAATGTGTTGGATAGAGTGATTCAACGGGAAGGTTTTTATGCACTTTTGGCCCGGAAAAACTCATTAAGCCGTGGGCAAAAGCTAGTCTTTAATATCTATACTAATATTATAAAGCTGAAGAGTTTGTTTGAACGCGCTAATCTCAGGAACTACTGAACCGATTTTGATAATTCTTTCGATAATAAGAAGCTACATAACTCCTGAGTGCTATAGGCTACTTTTTATCTCTGAAAAATATTTTTGTCCCGGAAAAACTTTTTCACGCGGGCGGAGCCGCGAGCGCTACTAGTTTTTTATATAATAAAAGTAGGTACATGTTTTTTAGATTTTAAGATTCATTTTTTTTATATTTTTTTTTCATGAGGGTTATATTCAATGTAACGTACCGGGTGCCTTTTGTACCGATAAGGGATAGGAATAATAGGATATCATAAGTTTAAATAAAATACGCGTGAGCCTCTTGCGTCTCGAATTGAAACTTCTTTGATTCTGGAAATAGTTTATTGAATGCATTGCTCCTTATGCATTTAGAAAGATCCCACTATATCAGGATTAGGAAATGGTTATGAAAATTCAATTGGAGAAAATCCCTCTTGAAGTAATAAAATATTTTTTTAATTATAACTTCTATAACTCAATATACTTATATTCTAAAAAATAGATTTTTGGTATATGGTTACTAAATTATACTAAAATAATGTAGACTTTTAATTTTACAAATAAATAGAAATTTTTAACAATTTAAATCGAGCTATTTCAATTCAAGTAGACGATTAGCTTAGTTGAGAATGGAGCGGTCTGCCGAGACAATGTCCGCAGGTTCAAAACCCAAGGCACACACCTCTGACTTTTCGAAGTTATATGTGTATTGTTTATCAATTATCGTTCGCTTTAAGGGTGAAGGAAAACGTCGTGAGGAAACCTACATGCCTGAGAATTCTCCATTAGAATTTTGAGGGTATGTGAAGTCTGCCAATCCGCACTTGGCCAGCGTGGTGGCGTAAGGCTTAAATTCCTCTCAGTAGTAGAGGAGGCCCGTGCTCAGCAGTGGGCAGTATAAAATACAGGACTGGTATTATTATTATGTTTCAATTCTGCTACAAATCCACACCAAGTGTTGGGTAAGAGTGCTTGCATATACGGCAGACTTTTTGTAGAGCTCATCATCAGCCCGACTGAAATTCTACATGTTTATACAAACAACTTTTTGTAGAACTTGTGCGTTTACCGTATGAAACTATTTAAATTATTTACGCCAAGGAAATAATCGGGTACCGAGTGTCTGACGTGGATTGTCTTAGTAGGAAAACTTGTAACGTTTCACGTTTTTCATCAAAAAAGTTCCACATACCACATCGACACAAAAAATTACGCTCAGGCAGAGATGAGTGGGTTTAAATATGCGGGGCCCCCTTTCGCGCGGGGCCCGTAGCATTTGCTACTCTTGCTACGTGGTTAATCCGGCACTGGCGCGACCCTCTTTACCTATAACCTATATGGTTTATTTATTGATTATTACCTTATAGAATATGACACACAACATTTATTTCGAATCACTGGCGGATTTCATAGTTAATCAGGAGGCATTTTCAATTGCTCTGATTAAAATCAGTATCGTCAGCTGTTAATTAATTGTTTATATTAATAATTTTATTTTGATATTAAATCTAGAATGAAGCCACTCAGTGTTGTCACTGCAACGGAATCGTATATTTCCCATGGAGCTTCGCAGTGAAACGATAATATTGTTAATTGCCCCCCGGCCTAGATATTAGCAGTTCTAATTGTTTTCGGCATCACGCAAACGTGTTTGAGTCAGTTTCTAATTGTTTCTCTTAGCGGCTTCGCAAACTCAAGGCTCTTGTAATTCACAATAAACAATGGATAATAACAACAGATTGATATTAATATTGCATTGGCCTTCATTGAAATCAGATATTTCGGCTATTGTTCTGATTTGAATTAAACGTTTGGCCGCTGCTGTATTCAATTTATTATATTAATCGTTTTTATTATCTCTGTGTGAAGAGCGTATATGTTATCTCGTTTAGATTGTAGCTAAGGTTGTACCTAATAATATGGCATTAACAGCTTCGAAGCGTTATTTTTGTTAATTGCTTTTGTTATCTTAGACTATCAAGTCTCCTTATTTTAATAGTATAGAGTTTTTATTTTTATAACCTCAAAACGAAGTATTATATTTTTTTAAGTAGGTAACGCATAATACGTAGCATATAGATCTTATGAAAAATATAGCTTTATTTGCTTATGGTTTCATTCATTTAATTTATATTGCAGGTATAGAATTATCCGTTATTCACAGCGGTGCACCATTAAACCCTAGCCGTGTAATTTGCTATCGATTCTCCTATCATTAGGTACGACAATTGCGATTCTAGCAAAAACGAACCTACTGTTTCAATATTTATGAACAATATGTTTCTAATGTACAGCTATATAATATATGCCCACGGCTTCGCCCGCGTTAATAAGTTTTTCCGGGCTAAAAGTACATACATAAAAACCTTCCCGTTGAATCACTCTATCCAACACATTTATTTGTATAAAGATTAATATTATGACGTTGATACAACTCTTAACAAATAATGCATTAATTTCGACCAAATTTGATTACCATAAAAACGGTTCTAGAGAGTTTATTTTAAAAGATAGATATATACTGTCCCGGACTTTTTTTTAGATCATTTCAAAAGGAATAATTCTTTCATACATATATTTTTGGTATCTTGAACCGTTTTCGCAGCGCACGCAATGGAAGCCCTCAAGGATGAATAATTTTCCCCGCATTTTTCACATTTTCCATTATTTCTTCGCTCCTAATAGTTGCATCGTGATGTTATATAGCCTATAGCCTTCCTCGATAAATGGTCTATTCAACACAAAAAGAATTTTTCAATTCGCACAAGTAGTTCCTGAGATTAGCGCGTTCAAACAAACAAACTCTTCAGCTTTATAATATTAGTATAGATTAAACACATTAAGGGCCGATTTCATTTCCGCTTGCCGTCTGCCGCGTCCTGCGGAATCACAACTTAAGCCGACCAATTATAAAAGTCACACTCTGACTCTATGCTTCCAAATAATTGGTTATGAAATGTGTAAGTACATTACATTTGTTGTTTAAACGTAAGTACTTTATATTAAACTAGCCTTTTGCCCTTGCCCGCGGCTTCGCCCGCGTTAATAAGTTTTTCCGGGCTAAAAGTACATAAAAACCTTCCCGTTGAATGACCATCTATTAAAAAAAACCGCATCAAAATCCGTTGCGTGGTTTTAAAGATCTAAGCATACATAGGGACAGACAGCGGGAAGCGACTTTGTTTTATACTATGTATTGATAGTAAGTAGTAGTTTATATTACGTAGTAAAATGGAATAATTAAAATGCAAGATTGTTTTTTTTTTAGAAACAAACTGTTACTGGCAATGGGAAATATTTTAGGGGACCGTGTATGACGATAGATTTATAGAATTTAAGTTGCAATTTTATTTTTTATTTCTAACTTATTTAATTTAGGGAGTAAGTTCATACATACACATACAGTATTGTCTACATGATTTGTAATTTTTAAATAAATCCTATCTTTATATTTCGGGCACACAGTGCACAGAGACGATGAACATTTAGAAAACTGATTGTGGTGGGGAACAACGAAGACAAGAGATCGCACGGTCGTTCACCAACAAAATGGACTGAACAAGTGACAGACTCGTCGTCCTTCAAATTCTACACATCCGTAAGAGACTCGCTGCACAGAAACCAGTGGAGGCAGATCATCCACTCTAGATGCAACGCTGATGATGACCACAATGCTCAGACATGAGGGACCGTCCAGAGAGATCAGGTTTATCAAAAATCTAGTTTATTTTTCAACAACTGTAAAATGGTCGCGGTGCTCAGAAATCCATATTTGTGTCGAACGTTAGCCGTAGCTCGTTCAATATTTATACAAAATGTAAATTGTTTAGGGATACTGGGACGTTTTTGTATGCCTCGTATTAACATTAGAGCATTTTATGTATGAAAATGGCTCGCCCCGTAGAGGATAGACTTATTGATGTTAAAGTATTCCGTTTCGCTTTCATAATAAGCTTACGAATCTTATGTTGATAGTGCCTTTCATGTTTTTCTTATGTGATGAGTTGCATTTATGTTGTGTTCTTTTTTTTTATTTTAATTATTTACGTAGTTTTGTAAGTTAGAGCACTGTGTTCTAACATTACTTCCACCTTTCGGTCCTGTAATCTTTAATTAAAATAAGTTATTTCCGATGTTATGAAACGTGTTTAAGGCATTAACTATTTCGCTGCGTAAATTATAAAGTACATTGTATTAACAAAAATTCGACCATGTCATATAAATTTCGCATCCAGCTTCATTCTCGTAAAATCATTATAGGTGATTGCGTTGTTTCAAAATTATTTTTGTTATAGACAAATATATAAGCCAAACAAAGACAATCGTTTCAGCTTACAGTTCTTAACAGCATTTAACTTTGTCAAGCCTGTACCATTCTTGCACAAATAATGCATCATTATTTCATATAAGGCAGGTCGTAAAACTCAAGTAACCTAATTCCTGATCCCGATAAAGCAACGCGGATCATTATGATAACTGTGCATCGTAACAAAACATTGTAGGTTCCGATCCATTGGCCTTTAACAAAGAACAATAAACCATTAATTTGAAGACAGTTTATAGCGTCCATCGAACAATAAATGGTACTGCGACGAACATTAAATACTTATCGAAACATGCGAGTACTGAGTAATGGGCAAGTTTTGTTGGTAGCTCGTAAATTGTTGGTTACAATAAGTGGCAGTTTTGATTCGACTTTTGGATGAAGAACGAGACAGTGTAAAGTTACTAGTATGGTAAGTAATATTATGAAAGAACGCAAAATTGATATATTTTCTAGGGTAAATATTTTTTGTAATATAAGTTGTACTCCTTTGTTTGTTTAGTTGGTTGAACGCGTTAATCTCAGTAAGCACTGGACTGATTTTGAAAATTCTTTTACTAGTAGGAAGCTACATTATTCCTGAGTGCTGTAGGCTACTTTTTATCCCGGATAATATTTTTATGCCGGTAAAAGACTGCCTCGGTGGCGTAGTTGTATTATGGTACGACTGCAATGCTGAGGTCTCGGGTTCGATTCCCGGGTCGGGCAAAGTGATATTGAGTTTTTCTATTCAGTATCAGCTCGGAGTCTGGAATTTGTGCCCGATATGGCGATAGGCTCGCCCCCTATCACATCATAGGACGGAATAACGGCGAAAAGTGGGTGCACTAGTTGCGCATCTGCCTACCCCTTCGGGGATAACAGGCGTGAGTGTATATGTATATGTAAAAGATCTTCAAGCGGGCGGAGCCGCGAGCAATACCATTAGATATACTATTTTTTTTTGAGAGAACAAGATTAGTTAACGTAATGCCTAAAACTATAGAAAATAAGGTATAAACAATGTATCAAATATTTTGTGTTGTAAAAAATTCGCATCTGGTAATAATGTATACTGGTGGTAGGACTCTCATATGTAAGAGTCCGTCTGGGTGGGTACCACCGCAATGTTTATTTCTACCGCCAAGCAGCAGTGTGCACGCACTGTTGTGTTTCAGTTTGAAGGGCATTGTAGCCAGTGTAACTACAAGACATAATGAGACTTAACATCTTATGTCTCAGGATGACTAGCGCAGTGGAATGCCACACAGTACTTTGTAAATCAAGGTTCCGGATGGTATTTCTACTGTTTATGGGTGGTCATATCGCTTACCAACAGGTGAACGGCATGCTCGTCTCGTCATTCAATGATGTAAACAAAATAAAATAATGTATCAAAAAGCCTTGAACTGATTCAGTAGGGCCTGAAAGCGTGTTTGAAAGGTATCAACTAACTATTATCGTGTGTTTATAATAGTAGTTAATCGCCTGAATACAATAAAATTATACATTTAAACAAATTGATATTTGTCGCGTGAATTAAGGACGTTCATTAGAAAGTGGTCACAACATTTGTTTTATTACGTTTTCCTTATTTCCAGTAAAGAACGATTATAAATATAAGTAATGTAATTTATTGGCAAGCTTTGCATACATAAATATATTTTTTTAAATGGGTCAAGCGAAATATATAGCAAAATTAATGAAACAGGTAAATTGTTATAAGCAATTCTCAATTTTTTTTTACTGTAATACATATTGACACACACACACACACACACACACACACACACACGCGCCCTTTATCTCCGAAGGGGTAGGCAGAGTTGCAACTAGTGCACCCAATTTTCGCCGTGCGTATTCCGTCCCATGATGTGATAGGAGGCAAGCCTATTGCCATATCAGGCCAAATTCCAGACTCCGAGTTGGTAGTGAATAGAAAAACCCAATATCACTTTGCCGGGGCTCGAAACCGAGACCTCAGCATTGCATTCGTACCGTAATACAATTACCCTATCGAGGCAGTCAATAAATATTTGATTCTGCTTAAGCACTGGTTTACAAACAAAATGACAATAAATCGAATACAGAAACGGGAAAATAATATAGACTCTATAATATAGTCTAAAAAGCTTGTGGTAGGTCTCTCATATGTGAGAGTCCGTCTGGGTGGGTACCACCGCAATGTCTATTTCTACCGCCAAGCAGCAGTGTGCATGTACTGTTGTGTTTCGGTTTGAAGGGCATTGTATCCAGTGTAACTACTGGACATAATGAGACTTAACATCTTATGTCTCAGGATGTCGAGCGCAGTGGAATGTCACACAGTAGGTATTTTGTAACTCAAGGTGCTGGATGCGGTTTCTACTGTTTATGGGTGATCGTATCACTTACCATCAGGCGAACGGCATGCTCGTCTCGTCATTCAATGCAATAAAAAAAAGCGGCGATAGCCTAGTTGGGAGTGGAACGGATTGCCGAGACGAATGTCCGCAGGTTCAAAACCCAAGGGCACACACCTCGGAGTTTTCTAATAATTTATGTGTGTATTCTTTGTGAATTATTGCGTGCTTTAACGGTGAAAGAAATCATCGTGCGAAAACCTGCATACCTGAGAAGTTCATTGAATATCGAAGGTATGTGAAATCTGCCAACCCACACTAGACCAGCGTGGTGGACTAAGGCCTTAACCCTCTCAGTAGTAGAGGAGGCCCGTGTTCAGCAGTGGGCAGTATATAATACAGAGCTGATATGGTATGGTATGGTATGGTAATATTATGGTCTAAATATTATAACGTGTTGAAAGATTCTGAATTTCCTTCGCCAATTTCGTTGCTACCGATATGTCGCTTTATCCGTTGCCGTTGTAAGCGGCACGTTTACATAGTATTTTATATTGTTAGGCTTCGGCCGGAACCTCGCAACTTGGTCGTTATAACGGATGTCATTATAACGGGTTTCTACTGTATGTATTCGCGATTAATACCTTCTTCTATAATATGATCTGCAAATTTTCGTAAGATTTGTGCATATCTCATCGTCGACAGGAATACCAAAAATATTGTATACCCTATCTTCAGTTATTTTACATTTAAACACTTGACAATAAACTACTATTTCACTCTACTTAGTAAAGTTCTCTTTTGAGAAATATTGTTATACCCTTGATAAGATTTCGAAGTTAGTCCCTAAACAATAGTCATTTTTTAATAACCTGATACTAAATTATCAAACAGATTGCATAAGTTTGGTTTATAATTTTTCTTTTAATGTGTAGTCTTTACTAAAAATTCAGGCAAAAGTGTTGAGTAGTGTGTTGACTACTAGTGAGATAACTGCACTGTAAATATGCTATACATGAATAAACCACGGGCAAGTCATACGATATTTTAGAGTCTCACAAATATTAGTTGCAGTGCGGGAATAGAACTGCAGGCTCTCAATTCACAGCCGCCAAACTAATGAGGTTCAATGCGTAAATATGGTCTTTATTTGTCTAGTACTAGACTGTTCTAATTTTGTTAACATAAAAGGTATGTGTGTGTAATTTAAAAAAAAATAAAAATATAATGACTTAGTCGGCAAGCGTCGAAATGGAGTGGCCATTATTATTCATACTCTAGGCGAAATTAACTGCAAACGCCTCTACTATGAGAGATTTGTGTCGTATATGTACCTAATACGGCGAATGTATTATAATCGATAAATAAACTAATATTCTGAGCCAAAAATACCCCAACATTGGCAAAATGTCACACGACTACTCCTTCGGGGTTACGACAGGTTATTTAACCGTGATACTGCGCGATGTAGGTATAGCTACAAAATTATATCGGCAACAACTCAATAAGAAAATAATGACTATTTCTTAAAATCATAAATTGTTAGTATTGTCCCGGGTCTATATTCAACATTTATCCGAAGGTTTCATCAATTGATTATAAGAAAAATATATTATTGTATGCACGTCACGGCGTCGGTCTAAATCAAGCTGAATTACGAAGGTTCTGTTTTATCGACGCTGCCGTGTTCGCAACCTGTCACCGACGCTTTTACCGCGCATGTGCGCATGTGCGTCTCTTTTGACAGCTCTGACATTCTCAGGCACGCTTAGAAAATCACTGTGAAGTAATACACCCAGAAACTAGAGCAAATTACACAAGCAGAATTGAAGAAAACAGCGTCGGGTGTTAGGCGGCTAAACCACGGACTCTCAGCATCTCCCGTGCTATAAATTCCAAGCATAAAATCATTTTAAGTGGTTGTTTACAAACGCTATTCATCATTCCAAGTAGATCAAGTCGCCATAATCCCACAATAACTGTGAAATATTGTGTATTAATCGTTGGAAGGTGAATTTCCATTATGACAATCGAGAGTGCGTTTGGAACTTTACGTAGCAAGCCTGTAAGAAGTGCTAACCTATGAACTGACATGCGTGCAGAGTGCGTCGTGTTACCGCGACTCAGTACACACACGCTGTAAAACCTATAGACTATGTAAAACCGATGACTTAGCTCGTAAATCTTATCAAAACTAATACATATCATTGTTGTGCCTGTACACTAAACATATCTCTTATATTTACAATTTTATTAAAACATTCAAAGTCATTTTTGAGAGTATTGCGATTTTAAATATAAATTATACATTATATCATATATAAAGACATTTGAGTAAGTGAAGCTGAATCGAATATCAACAATTGCCTCTGCTGTCACAAGAAAACTTCTTAAGGTAAGTGTATACTTAATTACTTAATATTTGATACATTCTACCTTAATAGGTAATAGATAGGGCTTACAATATGATTTCTATATTATGGTCGGCAAAGAACTTGAGCACGTTACCTGCGTTGGCAGATTTTTTTTTGTAAGTGAATCTTCACTTGTGACTGCCTCGGTGGCGTAGCTGTATTACGGTATAACTGCAAAACCAAGGTCTCGGGTTCGATTCCCGGGTCGGGCAAAGTGATATTGTGTTTTTCTATTCAGTATCAGCCCGGAGTCTGGAATTTGTTCCCCATATGACGATAGGCTCGCCCCTGTCACATCATGGGAGGGATACGCACAGCGAAAAGTGGGTGCACTAGTTGCGCCTCTGCCTACCACTACCATACTGTAGTGGTAGGCAGAGGCGCAACTATATACTATATTGACTACCATACAGAATAATCACTCACCACGCGGTATAACTGTGCTCAAGCTATTTGCCGGCTATTATACAGATTGAACCAAACAATATTTACAGACACGTGGGGTTCCAGAAACACTTGCTATCTTAGTCGCGTGGCAGGTTAAGCTTCTTTTGAATCATAAGGTCCCGGTTCGATCCCCACGTTGGTGATTATAATAGGCAACATTGTAGTTACGTTTAACTACGTGATTTTAATAATTTCAGACAACGACATTGTTTAATATTACTGACGTAATATTTTTAAATTTTCTTCTGGTTTTTTGGAATCATATTTGTATATGTTTTGAGATATCATTATATTCCCCAAGTCACACATTTCTGGTGCTTAAAAAAACAACAGATTTTCATTAATTACTTATTTCAATATTGACATATTTCTTGGTATTTCATAGAAGTCCTGAAATAAAGCGGACAGCAATGAAAATCTGTTTTTATATTTAAGATAAATTTTCCAGTTCATTATTTATTTTTTAATACGTGCACCAGTTTCTTTGATAGAATGTAAACATGGTCAATTAAATGGGAAGCCAGACAAAGGTGTGGTAAGTCGTCTTAAGTGAAATCAAATTGCGCGTTTTCGTCTCTCCTGATGTTTCAGAGAAAACAGTTTTTAAACACCACACGGTTTATTTTTGTATAAAAATAAGATGGCAGCTTGTATTTCTTCTTAAATGATGATGGAATTCAAATTAAATATCAATTTCTTTCGTCCTTCGTATTTGTAATGGGAATAAACTCAATATGATGTAACATTTTATACGAGACCAATCAAAGTGAAGCCTTGAAGTAAACGTCAAAATAACTTTTAATATTCAAATAGGAATGATATTATATGAGACGACGATAGCCTAGTTGGGAATGGAACGGTCTACCGAGACATTGTCCGGACGTTCAAACCCAAGGCACACACCTCTGACTTTTCGAAGTTATGTGTGTATTGTTTATCAATTATCGTTCGCTTTAACGGTGAAGGAAATCATCATGAGGAAACCTATATACCTGAGAATTCTCTATAAGAATTTCGAGGGTATGTGAAGTCTGCCAACCCGCATTAGGCCAGCGTGGTGGACTAAGGCCTGAACCCTCTCAGTAATAGAGGAGGCCCGTGCTCAGCAGTGGGCAATATATAATACAGGGCTGATTGCATTGCATTGCATTCAAATAGGAATGTCATGAATGTACCCAGATTCACTTTGTCATAGTCTCTGATATCTAACGCGCAACGTAGTAACTGCTAAAATGTTTTTATTAGACATATTAAGAAGGTTATTACCAAGTTTAGCAAACTTGCCGCTAAGTACGATGTCGAACTAAAATGATAAGCCTAAACTTCACTGCGTCACGCATTGAAGTTGTCCTTATAGAATATAGATATAATACAGACATCTTGTATGATATTTTTAGACGCTCGGCCTAGCACCCAAACTACCTAAAAGCAACGCTTATCTTATTTTACGATATATCTTTACCTTCTGAAACCCTTCCATGTAGTCTAATTATTAAAATAATCCTTTGAAACATATGTTTAACAATCAGCACTTTCACTTATTGCCAAATGCCAACTAATTGAGTTTCAGATCGGAACACGCACGATCTATTCCCCGACCTACTAAATTGGTAGTAGCATCATGCTAATTCAATTTGGCCGTGATGAGCAAACAAAAATGTTATGTCAATAACTTACATTCATTTTACCTTTACATAGCCGAATATCACGTAGCGACTAACAAGTTTACATAATGAATCTCGAAATATTTGTACCTAAAAAATGTAACCAATTTTAGACCACAAGGTAAGTTAGGTACGCTTATGCTCTAGTTAGGGGTAAAGTGTCTACCTATGTAAGGTCATTGGTGAGGAAAAGTGGCACGGCGGAATCACGCTTGAGAACGTAAATTTGCTTAAAAGCGGCTGAAATTTTTCCGGCATTGCGGCTGCGATTGTGGTCCTGATTAGGTCACTCGGAATCCCCAGAACGTGTTTCCGACGAAAACAGGGGACGATACCGCGTAATAGGATTGTAACTTATTACGCACAGGTCCCGCCGCGATTGAGGTTGTTAATACTACTCTAAAGCAGTTTCTGTTGTTCTTAAAAGTGCAACTATGTTCGCCTACTTGATAAAGTATTTTATTTTCTAGTGGAAGCATGGCTATGGGATACTTGTTGTCTAAAAAGTTCTTCAATTGTTTATAAATTATCGTTCGTTCTATCGGCGAAGGAAAATATCGTGAGGAAACCTACATACGTGGTAATTCTCCATAATATTTTAGAGGGTATGTGAAGTCTGCCAACCCGCATTAGGTCAGTGTGGTGGACTAAGGCCTGAACCCTCTCAGTTGTAGAGGCCCGTGCTCAGCTGTGGGCAGTATACAAGACAGGGCTAATTGCGTTTGCAAAAAGTTCTTCACAATAACAGAAGAATATAAGAATTTAAAAATATCTTCATTTCATAACATCAGTAGTATCACATCATTGTGTTTAACGTTGAAGTTATTCGATTGAAAATGTCTGTTTAGCGGTGAACGAGATGTCGTGTCGAGTCATAATATAAAACAATTACTTTTTTATATTCGCTGACCGATTTGCATTAATTATCTCCCGACAGATTTAGAGGAGTGTTACCAGTTATTACATTCTCCCTAGTCACCTACATAAATCTTAAAGTGATTTATATCAAGTTAATTAAGAACTTTATCACTATCTCTGAATAAGTAGGTATTACTTTTCCAAGTCACGTGGTATCAAATCTTCTAGAACAAAGAATCTAAATATAGAACGGTTCGTTCGCGTAACACGTTTGCCCGTTTGATATGAACGAACCTTAAATGTCGATTTATATGGGCTGGCTGGGGTGCGGCTCGCGTGTTCGCGGCCTCTGGCATTCCCCTTGCATGCCGTCGGTAGTTTGCCATCCGACCTGTGTAGTTACTGCCTACATTTTTCTACATTTTAGTATACGTTGGGCAATTATGGCTATTGACGTTCGTGCTTTCCTAAATTTCCAAATAGAGGACGTTTTTGTACATGTATGTTTAATTATTTCGGTTATAATTGTTTTATTTGGAAATACTTGGAATGAGGTGGATTATTGCTTAAAATTGCGTGATATGGTGAAGCTTACTCATGCGATGTGCTGTCACTTTTTTATTTGAAGGGCAGGCAAAAGTAAACTTTTATTATGGGTGTGGTATTTTCGTCTCCTACTTATGAATAGGGAACTTTTCAAACTATAAACAATAAAAATAACAACCCTGTATTATATACTGCCCGCTACTGAGAAGAGTAAGTGAGTTTAGGCCTTAGTCCATCATGCTGGTTTAGTGCGGGTTGGCAGATTTCATATACCTTTGAAATTATACGAAAAAATAATAAATTTTGTGCTCCCTGTGATGTTTTTTCTATAACTATGACTAAAAATCTTTAATTTTCTTTTTTTTCACTTTCGTGTTATCGTAAGTAATCCTTCTGTAAACAACAGATAAAAATTTATATTTTGGTGCAGGGAGTCAAAACTAATTTATTTTTTAGAATGGCAATAATTTATAAAATAAGTGCTAAAGATTTTTTTTTGGGATTTATCACTTCCTGGACTATCACCCAATTTCGGCTTGACGTTGATTTATGGAACATTCTGTATAAGGTTCGGTTTTTTGGTTCAGTCATAATTAACAGGTAAAGATGATATTCATAATATGTGACTGGAATAGCCGTTGTGAAGATAGTAGGCAAAAATAAAATCTTCCTTAGATTATATTGATGTGCCAAAGTATTCATGCACTTTCAACGGCCAACGACAGATAACTTGGTACTTAGTGTGATCCGAATCAAGTTATGCAATTAAAGTGTAAGTCAACCTCATCAGTAGTCAATAGTGATTCCTGTGACGCAATCGTTTTGAAATAATTACAATGCATGACGTAGTAAACCAATAGCTAACGCTGTGCTATATAACTGAGGAACAAAACGTGTTACGCTTTGTATCAAACGCAGCATGATCATGCGATACTGTCTGTCTGGGAACTGGAGGGTGCCACTGTGATGATACCTCTAATGCACCAGTCCCCCATGAGCTCACTAAAACCTCAGTTATAAGAATGCAATGCCACGCAATGCTTTGTAATGTGAAGTTGCGATGATGTTGCCCTTGATTTTTTTAATGGGCAGTCATGTAACTTACTTACCATAAGTTGAGCGGCTTTGCTTGTTTCGTCGTTCATCACTACATAGTATAAAACCAAGTTGCTTCCCGCTGTCTGTCCTTATGTCCCTATGTATGATTTGATCTTTAAAACTACGCAACGGATTTTGATGCGGTTTTTTTTAATAGATAGAGTGATTCAACGGGAAGGTTTTTATGTATGATATGTGCATAATATAGTAGAGTAACATTAATAATTTTAAAGGTTTCTAATTTGATGTCGTAAACACATTTTTTTGCACTTACATTGCAAACGCTGGCTTAAACCTACGAGATAGATCAAAATGATGTACTACAGTATTGTACAACTTAAAAAGGTCTACAAAAAAGTCTGCAATGGTATATGTCTATCTCTGAAGGATGACCCACAATAACCATTTTTTATCCTTAACTTTTTACGAGAAATAATGGCTTATTTACGACGCTATTTTAAGCAATACAGCATTCATCCTTATTCAAATAAGTACCTTAAATACATTGTGCATTTAATATAGATTAATATGGCCCTTTACAGCGAGTAATTTAAATAAATATTTTCGAAGATATTAAAAATTTAAAATGCAGGGACATAGCGGTTGCGGCGGTACCGGCCGGGTGGCTGGCGACGCCTGCCTACAAATAGCGCGTCGAAGGTCTCGCTTCTCCCTATAGCACTTTAATTAATATTTTTGTTTGTATTCAGGTGGATTTGAAAATGGGTCAGATTTACAATTCGGTCCGGGAAAATGTATAGATACTAAGATTATAAAGAGGAAAGATTTGGTTGTTTGTTTATAAAGGATAAACTAAATAAGTACTGGACTGATTTTCAAAACTCTTTCACTAATAGGAATAGACTACTTTTTATCCCGGAAAAGTTCAAACCGAGACTGTGATCCCAGATTTTTTTTCGCGCGAAGGCATCTTTCACGGCCAGACTACTAAACCGATTTTGATGAAATTTGATAGGGAGATAATTTAAGACCCTGGGAAGGACCTAGGCGATATCGTATTCCGGAAAAAAATAAACCGGGATTTGAACACGATAAACTCAAAAACTACCCCTTAGATTTTCATATGTCTTTTACCAATGGACGAAGTGATTCAAGAGGAATGTTTATTCGATATTACACAAATATTTTGTATGACAGAAAAATAAATTTCGGCATTTAATATTATGCTTTGTTACCTGTGCGAAGCCAGGGCGGGCCGCTAGTTTGTATATAAAAACGAATTGAGAAAAAAAGCATGTAGTGGGAAATTTTGTTTAGCTGATCGTGTGTTGACTGCGAACCAAGCTAATTCAACATCATAGCATCATAGCAAAATGTATTTAAACTAATTGAGATAGAGACTGCCTCGGGGGCGTAGTTTTATTATGGTACGACTGCAATGTTGAGGTCTCAGGTTCGATCTCCGGGTCGGGCAGTGATATTGAGTTTTTCTATTCAGTATCAGCTCGGAGTTCAGAATTTGCGCCCGATATGGCGATAGGCTCGCCCCCTATCACATCATGGGAAGGAATAATGGCGAAAAGTGGGTGCACTAGTTGCGCCTCTGCCTACCCCTTCGGGGATAAAAGGCGTGAGTGCATATGTATGTATATATATATATATATATTTTAGATAGGGCTTAGTGCTAGAATGTCCTCAGAATTGATTCAATGATAGAAAATAGAAGTAGATCAAAGTACGGTACTTACTAAAAGTGAGCCAACAGCGGATATTCGCCGGTAACGCACCACAGCACGCCCTAATTGACCGGTTGCGATTTCGAATCCGGCGCCGGCGCATACTACCGTGACCGTACGGAATGATCAATTTGTAATTATAATTATCACACTCTCGAAAACCTCATTTTCTCTTTGAAACGGTATTGATAACAGATTTATGCGATTATAGTGGTAAGCGTGGTATAATTTATCTCTGATTGATGAATTATAAATAGGCAACTGCGTTAGGTATTTTTAATTATAATAATTATAAAATATTCTTGACCATAACTGTGTAGCATTAACGCCTAATCAGACATTACAATTTAATGTTTCAATTAAAATGTATTATTATAATAGACTTTTTATTAACAGTAGTTCTACAAGTACCTAGTTAATAAGGTGTTTTTTACAAGAATGGCTAGTAAATAATAATATTGGTTTTGTCTACACACACACTCACGATTCATATTTGGTTTGCGCAAATATGATCACATCTCTGAATTTCGCTCTAAACTCAAATGGCTCCCTATTCGTCTTCATCGGAATACATACTCACATTCTTTCCCTTCTATATAATATCTTGTTTAATCCTTTGTCTCCCCATCATCTTAAAGAACGCTTTCACTTCCTGCATAACTCTCATGCCCGTTCTTTACGGTCGTCCGAAAACCTGAAACTTAAGACTCCTCTTCTTGGCAGCGCATTCTTTGACAAATTCCTTTAAGGTCCGGGCTGTACGCTTGCGCAACGCGCTGCCCTCATCTACAAGGCAAGCTCCATCACTAAACGTCTTCAAACAAAAAGTTAAAAATCATTATATTTCTTCAATTTCTACGTAATACCAAATAGTAAACTATTTATTCTGTGTCTACTTATATAGTCTATTAATAATGTGTATGTGTGTGTGTGTGTGTGTGTGTGTGTGTGTGTGTGTGTGTGTGTGTGTGTGTGTGTGTGTGTGTGTGTGTGTGTATGTATGTGTGTGTGTGTGTGTGTGTGTGTGTAAATACATTTATTTATTTGTTGAAAATTACAGTAATTGAAAGTATACAACTCCTTCTTCAGCCCAATATATTTAGTCTCACACTATAAGTACGTGTTGTCTGGAAGAGATCGCTTTTTAGAAAAAACACCGCGTATTGTTACACCATTTTTTTTTCTCTGAACCATAGTTGTTCATTTTGCTGTGTGCGGTGTACAATAAAGTGTTTCATTCATTCATTCACATTGACGCCGGTTATCCCCGAAGGGGTAGGCAGAAGCGCAACTAGTGCACCCACATTTCGCGGTGCGTATTCCGTCCCATGATGTGATACGGTGGGAGCCTAACGCCATATCGCGCACAAATTCCAGACTCCGGGCTGATACTGAATAGAAAAACCCAGTATCACTTTACTCGACCTGGGCATGGAACCCGAGACCTCAGCATTGCAGTCGTACCGTAATATAACTACACCACCGAGGCAGTCAGTGCCTACTAAATAGGTTCAAAAAGTACTAACACATGCGAAAGGGAAATTGACCAATCAAACCGTTCATACGGACTACGTACCTACTTGTTGTATGCGCAAGCGCATCGCACAATAGATCACCAGTGAGTTGTATTGACGCGATTTCATTTCCTGTGAGCGCGCCGACCCGTACAGTGGGCCGACAGTGGGCCAATTTCCGCCGACACTACTATGGCTACCGACTGTACTATTCTATTATGGTTATATTTATTAACGTAATTTTACTCATAAATAACTTTTGATACGTTATGAATCACGATAACGATTGATGATGTAATGAAGCTAGGCAAAGTTCTCTTTTGTTACCCGACTGCGAAAGAAGGTGGTTTATGTTTTTCAAGTGTATGTATATATGTATGTATGTAAATTTCTTTGGCACGCCCTAGAGTGCATGCCCCCTACTTTATGTAAGTGGTGTCAATAGATTCGTCTTAGTCGTGAGAGTGACACTGGGTTTATCAAAATAATAAAAAAACAACAAATTAAGAATTTTTGGCGGCAAAAAGTAATGTAAAAAAAGATGTTTTCAAAATACATCGAATGAGGTCTCAAAATAAAAAAAAAATAAGGGTGTTTAACACTGTCAACTAAGATTATTTAAAACCAATTAAAATATTCAAATTAAAGTCTTGTTTCTATCTTTTCAGTTCTTCAATGAATTTAATAACGATGGCAGATATTGACGCAGTCGGTTTTTTTTGTTCTACTTAAATATTTTTTTTCTCGACATGGCGACAACTTTTGATTTTAGAAATTTATATTTATTGTTTTGTATTATTAGGTACTTGACATTGGCGAAATCACTGATAGATAAAATAATCGGTGGGAGCCATATTAGTCAGTTTAAAAGAAGAAGCCAGGCACGTTGTCTTTTAAGAACTAACCGACTTAGAGCGTGGAAGGTTTTAATTACTTTTGAAGATGAGATTAGGTACCAAATGTTGCCTGGAATTGTAAATAACGTCCAAAACGCATATACTTTCTATTCAACGAGTTTTATATAATAAACACATCATACCAGAGATAAATCATACCAAAGCGACGATATGATAAAATTATCAGTTTAAAACAAAATTACTAATGAAGTATAAACATAGAGTTTATAGTATTTTTACAAAAGAAAACTCAATACATTGGATTGTTATACTTAGATGTTATAGGCGTCTGTGTGTGCGTCATTTTCTAAAATATTAAAACACACATAAAATATTTCTGCCGGGTAAGCAACAAACTTGGATATATTTATAGATTAAATAGATTTTTTTAATAGCAAATTATTTTATTGGTTTATCTTAGACGTAGCATATAGTGAGGAAATATATTAAGGCAATTTTTTTCCAGAAAATTAAAATATGTACCTACCTCACATTAACTTCATTATAATAAATTATAGGTAGGTTTATACCTACCTCATCAAAAATTACTTCAAGTACTGCTCGAATCAGAACCTAAATCAAGATTTATTTGAAGCTTTTCAAGATTTCTTAATTGTAAAATGAAGTCAGGCAATTTCGGCTGTAAGTTCAGTTACCTTAACATCAAAAGGATTTTGTAATAAACAATAAAATCACATTTATTACTGAAAACATATTTTTCATAAATAAAATTGGTTATTATTTTGGTTGCGTGTTCTGTCGGTATAGACTGTGGAATGATTCTAAGATTTTGCGTGTAGCACGCAGTTTCATGACAACTGTCGTACGTTGACACGATAACACAAGGTTCTATGAAAAAAATTGAGCTTGCATTTTTCATGTTGCTTCAGGAATAAATAAATAATTTATATGCCCTTTGTAATAATATATATTTTCTGTAAGTATTATATAAAATTTGGCTAGATGCGACTAGTGCCGGATTTATAGTTTCGTTAAGTTTCGGCCGCTCAGTTTGATTGGTTCCGCCCTACGTGTTCAGCGTCCGGGAGCCTATACTATGAGAGTCAAATAAAGTGTCGAATGCAACCAACTCGAACCTAAGATACATTATTTATATGTGTGGGTGGTGACCAAAAAATATCCTGTACTCAATTTTCAGAAAGTTACCCTTATTTATGCCGCCCCGCTCATGCATTTTAAAAGGCCGTATAGGTCTCTACTATCGCTAGGCCCCGGCCTATACAGCCTATTAACAGATCCAACATTAGGTAGGGCTAAATAAGTCAAAGCATAAGTAAATTAAGACACGCAAAGCTGAATAGTATCTGTAACACATTGAAAAAAAAAAACTTTATATAGAGACACACACATCACTTCACTTGACTGGAATAAGATCGTCGAACCATAGATACAATGGTTGCAACTCTCTCTACCCTTTTGTCGCTACAAACGTAAGATTACCGTTTAAGTAATGTTGCACTAAGTACGGTGCTGAGATTTCTTCTGGTCGAAGTTTATGATAATCTCTGCGGAAACTTCGTGCAGATCGCGATAAAATGTATGTTGAATGTTAACTTAGAAACATAAACTTTACGTTGGGTGAAATAAAATCCCTCGAAGTTTTTGCGAGATCCTTGAGCAACGGCACCGAAATACGAGTGGAAAGATTATCTGCCTTAATTGCAGGGTAAGTTTTACATTACCGTCGCCGCTACAAGAATACAGTTTAACCATTACACTGCTAATTATAAGATGACTAGTTTCCATACGCGGCTTCGTGCGCGTGGAATTCGGTTTGTCTATAATAAAAAGTAGCGCATATCTTTCCCGGTTGAAGTTCGGTACATCAATGTCGTTTCAGTGATTAAGCCGAGAAAGAAGGTACTATAACAGATAGAAAGAGTTGCTTTGCATTTATAATTATCGTAGTATCGATTAAAAAAGTTTTTTTCGATATTTGCATGTTTCGTATCACGAGAAAATACGTTAAAATCTAAAATACCCCTAGAAAGCCACTGAGCTATTCTATTCCTAAATCTGGATCATTCCGTGTCAGGCTATTAATAAACCAGATACCCAACATTGTATTCGTGTTAAGCTGTATATTCACTGCGTTTTTCTCAAGTACAAGTTTTCTCTCCGTTGATTTTCCTTCTAATTTATTGCTTACACCCTTGTGATAAGATAGTAACTTTAGTGAACAATGTACCTACATATCTGAGTAGATTGTTTCAGTGCGTTTTCAGGAAGCCATCTTGCCCAAGCCTTGTAACTTACGTGTTCTGTTTTGACTCGTTTATGTAAATTGGAAACATTTATTGGTTGAATAATTTCAACAGAATTCGTGCAATTGTTTCGTGAGTCTATCAAATTTTTGGTAATTTTATTAGTATTTATAGCAGATGTATAAATAATATGTAATGTAGCATGAATTTAAACTTTCGTGTTAAATTAAAACCATAATGCACTTATGATTTTTTTATTTAGGACACCAACAGTCATGTACAAACACTAATATATTATATAAAAGTATACAAAAAGAGGTCCATTTACAGTTACAAAAATTAGATATGAGCTAACAACAAGAAGCAGCCTTTAGGTATTAACTACACGTAGTCTGTCAAGGCCCGCGACGGACACCGCTGTCCATATACATAGGGTTTTCTCATACATCTATATATATAAGCGGGCCTTGAAGGGTTAATGGATATTACATTTTGTCTAACAAATTACGTACTTGTGTCGTGTAAGTTATGTACGGATCTCTTATGTAACATATTTAATTATGCGTCATCATCATCATTATAAGCCACATGAAGTCCAATGCTGAATATAGGCCTGCATCCAGCGTGATTCGACGACCTTTATAAAGACCTTTACCTTCATTTAATTATTGAAGTTGCCGCAAGTCCGTAATCTTACATTACCAACAACGCTGAATTGCGTGTAGCAAGCAGTTACACATAGAAATTGTTATAATATCGCCCGCGCGGGGTAACAACCGTTTATAGCATCAATTACTAATCGAACCTTTCGGTAATTTCTTAGAATATGTTATTTGATATCGGTGAATGTTTCCCTTGATAATTGTGGGAGCAATAACTATATTTAGTCGCCATGTACTGTTTCCTTATCACCAGTATTATAACTATTCATTTATAGGGTCACAAGAAAATAAATTATTATATTATGTATATAGGTAATTGCGGTTATTATAGGTATGTTAATTTTCACGTTAATGCGACATACACACACACACACACGCCTGTTATCCCCGAAGGGGTAGGCAGAGGCGCAACTAGTGCACCCACTTTTCGCCGTTATTCCGTCCCATGATGTGATAGGGGGCGAGCCTATCGCCATATCGGGCACAAATTCCAGACTCCGGGCTGATACTGAATTGAAAAACTCAATATCACTTTGCCCGACCCGGGGATCGAACCCGCGAGCTTTGCAGTCATACTGTAATACAACTACGCCACCGAGGTAGTCAGTTAATGCGACATAATTTCCAGAATTACTGATTAGTTCACATTTTTTAATATTTTTTAGCAACACCGTGTGTACGGCCCCAAATACATTAAAGGTTTGTTTTTGGGTATTGCGTATTTCGTTGCTAAGTTACAATAACAACACGAATTATTGACTACTTTTTCGTAGGTTTAGTAAAAGCAAATAGCAGTAGTTTGTGCTGCGTCACCATTTTATTATTTGACATCTATTTGCCTTATGCTAATAATGTTCTATACTAACGTTCAATTATTTGAAAGTGACCTTGTATTATACCCATTAGCTCATTTTTAATTATTGCTACTTCTGACCTACCTAGTTAAATATACAAAAAGATAACCTAAGTACCTATATTGCTTTGTTAATTTTAGCAACAGCATACATCGCCTACGGACGGCGGTATCGGTATCGATTCCAAGATTCCTTTAACTATTGTTAAGAATACCTAATTAAGATTTGTGATATTTTGTTTTACAATTATACAATGATATTATTTCTACAAAACATAATATTATAATAGCAATAATTATTGGGATTATTTATTTTACAATAATTTTTAGGTATTATAATTATTTGCGCTCGTAACACCGATGACACTCGCTGGTATTTTTATAGAACGTAATAATTGGCAACACGAGGGTAGTCGATGTTACGAGCATTGGGCGAGAAACATTTGTTAGTTCTAAAGATTACTTTGTGAAACTCGAAGCTCTAGTACAGTGGAATAAAATAGTATCGCATATTCTAGTGGTTTCTCTTCAAAGTTTTAACAATTCAGAAGCAGGATAGCTGTGAACCTACATACATTGTCCATTGGAAGGTAAAACTAACGACATTTTGGTAAGTTGCACAATTTTATTGAAATCAGGGAAAGTTATTAAGAACAAATGCATTGTATTACTAATTATGTGTGTTTTAGTGTTGGGTGCAAGGTAAAATGTTGCACAAATGTAATGGTTGAAATAAATTGGAAAATATTTAAAAATAACCGTTATACAAAAATAGATCAGGTGAAGTATAATAGTTTTGAATGCTTGATGATCCAATCGAACTACAAAATAAATTATAATTAGTGCTAAGGTGGTCACTACCCTACACTTAAGTAGTTTATATTATAAAATTAAGTAGTGATGACAATAATTATAAATATAGCTAATACATTTATGATAATGTATTTTTTTAAATTTAGGTCATAATTTCCTTTGGTTACTTGCTGATAAGTCACCATTTTATAGTTTACATGAAATAAGTGTATTCATATTATGCAAATTTTTCAGATATATGTTCATTCCTTTATTTTTGTGTACCTACCCGTTATTCCTGTGTGTAAAATATGAACCCCGACCTACCAGAGAAAATTAATGTTTCGATTCAATCGGAAGGCACGCCTCCGTATCAGTTATTACGTTCCTCTAGTGGACATAGGGGTCAGGTATACCAAAAACATAGATCTCGCGAAAAATCGAGTCACCGCTTACGCTTTCTCAACGATAGATATAGTCGGGTGCTGGCGTCGCCTGGGTACCATCATAGGAGCCCAAGTTGTTCGTCAGGTAGATCACGGCCGAGACGGAAGCGTAAAGCTGACCAGTCACCTAGGTCAATACGGCGCCGTGAGAGAAATAGTCGTAGGTCACGTGTTAATGGCGATGCACCTACACGGCAACGTGACCGGGGTCACTCGATTAGTTCTAGTAGCAGGAACACCTCTCCAACACAGGATAGATATGAAAGGGTTCGTTTATATAAATCACGGAGTAGAAGACGATCTCGTTCTGATTCCGACTCTTCTGTTTCCCCTAATAATAGACGTCATGCGAGAAGATACCATAGCCGAGATAGGTCCGCCGGAATAAAGTCCGTGTCAACGACTCTTCTCGAGAAATTAATCAGCGCATTAAGTGATAGGAGTTCAGGTTTGCCAAGCTCAGTAATGCATGGCGCTCAGAACGTTATACCAGATTTCGACCCCCAAGCAAAATCACAGACAATGAAAGATTGGCTATCCAAAATAAATGAATGTGCACACGTTTATGGGTGGTCAGAACGTCAAACTATATTTTACTCTTTACCGAAATTAAAAGGTTTAGCTAAGCGTTGGTTTGATGGGTTAACAAGTGTAAAATACTCTTGGGTGGAATGGCAAGCTAGGTTGTTAGCTGCCTTCCCATGTGAACAAAATTACGGCGAACTTCTATCGGAAATGTTATTCAGGAAAACTCGTCGTAATGAGACTTTAGAGGAATATTATTATGATAAGATCATGCTTATTAACAGGTGTGAGTTAAAAGGAAAAAATGCCGTAGATTGTCTTACTCATGGCATATTTGATTCAAACGTGAGAATGAACGTACAGGGAGCGGATATTCAGGAACCCGAGGAAGTGTTAAAATATTTTCGAAATATTTCAAACAAAAATACTGAAACAGTTAGAAAGTTTAATTTAATAACTCGCGATAGCACAGATTTAATACCCTCAAAGAAAACAGATAATAACGCTAAAAAGCCTTTTATGGTAATATGCTATAATTGTGGCCAGCCAGGCCATACTGTATCTAGATGCCAAAAGGAACTAATTAGGTGTAAGAAGTGTAGGCGTTATGGCCACATAGAGAAAACTTGCACGGTAACTGATAATAATATAGAAAAACGTGATGCGTTTGTGCCAAATAATGTGAACATGGTCAAAAATGTTCTTAATATAACCAGTCATGGCTATGGCAACGACAAGTATTTTAAGCAGTTGACTGTTAACGGTCATTCTATGTCAGGTTTTATTGATTTAGGTAGCCAGTGTACTTTATTGAGAAAAGATTATGCTGCGCAACTTAATCTAAGGATTGATAGAATTAATTTGCCCACATTAAAAGGCTTTGCTAGTGATAGTTTAGTCCCGTATGGTAGGGTAAATGTTAAAGTCGCCATGGATGGCTTAAATGAAGATGTGGAGGCTTATCTAGTAGATCCCAGCCTGTTACCAGCAGATTTATTGGTTGGACAATCATTAACAGAACAACCTAACGTAAGGTTGTACAAAACAGATACCCTTTTGTTATTTTATAAAGAATTGTTCGTACAAGGAGATAAAATACCAATTACCGTTTCAAAGGATGTGACTCTGTTGGGGGCTGATACGATTGCAGTCCACACTATGTCACATATAAACGGATCAGTTTATTTTACTACCGATGCATGTCTAAAGCCGGGTAATGAGTATATGGTTGTACCCGGAGCATATTCGTTTGTGAATGGCAAAGGGTTTATGATCGTACTAAATTTAGCATCTGAGCCGTTTAAACTTGCTCAAGGTACTGTAATAGCTCGTGCTAAATTAATTTCGAGGAATCATTTACCCGATATCGCATTAACAGATACATTGACCATAAAGGTAAACAAGTTATCAGTTAATAATTCCACGAGTATTTTGGTGGATCAGCTTAATGTTGATTCCGATTTAGAAGATGATGTTAAAAATAAGTTGTGTGCCTTACTTAACTCACGCCGAGGCTGTTTTGCATTTAGTCTTGAAGAGTTGGGTAAAACTTGTCTTGCAGAAATGCACATTAAACTTAAAGACGATGTACCAATAACTTACAGACCATACAGGCTGTCAATGTCTGAGCGAGAAAAAGTTAATTCTATAATTGCTGATATGTTAGCTAACGGGATAATACGTGAGTCGCAGTCAGAATATGCTAGTCCAATAATTTTAGTGGCCAAAAAGAACGGTGACGCGAGGCTTTGCGTCGATTACCGGGCTTTAAATCGAAAAACTATTAAGGACAAGTTTCCAATGCCACTGATTGACGATCAGGTTGATAGTCTCTCAGGCCAAGCTTATTTCACATCCCTTGATCTCACGTCTGGCTACCATCAGGTACCCGTTTCAGAGGAGTCTAAGGTTTTGACGGCGTTCGTCACGCCTGACGGACATTACGAGTACAATCGTATGCCTTTTGGGCTGACGAACGCACCAGCCGTGTTCCAAAGACTCATCCTCAAAATGTTAAAGCGGCGTAATATTCCGGGCGTACTAGCGTATATGGACGATATCATTATTGCATCTAAGTCTATCGAGGAAGGAATGAAGAAATTGCAACTGGTTCTAGATCTATTAGAAGAAGCAAAACTTACGTTAAACCTGTCCAAATGCAATTTCTTCAAGAAATCCATAGAGTACTTAGGCTTTGAGGTATCACGGGACGGTGTGAAGCCAGGGCAAAGAAAAATCGAAGCCGTATCGAATTTTAAAACACCACGTAACGTACATGAAGTGCGTCAATTTGTAGGTCTTTCGAGTTTCTTTCGCCGATTCGTCCCTGGATTTGCAACGGTTGCGCGACCTTTAACGATACTCACAAAGTCTAATGTGAAGTGGACTTGGGGCGATGCACAAATTAACGCTTTCGAAGAACTAAAAAGAATACTAACGACACGCCCGGTGTTGGCTATTTACAATCCGACGTATGAAACTGAATTGCATACGGACGCAAGTTCGATAGGACTGGGTAGCGTATTGCTTCAACGACGAAATTCAGACATTGCATTTCAACCAGTAGCCTACTTCAGCCGACAAACGTCTGCTGAAGAACAGCACTTTCACTCATACGAACTTGAAACGTTGGCAGTCGTTGTGTCTCTACATCGCTTCAGAGTTTATCTTCTCGGAATTGAATTTAAAATAGTTACAGATTGTAACGCTTTACGCACAACTCTGACAAAAAAGGACCTTATACCAAGAATAGCTCGTTGGTGGCTCTTGGTTCAAGAATTCACATTTTCAATTGAATATCGTCCTGGGACTCAGTTAGCTCACGCAGATGCGTTAAGTAGGAACTCAATCCCTGCCTCCGATAAGAGTTCGAGTTCTTGCAATAATTTCATCATTCTGCAGTTAGAAGAGTCACACTGGTTACAATCCGTTCAAATAAGCGATCCTAGGCTGAGTCATATAAAAGCTGTACTTGATAAGAATAGTCAGGAAGCAAAGGACATACATAATAACTACATTTTAAAGAATGGCAAAATTTACCGAAAAGTTAATGGACAGTTGCGATGGGCAGTTCCTAAAGAAGCAAGATGGAAAATCTGCCAGCTATGCCACGACGATACCGGTCATTTCTCCTATGAGAAAACATTGGATAAAATTAGGCGCGATTACTGGTTTCCTAAGTTGCCGCGATTTGTTAAAAAATACGTGCGGGCTTGCATTCCTTGCGCTCACGCAAAACAACCTGGGGGGAAGAAACAAGGGTTTCTACATCCCATCCCCAAACCCAAAACTCCATTTCAATGTCTTCACATAGATCATCTCGGACCGTTTGTTAAAAGCAAACGTGGTAACACTTATATACTGGGTATTATCGATAGTTTCACAAAATTTATAATATTGAGAGCTGTCAGAAACACAAAAAGTAGGACTTCTATATGTGTACTTCGGGATGTGTTTGGTTTGTTTGGTACCCCTCAGAATTTGATATCGGACCGTGGAACTAGTTTTACATCCAATGAGTTTAAAGCGTTCCTGGCATCATTAGGTACAAAACACACTTTGAACGCGGTAGCTACACCACGCGCTAATGGTCAAATTGAGCGATATAATCGCTCAATATTAGCATCTCTAATTGCGTTATGTCATGGTGATAATGACAGAGACTGGGACCTTCATGTAAATAAGGTTCAGTGGAGTCTAAATAATACTATCAATCAAAGCACCCGAAAAAGTCCATCAGAGATAATTTTCGGGAAAAATACAATTAATGCAGGTGAAGGTTATTTACACGATATAAATCAATCCGAAAATGTTGCCGCAGATAATTTGCAAAGAATTAGGGCTGAAGTTGGCCAAAATATTGAAACTGAGCAAGAGAAAATGAAGGCGCGGTTTGATAAAAAACGGTGCAAAGCTAAAGTATATAAAGTTGGTGACTTAGTTATGGCCCAAAAGAATAGTAAAACAACTGGAGACAGTCAAAAACTTGTCCCAGCTTTTAACGGACCATTTCGGGTATCGGCTGTACTTGACCACGATCGTTATGAAATCAGTAGCATAGACGGCTATTCAAAAACAAAATACAAAAATGTTTTTCCTGTTGACAAAATTAAGCCTTGGGTAAGATTTATAGAGTCGGAGTCTGAAAGTGATTACGAGGATAGTAATGAAGATTAATATGGTATATTATATTCTGTAAATATGATTATTAACTATAAGTGAGATTAGCTAAATAAATGAAATAATTTAGTCACTGAAAATCTAGAAAATCAAAGATGTTGCATACAAAGTTGATTGCATTTACGAAATACTAGCAAAAATAATACATAGTATGTTTGCCTGGTTCTGGTACGGTTATCTTCTTCCCTTCCCCTCCATCCACAATATCCTTGAACGAGCTGTTTGCCTGACTGCTGCTGTTTGACTGATGACGCCGAAGCAGTGTGGAGAGGCGTGATGGACTGACCGATCTGGCTTCATGGAGTTGATCATTTCACGTCCCGGAAGAAGTTGAAGCACATAGGTACTTCTACAATTCGTTCTATCTCTAGAGGAGGCCGAAGCACCTTGTGTGTGCAAGCGGTACCTAGATGATCAATATTAATTCATCTGGAGGAGGCCGAAGCATCTTGTGCGTGCAAGCGGTACCCAGTTTATTTGATATCTAGAGGAGGCCGAAGCACCTTGTATGTGCAAGCGGTACCTAGATAATGAATGTTTAATTAACGTCTGGAAGAGGCCGAAGCACCTAGTGTGTGCAAGCGGTATCCTGACAATATTTATGTTATACAGGTGGCTGATGCACTTAGCGCGTGCAAGCAGTGCGTGGATGACCAATGTTACTTCTGGTGAAGGTCGATGTAACTGGTGTCTGCAAGCGGTACTGAGAAAATCTAATGACTTCTGCATCGATGCCCGAAGTGCCTGGTGTAGGCAAGCGATACCATAGCTATGTATAATGTTTGATGCTTAAGTCAAAATTAAACCTGATTGAAAAACATTCCGAACACAGTAGTGATAAATTAATTGTATTGAGAATATTATTATGTTTGTGGCATCACTCTGTATTGGTAATATTTACATTTATGGTGTTCAGTATAAATAACTGAAATGTTTATTTCTCAATGATGCTCTTTTAATATGAGTTTACATGTATCGGTTTCACATAGAATGGGGACATTCTTATATACAGGATGGCCGGATTATAGAATTTTTAATAGAAAACCTATATACATGTGCAATATATTATTACAAATAATTATATAATTTACTATAAGTAATTTAATTATGAACTTACTAGATAATATTATTATATTGTCTAAGATGTGACATGGATATTTTTTTTTTGTCTGTTATGTGACAATTAATTGTTGTAATTTATCAATATTTGTCAGCCATCTCGAAGGAATTAAATTCAACTGTATTCGTCTATTGATAGCATTTCTTGTTTAATTTGACTTTTGTAAATTATATGTGGACACTGGTGTCTGGGACAGACACTAATGCAGGATGGCCGACTGTTAAGAATACCTAATTAAGATTTGTGATATTTTGTTTTACAATTATACAATGATATTATTTCTACAAAACATAATATTATAATAGCAATAATTATTGGGATTATTTATTTTACAATAATTTTTAGGTATTATAATTATTTGCGCTCGTAACACCGATGACACTCGCTGGTATTTTTATAGAACGTAATAATTGGCAACACGAGGGTAGTCGATGTTACGAGCATTGGGCGAGAAACATTTGTTAGTTCTAAAGATTACTTTGTGAAACTCGAAGCTCTAGTACAGTGGAATAAAATAGTATCGCATATTCTAGTGGTTTCTCTTCAAAGTTTTAACACTATATTTTATTGAACAATATTCGTCCAGATCTACAATCGATGTGGCCATATAATTGTACGAATTTCGTTGATTCAATGTAAGTACATGGATACATATTTCTTGAATCACAACATTTGCTTTCAAGGATTATTGCGTAATAGTACATAGGATTAATAATTGAATGATTGTATGTTATTCATTGATGTATTAAAAAACCCATGTTATTCTATAAATTATAAGCATTGACTCCGAACAGTGGAGTGGCTTGACAACTAACGACTCAACATCTGCTTCGTTCTCTTGAGAATTTTCTATAATAACATAAGTGCCTTTAAATCGATATAGTTTATTTCGAAGCATGTTATAACTTTATTTCTCACTATGTCACAATAGGGGAAAGTTGATTACTATACAATATGTGCCTTTTGTACGAGAACAGAGTAGGTTCAAATCCCAAGTGAAACTGCCGTGTTTAGAAGCTGAATTCTCGAGTTCCTCAGTGCTTAGGGAGCGTATTATAAGCTGACTGGCTCGGTTGTAAAATTGTAGGAGTCGTTAAACAAAGTCAAACACCTTCGGGACAACTTAGATTTTTGAGTTCAGTTAGACTAAATAGAAAATAAATCTTTATATTGCGGCGTGTGGCCGCAGATAGTGGTAGTGTAGAGAGAGAAGTAAAAACTCAAGGCTTAGGTTCGTGGTACCAGCTTTATTTTTGCACCTCCGCCTTACACTCGGTACGGTTAGCTGGTGTTATGCTAACGAGTCACTGGCCTGCGGGGACTCCGATTCAGGCGAACGGCACGACGCTGATGCACGTGGCTGGCTCCGGCGACAGCTCGCCGGGCAGGTGGTATGGCCACGTGGTAGGCGTAGCAGTGGTGAGGTGGTCGGGGCTAGCACACCCGACTGCGATGGTGGTGGCAAGCACGTGCCGGGCAGCTCCCGCGACGATGTCGGTGCGCACGTGGTCGGGGTCAGCACCCGCGACGTAGATGGTGCCCGCGGCGGAGCAGCTTCCGCGACGCCGGTGGACAACACACGGAGTCAGCACTCCGTGCAAGAAAGGCGGTGGTCAACGGCGTACCGTAGGAAAACCTGGAATCAGATACCCAGCGGGTCGGAATGCAAGCTAGGCTTGCATTCCGCGCTAGCGACTCGTGACAGCTCACGAGCCCAGGTACACAGAATACACTGGTAGCGGTTAGTAGGGATTAATTGGCACACTCACCCCAGCGGGAACAACGGTATGCGTGGCAGCACGCAGTTAGATAATGTGGTGTGCCTACGGCGAAGACGATTGTAAAAATAAGGGGCGCATGACAGTGCACGTTTATTTATACGGGCGCCATTCCGACGTACGTCAAACGAATGACAACCTAATAACCAATGCGAAACTAATAGGGGTTTCGATTGGCAGTTAAAACTCACCGTAAACCACAGACAGTTTACGGAGAGTGTCAACGTTCCATGCAACGTTACAATATTTTATTTAAATACTCTTTCTTATTTTATATCTTTCTTACTACAAAGCTTTCATTGTGAAAACGGCTTTACTTCATTTAATTTTATATCCATATCTTGAACTTTTTCCACGAAGTAAGTAGGTAATTCCTGAAAATATCATCAGTTTCACTTCATTTAATTCATGTTCTAATAAAATACATACTATATTAGTAATGTGCAACATACTACTAACAGTGAAATGGATATAATTTGAGCCAAAGTGAAGGACAGGCATACGTCTTCAGGGCAAAAATAGATGGATCGATGTGAGTGGTTCAAGACTCATTATTTTTAAGTTGCAAATTCAACCTTTCATTTCTTGGTACTTCGATGTCGATGGTTATTCCCTTGATAACTTGAAGAATTAGTTAGATAGCAATTTTTTTTTGTCTCGTAGTAGATATCGTGTTAATTTGTCATAATGTCAGCATCATGACGAAAAAGGTGAAGTGATCCTCGGAGACGTTACTCTAGCACATAGTAATTTTTGGTTTTCTAATAAACATTAACGATGCAGTGGACAACAGTTATAATAAAATTATACTGCATCAACAATCAGGAAGGAATCAACAGGATTGTCGGGGGCTGGAATATTGCTAACCATGCCATCCAACACAGAAGAAACCATAATAAAACTAGGCAAATATGCGAGCGTATTCCAGGCGGGAAATGTTGGCTATTCTGGAACGCGCGGACCGCACAAAGCTAATAACCAATAAAGAAATCAGCACAATACTGATCTACAGTGACAGTCAAGCAGCCTTAAAGGCACTTGACAAACCAGAGACAACGTCGGCACTAGTAAAAGAATGCAAACGCAATCTGAACATGCTAGCAGCCGACAAGGAGCTTATCATTGCCTGGGTACCTGGCCATCAAGGCACCACAGCAAATGAGAAGGCCGATGAGCTAGCGAGAGAGGGAGCTGATGAAACATTTATAGGATCGGAGCCATGTTTACCAATTCCGGCAAAAGTCACGAAGGGAGTAATCAGCAGGAAGATAGCTACAGAAACAAACGTCAGATGGAGAGAGATGAAGGGCTGTCGCCAATCTAAAATCTTCATCAAGACGCTAGACCAGATGAAAACAAAAAGCTTACTCCAATTCAGGAAGGAGGACGTAAGAACTATTATAGGAATCATGACTGGACACGGTTCGCTGAACAGGTACTTAAAAATAATAGGTAAGACCGAAGACGCCTCGTGTCCAGAATGTGGAGAAGAAGAGACTACCATCCACTTTCTGGCAGAGTGCCCAATGTACTCTCTGCCACGATGGGAGATACTGGAAACAGACAGACTGGAAGTAGCACAACTACAGGAGGTAAAACTAGGAGATATGATTAGGTATTGTAGAGCAACAAAAAGGTTTGTAAGATCAGAAGGGGGCATACTGCAGGAGCACCAGTGAAACCAGTGCTCTAGGGTGGAGCCGCCACGAATAGCCAAGGTAAGGCAAGCGACGCTGCATCTAACTTTGGGACGCTGCCTGGGGGGTGGGAGAGTATGTGGGCAGACTGGGCCTGGCAGCTTGTGCGTTCTTCTACGTACAGGCTGAACGCTGCCCCCTGTTGGCTCCTGCCACAATGATCAATCAAGGTCAAAGTGGCGGGACCCTCAGTGTAGGGTGGCGCTGGGCGGAGATCGGCTAACTGAAAGGTGCACACCTGGAAGGAAGCCTCAATGCTTCCTAGGACCCAGCTGAGCCAGAGCTGAAACTCCCTATGGTGTGTGGCCTTTGGGCATGATGCCGGTGAAGCGGGCCGACCCGAGGTGAAACTGGCGGTGCCACCCAAACTGGGATTAAGGGTGAAATAGTTCCAATGATGGCGAACTGATCACCCGTCTGCGCGACTGTGTACGTCCCCACAAAACATACATACATATAATAAAATTATACACGCACACACACTCACGCCTTTAATCCCCGAAGAGGTAGGCAGAGGCGCAACTAGTGCACCCACTTTTCGCTGTTATTCCGTCCCATGATGTGATAGGGGGCGAGCCTGTCGCCATATCGGGCACAAATTCCAGACTCCGAGCTGATACTGAATAGAAAAACTCAATATCACTTTGCCCGACCCGGGAATCGAACCCGAGACCTCAGCATTGCAGTCGTACCATAGTACAACTACGCCACCGAGGCAGTCTAATAATAAAATAATTAAATTATAAATATAAATAATAATAATAAAATTATATTTTGTATTGTATAATATAGTATTTTATATATCATATAGCTCAATATTAAATGCAAATGAACCCTGTATTTGGCTTTATCGTTGCTTCTATTTAGTTTTCTGTACAAATGGTGTGACAATGTGCCGTGTGATAGTGTCATCGGTGTAAACCATAAGCGAAATCATTCGATGCAATCACCAGCAATGTATGTACGCTATCTAAATGGACTTTAGCGCAACGACACGAGAATGTCAGCTTTTTACGTTGGGGTCGAATGATGCGACACAGTTTTGTATAGAGTTTCGTTGCTTGTTTGCACTGGGGGAAACTTCGCCCCTGTGTGTATGACAAATATTTAAATAAACGTTGAAAACGCTCGGTAAATTGACCTTCCGTATTTTATACATGGATAAGGAAATTACTTTTGTGTAGTGTTTTTTTAAATAAGTTTGTTCGCGTGCCAGGTGGCGGAATGCTTACTGCATCAATATGACAACGTGTACACACCATTTCGGTGTTGGCGTGTATCTGGCTTTTTAAATATTAAAACGTGTTCTATTTCCCATGCGCACGTGTTACACATGCGGGGTTAGGTATACTTACATTGTTGCAATCCAAGGTACAAGCAGCAAACACATAAAACATATACAGTCGAAGGTAGTGTGCGTGCAGCGCGGTCGGCGCCGCCGCGGCGTGTTGTGGGGCGCGGTCGCCATGGCAACACCTGCACCCCCCCCTCACAGAGCAGCCCCCCGGTACCACTCCGCCGCCCCCGCCAACCCCTTGTTTCAGCTGACCCTCCGACCTCTAGTGACGACTCGTTACACTGTCAGTGTTTTAGGGACGGACGAGTTTCACCTGAAAACCGTCGGTGCTTTTCGAAATGGGTTTTGATTTTATAATGCAATTAAGATGGCGCCGTTGGTATTAATAATGTACAATGCAGCCACGGTGAATTATTTGAGTTCTAATTTTAACTTTTGATGGCAAAAGGCCTGTTACGGATAAATGGGTCAACTGATGGTAAACAGTATTCACCGCACATAGGTATTCAAGTTACTAAACTTATCGTAGGTGTTTGGGGTTAGGGGAGGTGGGGGTGTCAATCTCACTGACAGCACGAACTCCAACAAAGCTATTATTAGACTAACCACCACAATATTTCGTAACAGGTATCCCGTCATCCCTAATTGAAAATGTAATGTGACGTCATGATACTACTGACAACCGACAGCTGTACTAGTAACACTGCGCATATCCTTAGCGTAAAGCCTAGTGTCAAGTCCTTGATGTCTTCAGCCTGATGAATACTTCAGTTGGTGGCGCATTGTGTACTGTTTTATACTTTCAAACAATATACACACAGCCAGTACTAAATGTCTTGGACAATTTAGGAAAGGTCAGCCTTTTTATGCTTTCTTCCGTTTTATAATGTTCCAAACGACGTCGACCTTTTTCCTTAGCGTAGTGTTTATATAGTGAATGCGGTTTTTTTTTCTAAATGTTTCTGCATATTGTTTATTAACTAAATAACTTACTTTCTTAAATAACGTAGTACAAATATGCTTCTGAGGGAACACTGAACATTTTTATAAGTTTAAGTAGTTCGTCAGACGTATTGAAGTGACCTTCAAAAAACTCTTCCTTGTCGAACAAAAGGATAGTGATCAAAAGTGGGGTAATAATTATAGTATGTACATTGAAGTATGTAGTATAAAAGTGACCTTTCAAAGTCCTTAAACAATAATATAATAATAATACCAGCCCTGTAATAAATACTGTCCCACTGCTGGGCACGGGCCTCCTCTACTACTGAGAGGGTTTAGGCCTTAGTCCACTACGCTGGCCTAGTGCGGGTTGGTAGACTTCACATACCTTCGAAATTCTTATAAAGAACTTCTCAGGTATGCAGGTTTCCTCACGATGTTTTCCTTCACCGTTAAAGCGAACGATAATATATTCAAAGTCCTTAATATAAACTCATTTGCAAAAAAAACGGGCACCTAAGCAATGAACCATTTCAAATGTTACTATTGGTTTGTTTGATAATTATAGGTAGTTTTACTTTCACAATTTTGTAAATTAATAAGCAAATAATCGTTTTCGTCAGTATTATCATAAAATTTTGATAAAATTTATGGGTTTTAATGCTAAAGTTCACTAGTAGTGTATGCTCGCTAGTAGTGCATATGCTCGTGAAGTAAAAGTTAACAAAGATTTTTGTTTGTTTTTTTATTATTTATTTTATTTTTATTTATTCCTTAATAAAGTAAAAGCAGATAAATGTTTAGTATCGAGTGTGACCCCCTCTAGCTGAAATCACAGCTTGAATTCGTCTGGGTATGCTAGCGAGGATATCCCGGATACTTGCTTGCGGAATACGTTCCCACTCCGCGGTAATCACATTCTTCAGCTCTCTGATGGTTTGCGGAGCCGGTTGTACTGATCTCACGCGTCGTTTCAGAACGTCCCAGACATGCTCTATAAGATTGAGGTCGGGACTTCGAGCTGGCCAATCCAAACGACGAATGCCGACCTCTTGCACATACGCTTCCACATCGCCAGACCGGTGGGCGCGAGCGTTGTCGTCCATAAAAATTGAGTCTTCGCCTAAAGCGGCCAATGCGGGTTGTGCATGAGGAATAAGAACTTCCGTTATGTATCGATGTCCAGTCAGTGAGCCGTTTTCAATGAAGACTAACTCTGTACGATCCATTGAATTTATTCCTGCCCAAAACATAACAGAGCCCCCACCATAAGGTGTGATTTCTTCAAAACAAGGCTCTGCAAAGCGTTCTCCTCGTCTTCGTAGCACTCGCCGACGTCGATCTTCACCGAACAGAGATATCCTGGCTTCATCGGAGAACAATACCCTATTCCAGTCTTCTTGAGTCCATGACTCACACTTTCGAGCAAACCTAAGCCTGGCAACTCTGTGCTCACGGAGTAACTTAGGGCCGCGGGCCGGGCGATTACTGCGTATATTGGCCGCGAGCAGCCTCCTCCTGACCGTCCATAGACTAATATGCGCGTTTCTTACTTCTTCGAGGTTGTTCTTAAGGTCCACATACGAAGACTTGCGATTTCTCAATGCGCGACTCACAAGAAAACGATCATCCCGTGGTTGGGTACATGGTTTTCTTCCAGAACCAGGCCTTCTCTCGACGGAACCGGTATCTTGATACCGCTGCCAGGTCCTTTGAACCGTCGAGTGACTCACACTTAGCCTCTGAGCCACGAAGCATTGGCTGCAGCCCTCTTCGAGCAGCGCAATAATTTTGGTAGCTTTTACCACTTTCTCTAACATTATTGAGACAGCTAAACAGCAATAAATGAAGCTTTGACAATTAAGAATATGAAATCTATATATATAAAAGAAAGTGGTGTTAGTTACACCACTTATAACTCAAGAACGGCTGAACGGATTTAGCTGAAAATTGGTGGAGAGGTACCTTAGAACCAGGAGACGGATATAGGATACTTTTTATTCCGGGAAAATATAAACCGGGACTTTTATCCCGGATAATCGTTTTCTGTCAGTGGAACCGCAAGAAAACAAGTATAGAGATATTTCGAGATCCAGTTGAGGACATAATTACTCTTATCCCGGAAAAAGATAAACCGGGAATTATATCCCGGATTTTATTTTCCCGCGAGTGGAGCCGCCACGACTAAACCGCTGAACCGATGGCGATGCAATTTGGCAGGGAGATAGTTTAAAACTCTGGGAAGAATCTAGGCTACTTCATATCCCGGGAAAATATAAACCGGGACCTTAATCCCGGAAAATCGTTTTCTGCCAGTGGAACCGTATGAAAATAAGTATGGAGATAGTCTGTGATTCAAAGGAGGACATAGGCTACTATTATCCCGGAAAACAGACACCGGGAATTTTATTCGGGATTTTTTTCCGGAAAAAAATATGGTTAGGTATTATTTACGGGGGGGTGGGGGTGTTTAGGGATTTTAAAATTTCGTTAAATAGGGACTTATTTGGTGGCAGGGAGGTTTTTTGCAAGAAAATTACGCGGAAAATTTGAAAATTTAAGAATACTTAACCGCCATATTAAACGTGTATGTCACTGAATTCCTCCTAAGCGGCTGGACCGATTTTAATGATTTTTTTGTGTCCTCAGGTGGGTTTGAGAATAGTTTCGATTAACAATTAGATCCGGTAGGTGGCGCTGTACTCGGGTTCTAGGATTTCATTTCCTTTTTAGGGCAGGACAACGTCTGTCGGGGCCGCTAGTAAATTCATAAAAATTGACTAAAAGTTATGAAAACCGATATTATCTTTTGGAACTTCGCACCAAAAATGTAGGATAAAAAGTGGTTTTCTGTAAAAACGAGCATCAAACGAAAATTTTAATTTAGAACGTACTGTTTTAAACACCACGGCATTTTTAAAACCGGCCAGTAGCATGTACAGATGATTGAAATCATTGTGGTACCGTATTTTTTTAAAAAAGAATTAAAATCCAAACCGCCCGTTTTTTTTGCAAATGAGTGTATTTAAAATTAATTTGTAGGCGTCAGTCTATTTCGTCATAAAATTTATAGCATCAGGTAGTTTAAAAATAAAATAAAAAAAATTAAACAAGCTTGTATTTAAATGCTCAAAAAAGAAAAAAAGTACTTTAAATTGAATCCAAATTTGTTTTATACTATGTAGAGATAAAATTGACTTGCAAGGTCCACCCGAACAAACAAACATACATTGCAAGTTAAATAAAAGCTTGTAAAAATCAAGTCCATTCGCTTAATGATGTCGATAAAAATCCAATAAATGTGAGCTATGCCTATGTGACCAAATTATTTAAAATTACTTATAGGGTAAACATGAAAAGGATCTATAAAATGTTACCGCCAGTATACTGAACCACCTTTAATATTTACCTACTAAAGATGGGTGACTCACGTGCTGAAGATCAAAGGGATAATTATGGAGCAAGTTGCTCGTTTTTATGTAAATTTATATTTCATGTAATATGAATATGAATACGCTCGTACCTTAAGTGTTTACAATGTCTTCTCATCATTAAATTTGCTTTCGAACTTTTAATGTTTCTTTGAATGGGGAAAATGTTTACAGAGTAGGTCTGAAAACGACGACGAGTGAAAATGTGATGGTTATCGGTCGCAAATCGCAATTATTTTTCCGATCTACAGGCTGCAGATTGAAAGTGCACTAGCTAGTTATTAAAGTGACATATACCTTCGACAGATTATGATAATAATTATTATAGTGCATACATAGCATCGCGGCTTTTCCCTTTTTCAGGGATAGGTAGAGGCACACCCACAATCCTTCTTACTAATATTATAAACACAAAAGTTTGTAAGAATGTATGGATGTTTGTTACTTTTTAACACAAAAACTACTGAACATGTCCTGGATTGAGAGATATAGGCTACTTTTTATACCGGAAAATATAAAGCGAGACTTTTATCCCGGAAAAACTTTTTACCGCTGGCGGAGCCACGGGTAAAAGCTAGTAATAAATAAAAAATAATAAGGAGCGGGCCTATTGCCATTTAACGGGCACATGTCCAGACTCCGGACTGATACTGAGTAGAAAAAAAAGCAATATAATTTACCCGACCCAGCAATCGAACCCGAGACCTCAGCAATGCAGCCGTGCTATAATACAACAACGCCACCGAGGTAGTCAATAATTATAGTAATTGTACGAAAATTAGTTCTTATTAAGGATATTTCGATCATTTTATGGTGAGCTATCACGCATGCCCATAATGCTAAGTCACGTGGGCGCCAACATTTAATGTAAGTAAATGAAGGGTAGTGGAGGGAGGGGGATCTTTTGTTTCCGAAAATATCACTGATCATAGTTAAAGTACTGGGTCGGTTGATTCCATTTATGACAAAGATAATATTGTTAGCTAAAACTCTTTAAGGGGTCTCTACTTTAAGTATTCGTACCCTGTTCCTGGATTGGTGAAGGGCACGAATATTTGCCATCACCAATCTAAGCGGGAACTCCAAGAATCCTTCGGTCGCTTCTGATGACATCCTTCTAGAAAGAAAGAAAGAATCTCTACTTAGTTTTTCTAATAAGTAGAGATAGAGCATTTAGTATTTATAGCAACAAATGCTCATGTTATTTGATACTGTTTTTTTTTTCAACTGAAGTTAATAGACTGGTTTTCTTACACTGTTTTATTTTTCTTACCCTGGTCATCTTTAAAAAACATTATTTCATGAGATAATCTAACCACTGTTTAAAAGCAAGCGACTCGAAAAAACGTCTTTATACCCTCAAGTAAAATGTTTATTTTATTTTTATTTTTATTTTTATTTATTAAGGAAACAAACAGAATAATATACAAATTACACAAACATTCATAAATAACACTTAATCCAATTAAGTTTCCACAAAAAAATCATACTTAAACAGATAGTGGATACATATGACAAACTAAAAAAAACTAAAAAAAAAAACGATAAAAGTAATGAATTAAATTAAATGTAAAGGTGCTACAAACGTCCAAAACTTTTAGTAAGCCATGAATTATATAGTTAAGTTGCTCACAAGTCCTTTTTTAAAAACAGTAATAGATTCATGAAACAGGTCGGTGTTGGAGAATCTCTCATTATAATTAGTACAAGTTCTGCGTATAAAAATATTAAAACCATAATTGGTACGAGCAGTAGAGGGTTGAAATGAACATTTATTTCGGCTAGTAATACGAGGACATTTGACTGGAATCTCGCCTAAAAGATAAGAGGAATCAATCTTATTATTAATAATTTTATATAAGAATAACTGATCTCTTATTAGCCTCCGATCAAACAACGGCATCAAACCATCCGGTAGCGGTGAGCTAGAGTGTAATAAACGGAACTTTAAATGCTTTATGAATTTGTTTTGTATATTCTCCAGTTGTTCACTATATACCTTATAACAGGGGTTCCATACTACGGAAGCATACTCTAATATAGAACGGACAAAAGAATTGTATAACAATTTAAGAGTTGATAAGCTTTTAAAGTCTCTACCAACTCTAATGACGAATCCTAACATGCGGTAAGCTTTGTTAACTATTTCCTTAATATGTATATCAAACATAAGCTTTGAATCTAAGTAGACACCAAGATCTCTAACCACAGAAACCCGTTCCAAAATTTGGTTGTTAATACTATAATTAAATATAATGTTTGTTTTTTTACGAGAATATGTTATTACGTTACATTTATTAGTATTTAAAAAAAGCAAATTATTAAGGCAATATGTTGATAAATTATCTAGATCCCTCTGTAGATTTAAGCAATCGTTGTTCTCCTTTATTACTTTATATATTTTATTGTCATCGGCGTACAAAATGAAATTAGAGTTTTTAAAAGCGGATGCAATATCATTTATGAAAATGTTGAAAAGTAGTGGTCCGAGATGTGACCCCTGTGGTACCCCGGACGGAACAGGAGTAAAATTTGAACAATAGCCTTTAACAGTGACGGCTTGACTACGTTCCCTTATATATGATATTAGCCACCTGAGTAAATCACCGTGGATTCCAAAATTCATAAGTTTTTGTATTAAAATATCGTGGTCTATCCTATCAAAAGCTTTGGAGAAATCAGTATAAATAGCGTCCACTTGGAAGCCCTTTTCAATTGAGGTAGTGATATAGTCAACGAATTCACTAAGGTTAGTCTCGCGTTATGTTACGCGCATACTCACACCTTTTATCCCCGAAGAGGTAGGCACAGGCGCAACTAGTTGCCCACTTTTCGCCATGCGTATTCCGTCCCAAGATGTGATAGCGGGCGAGTCTATCGCCATATCGGGCTCAAATTCCAGACTCCAGGCTGATACTGAACCGCCCTGTGGATTGGGGGCGTTTGGAGAATTCCACCACGGTATCCCCTGCCTGTCGTAAAAGGCGACTAATAGGGGCCACCGGGGTCGCGGGCGGGCGGCAGGGGGCTGTCCGTCTTTAATTTTGTGCGCGTTTGTTAGCACAGTGCTGCGACCCCCGTGATGGACGGCAGTGTGGCAGGTAGGCCTCACGCTGCCGTTGACGCCAAGGGCGTCCTTCGGTGCGCGGGGGCTTCTGAGCCCCCCCATACAGGAGACGGGCTGCATTAGGCGGCACCGCGCAGGGGCGGCTGCGGACGACAACTTAGACACTATTAGTCCGGGGAAACCCGCAACCGTCCCTAATGCGCCAATGAAGGCCACCGCGGAGTTTTAGTTGGTATGCCGTGCGGTGTACATAGGTTAGGGACTCGGCCCGGCGGCTCAACGCTGGGTCGTAAGGCACGGTGAACCCAACATCACCGTTCAGTCGCCCCCCTTGAAGGCTGGGCGGTAGTAATAAGTTACTTTCGCCGCGAAAACAAAAAAAAAAAAAAAAAGGCTGATACTGAAACTAAATCCAATGTCACTTTGCCCGACCCGGGGATCGAACCCGAGACCTCAGCATTGAAGTCGTGCCGTAATACACTACTACTACGCCACCAAGGCAGGCAGTTAAGTAAAATATTAAAATGTACAATAACAACGACATTGTTTTCCTCAATGCCCTATATCCGAGACGCAATTGCAACCGTTGTGTTGCGTCCCACATAAAATAAAAAGCCTGCTTATTCAAAGGATTTTTCTATATACAAAAGGATAATTCCGCTTTAGTTTTCATTATGCAAGTCCATTGTTAACTGAAGCTTTGTGCACCGCTATTTGCAAATGGTGTGTTTTAATTTTATGCAATCAACCGGTTCCATGATGATGTCAAGATTCTTATTTGTGACGTTTTATCTCCGTTCTTTTCTCGAATGGTCTTAGATTATTTTGTGTAGTTTTGAGTAGGAATATTAAGTTGTTGGTGTCTCGTACAAATAGGTTTTTCGTTAGTCCCTATCTGGTTTATGTCCTGTAATATAAAAAAAAGGTATTTCTCTTCGTATTCAATAAACTATGAAATATATAGACATCGATTCTAGTTAGTTCTCATACTATTTTAATATGGCACGTGTGTCGTTCAAATAACCATTTTTTAAATAATAACCTATGTGACAAAACATAATATAAATCAAATCAGTTTGTTGTAAAAAGTATTGGTTTTTCGTATGACTCTGGTGTAGATCATAACAAAAACTATGAATAAAGGTCTCAACATGACATACGGTTACTAATCGTGTATTATAGCTACAGAATCTATACTAATATTATAAAGAAGAAAAGTTTGTAAGTTTGTAGGTTTATAAGGGCTAATCTCTGGAACTACTGAACTGATTTGAAAATTCCTTCACCTATAGGAAGCTACATTACTCCTGAATGCTATAGGTTACTTATCGCGGGAAAATGTAAAGTGGGACTTTTCTCCCGATAAACTATATCACGCGCGTGGTGCGTCACCAAAAGCTAGTTGCCAATTAATACCAATAATACCAATTGTATATTCCATAGCAGCCCTGTATTATGTACTACCCACTGCTGAGTATGGGCCTCCTGTACAACTGAGAGGGTTAAGGATTTAGTCCACCACGGTGGCTTAGTGCGGGTTGGCAGACTTCACATACATTCGAAATTCAGAGAACTTCTCAGGTAGGCAGGTTTCCTCACGATGTTTTCCTTTACCGTTAAAGCGAGCGATCATTCACAAAGAATACACACATATTTTGTTAGAAAAGTCAAAGGTGTGTGCCCTCAGGTTTTAAACCTGCGGACTTTCGTCTCGGCAGTCCGTTTCCAACCAAAAAGTGTACCAACGCTACGTTTCAATTAACGTACAGACTGTGAAAGAAATATAAAACAAGGTTTTTCTTTTCATTTAGCAGTATTTGAAAATTAATTAATAATGTTTATACAATGTGTCTCTGGAGAGATACCTATGGCATATTTTTTTAAAACAGGTCAAGTAGTCGAGGCAATAGACAGGTACTAAGTATGTTCTCTTGTACATTAACGAAATGTATATAATATTTATAGGATTTCTTTTTATAGCATTATTTGTGAAGAAATAATCCTGTTAACAATGTATATAAAATATAAAAATTTAGAGCTTTAATTTTCGACATATGAAAATACCCCCATTGCGTTGAAAGTAATATTTGAATAGAAGTTTTTAAAATCAGGATTTGTTCCTTTAATTTTATATCGCGTATTAGACGGAGGTGAACCGGCTAAGACCACGGATTCGAGAAGGATCCGCGACACCGCTGTGCCCGGATTAAAATAAAATTACGCTATGAAATCCTAAAAAATGTGTTTGCTTAATGAAAATTCGAGATAGCGGTTCTTCTATTTTAAAACAAAATGGAATAAAGAAAGGCTGCCATAAAAATATATCTTGTGTAAGAATTAGATTTATACAATTTTCGATAGATGGCGTGGTTTGTCGTAGATTCACAAAATTGCAAAGCTTTGAACTCGTTGGTACGTAAATGTATTCAAAATAAATATAATAACGTATCTGTCGGTAATTTAGAAAGAATTTTATCTAGGCTTATTAAGTCGCCTATTACCAAAATCTAAAACACTTAATTTTTTTGCCTCTGTCTTCATTAATAATTTATGGGGCTAATCTGCAAATCTTTTTATAGGGTGCCAAATTTAGGCAGAGTTTTATATTATTACTAAATAGGACACAGACTCCATCCTAAGCTAGTTTCGAACAATTGGTAAAGTTATTTGCTTGCCAAAACTAGGCTCGCACCAAAGCATTGAATTTTATCCTGCATTCTGCAATGCGGCTGAGTTTTTTGACATTTATCATATAGCGCACCGGGCCGGGTGTTGGGCTGCAACCCTAATATGCTTTTTGGAACATTACCAGGTTACAGTTGTTTGTAAGAGTGGTGATATACTGAGACTACGTGCACGCTGACTACGTTAGCGAATACAATAAGTGTGAAAAATCGCGGCCTGATGTTGTGGGCCGTTTATTTATGAGTAGTCGCCCGCAGTGTTGGCAGTTGGCACCGATGGGGGTCTTATCCTGCAGGAACCGATCCGTATTCTCTCACCACACATCTTGCACGTTAATTGGGATCGTGAGTTTTGTGTATTAATCGCTTCTGCAGTTTTAGCGTTATGAAGTGAGTGTATATAAAGTTGTTTTTAAACCCATTGTTGAATTTATTATTCGGGGCAGGCCTACGTTCAGCAGTGGTCTTATAAAGCCTGAACAAGAAGATCTTAACACAGCGTCTGATAATTATTATTATACTGGTATCATAGAAACCTTGGTGAAATTAATTGGTATTAACATTAGTGCCCCAGTGCTAATATTAATGTTAGTACTGGGGCAATGGTATTAAAAGCCATTTTATAGTTATGTATTATTGTAACCGTCACCACGTTGGAGCTCGGAGGTCACAGTCCATATGATGTAATGTTTATTTACATAATGAATGACTTTGGTACTGTAGGCATGTTTCATTAGAATCTCACTTTAATTATATTATGAGAAATGTCGTATTGTTTATTTATACGGTACGCCTTTATAGGAACAGAGATGAGCTTCAGCTATATCGATTGCTTACATTAGGTCAGAGTGGATAACCAACAATTTATTGACAGATATAGTACCTTCTAGCGTAGAGTTTGTCTTGTTGCACAAATAATATAATATGCTTTAGCGCTTCAAATTTCATCGCTCGTAACTCGTAATCGTGGAAAGTCGTAACATAAAAAAAACCCAGGTAACGTGAAATACTCAAAGGGGTACTTTTGGATTATTCACAATTCTACTGATTTACATACCTAATACAACAGCGCACTGCATAGATGCCTCTTATGTCGGGCTGTTGTCAAAATTGTGGCACCACTAACTGTGAAGCTGGTCAAGACTTGGCTCTACATTATACATCACTACATAGTATAAAACAAAGTCGCTTCCCGCTGTCTGTCCTTATGTATGCTTAGATCTTTAAAACTACGTAACGGATTTTGATGCGGGTTTTATTAATAGATAGAGTGATTCAAGAGCAAGGTTGATATGTATAATTTATCCCAGGCAAAAGTAAAGCGGGACTTTTATTCCGGAAAAACTCATTCACGCGGGCGAAACCGCGAGCAAAAGTCTAGTCTTATATAATATTTAGAGTCATATTTTAATATTAGTATTGTTAAGATCTTTATAATTCAGACGGAACATTTAAGACGAATTTGAAAGACGCTGGTTTATTCAAATATCCTTTTTGTTTTGTTTATACAACGTTATAATGGCAGCCTTATAATGTTTCGGCGTTAATACGATGTTTTGTCGGGAACTGTGCACAAAACATTAATAAAATTCCTTAGTCAGGACGCGCGAAACTTTTTTCTTTCTTAAAGCTTCCCCGCGAGTCGGGGTGTTTTTCCCCAAGTTAATAAACGTAAGAAGAATTTAATAAAAGCGTCATATTTTGAGTATCGTATTTTGTTTGTTCAAAGCAAATTAAACGCAATATTAAAAAATCTAATAAGACTATACGGCCGAAAATGAGCCTAGTGTAATGGGAAATATTCGCACGTTATTCTTAAGAGAGCTGTTTATCAAATGTGTGTAATCGAAAATGTTGATGGTTTGTCCTCATATCTAACTTTGTTCAGAGTTAGATCCGAAAAATGCTGTTTATTTTGTTTTTCAGTTCGAATAACAACACTTACTGTGAGTGCATTATATCCGATGATGGTTGACGCTCTGAAACCATGTCAAGCGAAAGCTTTCGTTACGTAAATAATGTTGAATCACCTTGCCAACGTGTAAAGGTCAGAGGTTAATGATTATAATATATATTCGTTAGATCATGATCATAAGCTCTTAGAGCAAGCAAATAATTTGCGTGAAATCATTAAGTTCTTCATGACAAAAAGCAACCGGTGTAAATTTGTGATAATTTGTTTCACCTACTCGAGTCGGTGTTCACGTTCTGGCATGTCCTTATTCCGGAACGAGAGTTACGCACTCGTTCGTCTAACACGGATCAAATCGGGGAAACTTTTAAAAGCCGCCAAGCCCCGGTACGTACGAAATCACAGCCTACTAAAGTATATTTCACCCTTTTGACGACACATTATGTACATTTGCAGCGCGTAACGACACGGGCACGGCTCACAATTTCCATTAACGTGTCTCGTAATAGAAAAAGCTGAAATGTTAAATGTTTTGTACAAATTTCAACCGTAATTTCTGGCTGGTTAAATCCTTATTTGGTTAAGTGAGTCGGGTCGTTGGCGTCTCAAATGAACGGCTCGCAGCCTCACCCCGTGTTACACATATCGTATTAGCAAAGGACGGTATCTTAGTGCAATTAGCTCTGGCTTTTTAGGAGCGTCCAGTGGTGCGTCGTTCAAATGTTTTTGTTTCGATACTGTGCAAATGTAGGCGGTGATGTTTTTAGCTTTTGCGCGGAACATTGTTGGTGTGTAACAAGGATGAAGTTATAATTCATCAATGATGGCCTATTTTATAATTAGATTTTCTAAACCAAAACATGAGTTGTGGGCTAGTTATATTTTTTTACAATTTATATCTCTTATCAGGTAGACATAGATTCTAGTCGTCTATCATAATAAAGAAAATATATAATTAATAATTTTGAAACATAATCTATACTACTATTGTAAAGAGGAAAGATTTGATTGTTTGTTGGTTTGTTTGTATTGAATAGGCTCCGAAACTACTGGACTGATTTGAAAAATTCTTTCACCAATATAAAGCTACATTATCAGCGAGTAACATAGACTACTTTTTGTCCCGGGAAAATATAAAGCGGGACTTTTATCCAGGAAAAACTCTTTCACGCGGGCGGAGTTGCGAGCAGAAGTCTAGTACGTTATATTTTTAACTAGCTTTTGCCGGCGCCTTCGCTCGCGTTAATAAGTTTTTCCGGGCTAAAAGTACATAAAAACCTTCCCGTTGAATCACTCTATCTATAAAAAAAACCGCATCAAAATCCGTTGCGTTGTTTTAAAGATTTAAGTATACATGGGGACAGACAGCGGAAAGCGACTTTGTTTTATACTATGTAGTGATATGTAAATTTTGTTATTTCTGACGTGGTATGAAAATCATCTTAAACTAATGTGAATAAAAAAGCAAATTTATTATAAGACACGTGGGCTGGGACTGATGGCTCTGATGAGATAAATATTGAATGGCAATGTAGCCTTGTGTTATCAAAACAATAATTTTGTTTGGTAACATACAAAGGAACATGGAAGGCATTCTGTATCGATGCAAAAGCCGTGTGGAAAATTAGGTAATCATATTTTTACTTGGGTAAATGCTATTCATCATTTCTTAACGAATCTTTGTTTTAGTGCTTTCTTCCTTAGCTACGTTAAATAGACCGAGAGACAAAAGATCATTAGTGAAATCACTGACAAAAATATTTGTTTAAGATATAGTCAACATAACATCGATATTTCATATTGATGAGACAATTCATTATATCGTCTAATTAGGTTGCTAATGCCTAATTATTTATTAACGCATTAAAATCGAAAGTAATTAAGTAAATCCATTAAACAAATTACAAACACTTATTACAACAATGTTGGATAGAATAAAAACGTATCCGAATAATTGAATATGCAAAGCGGCTCACTTTTAAGTGGGTGCGCTGGTGAAGAATTAAACCCGTATCTGTTTATCCTGTGGGTACCGGGCGGGATAATTATTTATTAAAATTGTTACCATACTCGCACCGCGCCGCGATGTTTCGCAACGTATTAGTACTGCGAAATCCTACCGGTGCAGTGGTAGGTTCACCACGATTGAGGGTATGCGCGGGACCTGAATCAATTACGATATATTTTTGTTCTTAAGGATTTTTTGTGAATGTTTTCTTGTACGTCTAGACTTCTTGTTCGCAAGTAGGTTTTTTTTGTTTAATATTTCTGATTTCATCGCTTGCTGATAAATGTTAATCGTCACATAAACGCATAAGCTGACCAAACAATAGTCGTCACACTAATCTAGGAGCGAAGATTAGAGAGTAACTTTTGTATTTGGTAGCCTTATACATTTATGGGAAAAATGGCGGTTATCAGGAAGCGTTGAAATCGATTTTAGTGTTTTAAGTTTATAAAACTACGTTATTATAATGATACTGTGACCGACATGCCATCGAAAGGTAGAGTTTCCCCTACCACGTGATTAAAAGGATGTACCCTCGCTAAGCTCTTCTGACTGCCTTATAAAGGTCATTAAAATTTTAAGTCGCGACTTGTGTTAGAAAAAATTATCTACTGGTAATTTTATAATTAACTAATTTTGTTTATCTAATGCATTTAGTTAATTGTCGATTCAACACACATAGTCGAGTAAACCAACGAAATCAAGTAGTTTCAACTTTAACTATCAACTCATCAACTCTTTGCTACCAACCAACACACACGAGTTCTCACTGCACTTTTGACACTGGCGGAATTGTCGACATCGGCACAAATTGCCATTTAATAAAAAAAAACTAATTCTGTTAATAACCTCAGTATAAAAGCACAGAACTGGTAATTACTGCCAAGATTAAGTAAAAAGAATTTTATTAATTGTAATATTGGTACAAATTCTTTTAAGACTTTAAGTGCCGCCAATTCCCTTGAGAGTTGAGGGCGTACAGTTGTACTATAACACTCACTAGATGGCAGTAGGCGTACCTACACGATGTTGAGCGTTTATATCATTCTTGGTTGTCGAAATATTAGGTATGTCGGCGGCCGGCGCCTCGGCGGCGTAGTACCTAACTGTATCATGATTTACGGTACGACTGCATAGCTGATGTCACTTGGTCGATCCTCGGGTCGGGCAAACTGGTATTGGGTTTGTAATAGGGAACGTGCACGAACTATAGTTCGTGCACGTTCCCTATTACAAACCCAATACCCTATAGGGAACGTGCACGAACTATAGTTCGTGCACGTTCCCTATAGGGGGCAGCACGAAATCGACAACAGAGCCACAGGTGGATAAAAAAGAAACGATAACTAGAACAATAGTTTGTTTATATTATGTACTAGCTTTTGCCCGCGGCTCCGCCCGCGTTAAAAAGTTTTTCCGGGATAAAGTCCCGCTTCATGTTTTCCCGGGATAAAAAGTAGCCTATGTGTTAATCCAGGACATGATCTACCCGTGTGCCAAATTTCATCAAAATCCGTTCAGTAGTTTTTGCGTGAACGAGGAACAAACATCCACACATCCATACATCCATACATCCAGACATTCTTACAAACTTTCGCCTTTCTTTTAATATGACAAAAATGGTACAATGTATATTCCGGCTGAATGTTATTGATACCCAGCGTGTCCAGAATATTCTTTTTTTTACCAAACCCAAACCCAATCCCAATCCCAAACCCAAACCCATCCCAAATCTTCCTTCCTTCCTTCCTTCGGAAAAGTAAATTCAAAATAGCTTTGATGGCGAAAGTTATACCCACTTATCGATTTTGAGGACGATTGGTCTTATAATAAAAAAATTCAAAATGGCGGCCACTTTTCTCAATTCTAATATTCCCATCGTCAAGATTTTGCATACAACGCCAAGCCAAAAATAGCAAAAGAAGAACTGCATACTTGCGCTCCCGGCACGCTAGAGCCACCTTTCGTGTGGAAGGGCAAGGGATCGAATATAAATTAGTCGAGGTACAAATCAAAAGGTTTTTTTTTATTTTGATTTTAGATTCTCTATCTATACTAATATTATAAAGCTGAAGAGTTTGTTTGTTTGAACGTGCTAATCTCAGGAACTACTGAACCGATTTTGAAAATTCTTTCACTAATAAGAAGCTACATAACTCCTGAGTGCTATAGGCTTTTCATCCCGGGAAAATATTTTTGTCCCGGAAAAACTTTTTCACGCGGGCGGAGCCGCGAGCACTACTAACTAGTCTTTTTATAAAATGCACATAATATTTTAGAATATTTTATATTTATTAGTACAGTTATTCACATTACAGATAATAATATGACGTCGACATTAGTGTGTAAAAACGCCTGGTTGCACGTTGGAGTAAATGTTCCTATTACTATAAACTGTTGTTTGAGTGGGCGTTTTGAGAAATAATTCAATATTTGGTTATAATTAACGATATCTACAAAAAGAGAACAAAATTTATTTTTAAAATACAGTAATTATTAAGTTATAGTATAGTAAAATTAAAGAAATTTACTATACACAGAGATCGTAATGTGAGCGATATAAAAACATGATTTTGGAGGATTTTGGCTGATTTGAATTAAGATTCTATTGTATTTAACAAAAAAAATGGCACGAAAAATCACAAGACTACTGCTTATACTACTTATTTCCTGAATATATTTGCGAAGCATACTCTTGTTATTATATTTAGAAATTTCAAAGTGGGCATAAAATTGAGTATTACATAAGCCCTTAAAACTTCAGCTTTATATTCGGAAAATCTTACTAACATTATAAATGTGAAAAATTGTTAAATAATAATAATAAAATCTTTATTTGGAACATTAATACAGTTTTTTTTTATATAATGTTCGATAATATCTGCATTAGTTAGAAACTGTGTCGAAATATTTGGATGTTTAGATGTTTGTATGCTTCTTAGAAGTAGATGCAGAAACAACTGAACCGATTGGCATGAAATTGGGCACACGGGTAGACCATATCCTGGATTAACACATAAGCTACTTTTTTGTCTCGGTAATATGCTCTCATGGGAAATAATTGATTTTTTAATAGATGGCGCTGGCGTCGTATATTGTTTTAGGGACTTTTATAACGCGGAAGGCGAAGCCGCGAGCAACATCTAGAAAATAACAATTTTATTTATGAAAAAATAAGATAATAAAGTTTGTTCTCCTATTTAGGTTTCATATATTTTAGTTCAGGATTAGTACGGTGTTCTGAGCGATGGTAAATAAACTTCTTGTTTGCCAGACTCATTTCTCTATCGCATTTATAACGTCTTTGTTAACTCGTCATGTTTCTAAGCTTACTTTGAACCTACGCTTTGTTCGTTATTTGTTTTTATTTGATACAAACTCGGTTAACAAGTACTGGCTTGCTAATTAATTTGAAACACCTTCTGAGTTCTCAGTATCAAATACATTTTATTTATATTATAATAGTAATATCAGCCCTGTATCAAATACTGCCCCACTGCTGGGCACGGGCCTCTTTTACTACTGAGAGAGGCCTTAGTCCACCACGCTGGCCTAGTGCGGGTTGGTAGACTTTACATACCTTCGAAATTCTTATAAAGAACTTATTAGGTATGCAGGTTTTCCTTCGCCGTTAAAGCGAACGATAATTGATAAACAATACAATATTATTACTAAGATAAGCGTGAATATTAATAATATTCACGCTTATCTTAATAATAATATGAATGGTAGAATTTGTGAAGATATTTGGATATTTGTTAGAAGTAAACGCAGAATCTATCGAAGAGTTGTAACTTGTAAGTTGTGGTGTCCTTTAGATGATGCTGTTAGAATTGTAGCATACGATTTCAGTATATTATCCGCGTTGACAATGAATAGTTGCATGTATATTTTTTGTATTTATTTATACACACACACACTCTCACACCTTTATCCCCGAAGGGATAGGCAGAATAACAACTAATACATCCGCTTTTTGGCGTGTGCGTTTAGTCCCCATGTTGTTCACAATATAGGGCATAGGGCAACACGATAGGGCGAGCAAATCGCCCTAACGTGTACAAATTCCAGATTTCGGGGTGACATTGAACAGAAAAACCCAATATCACTTCTCCCGACCAGGGATTCAAACTCAAAACCTCGGAGCAGTGTCGTACAATGCACGCAATACAACTACACCACCAAGACAGTCAAGTTGTATATATTTATTTTGTTTTCCCTGATATTTATAGTACGAATACTGATTTCAATCTAGACTTCTTTAGGATTAAATATCCCGCGCTTAGCTACTACACAGCCTTCATACTAATAAATTCCTTATAGTATCATATAATTTGTGGTCACCCCGCGACCGGCACGAGGTACGTCGCTGCTGACACGTTGTTTTCGTTGACGAAATATTTTAACAAGTTCATTAACACCATCACTGCGGCCCCGAGTTCCGAATGTTTTAGATGTACGGGAATTTCAGTGCACTACGGGCTTACAATTTAGCAAAAACACAACTCATAAGACTATGTCGTTTAATTTTCATGTTGGTTTGATTGATTTAGAGACCAATAAATCAGTTACGTGTTAGTCTCTCAACCAATCCCATTAAAACGAAAGTTGTGTCCGGTTTTTTTGCCACATTGTAAGCCCACTGTGGTCTTAATAGTTTGGATGAAAAATGATAATATGATGTACTCATACTCTACATACGTATTTAGACTGTATTTGATAAGCACTTTATGCTGCGGGGCACGCTTTTTTTCTTAGATCAAGTCAAAAAAGAATATTTAAAAATTTTGTTAAATAATCGCCATTTTCCAATCAACGGATTGGATTTTACGTCAAACAACCGCCGCTGAAAACTCGGATATCTTATATTTTACTACACTTCACGAAGTAGTAAAAACCGTTGCTTTTAAAATCATTGCGTTACGTATAGAAACGGCCTTTTTAATCTCTTAGTCGAGCACATCACATAAACGGGAAAGAAAAGTAAAAGCTTTTTAAATAAGAGAATGAGAAACGAGCAAGGAGCTCACACGATAAGCGTTTTAATCTCTTTAAGTGTTTCTACAGTTTCGGCTGTGTGTGGATTAACAAATTGTAAAGGTCGGTATTAAGCATCGTTGAACCGGTTAAATGGTGCCAAATTAGAACGCGCGCACTTTTAAATACGTCTGGGTTAAGGTAATCAAAATATCACCTTATTCAATCCGCTGGTATATTTGGAACCATAGATTGAAGTGTGACTTGTGTATTTAGTCGGTTTATATGACAAGTACTTTTATCAGCAATCGCTGAAATCGCCCCATGGTATTGATATGAAATGTTTTTGTATAATTTTTGTCAAAGTGATTGGAATTGTTTCGGAGGCTTAAAATTATGAAGTAATAGAGTAAGTTACAACTCTGTACATTGCAGAGATTTGTTATTATAAAGTTTAGGCAACAATTAGGTATTCCGAACTATACTACTTTAGGAATGACGATATACGGGTGGTAGGTCTCTTATATGTATGAAAGGCCGTCTGGGTGGGTACCACCACAATGTCTATTTCTACCGCCAAGCAGCAGTGTGCTTGCACTGTTGTGTTTCGGTTTGAAGGGCATTGTAGCCAGTGTTACTACTGGACATAATGATACTTAACATCTTATGTGTCAGGATGACGAACGCAGTGGAATACTACACAGTACTTTGTAACTCAATGTGCTGCATGGTGTTGTTACTGTTTATACGTGGCCGTATCGCTTACCGTCAGGCGAACGGCATGATCGTCTCGTCATTCAATCAAATCAAACCAAATCAATTTATTTAGCTATAAACATGGTATTTAACAAGGTGTTAAACATAATATAAATCTATTATACATATGTGCAACATGTTATACCGTTTCAACGGCATGCAAATTTTTTTATTATAAGTATTAACGATATGCAATAAAAAAATACTTTTAAAGTTTAGGTATGTAATAAATATTATGATTAGATAACTTTGTACCTAGTGTACTTAGTTTATTAAATTTAATAACACCTTAATGAACACAATAAAACATATAATTAATGTTATGGTATTCTAATTACGAATTAAAATAATAGTTGTTTTATTAGTTTGTGTATTATTAATCAAAGACCAGTTTTTTAGACTACGTACCTGTACAATAAACTGCTACAGAGATTAACTAGGAGGAGAATACATTTGTCTCGTAGTTCTTGATATTTTATTTCAGTACTAATTTTTGCTCCGCCCGCGAAATACTTTTTCCGGAATAAAAGTCTCGTTTTATATTTTGCTGGGACCTTTCTAGGGTCTTAAACTATCTCCATACCAAATTTCATCGAAATCCGTTAAGTTGTTTCGGAGATGTGCAGTAACAAAAAAGCAGAAAAACAGACAGACAGAAAAGAATTATAACAGCCGCTGATTTGCTACCCATTACTCTTGTTAATTCAACCCCTTTCTTTTTTATCACATTTCTTTTAGGTAATGTACAGATACACCGGGATCTACTGCTTTATTATATGTATAGATTATATGATAGATGAGGACACTAGTTGACTGCCAAATTAATTAATTTACAATGTTCTAAGAAACTTAGCTTTGGAAAAATATTAAAGCAACCATCAAGAGACGATTAGATAAGTAACGGAAAACTTCAATTTCTTTATTACGACGTTTACCGATGGTTCTGTATAAGGTACCATATTACTAAAAATAAACGTTAAAAAGGTCCAAATATGGAACATAACTAACAGAATAAGAAAGTATACATCAAAAATTCACACAAGAAAACGCGAGAAAATGCTAGCAACGAATAAAATAAACACATTGCGAAACCTTCGATCGGTATCTCGTAGGGATAATAGACCGCTGTGAAAAGTGGATGTCTCAATCTAGTCTTACCTCCGCACCCCTTTGCGGGATAAGGGACGAGAAAATCCATACATAATTAATTTAAGCATCCCTATTTTGTATCCTACGACACTTTTCTATATTCGGAATTCGGTATTAAATTAATGAGACCCTGACAGGCTGAGATAATGATCTTGTTTTTAAAATGATTTTTATCAGTGTAATTTGACCGTACTGCAACGGTATTGTTATGCGTAGAAATTTACGACTGCCGTGCTGAGGTCTCGGGGTCACTTCCACCATCGTGTTGTGATAATCTATGATTTATCTGTTCAATAGGTATCGATCATGGAATCTGGAATTGTGCCTGGTAAATAGCAGTGGGTTCTACCCATATTAAATACTAGACTTCTGCTCGCTGTTTTTCCGGGATAAAAATATTTTCCCGGGATAGAAAGTAACCTATAGCGCCCAAGAGTAATGTAGCTTTCTATTAGTGAAAGAATTTTCAAAATTCGTTCAGTAGTTTTTGAGTTTTTTCATTACAAGCAATCAAATATTTCCTCTTTATAATATTAGTATAGAAGACCTAACACAGCGGTTACTATGTGCGTAATAATTCTGGCTATCCCTAAAAGGAAAAAGGCGTAGTGCTACTTATGTATATTTCATGTTAAGTTTATATGCGTGTCAATTTTGTAAACAAAAATCTATGAATTCATACAGAGGTACTGAATAGGGAAACATGACCAATCCCAGCAAAGTGTTTATATATTTTTTATACATTATCATAATAATATATTAAGAAACATAGGAAATACTCTGTCGTATAAGAAAGATAGCACAGCGATGCGATACCGAAATATTTTTTAATGTAAGACACAGTGAGATGTGGGATATTTTAAATTCCGTATCAGCCCGGAGTCTGGAATTTGTGCCCGATATGGCGATAGGCTCGCCCCCTATCACATAATGGGACAGAATACGCACGGCGTAAAGTACGTGCACTAGTTGTGCCTTTCGGGGATAAAAGACGTGAGAGTGTGTACAGTGAGCCGCCATGTCGATCCCGGCTAACTTTAGCTGAAGTCGGGGATGCGAGCTCGAAACTAACACTAAGCTACGAGCGGCTCGAGCCATGTGTCGTATACAAGCCAACGCTTTACTTTACTCAAACTATAAATAAGTACCAACAGCCAATTAATCTGGTTCATGAATGTAAAGAGTGGTAGAAGTATTCCTGAGTAACTAGAGGTAGAGAATATTATAAACATTTACTTTCTTTTATTTAACGTACTGAGCATTTGGTCTCTTTAGGATGGAGAAGAAAGTAATTGACGATTATTTAAACCAATGATTTATAACGGTTGTCGGTAAAGCTGCCAACGATCGGACTCTAAAATAAATATGTGCTACAACTCGGTCTAATTTAAGATGCAATTTCACCACCGTGCTTTCCTTTGGGAGATGATATTTTAAACATAGTATGAAGGTGAGCATTCTTATTAAAAATGTGAAAGACATAATATGATGCCATTATATAGTATTAGTTCAAGTCCTTGAAATTTGAATACAAAAGTCTTATGGTAGAGAACACTCGCAGTTTTCTTATCATGTGGTGGTATTCATGTTTCATGCACACATAGATATTTAAATTGGTTTTAAAAATATCTTACAACGAAGTAGTGACGAAAAATTTTAATGTAGTGGGGACTCTGCTGAACACTCGGCCACACATACTCGAATCTAAAATTCAATTATAAAATTTTCCATACATTCACTGACGTACAAAATTTACTGAATGCCAACAATTTGGCTACGTAGCCTAGGTGCATTACATTAATTTCTAGCTGAAAGCTGGGGCATTAATTTGCGTCTGCCTCCACAGGGAAACCACAAAATACTAGTTCCGTTGCTATTCATAATAAAACGGGCGCAAGCCGCTAAGTGCTTTAACATCTGGGCGCAACGAAATACTATTATGATGACAAAGATCCGTGAGATATTATCTTTGTTACGTCTTAACTGTTAATGTTATGAACGTGTGCTTACTTAGTTTCAACTTAGGGAGTAGCAGATACTTTTAGATATTTTTGTTTAGTAGCAAAAAGAGATAGTAATTTTTTTCTTTGCTTATTCGTTGAACTTGTCTCATCATCAAATTGCGTATGAAAAATATTATATTTTATTTGTTTTATATCTTCGCCTAGCGACAACACTGTGAATAGGGGCTAAAAATTATTCGTATATTTTATAATGAAGAAACAAGCGATTAATTCATCTAATGCTAGAAATACTTTATAGATGCGTTAGTTACTTGAAAAAAAGGTATGAAATTTAATATAAAGTATGTAGGTATTACTTTTTTCTACCGAATTTAACTGACTTATGGAGTTGCTGTAGTATAGGTTCTATTTTAAAAGTTGACCTATTCATGCCACTAATCGATATGGACGATTCCAACGCGACTCTAGAGCTCTTTGAAACTTTTTTTTACGATTTGTGCAATATTAATATGACACTTAGTGGCTACAATACTTGCGAATGCAATATTTTTTGGTGCACATGGAACTTAAATGTTGTATTACATAATCTACGTAGCACATTCTCTCGTTGTAATATTTCATTTTTGGTCAATATCTTTAGTCAACACAACAAGGAACCTTATTACAATCGTGTATATGATATTATTTCCATCCAACGAAGTACATTATTCATCGACTTAAAAGGTCTTTTTCATCACTTTTTTTTTTCAGTTTGCTGAAAAAAGCCACCGCTCGACGAAACGGAGCATGTTATTCAGCAAGAGTATAATTTATTGCGTTTAATGCTATAGACCTATGAATGTCGAGCAAAAACTTCTTGCCGTGCCCCTACTACTAGTCTCTCGTGTTTTATTTTCAAGACATTCTAAGACTACAGGAAGTTTTGAGTGGTGAAACAGTTTTGTTTTACGAATTATAACTGTAGGTATAACTATTTTTATCAATTACAATCGTACATGATTATATTATTGTTCGCTTTTACGATGAAGGAAAACATCGTTAGGAAACCTAGACACATGAGAATTCTGAAGGTAAGTGAAGTCTGCCAACTGGGCCACGGTGGTGGATTAAGAGCCTAAACCCTCTCAGTAGAGGAGGCCCGTGCTCAGGAGTGGGCAGTATATAATACGGCGATGGTATTATTATGTTAAATACATTAATATTAATTTTTATATTTATATTCATATTAATTTTTAAATATTTTGATGGGCATTAATGTGATAAATGCACTAACTAATTAACTAACAATGGATTAGGAAAAGCGCGGCGGATTGATAAAAAAAAAATGGTTATCCTATCCTACTAATATTATAAAGGCGAAAGTTAGTAAGAATGTATGGATGTTTGTTCCTCTTTCACGCAAAAACCACTAAACGGATTTCGATGAAATTTGGCGCACGGGTAGATCATGTCCTGGATTAACACATATATAAATGTGAATAACCGGGAATATAATCCTGGAAAAACTTTTTAACGCGGGCGGAGCCGCAGGCAAAAGCTAGTAACACATAAAATTTGCTTTCATAGGTTTTTAATTATACTTTACCTTAAATCTGTTTTCATCCTATTTTTCTTCCGGTGGCCGAAGTAATGAAAATATGTAGTACGGGTACTCCAGTAGAAACGCTACATTATTTACGGTGCTTGTATGTGAAACACGACATAAATGACTGACGGCGGCAACTTCCAATTTTTTCCTATCTCAGACCTCTATTCATTCATTTGAGTTATTGCTAATATTCTCAGTGCTTGGTCAGAAATTGATTGGTTAAGGAATATAATATATTTCTGGATAATCATGATAAAAAAAAATGTGGAAAAAAGAGTGCTTAAATTTGAGCAATTTTGAATTAGAATCATCGAAGGTAGATCATTGCTAGGGCTCTACTTTTAAAGTCCTCAAAAGTTTAAACCTTTTACTATTTCAACCAATTTTAGCGCTGTGCTAGTACTACAAAATAAGGTATATAACTCTATGGCGCTATCATGAAGATATTACAGTTACACAAATTATTTTTTATCATTAAAACGGGTTCTTGATTCTCGTTCAATACGCTTTGATCTGTCATGTGCATTGAACACTATTCATATTTATCTGTACAACAAACCTTTGAGTTCGCAATATGATTTAGCGTTTCACCACAGATCCGTAGATAAATATTCCCGAAGTTGTGGACAAATACTAAAGTCTGCATTAAAAGCAAAACGTACCATAAAATGGCAGGGCTTTATTACTTAACTTGGTAATGGTAGAGATAAACTTCTTTATGATTAAATGTCAGTCAGCTAATAACACCTGAAGTAGATTAACAGGAGGTGGAACGTAAAATCACAAGAAGTTTCGAGGGCGGACTATTTTGTTGGCTTTGAATCATCCCCTTTCGAGGTCTATATTATTATAATCCGTTGAAAGTCTATGAGAACAATGTTTCAATATTCCTGGCAATGTTTAATAAAATGCCAATGTGGAATATAAATTGTCACGGCGTTCGCGGCGCGGCGTTGGTTTTGGTGCATTGTTCCTCTGTTTTGGTGCTTTTTCTCAGGTCAGTGGGCTTTTCCGAAGCACCGGTAGAATCTTTTAGTATAACAACATTGTGAAAAATGGTAAATGACGTGTAAAAGTGCCCTTAGGGGCCTAATTACTGAATAAATGATTTGAATTTAGGCCTCGTCGTAGAAACTTTTTGGTGTTTGTTGGGAAGCCGTCGGGTATTGGTGCCAGTTGTTAAGTTCTAAGATTAATGCAATAAGTATTTTTAATTGGTCTTTTTTGTGTTTAAATTGATTAGCACGAAATGTGTAGTCATAAAAAAAGGTAGGTAATAATATATTTAATTTCAACATTTACACCTTTAAAATTATAGGTAGAGCAAACTTTTGAGACATCTTTATTTCGTACATATGTTACATTACATCCTTACATATTTTACTACGGTGCTCACGTACCAAGTTACGGTTGTGTAGAGTATTTGCGATATATGTATGGAACTGAGTCGGCCGTGGAATCTATTAAAGACACCAGCAAAACGGCGACAGCGGCTGTAGGTAAGTGTGGTTCAAGTATAATGCGCGCCATAAACTAGGGCCGAAAGTTTGTCGGATCGATAGCGGGGCTTACTCATCCGCGGACGCACTCGCCGGACACATCGCGTGCCACATTTAATACAAAAATATCGATTTTTCCACAAAGCCACGTCACCGCAATCAATATACCTTTCCGCCCCGTGCCTAATTACGCCCGCCTACATCACTTAAACATCCGTAAAACGCACCGTAATCGCGCCCGACGTGCCACTGCGACCGACGACAACCGCCTGGTGCCACCCACCCTGAAAAATAGCGCATACTGAATCATTGAAAGCTTACAGGAAAGCGCTTCATTGTAAACGTTTTATTTAATTTTCCCTCCATTTACTTTTTATAATTTCTGCCGGGCATAAAAAACGATCCGCCGCCGCAGGAAGTGCGCATACACGCAAAACCAGCCATATCTGGACGCACACAGGCACAGGAACACCTGTCTCGGGAACGAAAGGTGTGCTTTGGCTTGTGGGTGAGGGACGAGGCTATAGGTTCGCGGCGCGTGCGACAAGGAGAGTGCATGCGCGCGCAATGTGTCAGCACGCGGCCGGCGGCACGCCCGCCCGCCGCGCGCGTCCCGCTCGCTCGCCAGCCAGCCGAGCGGCCGAACGCCGCCAGTCTATCGCGCGCAGAGGCAGCGCTCATATGTGCCGCCTTTTGCTCTGACGCGACCGACGCAGTGTCCGTAACCGGTGTTCGGAAAATTGTGTATGTGCGTTTTCCGACCAGAGCGGTGTGTGTGCTTGTGAAATGTGCTATTGTTTTCTAGGTAACCTATGTTCACTGTTCATAAAAGGCAGCCGGATGTACTTTATCATGCAACTTGTTTTAATAGTTTAATTATTTGATGTTTAATTTTTTTTTTGTAGCGGGTTTTGGATTTTCCCGTTCGTGTTTGATGGTTTGCATGTTTTTGGAGACCGATATTTGTTTTGTATGGATTCTTAAAGAAGCGGAAAACTTACTGTTACTACGATACACACACATTTATAGTTGTTTAATCGCTTTTGCCGCTTAAGATAAGCCTAACGAACTGTAAATAGTGCCCACCATTCTCACGTCAGGCATGCTAGAGCTGCAAGAATAAGTTTACAAGCCTACTGAAAATATAAAGTCCACCCTTATATAGTAATATTTTTGAGCACTATCTTTATATAGTGAGCGTGGTGGTGAAAACCTCTTATTTGTTGAAAAATATATGTATTTTGAATACAAAAGCAGAAAAAAATTATACAATGAAAAGTGAAAACCGGGCTCCTCAGGAAATGACGGGCGGAACGAGAAACATACGATGTCAAGACATTCATATGTTACACAAAAGTTACAAAAGCGGGGTACACAACAATGGCAACGTAGGAATTACAGTGGAGTATCGAGGAGCACTTTCTGTAACCATCGCACTTTGTACGCAACCCAAACACTGAGAAAGAAATACACGCTCCTTTGTCACAATATTCAGCGAATAAATGAAAAATACTTACCGCGAACAGTGCAGCTGAAATGGCAAAAATAATAGTACATCAGGACGCAATACAAAAGAAACTTTTCCGTGGACCGTTCTTGCATAAAATGTGCAATTCGCAACCTTGATACATAAAAACTGTATCAAATGTTTGTTTGCACCATTTTCACTAGAGAAAGCGTATAAAATGGGAATAGATTTATTAGATATAATTTCGTCTTCTTCTATCGCGTGACGACCACTGAACTCTGAAGCAATAAAATAGATATTGGCAAGCGATTGTCAAAAGTTATTTTTGCTAATTTTGATACTAAAAAAGCATTAGAATCGCACGAAATCATGGCGAATAATGCGCAAAAACTGGCGTAATGAAACATGCAAAAGCAACGAATAGCTCAAACGAAATACTGAGTAATACATTTTTTATTGTTAGAGAAATGCACTGTTTCTATAATATGAAATATAAACTAATATTGGTTTAAAAACTTTAGCAAAAGCAGTTGCTACAAAAAATAAAGAAGCTTCTAATAAGAATATTATAAGATTTAAAAACAAGAATGAATATGTAAGAAAAGAAAAAGTAGACATAACTTATACAGAAAAAACAATATGCACTGGTGTCTTTTTCACGCTTGCTGCTGAGGCAAATGTAGATGACCGAGCGGTGTTGCTGGTTACGCTCGAATCTACAGCCTTATTAGGTAGACACGCAGTCCGTGAATAATCATTTAAAATCCATCAACTCTTATCTTACGAGGTTCATTCAACAAGAGACATAATACATAAACTTATTTCATGGTTCAAACTATAAAATAACGCGTAATTTCTTAAGGATAACAATAATTTACCCTTATACCCAGGACCAATGATTCAAAAGAAGTGACGCCTGCTCTAATTGATCTCAATGAATGAAAATGACCTTTGCAATGAGGGCACGAACATTAGATAGGGTGCTACAAGAAGCAAGAGGTTAATTGGATTAATCGGAGAATTCTTAGCGCTAAATAGAATTAAATTACCTATATGAACATGCAACCAAGAGATTTCATTGTAACATTTGACGAGAACATAGGTAGCTTAGTTGAAGAAGTTTGCTTCATAAATTTGCCATTTGTATATTTCGGAACAGTTAAATTTGTTATGGAAGTCTTTAGGAGAGGCCTATGTTCAGCGGTGGAGTGAGTGTGTCTGATAATGATCATAAAATAAGTTTTCTTGCTTTCCAATTAGAAAACAATCGTGTATCAATTTAATTTCGTTTTTAGGCTATTGTCGAATCCAATCACGTTGTTGAAAATTTGAGTCTATACAATATAAATGTTCTTTTAAGAATGAATCGATATTCTGTTTTTTATCCGTTTTCCCAAAGCATTCTAATGGATGAATTAATTAACAAGTTCACCACGAGGTGTATATATACCATTTCCACCGAGGTTTAAGACTATAACTTTGTTCATGTTAATTTATGATCTAAGATATTATAATATTATATTTTTGCCCTTCAATCTTGTTGACAGATCCATCATATTAATAGTGTGTCTGGTAAGGATTGCCGTATTTCCAGTATATCCAAAAAAAAAATGGAATAGCAAACGTATGTGCAAAGTTATTAAGAGCTATTGGATAGCTATTGGCCATGCTTTTGTGATCTCGAATACGTTTCATGCTTTTGTGCTGATTCTATAAAAATTAGATCTCATCAACAAATCAGTCTCAGATTTCTAATTTAAGCTTCGTTTAACAATGGGCGTGCCTGCATAACTCCATAAGAAGTTTACCGAAATGTGGGTGAATAATAGCATCTTTACTTCTCTTTGGGTAATACAGGTTATAATTTATTTTTATCAGGTATGTGTTAAAAATCCATAATTTATTTTTAATTAGGTGTTGCTTGCGCCTTGGCTTGCGTGAAAAGCCTTTCCCGTTACAAAAGTCCCTAAAACACAGTACTTCTACTTCATCTACTGAAATAATCAGATTAAAATATGAATTAATTCAAATGGGAGCAAATTACCCGGATAGAAATTTCAACCAAATCCGTTTAGTTTTTACCGCGTTTACTTCTATCAATAAAAGCTAAGAACCATCTCGATCACATCAGCTTTCAAACAAAAAAAATCGCGTCGAAATCGGTCCGTTCGTCTGAGAATTACGATGCCACAGACAGACATACAGATACACACCCTAAACTTATAACACTCCTCTTTTTTGTCTGAGGTTAAAAAACAAACATCTAAACATTCAAAAATTTTCACAAAGTTTCGCATTCGAAGTAAGATGAACGGAATTAACCTATAAGAGTTATTTGACACAAGGTGGTTGTTCGCGATTCAGTCCGTGTGCAAGACCGGGGTAAAACGTCCTCATTCAAATCTACTCAGTGGATTTCATTTTTATAAAAATCTTTCGCATTTACAATATTAGTAGGAAGAAAGATAAGGTATTTCATCACATCATTCTTGGCCATTCCCCGTTCGACTTTTTATTGTTGAAGGCGTTTTTGTACATACTTCAGCGGCGTGCCGTAATAACGAGTAGAGTCCATTTGGACCGGCCGATAGTGTGTACCAAGGTCTGCCTTTGTACAGGTTGCGTCACGTTGTGAGTTTTTGAGTGCGGCTAATGCCTGCTGTTAAATGAATATTAGCGTTTGGTTTTTTGGTTCTATCCTTCACATTAAATTTTGTTCTTAGAGTAGGATATATTTTTCATGTTGCAATCTGTTGTAAGCTTTCGCCGAATCTCAAAGCAAAGGGAGAGCCATTCTAACTCTCAGAAATGGCCGAAGCATATTATAATCGTTGCTGTCGTTTTATTTCAATAAACTCGCACCTGTATCTCAAAAGGATATGCAGAAGTTTTGCCAGCTTCTCCCTTGTTTGGTGCGCCTACTTCGATCCTTGATATCTCTAGCACGTGATTCCATTTAAAAGATAAATCGTGTGTTTAGGAGACCAAATCTAATTGCTTTCTCCCTTCCTTCTAGGTTTATGAAAGCTTAAATAAAATTTTGTTAGACCACAAATCCAACTGTAGCTTCAGGGTTAGCCAGGTCATATTCAGCTGGATTACAGGTCAAGGTTTGACTATAAAAGGCATTATTTCATAATAATTGTCATCAAACTATAATGGCATAACTTTTACCGTCAGCATAATCGTCAAGGCAAGAAAAATGATGTTATTTTCCTCAAAGAGACCTCGACAAATTATTCATAAATTAAAAACAAACCTTTCAATTGTAAAGGTCTACAATATGATTTTATGTCACAAAGAGCGTTGTGCTCAAAAGATGCCTTGCAGCACGCCAGTATTGTAGTTATTACTAAGAGGGAACTCGCTGCATACAGTAAATAAAAGTCTGAACACAAAAGGCAGTAGAGTCGCTATGGATGCAGTGCATAGATTTAAAATAACATCGATAGGATTTCTACCGGATGCCAATTTGTTTTGTGTGTTCCTGAAAGCTATCGAGCAGCATTGATTTGCAATAAAAAATATTGCTTTGTCACGGTATCCGTAGCCTTTTCACAACAGGCAATCGGTTGCGGTACAATGGAAACTAATATGTGTTTTGCATAATTTATTACCTTAGATTTTCATTATATCGCTTCAATACGGCTTGGTTTTGCATAATAGACGATGAATAATAAATCTCTAAATAGTATTAAAATGTTTCAATTTATTTTAGTATTTCTAAACTATTAGATGTACACAAACTCATACTCACGTACATGTACTTATTGTGATATGGATTTAAATTGTATTAATAATTTGTTTGATGGTGTTTTATGTCATTAATATAGGTATTGAAATTAATGTAAAGATACATTCGTTGGTAGGGCGAAGAGGAGTCGTGTTAGTAAATGATATAGTATAATATAAAACTCTCTATAATAAAGCCTCTATTTATAACATACGGAGTTCATAAATCAGTCGCGTAACATATTTGAACAGAACAAAAATATCATAAAGTAGACAGAGCAGTGGACAAACACTAGTTATATCATATATTTTTACATGCCACTCGTGTACCCAGTTGAAAGCATGTATGTCGAAAGCGTAATATAAAAATATTAATATGTTCGACTGCGCGGCGGTATAGAATAAACATTTAAATACACGCATCTTGCAAAAATAAAACTGGCACGTTTGGTCGATTGCTGAAATTTCACTTTACGGGAAACATAAATATTTTCCGCAATAAAATCTATTTGGGTGATTAATTAAATGTAACATGACGTGTGTTGGGCCCCGGCGCGGCGCGGCGGCCTGGCTCGCGTGTCCTACTGATGAAAAATACACAAAACCGTTTTAAATTGCGTTTACTTGGTCTAATGTGTCTCGTTAGAATGAGCATTTGTTTACGAACCTTATTTTGAAAATAGGTATACTTTATACTTATTTATTTTATAGCAGCTTTCTATGCTATTGGCTGTTTATTAAAATCAATTACGTACCCTAGGGTAGTAATTCAGTTTCGCTTTATTCAAAGTTACAATCTAATTGTTTCATTCAGGACAAAAACTTTATAAGACTCAGGCATTTCGTCATCAACTTGTCAACATGAAAATTATAGTTTTATTATTCGTAAAAAACAGTTTTTGTACACTGTTGAGTGTTGTGCAACTTGCAGTAAATAAATCGTGACTCCTGAAGCGCACCGAGCCCTTATTTCTGCTGCACAGTTCTCAGAGCTGCAAGGCCGAGCACTTTGTAAAAATGTCTCGTAAACAGGTGGTCTGTGGGTGTTCCGATTTTGATCCTAAGTGGGTAAATAGGCGCAATTTAGGCCACCACTCCTCCCGCGCCGCCCAGACCCGCCGGACTGATTCAACACTTCGTTGCGGCAATTAGATTCAATTTGCGGGACGCTTCGCTCACCATGAATATGGGGCCGCTTGTAACAAAGGTTCATTTCTCTTGAAATTAGCCCGAATTCGTTGAAGCAGAAACAATTTTTTACGTTTATCTCCGTAATTAGCTAAATATTGTTTGGAAGGTAGCGTTTTATGTAAAAACATTTTTGATGTACGAAATTTGTAATGGCGGAATAAGTGGTTCCGTCGTTAAGGATTGAAAGTGTCTCTAAGTTATATTTTTTGGCGATAAAACTGTATTGCACATGAAATCGTTGGAAGTATATAGCTTTAGCTTTGTAAAGTACCGCCAAATTTCATTACGCGAATGCCTCTATTGTTCGTCAGGCCGGCCGATGTGGTTAATTGAATGGGCTCGTGTTGTTAGGCACATTCATGAAATAGCATTGGATGTTGTCTATTAGGTTTTGGATTTATTGATTTATGACTGCCAATGGACTGGATAAAAGTTATTGACAACTTTCAATTATGTTCGTGCTAATCCTAAAATAGTGTTCAATCAGTAAACGCTGTTAAAACCTGCCGGTACAACTTTGTAAAGCGGGTTGTTTACAGGCGTTTTAAACACAATATTTGTTTTTGTGAGTTTTACAAAGTTCCCACTTAGCTACAATCCACCGTCTTTGATATGGCCCCTTGTAACCCACCCAACTATTTCTTTGTACCCAACATCATAGTATTCAAATTAAATTAAGACAGTTTATAAAGTTTGTTACTCGAATAATATGCCCGAACCGCACAATTTCTGGGTCTATTATAATCGATTTGTGGCTAACAACAGAGGGTCTATTTATGGTAAAATTTCGGCATGTTTTTAACTTCAAGTATTTTGATTTGGAAAATATTACACATTATAAGCAAGTATGTTCATATCAGAAATTTGTGGTATTTGGTGTAATCAAAGTTTTAAGAACGTACGTTATTTTAATTAAACTTTCTCATAATTCTTAGTTTATACGAACATTCCGTTCGTTTTCTACTCTTGCTAATTACATAAATATTAATGAAGACAAACAATAAGTAGCGCGGGCATGTTACGCGTTAATTTAATAAACAGCATTGTTTAGCTTTATCTGTAATCACGTTATTTAATTTTAGCAAATTTCATTGGCTTCCGTACTTCTGCACTACTGCTTCGCGAATTTATAATAATCTATGTGAGGGAAGTTATATTTAGTTGTATTTATTCGATCATGAGCAAAATCAACATAATAATTCTTCCACGTCGGGTATATGAGCTCACCTACAGCTGCACTGTTTATTGATTTTTTTGACTTAACTTTACTAAATCCGATTGCATGGTGGAAATACTTGAAAAACTAATTCATCTAACGAAAATTAAGAGAAATTTTACCTATCTGCCTGAACCTTTAGACATGTGAGATTATTCAATACTGGGTTTGGGTTAGTAAAATTAGGTTTACCTACTCGAAGTCGTGTATCATTATTTATTTCGAAACATAAGCAGACACAATGATTAGCGCGTACGATTATTTTCTATTTTCAGCGGTCAGACAAGCAGTCTTATCAGTTTGTTAGCAACTCGTACCACCCATTCCCACGGACTTAGTATAACAAGATAACTGGAAACTGCATAAGTTACACCGCAGTTATTCACCATCGCCGTCCAAGTATAAATACAAAACAGGATTTAAGGATTTAACGATGTACGATAAAGTGTGTTATGTAATTCTCTGTTTGTGTTTTCCTAACGTAAGTTTCATGATTTGAGTTGTCTGCCGTCGCTTATATCCAATAATGTAATAGTAACATCTGGAGTTGCTTCCAACGATATTGCTTTGGTAATGCGCATTTTGAGTATTTTTGGCAATTTGTTTTACATTGTGAAAGGGTGTCGTGATTTAGTTTCGTATTATATAATTCAAAGTACGAAAATTACTTCGCCTTCTTATTCCGTAATTGTTCAGACAGACGATCGGTTAGAGAATTATTCTAAATAGGTTTCCAAATTCTCCTCTTTCGATGATCAATGGAAGGTAGCGTTTAATTCCTTACTAGTCACGATAATTATGTTTCAAACCAAAATACCTGAACAATGCGCAGCTTAGTTGTGAAATCAACAAATAGTAATTATCGCGATGGGCGTCTCTCCATTCTTCGCGTATGGTCCTCAATCGAGGTGAAAGCTCCTTAACTTCTATCGTTTATCCAAGTAACTTGATCTTAAAAAATATGTCGTAAAAGCTATGTGCCAGTAATTTATTTAATTTATGGTGGCATCAACAGTTTAAGCAAATTTTGTGCTTTGTACAGGGAAGTATATTTTATGTCTCTCGTAACAAATTTATCTGTCACAACAACGCACAAAATGGGGACACACTCAAAGGTAAACATATGTTTACATCAAAATGCGGGACACTTGTCTTTGATCAGAGCCGTTCCTTTTATCTGTAATTGTGTTGTAAAGCAGATTAAAGTCGATTCTAATTCGAATATAATTGAGAAACGAATTCGGCATTGACAAAGGACGTAAACGGCCGGTAATTGTGTTTTTATTTGTCATAACGCCACAGCAGTTGCGTTTGGAACAACGGAGTTAATTCTTTTTGTTATTATCGCAACTGGTAATTGACTAACGAAGCAGTCTGTCATAATAATGGTGACGCAACGAGGTACAATTGCATTTAAATAGACATTATGTCTAGACACTCGGTTTGTCACTATTGCATAGGCTATTCTGCTGGCGAATTCAATGGACGAAAACGTGTTGGCGTTATTTTCGCAAATTGATTCTAGACGAGTTTGTAAAGATGTTTTTCATAGCCAAATTGAGAGAGATTGAAGTTTTCAGATTAAATAGGATTTGTACTTAAAAGTTACACCAGTAATTGTAGAAAATCAAGTATGGAAGAAGATTTGGATAGATTTTAGATTAGCTAGTTTCGATTTACCATTTTTAAACTACATGTGTTGTCTTACTGTGTAACTCTGCTACGCTCTACGTTGCTATTCAAATAAATGGCACCCAACGGCAGTGACACCTTGTAAATTGATCTAAAAATTCTTTCCCCGAATATCAAACCAAGAGTAAACTGCTGTATGCAATAAAACAAATTAAACCGCACAAAAAATAACCACTGCTGCCCATATTATTATATGAATACTTCAATTTCTGAACGTTCCGGTGAATTTAAGCCCGATGCTATTGAATAGATCCGAGCAGTCTAATTGGATGATGTCATTGCAACCTATGGAGCCATACTATTTGGAATTGGAACACGTTTGGAGCTACAAAATAAGTGAAAAACACATAAGTACGCGGTACTATAAAAAACACGGGCTTGTTTTGATTACATCCCGGTGAGAGGTAAATCGAGTTTTTAATTCCGATACGAACAAAAGAAGTAAAGAAAACTGGTCATTTGCATAATAAAAAATACTTTAGCTACGATTGCGAGGATTTTTAATGTAAATTTTGTTTGTCCCTCATTTTGTAAGCTTTATGCACCTTATGTTGCTTTATACACGAATATATCTATTAGCGATATTAAATGATTGATTCTGATTTGTGATAGACTAATAATTTATTTTATTAATTTTGGGAAAGTCATTATCATCATCATCAGCTACATGACGTCCACTGCTGAACATAGGCCTCCCCTAAAGATTTCCAGACGGATCTGTCAAAGTTATTCATTTTGGAAAGTATTAGGATCGAATTTATTTAATTTGTTACAATCTGATCGTGCGCTTCGTTCGTGCTCTAAATTAATATTGGATGGTCGTAAATAAAATCATGAAATTAACAAGCTATTGATATAAGAAAATATTGAAATAGTTTGTTGCATATCCAAAAAATGTTGTACCTCGAAGAAAAAGAAAATTGTTATATGATTCGCCTACGTGTGATATTTTCACAGAATTTAATTCCACATGAATGCAAGTTAATAAATAATACACCAACATCTCCAGCAATTTCCAAAATCGTTATTTTATTTTCTATAGTATTTTTACTGAATTTACTTCAACATCATTGCAGATAAATATCCCTATCAATTGTCATATGAAATTACCGTAGTATGTATAAGTACATCAAAAGTAGAATTGCAGCTCATCTCTACAGTCCCTCATGAGCGTCTATAAATTTCGCGTTTATTATAAATACAATAGTACAAAGTGTGCACAACTTAAACACGCCGACGCAAACAAAAAACCTTAACCTTGGAACGCCTAATGGTAGATACACGTGATTGTTGGTTGTTAGTTGTTACATATTAAGAGTTTGCGTCCGGCTTTATCATTCTGTTGTCATTAGAGGACGTGAAATAATTAACTCGTTAGTGTTCCGTAGTTAGCACTGCCCGATGGCACATCCTTGCTATATTCTACTGCGTCTCCCTAATTGTTAATATTAACCGAACGTTGCAAATTAACATGAGTGACGAATGGGTTATTTTTACTGTGAACATTGTACTTACATGCACTTTACGTATGAGAACAAGAATAGAAATTGTTGTGGAATATTAAGCTGGTGTGTGTAAGCTCTTCATTACCGTTTTTGATGTGCTGACAATAATCAGGACGTTACGTCATCGGTATATCGTGTAGAGCTATTAATCAACCATCAGTGCTCTCACCATTGTTTATTTTCATTGCCGTTTCTGTCATAAGCAATGCATCATCACTTGATCAGTGTATTTAATATGCGTAATGAACGAGCCTTCTTTAATGGCCTGCTATAGATCATTGGATCTTCTTGTTTGGATTTACGTTTGACTTATATTTTTGCAAATATTGCTGTCACGAATTTTTTTTTCAATCCTTTCTTTTGCAGATATACCAAGTTTTAATTTTTTATTAGTATCAATATTAAGTTGTAGTTTCTATTTATATGTGAATGAAGTTTGAGTTTATGTCACAATCGCGGATCCCTAATTGTCAGTATGTCTGTGACTCACCTTCCCACTTTTATTTTTTCTACTAATTTGTATTTCTTGTACTCCGCAAGAAGTCTGTACATGACTCTTTACCTCGCATCGCCTCGCTTATTGTTGAGTTCGTGATTGCGTTTTTTTCGTGCCCATTATATTGAGGTTATTATGCGTCTTGTTTACCTTTTGACTTGAACAAATGTCCGAGTAATAAACATGTTAAATAACAGTTTCGATTCAATTGAGTATAGAACCTATAGCTAATGTTCAGATGCTTATCTATTATGTATATCATATGTTATCCTTTGAGACAAAACTAAAGTTATAAATATTGATTGCTTACTTATGCAATTTGTATCCATTTATCGCAACACGTGTATCGTTGATTGTGAGTTTATCATAGGAATGCACATGACTCAGAACTCAGAACCTGCAGCTTACATTGAAATTCATTTGATCGTTAAAAACAACACGAACCTCGTTTCGTTGTATTAAACTGGAACTGGGACTGAAAAAGCCTAGTTTAACGATGAGTTTGTAACAATGCGAAGTGTGTTCGCGATACAAGGTCAGGAAGATCGGCAATGCACTAAACTTGTTTACGCATTTGAATAACGTACAACTAGCGTACAAACTTGGACTGCGCTGGGCCGCGAAACGACGTGCTTAAGCTATTTCCAAATAGATATGCAGGTGAATAGAAAATAGTGTTCTGTGTGTTATTTGAAATATTAAAATGAATAGTGATTTTAAAATTGATGGATGCTTTCTTACGAAAAATAGTTTATTTGCTCTATAGAGTAAACTGTATCGCGTTTACATAAAGACTGTTACCTAAGTATGTAATAAAAAGATGTAATGTTTTCTTGTAAATATTTTTTTATACGTATACTCACGCCTTTTATCCGAGAGAGGAGTAGGCAGAGGCGCAATTAGTGCACCCATTTTTCGCCATGCGTATTCCGTCCCATGATATGATAGGGGGCGCCGGGTGAGCCTATCGCCATATCGGATACAAATTCCAGACTCCGAGCTGATACTGATTAGAAAAATCCAATATCACTTCGCCCGACCCGGATCGAACCCGGGACCTTAGCATTAAATAAAAATAAATAAATAAATAAAATCATTTATTGATTAAATAGGCTTATAAAAAAGCACTTATGATAGGTCATGACATGAAGGTAGACATATTAACAAAGGTGCATAATAAACCAATGAAGTAATAAAGTTAAATAACGAACAACCAGCACGGGCTGATAGGTACAGAGGACACGGACATTGGGGACGTGAATAGGGCTAGGGAAGGAGAAGTGGAGCTGATATATAAAAAAAAAGGGAATCAATTGTCATGATATACTGCATTTTTTTTAATATATATTTTACAGTGTGATTATTACACAGGTTGATGCATACATGAATGTAATCCTAAGATATAAATTGCAGCTGTACCCGAATAAAACTACGCCACCGGGGCAGTCTTTATATAATATGTATATGGGCAGATCGATTAATTCGCGACGAAAGTGTACGCATAGTGTCTGCGATTTTGATGCAGATTTTTTCCTCAGAAGTAGGTACACCTAAAAAGGAGACGATCCTGAAAATTTGAGCCCGATATGTGCAAATCAGGCCGCTGGAGAATTATTTGAATTTTTTAAAAAGTCGATTTTTCACTAATTTTCAAATATTTGTGTCTCAGCTTGTATATAAGTTAAAGACTTTCCCGGCGGCATTTTTCTCAGAAAGAATTTGCTTTTATGAACAAAATAGATATTAAGTCTAAACTTATATTGCGCTTAGCTAATAGCTTCCAATTAAACAATTGTTTTGGTTAAATTTTACCTATTTATAAAACACTATTATATGTACCATATTTGAAGTTGAGAGTCGACCAGCAGCTAATATCTTTTGTCGAGGTATATTCTAAAGGAATCTACCCAGGTTTTGCTTAATTGCTCCGATTTTGTAAAGTAACAGCTATTTAAAACCAAACAAATTTTAAAAAATCGTTTTTTTTATAACCTTTTTTCTCCGAAATTAGATTTGTTTCACACTTTCAGGAAAGTTGCTTTATTCTGTCCCCAAGAAGCCCTGAAATTTGAACTAAGGAATTAAGGTTGTATTTGAGGTATACAATTTTAATAGTGTCAAAATAAGTAATCAGGTATAAGTATGGAAAAAAATACTTAGCAAAATGATATAAGTACGATATTATTTTATAATCGACCTGGTACATAATACCAAAACGCGTCTGATAAGTACATTTAGTAGCTGCAGATAAGAGCAATTTTAGTATAGAGCCCATTTGTAATGCGGTAACTCGAGTAAACTACTGATATCATCAGTCTAGTCCTTTATTTAGACGACTGTAGATGTTTATTGAGATGACTAATCGTTTAAACGTTTGTCCACTGCCCACACTGTAATCGGTACTATTTGACATATAAAAATAAATTTTTGTGTGCAAACCACATTGTGTTTTAAATCTATTGTAATAGGGCGCATATTTCTCTCACAGTTTTCTCGTTATCACATTCGATAAATCATAAAGCTCTTTATAGCAGTAATATGTTGGCTACTATTTTTACTGGTATTGGTGTTGAATGATATTTTCATTTTCATTCATTAATGATGTGAAATGTTGACCTGAATCTTAATGATTTATATATAAATGTCTAAATATATTGCGAGATTTTGAATATAATGTGGGAAATAAATGTGTAGTTATTTCAAACAACTGCTTATAACGTACAAGGATGATTGAGTTTACATTTATATTATACTTAGATGTTTTTTGATCTATACCACAAGGTTATCCATTGTGCTGTAACGAAGAGTTTTAGACTAACGAAGAGTCTATTGTAATGGTTTTTATCATCATCACTGTTGAGAAAATCTTTGAAAGATTTTCTTGTCCGGTTTCCGTCACAAATAAAACGTACATTTCCTTCAGCGTGAACCCTTGAGGTGCCTTATCGATTTACGTTATAAAGGATGCCGCCATAAGAGGATTCCTTCCCTAATTGGAGTCAGCGAAATCAGAAATATACTCTGAATTCTTTATCGCACAACAACAAATACAATGTATACTACCGAAGTATTTGTTTGTGTGTTTGGTTGACTGCGATAATCTTCGGAAGTACTGGACCGATTTTGAAAATTCTTTCACAAATAGGAAGCTACATTACTCTTGAGTGCTATAAGCTACTTTTGTCCTGGGAAAATATTTTTATCCCAGAAAAACTTTCTCACGCATGCGGAGCTGCGAGCAAATACTAGTAATATGTATTTATTCTGAGTTTATTATCCGGCTGCCTTTCATTTCTATTACACTTGTAGACATTTTATTATATTGATTTTATATCATACTTGTGCGAGGTATGTACTCATGATCGCACTATAATAACGTATGATAATTGTTTGTTTCAGGAGTGGCTAACGAGTAAATATCAACGTTCACGAATGAAGACTCAAGTGCTCAGGCGCTGAAAACTGATAAACAGTCGCTATTAAGCGCGTCATAATACTTCACTTTACCTATTAGTTGAATCAAGCAGTCATTCGGGATTGCGTACCGCAACGCACTAAAGCTGCGTCGTAGTCGATATCGATATCGATACCGCGTCGCGCCGCGTCCGGTACCTCCCCTGTCGCTGCAACAGTCGGTGCTCGCCAGAGTCACGTGACTCGGCCGGCACGCCCCGCCACAGCCGTGGATAACCTCGGCCAAAGTCCCCTCCCGGTGAAGAGGCTGCACGAAGCGCTTCAGAGTGCGCAAGTGAAGCGCCAGCGGCTCTCCCCTCCATATCCCGCACCTCCCGCCTCCCTCCACCCGATCCACCAGCTCGCCGTGCACCAACACATCAAAGTGCAGCAAAGTATAGTGCAACAGAGCATCGTGCAGCAACACCAGTTGAACCTGGCCCATCAGTCGTTACAAAACCTGCAGGCGCAACAGAGTCTGCAGGCCCAGCAGAGCCTTCAGGCGGCGCAGAGTCTCCAGGTGGCGCAAAGCCTCCAGGCGGCGCAAAGTCTGCAAGCAGCGCAGGGCCTCCAGGCGGCGCAGAGCCCCACGGCTACAGGCGGCGCAGGCGCGCAGCAGGCGGCAGGAGCGACACAAGGCGCGCTGGTGCCGCCGCAGCAGCCTTCGCCGCGGGCCGGATCCCCACAACACAAGAACATGGAGCTGGCGCTCTGTCAAAGCATGGACTCCGTCAACACCGCCACTACTGAGGAAGAGGTCAGTACACTACTCCTATTATTTTTTACCACATAGCCATTACGCGAGCCTTTCAATTTAGGTAGGTAATCGTTATTAATTATTACGACATTTCAACCTCCAATCCGGACCCCTTCTATTTACATGCGTCCACCCATAAATTAACAATAGAACTAGAAATTGGAATTCCCCTTTCGAACAGGTCTTAATGTATCGCTTTAGCTATTTGTCATTGTACAACTGTGAAATAATACCGAAGAGGTGCGACTCTGAAACCGCTACAATGGGGAAAACGTTCGGATATACAATAAGCATTCGCTAACACAATAAAAGGAAATTTTCCTCGCGACGAAGACATCTAGGAATCGAAAGATTATACGGCACTTCCTTGATATTCGATTTTAGTTCTTATGTCGTATACTTTAAGGCCGGTTTATAAATGTTCTTGTATCCATGTGTCAAAGGCAACACTATAGGGCACGTGGCGCCATGTCACTTCCGGTCGGAATCTCATGTTGTTTTCTGCACACGTAGTGATTTTCGAATTTACTTTCCTAAATAAATTATAGTGTGTCGCGCCGGTCGAAGTTTCAACATAGTGTTGACTGTTGTACAAACAAAATTGAACTCAACATTAAAAAAAAAAACAATCTATACACGCATAAACTGCATCATTAAAGTTTCGTGCAAAACAGTGAAATTGAAAATCCAACCGAGAACAATCCGGACGTTGTCTAAACCAGAGCATCGCATCGACCTAAAAAACAAAGTAACAACCCTAAAGAAAAAGCGATAAAATCCTTAACGCAAACTACGAGGAGGCGACGAGAAGTGGGCAGCGGTTGTGTTAGTCGAGACAAATAGAGTAGACGTCGGTTCAGCGCTTTCAGTCCCTCTCGTCCACGGACAGCTTTATAAATAGCTTGTTTTCTTTATACATTATTCCATTCCTTTTTTTACACAGTTTGTGGCCTGAACAATTATAAAGTTCTTTATTACGTTTTTCATATTATAACAACACGCTACGGCAGACATGCAAACATGCATTAAAAATCTATTAGTACATATAAGAATCACCAATCAATTAATATATGACTACGTAGATATTGTGATGGCTAAAATTTAAGAATGAAACTTCATACTTTTCTCATGAAAGGCTAGGTACATATTAATCAAAGTATCATGGTTTGACGCCTTTAAACTTCTTTCCTCCCTTTTGACAATAGCAGCTTAATTCGGCAATAAGAGCAACGAAACATTGTTGAGGTTAGTGCATCTGTTATTGCGTCTAGTGTTCATGGCATACGATTGTTTGGTAAGTTAATGTTGATTTCCCTCCTCTCTTTGATGTGTACTCATTCAGTGGGCTCGAGGGGCGTTTATAGACAAGGTCCTTTGCTCACATAGCGTGGGTGCATCCATTCATGCGAACATTGCTTGTCCACTTACCACGGCCGCAAGTGTATATGTCATATTATATTCAATGGCGAATAACATAATCGTACTTGCTAGCATTGAGGCACGGTTCGTGTTTACTTTTTATCAATGTGTTTCGATGAATGACGATAGATATATATATCTTAGGTAAGTACTAAGTACGTATATTTGTGAATGACGATGGTACATCTAACCTAGGCGTAATAAATATTGTAGTTAATTATATAAAAACATTATAAATTTGCGTTTAATATCACAAATATCAATAACAATTATTTGATTATTATTAGTGCACCCACTTTTCGCTGTGCGTATTCCGTCCCATGATGTGATAGGGGGCGAGTCTATCGCCATATCGGGTACACATTCCAGACTCCGGGCTGATACTGAATAGAAAAATCGAATATCACTTTGCCTGACCCGGGATCGAACCAAAACGGAGACCTCAGCATTGCAGTCGTTCCGTAATATATCTACGCCACCGAGGAAGTACCAATTTAGTTGCAACCATCTAAAATACATATTCATCATCATCAGTCACATGACTTCCGCTGCTGAACATAGGCCTCCCCAAAAGATTTCCAGATAATCAATATTACAATGTTTTATTTAGTACAAGAATTTTAAACGAATAAATAATTCATACGTTTCGTTTGTATGAAAACAAAATGTGATCTCTTTTGTATTTTTCTGTAATTCGATATTCAGGATAAGAAGTAAACAAAGTTGTATCAGACAAAGCGAAGGAGCGCAACAAAAATATGTTCCCATGTAAATATTTACTTTTAACTTAAAGAAGTCCAAGTTTAGTCCAGCAACATTCTTACGAAATGTAAAATAACAATAATAACCACTTTAATCTATACTAATATTATAAAGCTGAAGAGTTTGTTTGTTTGTTTGAACGCGCTAATCTCAGGAACTACTGGTTCGAATTGAAAAATTATTTTTGTGTTGAATAGACCATTTATCGAGGAAGGCTTTAGGCTATATAACATCACGATGCAACTATTAGGAGTGAAGAAATAATGGAAAATATGAAAAAAACGGGGAATATTATTCATCCTTGAGGGCTTCCATTGCGTGCACTGCGAAAACGGTTCAAGATACCAAAAATATATGTATGAAAGAATTATTCCTCTTGAAATGATCTAAAAAAATTTCCGCGGCAGTATATGTCTATCTTTTAAGATTGACTCACTAGAACCGTTTTTATGGTAATCAAATTTGGTCGAAATTAATAATATTATAAATGCGAAAGTAACTCTGTCTGTCGCGCTTTCACTCCAAAACTACGGAACCGATTTGAATGAAATTTGGTACACAGATATTTTAGAGCCTGAAAAAGGACATAGACTACTTTTTATCCCCGTGAAATATAAAACGGGACTTTTATCCCGGAAAAACTCTTTCACGTGGGCGGAGCCGCTGGCAAAAGCTAGTTACATTATACTAGCGGCCCCGACAGACATTGTCCTGCCCTAAAGAGGAAATAAAATCCTAGAACCCGAGTACAGCGCTACCTACCGGATAGAATTGTAATCATAACCATTCTCGAATCCTCTTGGAGACACACAAAAAAATTTCATTAAAATCGGTCCAGCCGTTTTTCCGCGCAATTTCCTTATTTTTTTTTCTTTCATAAGAACCTTCTCCTGACAATAATAAACACATCAAAAAAAAGAAATAACGAAATCAGTCCAGCCGTTCACACGTGATGCCGTGACCAAGGAAAATAGGGATTCATTTTTATATAATAGAAGATTATATGGTACCTATCTATTTTTTAAACTTATTGATGTGTACCTATATTAATTATACTTATTATTAACCCCCGACAAAAAAGAGGGGAGATATAAGTTTAGGGTGTGTATCTGTGTATTTGTATGTCTGTCTGTGGTATCGTAGCTTTCAAACGTATGGACCGCCCCCTCAGGCAATTCTTGTGCGCTGGGTCTTCACACTAGATGCACGCCCATGCATGGGGGGAGATTTGTCGCGGGCTGTGGCACACAGTTCAGTGTGTGTACCTCTTGGTTGTATAACACATTCGAGGCCTTTGAGGGTTCCGCGAACATTCCTGACACCTTCTCTTCCGCCCATCCTGGGAACCTTCCTCCCTTCCACCACTTTCCCTTCCACTTTCCTTTTCCGCTCCTTTCTAGGCCCCTGCAGAGTACACTTGAAACACTATCAGAGTACACGACTAAACAGAGAATAAAAAATTTTATTTACCACATACCTAACCCTCCCCTCTCCCACTCCCTCTCCAAGCCCCTGCGGTCGCTAAGCCGCGGGATTCACTGTATACCGTTAGCAGGTCTCCCCGGTGTTGACCGCAGGGTCTACAAAAAAAAAAAAAAAAACGTATGGACCGATTTGGACGCGGTTTTTTTTGTTTGAAAGCTGATGTGACTGCGATGGTTCTTAGCTATAATTTATGAAGATCTGTTCAGACGTTTGAAGATTATCAGCTCATTTCCAACTTAAAAAGTCCGAATGATTTTAAATTTGGTGTACTGTGACTTTGGAAATATTTTTAAACATGAGCTGATGCTGCGGCATCAAGTAATCTGCGGGATACCCAACTCCTTAGCAACTTATAGCAGATATAGTGTGTTTGGGCTCATAAGGATGGGCTCAACGAGTAGGTGATAGATAGTTGATTATCAAAACCCCATGATGGAGAATAAAGTAATTTAAAAAGTTTGAAATAAAAATTAAATTAAACTGTAAATAACCCCCGACACAAAAAATCTCTAAAAAGTCAAATAATAATACTGTCTTTGTCGTTTAAGTACCTACTAATATTTTGGACCCAAGCGTCGTCGCGTCGGGGGACCGCTAAAGAAGTATTTTCACCTCCCTGGTCCGGAGTTCGGTCCCCCGACGTGAGGACGACGAGGACGCTTGGGTCCAAAATATTAGTAGGTACTTAAACGACAAACACTATTATTATTTGACTTTTTAGAGATTTTTTGTGTCGGGGGTTATTTAAATTTTAATTTAATTTTTATGTATTATTGTTTGTGTATTTCTCGTGTATTTATGTATACCATTAATGCACCTACCATGATTATCTCAGCAACACCTTAAGGTTGACTGGTAGAGAATGCTTACGGCATTAAGTCCTCCTGTACATTAGTGTATAAAGTGCAATATAAATAGATAAATAATACAATAGTTCCAGTAATTGCAGCGTAGTTGCTAAGTTATTCTACGAAGACAGGCTTGTAATTGGTAATGTATTGCGTAAAAGTTTTTCCGAGTTGTGAAGTCTCGTTTTTGTCAATATGTCGCGCTTTGTTTACTTTTAACGAAGACAGATGAATAGCAAATTTATGTGGGTGTATAGTGAGAATTTTTTGTATTTTTAATTTATGGAACGAATCTGAACTTGCCTGTTTTCGTTGTGCATTGTATTTCTGGACTACGGTTTCCCTTTTATAACCAAATAGAAAACATGACAGTTAAATGAAATATAGCCGTTAAAAGAAATATAAAACATATTTTGTCACATTTGAGTAATTAAACCGGCGAAAAACGGAAGAAATCTTTGGAAACGATTACTCTTCCTTACTTAGGGCGCTTAGATGTTATCTCCCCGATTGTAATTTATAACCGTTGCTGGAATTCGATCAATATTTCATGTTACATGTTTAACACAATCTCAATCCTCTATCTGTGTCGTTTCACGTAATCTCGGGCCGCTTCTCGGTTGCCGGTTTGTCTGCGAGACGAGTACAATATAGGGTTGCTACGTATTCAATAAAAACACGTATATTGATATTGGCAGTATATTGCAGTCAACCCAGTTGAGATACTTGTAACTCAAGGTGCTGGATGGTCTTTCTACTGTTTATGGGTGGTCGTATCGCTTACCATCAGGCGAACGGCATGCTCGTCTCGTCATTCGATGCAATAAAAAAAAAAAAATACTCTTAGTTCATAGTTGGTTGCTCTTTTTACAGCAACTGTAAAATATAATGGTCATACGTGTTTTTTAATGATTTACTTTGAGTAGTATTATTTTTTTGCTTACTTTGTAACAGTGTAGCATGCGCTGCAGAAGGTATCTAGTGGCAGAGTTGTTGGAAAGAAAAATAAATCCATCGCCAAAAATTGGCAACTTTGAATACTATATTAGTGTATAATATTACTCTGATCAGTAAAAACAATTTAATCATCGTATATTTGTGTCAATAAATGTAGAAAATGAAGGTAAAGTTCCAAAAGCACTATTTATTTTCTAAGTACTGTGTATTTTCTATTAAAATGTAGTCATGCAATGCAATGAAGTTTAATCAGCCCTGTATTATATACTGTCCACTGCTGAACACGGGTCTCTTCTACTATTGAGAGGGGTTAGGCCTTAGTCCACCACGCTGAATGTAGTCATACAATTTATTAATGCTATCGGTGTTTACGATTTGGTTCTGTAACAAGCATAGTCGAGATACAGGTGAATGTTTTCCCAAGATGGTTATAGTGAAGCTAAAATCAAATAAGCGTTGCTATCTGTGCTTTAGCAGGTCCATCATTGTTTTTGAAATACGATTGACACTTTACTGTGTATTCGTAAATTACTTTTTATTAATACTTTTTAAAGCGTTTGAATAGTGTTGAATATTTGTGTGTAAAATATTCAAACAATATGCCACTTGATGATTTTTAAAAAGGAACAATCTATTTTAGCAAGAAAACATGTGAATAACATGATAAATTACTGCATGTAACCTGTATTTACCGAAGTACGTGATACATAATAAAATTACTATAATATAACTCCAAAAACTAGTTTGGTCCAGTTACGCATATTTTTATCAGTTATTGTAGCGGCAACCATAAACGAGTGGCGGACTGGCGACAGCGCTGGGGGCGACGGCGCCGTCGGGTCTACCCTCGTCCATGGCTGTCTATGTTTGTTTCACGTTCTTGATTATATATTTCAACTAATTGCTTTATTGATTATTTTGGACTGTAAACCGTTTATGACGGAAAATTCAAATGTCGAAAATGGAATTAACCCGGTTTGAGTTATAATTTTATCGTGTATATTTATTTATTTTGTAATTTACATTACATTTTAGAAATGTGTAAAAAGTTAAATACTTTTTAAACTTTTGAAGCTGGGCTGTGGTCCTTTGGTATTTTTTTAATAGGTAATTTTAATCCTCGAATTTACCAACTTCTCTTTATCATTTTCACCGACTACAAGTTATGCTTTAGTAAGAAATTTTATCCGGGAAATAGGTGTACCAAATAAAATAGTAAAATAAAAGTGTGCAAGAATGTTGGAAAGTCGAATGTCACTCATAAGCCTGATTGATGCATATTGATTGTGCGTGCGTCGTGCCGGGTTGCGCGACCGGTCGGCCGACGGCTTTGCGGATCGGTTACGCGAATCGGGTAATGGTCCGAGCAGACAACACCGCTACGGCTTCCTGAAACCTGTAACTACTTTTGTTTCAGAGTTCGTTCACATTTTGTCTGCAGAAGTTTTTCAGATAACTTTGTCGAGCCTGTTTTTAGAGCAACATGTGATTTGTATGGCTTTAAAACGGAGCTTTACAAATATTTCACTAAAATTCGGTGTGCTTTTTAGGAAAAGTTTCGCTTTTGTGTTTGATTTTGGATTGTAATAATATATACTGTTAGGGCAAAAATATTTTTTGTGCTGGTATTAATCACATGATCTACAATTTTTGCTATAAAAGTATAGAACGTTTGACAGTTCGAGTCAGTTTGTCATTGCCTTCGTGCCGGTCGTTCGCTTGGTGATATTTTTTGTGAAAGTATTTCTGTAAAGTCAGTGGTACATATTTTTATTTAAATCAAAACCGTTGCAGTTCCTAATAATACAAAAAAAGCGGTGATAGCCTAGTTGGGAGTGGAATAGACTGCCGAGACGAATGCCCGCAGGTTCAAAACCCAAGGGCACACACACCTCTGACTTTTTTAAAAAGTGATGTGTGTATTCTGTGTTTATTATCGCTCGCTTTACCGGTGAAGGGAAATATCGTGAGGAAACCTGCATACCTGAGGAGTTCTCTGAATTTCGAATGTATGTGAAGTCTGCCAAACCGCACTAGACCAGCGTGGTGGACCAAGGCCTCAACCCTCTCAGTTGTAGAGGAGGCCCGTGCTCAGCAGTGGGCAGTATTATAATACAGGGCTAGTATGGTATGGTATGGTAATATGTACAAAGTAACGAAATTCGAAATAAACACTTAAAACTTAACGATGAAATATTATTTCGGTAGATATTTAGGTGCAGTGATCCATCCGGAAACATTATCATAAAATTGCAAAAAAATATCTTTACACATTCCTGCAATATGCAGAAATTAGTATAGCTTTTCGCCAAGATAATAGCAAGCGCATGTCGAGAATTAGCGTGGTTAATGGCCAAAGAGCATTCATAATGCGAACAGACGTGCGACGGATGCGCCCAGGAATCGAGTTAAGCCGGCCTCCCATGAGGCGCGCCACTCGTCTCAACCTTAGCGGATCCACTGTGCGACAACAACCAGAAAACCGCCATTAAAAAAAATCTTGCGGCTTGTATTTTTTTTTCGAATTTTAATGAAAGTTCTTTAGTTTAAATTCTATTAGATAGTGTATTTTTTATTATTCTTGATATATTTTTGTTCATCACCGCTACTAGGTTCATTTAAAATATATACTGCCTAGTGTACGTATTGTTAATTTAACAATCAGGGCAAATTTATAAAGTTTTGAATAATATATTGAAACAGTGCCAATATACGATTAATACTGTAGAAAGTTTAGTAACTCTCAGCATAATCTGTACATTTTCAAGCATTCTCAGTTTTGTCAGAATAGTCTCGTAGCTCATATCTACTTACTACTAGAAATCGATTTAAAACATTCGTTTGTAGACCCATAATAAATCTACATCGTGACTATCGAAAAGTAATAATTTATCCAATCAGCTATCTATTAAATAGGTGTCGTAAAAATATGAAGTCCCTACGAACAATGGTTTTAATTCGGTGTCATAAAAATAAGGAGCCGGCTGATTTATCGCTCAAAAGTCTGTTGGATTTTTGTGAATGTATAATTTGAGGGAATGATAATTATGCCAACCAGTAGCGTTTATATTGATTATTCAATTAAGGCAAGTATAAATTCAAAATGATATTGTGTTTTTAAGTGAAAATATTACATTATTTTTATACGTAATAATATAAATGCACTTTTTATATTTGCTTTTGTCGACCAAAACGTATTCTTTACAACTCTTCTGGAATCACTTGTTTTTAACATTTAATACAAATTACAAAGTGCAGTATAGGAATTTTCTCGAGAGCTACTTGAAATTTACAAACAAATTATAATTATATTAAATTAAAAACATCTCAACGTCTCCAAACGAATAGAAATAAGAGAAAAAGTAGCTGAAAATTTCACACTGAGGATATCACTTTTGTTCTGGGAAAGCCTTTAAGTATCTGCCAATAATACGTAGATCGGACGAAATCTCCATGGAAGCTGAGGAGAAAATTATTACCTCGCTCGAGTTCAATGGCTGGGACATTCTCTCTGCGGAACGATTTTAAGAGAAGAATTTCCGCCGAGTGGAATATAGACACCTCGGCCATTTCAACAGTTTGTCCACCTAATTTGTTCGTCGGCGCTCCGCTGCAAAAACAAATAGCTCCTGCATTCCCCCTTACGGAATGATAAAGACGGATATATTCCGACCAAGTGGAGGGAAAAAGGAACGATAGTTTCCATGGTCCGCGTTTACGGATCGCTTGAATGAGCGATTGGTGTTTACGCTGGAGCTTTTGTCTAGTTTCATCTGAGTCTTGTTTGTCGGCCCGCTGCGAGGAGGTTCCCTTTGTCCATTAACGGAGTAATAATTAATCGAGCTTTATCTAATGTTCCTCGGTTTGAGTTGCTCGCTGGGAAACTTTTAATTGAATTTGTTGGTCGATTTTGGCTTTTTGACGGCACCGTGTTACGGCTTTAAAACGATTTTTAGGTAACGCTTACGGAAAGTTTTCTCTTACAATATTACCTGCTTGTGTAACTTCGGCATTGGGTTAAAGCTATATATTATTTTAAATGTTAACAGAAAGTGAGCGTGAGGTGCAATTGACATTTTGATGTTTGATTGCTTGTTTCCAGCGCGTATAATCACGTATGACATAAGTCAAATTAAATGTTTACAATTACAACTTCATTAACATGGTTGAAACCAATTATCGGTATCCAGTATTGTGAGAGGTCATTGTGATGTGAAGTGTGCTTACACACGGCTTATAAATCGCACAACACACCATTATGACATCGAGTTTAGGCGAGTGCACTAGACTGGACACGCAAACAGAGACGTTGCACATCGAATAACTGTTTTCCAATGCACTGAGCACCCCTCTATCGCTTTGCACCTCGGATTACCGGCAATCGCCATCCCAGCAAATAGAATAAAAAAATCTCGTTTGATGTTTTAAAGTGCAAAAAGGAGGCTTAAAACGAAAGAGTTAATTATCCACGTAGTTCGATGAGTCCGCTTTTTATTAGTCATTTTAACGCTTTCCCTTTAGTGCCGTTCGTAAGCTTTTTGTAAGAAACGCCACAATACATTCAGTATAATAGCTAATGGAGGTATTCTCGTCTTAAATTAAAATGTTTATGTCATGTACAAAGCAGTGCTTCCAGGCGACCTGGACGATTATTTTTAATGTCATGCTTAGATACATGTGGTCCTTTTGAACCTCTCAGTTGTTATGGATTGTTTATTACAAATGCTTTTCTCTTGTTTTACTAAGACTTAGGCTTACGTCGCAGGATAATGAGCACAATTTAGTGTTGCTCATTCCCAATTCAGAGTTTCAAATGGTGCTATTACCATTATTGTATTGCCTATTTAATCGTGTGACTTAGTCACTTGATTGTTATATCGTACACCCACGGCTGGCCCGTATGAACACTAAATAAATTTTGGTGTCGCCATTTTTAAAAAAGAAAGAACAGCAAAGCGTTTTGGTTTAAAAATGTTGATTCCCTTGTTCACAAATTCGGTTTATATTTGTTAGTATATGCCCAGATACCTTTCATGTCCGGTACATAGTAAGATGTCACTTATAACACACACTGTTTCATTAGCTAGCGATGGTTTTCGCCCAGTAGCGTATAGCGCTACAACCAAGTAAGATCTTATAATATTGAATAACCTGCATACTCGTTCCCGCCGGAATACCGGTAATGCACGAGATATACTTTTTCTTCGTGGTTATTTACGATCCATGATCACTGTAGCTGTAGGTACTAAGCACTTAATGGGAGTGAAGTAATTAAGAGTCGCACTAGTATGTATTTATTGTGCATTGTGCAAGCAACTTGGCTACCGTCCAAAATGGACGTATTCTAAAGCTTTATGAATCCTGGCGATGTATTAATCCTGCCGTATTGTTATGCAGAGTTTGACAAATTACATCATTCGCTGGAAAAGAGTGCAATAATATACGAGATGTAATGTTGCGCGGCTCGTGCGGCACAATGTACGAAACCGAACGAACCGTAGAAGTATAATCTCGGATGCAAGACGAAAATCGACGCCGCTATTGTGAGCAGAAAATCGAACTGCGATGTCGCAAGACGAAAGGCTCTTTGTGCGCAATCAATGGCCCCTCGATTGCTGATAACTTTCTTTGCTCTGGGGAAGTTTAAGTTTAGAACTACTGACGGGAAATATATTTTAAGACTCATTTAATTTGCTTATTTGATGTTAGCGGTGTCTTGATTGATGCGCGGAATCCGGTTTTAAGGATTGACAGTTATAAATGTAGCCCCGTATGAGTGAAAGTACATTATGTAAATCGTAACGTAATAAATCTTGAATGATAATTTCAATTTTGATTGCATTGAAATTTCATAACTTAGCCTAGATTCATTCGTCTTCGAGTTTATGTGGCCGAAACTGAGAGATCAAAACATCTTTGTTTTATACCGATTAGGTTATTACTTTTATTTTTGCTTGCATGTCATCAAATCATCTCAGGAATATAAGAGTTTGTAAAAATAGTGTTGCTTGCAATCTGCAACTGATAAACCTGCTTAACCTGCAACACAGGCGTGAATATAGAAGTCTCTAATTGACGGAGGCAGTAACAAATACGATTTCGAGTCCCGCCATCCGGCGCCATCCACACCAAAGCCCAACAGACATGTAGCATTAACACAGGCAATAATTCACAATCTCTTTGTTACTGCACAAATTAAGTTCTTGCCTGGTTGCGGTCACGTACGGGGTCGCCTTGTTTGAAATACGAAGGAGCTCATCGGTCTGGCTCGTTAAGCGTCGGAGCGTGCTTTTATTACATCGGAGCGTGCGCCGCGGACGCGCGGCACTTGAATATTAAACCAGCGGGTCATGCATATTGTCCCGCGTCGATGATAACTGAGCGCTATGCCTGTGCGGTGAGCGCGGTGGGCTACATGCCTCTAATGCTTTTATACGAGAAGTGCTGACAGAATATCTTGGTGTGGACTGATAGTTTAGTTTTTCCGCATTTGTGTTGAGGAAAATTGTGTTTTTTGTTAATTAAAGCTTTGGTGGTCAGGTCTGGTGGTCAATATCGATACTATTTTTCAAAATGTAAATTGAAGATTTATTGGCATTCTAACAGTAGGTATGTACTAATATTAAAAAGAGGTAGAATTGGTAGAGATTTGTCGGTTTTATTATACTCTCCGTCTCTTCTGAACCGAACTTAAAAATGTATTGAAATGAAACTTTATTTGAAGAGTTTTGATTGGTGTAATTTCGGGAAAGAATAATTCGAGCGGACTCGCGAGAGAATTAAGATATGTGACAACTGACATATATCAATAATGTTTGCCGTCAGGATTGAAACCGACAAAGTAATAACGCAGGCGCACCTGCGATGTAAATGGAAACTTAGTAGTCTCCGAATACCCGAATTCTGAACTATGCGTATTGCGACGTAGGAGTGAAGTCGTGTGACAAGTAGAGCCCCGTATGCGAGTCCTTTGCTCTAGCTAAGTGTTTGGCACTGAACACTGTTACAGAAGATCTATCTTCTGATACGCTGTCACCAAGCAACAGTGTTCACTATTTGACTAAATGAAGGTCACTTTAGTTTACAGTTAGTATAATTCCTGGCTATTATCACACTCGATAAATTTGTGCATCAGAAGAATATAGTTAGAGTACGATAAAAATGTGCAGTGTAATGCCCTGTAGATATTACCTTATGCGATCAAGATCTAAGGACAATATGACGCGTCGTAAAAGGAAAATCAAGGGCAGTTGTTCAAAGATACGTCACGCGCACACAACGTGTTTGTAAACAAATGTGACGTGAATTTATGACTTACGTGTCACGATTTAGATGCCAGGATTGACAGTTGAGATGTTCAGTTAGAGGATGAGTGGATGATATGTACAGTCAGCCACATAACTAGCGAAATAAATTCATCATTTTAAATCGCCTATGTTTAATTGAAAAAAAAAACTTTGTGTGTAGTAAATCCCTTTTACGTGTGTACGAACACAAAAGTATATAGGCGATTTGAAGTTTTGAATATTGTGTGCAGCTACTTATGTGGCTAACTGTACATAAGGATTTTATGCATAGTTCTTCTTCTTTTAAATTATGGCTTCCACCGATTATCTATCGGTGATTTCGCCAATGTCAAGTAATAATAGCAGATACAAAACTATAAATATAAATTCTTAGAAATAAAAAGTAGTCGCCATGTCGAAAAACAAAAAATCCTATGCATAGTTAAAATATTTAGAGTTTTGGCGGGAACATGGAAGTGTCATGAGGTGCTCTTGTTTTTATTCATTATTTTGGTGATACTTAGTGTTATATGTTGGTATATTGTCCAATATATTTCTATTAAAGGGCTCAAATGAAGTGAATTGAAATAACAGTGCTAATCAAGTGCTTTTTTTGTTGTCGCCAAAACTTCTCGACAAAGTCTTGGTAAGGTAGCCACTGCTTTACTTTGACATAGTAGTTAGTACTGAGTATAACAAAGAAACAATGCAACTGCAACTTATACTTAAAAAAATGTCTTACCTAAAACTTTGACACTGGCAGATGCGCAAACCGCGCCTTGCCAAAGAGAAAAAAAAATATTATGTGATTCATACCAATTGAGAAAAGAAAGCATATTAGGGCCATAAAATTTTCCGCTCTGCGCAGTTAGTATGAAGGCTCCCATCCTATAATATCTTAAACATTTTACTTAGCCTATGCTTTTACGCAAAGGTTTAAATCAAACATCAATTGATCAAAAACAATAATAAATGCTTGATTTTCGGTATCAGTAATACTGTTATTGTTAAACACTCAACTCTGATCACTTACTCTCCAAACACCTCTTGTTAGTTTACTCTTCACCTTTCTATGGAGTGGGCTACAAGTTTTTGTGAATGATAATCGCCGTCAAGTACTGTTGTATATTTATATAAGATGCCTTTGGAATGGAAATGAATAGTGGAATAGCCAGTTCTGAATGACTCACGTTAAAAGTAAATATTACAGTTCTAGATACGACTAATGTTGAAAACTATTATTTTTAAATATTAATTATACCTTCATATGCCTCGCTGGCGTAGTTGTATTACGTAACAACTGCAATGTTGAGGTCTCTGGTTCGATCCCCGGTCGGGCAATGTGATATTGGATTTTTGTGATCAGTAGCAACGTAGAGTCAGGAATTTATGCCCGAAATGGCAATTGGCTCGTCCCCTATCACATCATGGGACGAAATACGCACGGCAAAGAGTGGGTGCACTAGTTCCGCCTCTCCTAACCCCTTCGGGGATAAAAGGCGTGAGTATGTGCGTTGTAATATGTTAAACTTCAAGATTATTTTATTAGGGCTAGAGTACCCCTTTGGATTTGGATTTGGAATCAAGCTGATTTCTAAGTGAAAAAATAAATTACCCGTTCGAAACTCGGTATCTCAGCACACATTAAGCAACCATTCTGGGTTGCTGCCTCAGATTGTTGGCAGCTGGTATGCTTAACTGAAGAAATCTAATGCAAAACAAGTACTAAACTGCACTTGTATTAGCTTATAAATTTTGGCTTCAACATATCATTTATACAAATCGCTAAGCATTCAATTGTAATATTGTCGATGTACAACATTCAAATTGTTCATTTATGTACATGTACGTAAGCTTTCGATCGATATAGTTCGAAAGACATACATTACTTATTAGCATCAGTACCCACATATATATCTTAACGCCGTGTAGTTAAGACTGAGGCACTAAGTCCAATGTTGTCACAGCCCATATCGACTGAGCAGTTGCACACATAAATTTATTTGTTTATAGCACATGTTAAACGTTATTCATAACTGAGCGAATTTGTGCTAAATATTACTCCATTTATTATCTCCCTCGCCACTTTTAATCTGCGGGGCACATGCTTGACTACGGCTGACGACTCAATAAATAATAATTTGATGACTGTTTACATTATGTTTTTTTAACGTGTGTTCTAGAAATAATGTATAACAATATATAGACAGTTTGTTGCTACGGCATCTTGATTACTTTGCAACGTTAACATTTAATTCGATACATGAAACATTGTTTTCGTGTGTTAAAGTTCATCGTACTCTAGTAGTCTTTAGTACCTACAATTATAAAAAAAAATATAAAATTGAAAAGGTTTCTGTATTATACATTTCACGTGATATAAATGTCAATTTGATAACTCTAACCATTTGGAAAAGGGTGTTAGAGGACCCGTGTTGACAACTACTGGATTCAACAATTGTATTCCGGTTCGGTGTGTGCAAACTCAAGTTAGAATGAAAGGCAAACCCTTCATATTATAATACAGCCTTGCTTACAAATGAGAACTTTGAAACGTTACAATTATAATTTCAATAAACTACAACAAAATTATTTACAAAAATACTCCCGAGTGTAACCTCTCTGATCTTTCTTTTGTAGTAGAATATAAAAGCGTGTTCACAGCGTCTCCATTCATATGTAGTAGATCGCGTGTTAATTAATATCAAACGGCACATTCAAGGATGCTCCCTCACACCACTTCTTATATGTTATGTAATAGACTAGATGTAGATGCTCGCATTACACATATCGACGCAACAATTTGTTAAATTGAACCGACGATAAGTTGCGTTCTGTTTATAATTGTCTGCTCGTAATTTTATTGACGCAACACAATCGTGTGTCGCAATTAAAATGCTCAGTGCATCACATTTGATCAACTATTGATGGTACGAATGAGGTCACAACACCTATTGTGATTATTTATTGTTTAGATTGCATTCTGCTTCTTGCGTTACATAATTGTGGAACGGATGCGAAAATGTTGACTTTTGACACCAGTATAATGTAGTGCTTTAGTTCATCAATTATTGTGTCTAGTCCTGTCGTCATTTAAACTGTATTTGCACAATGTGTATGAGTTGTTTATGGTTTGTATGTGAATTTAGGGCATAATGATAAAAGAGTTTGGGCAACTGATAATATTATGATATTTGCAATGGAATCTGTTATGCTGCCTGATCTGTAGGCATAATCTAGTTGTGTATAAAATGATTAAAATTACAGTACAAAGCATAATTTAGGCGTGGCTTTGCGTCAACCCTAGTTTTGTCTGACGAAACTGGCGTTATTAATAAAACACAGAGATGTAATTAACCTTTGTCTCCCGACGTAATATAAGTTTCCATAATATGAGCTCCATACATTGCAACCACACTCCAATTATAGTTCTACTAATATAACATGTAGTGGTGTAAGTTTGTTTTGACTTTTGATTAGATAACCATCGTACTTAACCTCATCCTAGCTTGTACAATTATCAGAATCTGACATAATATTTTTATAACGGGCCAAGAGAACCACATATATTTTTATGTGTACTAAACTTGACGACAAAAGCTGTTTAATAATAATTTACAAGGCAATACTCATGCAAATGCCACGACGACCTTTTTTATTTCGCATTTTCCCATTTCATCCAAATTACCCGCGGCGGATTGTGGAGTAAAACCGTATTTTCTGAACAAGCCGCGGCGGACTTCGGATGCATTATTTAAGTGTATAATCCAAAATAAATTGCTAGATCAGAGGGTTCGGACGCTAATAATATTAATAATTCTAATCTATTGTGATTTACGGACGGGTCGGAGTTATAGGAGTGCAGAATCCTCGCGATGGTGCTTGCCTCACGTAGCTGGTACCTGTTCTCACTTGAATGCCGTGGTATACATTGTACATGTATTGTATAGCCAGTGCGCCAGTAATCCTGTTAATGTTATGCCTGTGCGTCGGTTCGGCGCGTGAGAAATTTGAGCCCGGATTTTATTATTAGATGACGTTGTAGGTTTATGACCTAGAGCTTTGCTCTCAATTTAAGTCGTTTGAAGCTATTCAAGATGTGTTTTATTAGCAAATGTTAGGTCTTTTAAGCAATATTATTTTTAAAATCTGACGTCAATTCTATCTTTATACGTTGTCAGTAAATAAAGTTTAATCCAGTCGAGTAAATGAAAAAATTGCAATATCCCTCGCACGAGACTTCTAGACAAATAATATTTGCTGACATAGTTTTCTTTACGAGGAAATCGTTTGCTTATTTACTTGTCGACTTCACAATATGTGCATGATATAAGAAAATGTTATAAATACAGAGTAACAATATATCTCGAACGTTTTGGAATTGATGTGTTGTATAGAATTGATGATGAACACAATTATGAGACAGCGCCGGAGACCGCTTCGAAAAAAGGAAGGATATGCCATTTATGGCGCTTAGCACAACTGATGACGACAAAGATTAGACAAATTTGGTGAGGTACACACACAAAATATTGGTGCCTCTTTTAATTATTATGTGCGGGCATGGTCTGAGGTAGCTGCTAAAGGAAGTATGATTTATGGGTGGGTAGCTAGCTGCCCATGTCCATATATATTGCAGTCGCTCAAAGCGGGAGCACACATTAATATTCGTAACGCATCTGGCAGTGCGCTTAGACGCCTTAATCCAAGAAGGACGCGATACATGCTTGAATGTAGCCGGGTTGTTTTGTTCGGACGGAATCCCGGTATTCGGTAACTTGAGTGAATGTTTATTAGGCGATAGACGAATGAACAAACACGGGTTCTATACATGTAACTTTTATAATAAATCCTAGTTTTCGTTGTGTTTGTGTGATTTTTTTATATTCTAATTTATTTATTTACTAGCTTTTGCTCGCGGATCCGCCCGCGTGAAATAGTTTTTCTATGATAAAAGTCCCATTTTCTAGGGTCTCAAACTATCTCCATACCCAAATTTCATCCACATCCGTTCAATAGTTTCAGAGATGTGCAGTAACAAACAAACAGAAAAGAATTATAAAAATTGTTGATTTGTTTTCCATTACTCTTCTTTAGTCACCCCTTTTCTTTTTGTCACAATTCTTTCAATGTACAGACACACCGGTTCTACTACGTTATTATACCTACGTATAGATTATTATTAATAGTACACAACATAGTTGGCATATTGATTTTGTTAAAATGCATTACTCGCTGTTTTTATTCAGAGGAAAAATTTATGCGTGTCTACAGTCAGCAGCATAAATACCTGTATAAAATCAAAATTTCAAATCGCCTATAATCGCTTTAAGTTATACTCAAAAAAAAAATCCTCGTATTAAGTAAAGCAAATGTCTTTTATTTTATGTTGGTGAAGAGAAAAAAAAGATTAGTAAGAACACAAAAGTATGTAGGCAATTTGAAATTTTGAATTTGTTCAGCTACTTATACTGGTGGGTGTACAAAACTAGATAGAGACATATTTTCTTTTTATGTGATCCAGATTGGTATGACGGAAACGTTGTATCAGTTATTGGTTGTGTAGAATAATGTAAACATTGAGTGGAAACATGAATGCCGCTGTGTGAGTTAGACTTGCTTTGGACCAAGAATATGTGGCAAATGTTTATTACGAACCATATGTTAGCAGTTAATTTTAGATACTTATGAGCCGAAATTGTTTATAACATGTATTACCAAAAAGTCATTGCGCAATTCGCGTGTTATAAAAATAACAATTTCACAAATGTTCCACGTTCAAAGCGGTAAAAAGAGTTTTGTGGATTTTATTCTCGAAATGGAACCGCGTTTATCATCCGGATGAGGGATACAGATCAAACATGATATTTTCGCGATCGCATCGGTGCGGCGTCGGTAAATCGCGGCGCTGTTTTTATGTGACACGACTCTATATAGAGCACTCGACTCTAATGTTTGTACCAGTGGTGATATTAAACGATGAGTTATCTTAATTCCTTGCTCAACTACTTATTACGTCATTTTGCTGTACTGAGTAATGTTTATGAAATACTATTACGATTTGGGTTTTATGAAATTTAGCAGATTTAAATGTTTTAGTTACAAAGTAGAAATAGACCATATTTATGACTTTGAAAGTAAGTTTTACTATTTCTAATCTTAATTTTCACTCAGTCTTCATTTTGGCTCAAATAATAAAATTTTGGTAACTTTCAATTACTACACACGTTTATGAAGGAGAAAAGAGATTCGTTTTGGCAACGTGACATTCAATGTTTACAGTGATAAATCGAATGTTAAATTGTGTTGATTAAAAAAAATAAAAAACAACAATACCACGCCATTTTACAATTGAAATAAATTCATCACTCCACCTAATCGCGCTACATTTTTCACACGTTGACCTCCAGCTGGATAACATTCAGTAAAAAGTCCCCCTCGTTTCGGGAAGTGTCGATTACCTGACCACCCTAACGTTAGTTGGCCGCGGACCAACGTTGTGTCGCGCGCTGCCCACTGCCCGCTCGGTTTTATTTTATGCCATCATCAGGACCTTTATTGGCCAAATTGCGAAGTACGGCTTAATTCGGCCTGAATTTCTTACGTTACGGTAATTACGGTCTCAATCTCGAATGTAATTGTAATTGTTATACATATATGTTTCTTTTATGTTTATTTGTATGGTTGGGTTTAAGTATGCGTAATTCGCTCTTATGTTTGGGTAATGACTTTATTGGTATAATTAGCGGAAAGCAGGGCAAATATGTATAGAGGAAAAGTATGTTTGTATATACGTATACACTCATGCCTTTTATCTCCGAAGGGGTAGGCAGAGACACAACTAGTGCACCCACTTTTCGCCATGCATATCCCGTCCCATGATGTGATAGGGGGCGAGTCTACCGTCATATCGGGCACAAATTCCACACTCCAGGCTGATATATCACTTTGCCGGACCTGGGGATTGAACCCAAGACCTGGACATTGCAGCCGTACCGTAATAAAACTACGCCACCAAGGCAGTCAATTATGTTTGTAAGATTGTATAATAGAGGTTGCTTTGGAACTTGATCCGATTCTCAAAATTCTATGTTATTTATTTCTTGCACGGACTTTTATTCTTCGAACTGATTTTAAAGCGACCGGCGTTGCGAGCGAAAGCTCATTGCTTTAAATTAAATAAATATATTTGTAGACGTTTTAGAGAGTATCACAATTAATATTTACCTTGTTATGGAAATAATGGGCACAATTTTTGGGTATTGTTTACCTCTACAAACGACAGAATGTAAAGTAAGACAAAAATAGTGGTTTTATTGCTGTCGACGGTTTCTTTGACTAAGGGTGGTATTAATAAATCAATCTCAAGTTTGAGTTACATCTCAAGTAGACATAATGTATTGAACTCTTCATACATTATGTCTACTTGAGATGTAACTCAAACTTGAGATTGATTTATTAATACCGCCCTTAATCTCTTGTTAAATAGAAGCTAATATAAATATTTTTCCCCGGATTATATATTTTAAAGCGCCGTGGACGTAATTTTGCGTTCATCTAGTAGTTAATAGGACATAGATGACGCTTTATTGCTTCCGTTTTCAATGTATCACTTGGCATATAATTTATCTCTTATTACGCGTTGCCACTCATCATCATAATGATCATCAGCCACGTACCGTCCAGTGCTGAACATAGGCCTCCTCTAAGGATTTTCAGACGGATAATTATTATAATGTGGCAAACTTGACATACTTGTGGTCACCATGTGGTGATATTTCATGAGCGGCGTAATTTGCGTGCTCTTACTACTCTTTGTTCTTTACTAATGTCTGCTACGACGCCTTCCTACTTGACCGCATACTTTCAATACCTTAACTCAAATCGTGAGAAAAATCTACGTTCTTCAAATAATCTTTTACTACTTTGTCCCTCTCACACCTCTGACTTCGTTCATTCTTCTTTTCCTGTCCAAAGTGTCCTTCTCTGGAATGCACTCCCCTTGGGAATAAGAACATCTACAAATCGTTATGCGTTCAAAAAGAAAGTTCGAGAACTACTGTCAGCAAAATTGGCGTGATTATCATCACTTATTTGGTATATATTGTATATAATTTATGTATATATTATTCATTATCTATTTATACGTATATTTATTAGTATTTTATTGTATTGTTTTATTAGTATTTTTCATTTTTATTTATAGGTTTATTCAGTAGGATGCATTCTTTGAAGACATTTGTTTCCTCAATCCTCACTTAATTTTCCATTATTGACGCACCTGCCCTCTTGTATCTCTGCACCACTTTAGGTTGACTGGTAGAGAATGCCTATGGCATTAAGTCCGCCTTTACTCCATGTAGGTATAAAGTGTAAATAAATAAATAAATATTTATAATAGTACTAGGTGTTGTTCGCGGTTTCGCCCAAATTAAGTGGCTTTCCCGCCACAAAGGTCGCTAACACATTAAGATGCTATCTACTTACAGAATCCCATTAAAAATTACCATTACTTCCCATGGGAGTATATTACCGGGATACAAAGTAGCCCATGTGTTAATCTAGGTGAATATTAGTGTATGTTAATCTACCCGTGTGCGGGTATTTCATCCTAATCCGTTCAGTACTTAGTTTCTGCGTGTGCTTCTAACAAACATACAAACATCCATACATTTTTCACAAACTTTCGCATTTGTAATACTCACGCATACTCACGCCTTTTACCTCCGAAGGGGTAGGCAGAGGCGCAACTAGTGGACACGCTTTTCGCCGGGCGTATTCCATCCCATGAGGAGATAGGCGGCGAGCCTATCGCCATATTGGGCACAAATTCCAGACCCCGGGCAGGTACTGAATAGAAAAATTCAATATCACTTTGCCCGACCCGCTAGTTAGCCCCTATGTCATAAAAAAAAGTACAAACTACGCCACCGAGGCATTTATAATATTAGTAAGAATGCCTGTGATGCATGCATCTCATATAAATTATAATTGTTCCATTTGTATCGCCCTGTGATATAATTAAGTATGCTGGGCCTTACTCCATGCTTCAGTTTTATCTCTTTGGAGAGTTCTAACCGAATCAGATCAAGATGAAATGGTGAATGTTACGTAAAACATGTATGTATTTTATACTTCGATCAAACTTCTTTAAATATCTTCAATAGAACACGTGTCTAAAATAAACATATTATTGAAAATCGTACATCTGTTCCAAAACAGGCACTGAGTCATTGCTTTAAGAGGTACGTTAATTCTGATTAACCTTGTCCGTATGATACAAAGTGAATTCTCCGTCAGACGAAAACAAATAGATGGACAAACATTGTCTACTTATATCTATTCTATGTTTTATTATTGGAATAGCAAACAGTTTCAAAATGAATATATTATCAATTTAAAACATTAATAATAATAGTTATATTATTATTACTACACTAGTCCATCAAACAAAACGTCGTCCAAAGACGTCATGCGTGTTAGTCATAGTACATAATAATAATATATTTATTCTGTATAATGCTATGTACTATTTTAATTATTTTATTATAGAGACATACCTACTCTAATATAATATGATAATGTTATGGCGCAACATAATATAATAAACATGTGAGATACACCTCGCCATTAGCGTAAAGGCAATTCTTTAATACATATTTTATTATATGACTGCCTCGGTGGCGTAGTTATATTATGGTACGACTGCAATGCTGAGGTCTCGGGTTCGTTTCCCGGGCCGGGCAAAGTGATATTGAATTTTTCTATTCAGTATCAGCTCGGAGTCTAGAATTTGTGCCCGATATGGCGATAGGCTCGCCCTCTATCACATCATGGGACGGAATAACGGCGAAAAGTAGGTGCACTAGTTGCGCCTCTGCCTTCGGAGATAAAAGGCGTGAATGTGTGTGAGTGTGTGTGTGTATAAACCTTATAATGAAATTTATCAATTTATTCAAAGTTTATGTGATAGGATTCCATCATGAGGCGTATAGGGCAACGCAGTCCGTCATTTATGCGACAGGGAACAAGGGCAAACAAGCAGCTGTAGTGTACGCGCTGCGTATGCGCTGATCTGTACAATACATATGACTTAAACATGAAAAATATTCTCAAAATGCAAATTTAAACATATCCGGGCAAAGAGTCGATGTAATCCGCCTCAGTTATCATTTTGCTTCAACCATCAACGATATAATTTACGTTCGGATTGAATGAGGTAGAATAGTAACGTAAATCTGAATACATAGGAACATGTTGCATGCGGGCGAGGGCTGGAGGTGCGGTGCGGTACGAGGAGGGCAGGGGGGGGGGATTATTATGTAAATTTGACCCCTCGTGTATTTTGTTGATAAAACTGTACAGTCAGGAGCATAAGTCGCTGAACTAATTCAAAACTTCAAATTGCTTACATACTTTTGTGTTTTAACTAATCTTTTTTTCTCTTCACAATAATAAAATGATATTTAGTTTATTTCAAACAAAGGAAAAAATATACAGACGATTTGTAATTTTGTTCAGATACTTATGCTCCTGACTGTACCTAAACAGGCCGCGTGTTGATGGATTGGGTGTTGCAGTGTTTGTAAGACTTCATTTCCTCGGAATACCTTTCAACATATTTATAGTTCGACAAAAAGCTTTGAATAAAACAAAAAGTTAAATTGACTCCGTTAACGACGGTAAGCGTTGAAGTCTTTGTAATCAATCACAAACTTTGTCATTAAAATCTTTATACGCATTAAATGTTCACGACACCTAACTTACAGTAAGGAGGCCCCATATTTTCTAAAAAAAAGTGACCAATTTCAATACTAAAACGTAAACAGAAATTCTATTTCAATATCGATTGTAACTATCTCCCATTGCCACTATAATATAGCCTTCTAACATTGCCTCATTTAACAGAATTCGCTAAACTTTAATTGAAAAGCCGCGTCGCTGGCAGCTCATTGCGTCTGTGTCCACTATGAGACTGAAATATCCCGCGCAGGGTAATCGAAACCGAATATGAGCGTATAATTGCTTATTTGCCTCATTTCAAATTCATTCGCGCATTGTTTCGGCCGCCACTGGCTAAATTTGCTTGGTAAAGGAGTTCACGGCTCTGTGACGACCGCCATGATGGAGAGCTATATATTACAATGCATCTTTTCTATGAGGATGTAGTAAAGTTAGTACATACATACATACATTATATACACTCACGCCTGTTATCCCCGAAGGGGTAGGCAGAGGCGCAACTAGTACACCCACTTTTCGCCATTATTCCGTCCCATGATGTGATAGGGGGCTAGCCTATCGCCATATCGGGCACAAATTCCAGACTCCGAGCTGATACTGAATAGTAAAACTCAATACCACTTTGCCCGACCCGGGGATCGAACCCGAGACCTCAGCTTTGCATTCGTACTGAAATACAACTACGCCACCGAGGCAGTCGTCACGTAAAGTTAGTAGTTACTACAATTGTTTGTAGGTAGACAATATACATTGATGCGACTGACCTATAATATCGTTAGTTGTTATCGTTTACATTGGAACTTCTCTAAGTACTTATTGCAAATGGACAACAAATTCCAATAGCGAGTCTTCTTACTATATTATTTAATATTATAAATGCGAAAGCTTGGACAAATGTTTGGAATTTGTTACAAGTAAGTTCAGAAACAACTATACGGATTTGGATAAAATTTGACTCATGGGTAGATCATGTCCTGTATTAACACATAGGCTACTTTTTATCCCGGCAATTTGTTCCCATGGGATATAATGGATATTTTTGATCTGGTTCTTTGAGTAGATGGCGCTGGGGTCGCACTGTGCTTTAGGGACTTTGGCAGCGTGAAAGGCATTTCACGCGGGCACCGCCGCGGGTAAAACCTAATGTTAATGTAAACGCGAAATATGTATCCTTGCGGTTTTTTCTTTATAACGTGTTCAGAAGTTGCTTATCGCTAGCGTATAATAATACTTACCTATTTTATTTTTCTTGCCAAATAATCTAAACAAAATAAATGTTTCTTGATGATAAACCAATTTCGATGATAATAATAATTTTATAGAATAATAAAGACTTAATATTACTTATTCTATTAAGCCTCTTATAACAATGTTACTGATATTTATTAACTCTGTTTCAGGTAAGCAAAACATGATTATTTGACGGTAAGCTCTAACTTATAATAATGTGTACAGTTCCATTAAAATGTATGCAGTTGGTCATTGGCAGAGGCGAGATCGAGACACTGCACGTTGTTTTTGCTGATGTAGTTGTGTTCATAAAGTTAACGCTCCCCACCAGGTCCACAGAATATTGTTTGTACTCAACACCGGCTCTATATCCAACATTATGTTTTACCAATAGCATACGCCATTAGCATGAGAGCATTTGAAATGAGAAAGCAACGTTCATTTATAAATGCGCAAGTACTCGGTTCACGTCAGCCCGTCTGTGATGATAATTATGAATCATGAATTAACATGCGTGTTTTAAAACTCGACTTGGTATTTTATGTAATGCTTTACAAGGATTTTGCAAGATTCAGGCTTTTATTTTTAAATTATTTTTTTAAGTTGCGTCTTGAGCTGTACTGTAACCGTAGACGGCTGTGGCCGCATGTGCCATTATATTCACTGAAATAATGTAAAATACAGTGTGCTTTCTGCATTAACTGAAAAGTTCATTTCTATAACAATAATACTTTACAAGTTTTCAATTCCGATGCAACATTCTTAACGCTCTAATAATTATCATGAGAACATTATACTTGATGTTATTACATACATAATATGCTGCTTAGAACGAATTTCATACATCTAATAAAATAATATTTGGCCATTGCCATTTCGTATCGGTGATTATGATTGTATTTAACTGCTGGTACATAACTAGCTTATTCGCTAAACATAAGCTGTGTCGGCATGATCCCACGGCGACTGTTTCGTGCTTGCATTTTATTTCGCTCCCTTCGTCGTCTCACGTTCGCTACAAATATCAATACTCCGTTAATCAACGCGCAGGACAAGGTGCTCGCTCGTAAAGTATGGGCAATATAAGTTGCGGACGTAACGAACGAGTTGTAAATATCGAAAACGGTCTTAAAACTCGTCCAATGTTTGTTTAAATGTTTCAAACGCATAATGGTGGGCCTACGTAATGTCTATTAACTAACGAGTTCGTGTGATGCTTGTAAATTTATAGTCTATTTTTGTGATTAAGGTGTGTCTAGATGTATGAATAACGTTGAATACCTATGTCATTTTAATACTTTTTGTTACACCACTGCATTTATCAGTTAATTCAAGCACAACAGTTGCCTTTATTTGCATATACTTTATAAAATATAGATTTATTTCAAAGTCACGCGACATTCTTGCGGTATCTAATTGTCCTAAAACATTCCAAGTACACAGAACACTTGAACAATCAGTAAGTACCATTTACGAATTCCACAGCTTATGACAATGCAAAAATACAAACACACGGACAGACAAACGTGTGTACAAACAGTTTCACAATCGCCGCGAATTCAGCAATATTGCACAAGAACAACAACATTGTGCTTGCAACAATGCACTGGGAATCTCAACTAACTCACGTGAAACATTTCCATTTCATTTGGCTCACATCTTGCGTTAAATTTTTACTAAAGAACATTTCATATTTGAGATAGATACAAGTGGAGGATAGCCTAGTTGGGAATGGAACGGTATGCCGAGATAATGTCCGGAGTTTCAAAACCCAAGGCACACACCTCTGGCTTTTCTAAGTTATGTGTGTATTGTCTATCAATTATCGTTTGCTTTAACGGTGAAGGAAAACATCGTGAGGAAACCTACATGCCTGAGAATTCTCCATAAGAATTTCGAGGGTATGTGAAGTCTGCCAATACGCACTAGCCCAGCGTGGTAGATTAAGGCCTAAAACCCTCTCAGTATAGAAGAGGCCCGTGCTCAGCAGTGGGCAGTATATAATACAGGGCTGCTGTTGGAACGAAGTTCCTTATCCTTATGAAAGGGAGCTAGACGGAAAAAATTCTTACGAAAAGTTGTCACGACACTTTTATACTTGCCCTGTGAAACCAGCCAGTAACAATAAAGAACTGGCCGTAAAAGTGACATTCGAAATTTAAATAAAAAAAGGCAATTTAAATCTTAGAGTATGTATACGTAGTTATACTTACTCTAAGATTTAAATTGTCTTTTTTTATTTAAGTGCTTTTTAGAGTAGTTTTTTTTTCGTTAGTTGTATGTTAATTTTAATGTCAATGCTTGCTTAGGTGATGATCGTGATTCGATGACATATCTATTGTGAAGGTAGAAGTAAATGTTTTCATTGATGTGGTAACGTTTTAATGAAATATACAAAGATTATTATAACTTAAAAGAAATAAAATTTTATTACAATATCTTCACTAATTAATCGAAAACAACTTCGTTCCATCCGGGTTTCCCTTGACACCTCTCAAGTTTTTATTATTATTAAAAAGTGTGGATTACAGTCCCGTAAAAGAGTGCTTTATTGTTGAAATGCTAGAGTTCACGTGTGTCGCGCAATGAATGAATGCATTAATACAGTATTGTGATACCATTGTTAGCATTTGTTAAAGTTAATGCACCTTTTAAATATATATCGATGTATAATTTATTTACTTGTATCTATATATGTTCCAGGCCAAATTTAGTACGTAGGCTTTTGTAGTTAGTGTCAAAGTGTTGAACGCTCGGAACGCCTGTATGTCGCTGCCTTAAATCGTCACAGGCCAATGAATGAATTGACAGAACGGTGTGAAAAACTCTACGTAATTCAATTTAGATTCAAATCTGTTTCGACCTCAGTGTGTTTGAAGTGTTATTAGCGCTTCTGCAACAATGTTATAAAAACAAAGATATGATTTACGCGAATGCCGCCGTGTGATACGTTTTGTCTAACCAGTAAAGCGTATTTAACGTGATTTATGGACAGTCCTTATCTATTTTCACACAACATCTACTTCAAAGGCCCACGTAGACAACACAAGTGTGTATTAGTCATTGCTTCATAATAATAATGCTTAACATTGGCTGTATTGTCCAAAGAATTGAATAGGACGATTGCGAAATGCTGTATTCATTGTCGTCATCATTTTGTGTAATTTGTGACGGTGGTTTTGTCCGAGTTTTTAAGTTAATACTACACAATGTTTCTGATTTTATCAGCCAGCTAGTTATAATTTTGCCGACGCGACTGATAGCTAATGTGTTACCCAGCCATTGTGCTGTTTTAGATAAACACAAACTGGAATCGCCAATTATTATAATTTACGGATTGTTGACGAAGTGTCCTCAGTCACCTGCTAATGTAAACTAAATTACAGTAGTGTGTAGAACTTACTGGCGTATAAAATGTTAATGGAATTTACCCCTTAATTAGAAATGACGCAGGAATGGCAAGTGTCCTAATTTCTCGGCATGCCTACAGGCCTTTATTGCTTTTATACACGGGTCGTTTGTAATATTCTTCATGGCGGGCCGGTAACTTATGGGATTGATCGTGCAGTGTGTCAGGCCAGAGGAAAATCAAGCCGTGTTCTTTACAAAGGTGCGCCCACACGCGAACACACCATTAGCTACAACAATTTTTCATGCGAGCTCATATAATATGCAAGTGACGTGTCCACATTTATGACACTTTGTCGGGTGACACACAAAAAATGCTATTCACTGACAGCATTATTTAGTGCGAAGCGGGTCATAAACTGACAAGTTACGAAAATATCGCGATCGCGACGCATCGAAATGTATAGATGAAAGGAGATGTTCGCTTTTTGTATGGATGCCTCAAAATCTAAACGGGCTCAAACTGTAGGGACGTTAAACGGGCAATATATGGAACTTAGATCCATTAAAAAAATATTTTTAGACCCCTCCATTCATGACCAAATTTTTTGGAAACATTCATATAAGTGTAGTTTTCAAGCTAAACAAAATTACATGTATCTCAAAATCGGAGGTCTTTAAAATTAAACTATTTATTGCAAAAGACTAGTTTTCACGAGTTCTATTCAAATATATATAAACTGTCTTGTTTATATTTTCACGCCCATTTTTGGACAGTTCCAGAACGTGTGCCTGTTAGTGATGCGCCGCGTGATGGCGGGTTAATCGGTGAACTCGATAAAACTAATTTATAGTTGATCGTTAATTGGCATGAAAGTCGTTATTGGTCTGGAACGTTTGAAGTTATAAGAGCGGAGTTTCAATATAGCTATCAATAGTTATAATTGATGTTGGAATTGTACAATTGTAATGATATTGTATTGATATTGGCTGTGGTAAATAATTCGTCAATTGGATTAAAACCAAACCAAGATTGGGAGTATAGAGAATCTGGAAAAAATATGTTTCAACAGAATTCGCACTACAAAACGACAGCGTCTGACTGAATACTAATATTGTCGTCGATTAGCCGTCTAGTGGACGTATGTCTAAATTCTCCTTTATGGCATCTTAAAATAATGCAGGGACATAAAAATAATGTGAGCATCAAAGTGAATAAGAATTGGACAGTTGTACGCCGAAATATTCTATCTTATTCGAAACACAAGAAGAAATTAACTCTTTAGCTTAAATGTTATTTAGTTAGTTAATCCTCAAAGCAATTTATTACTTTCTACGAAGGAAGGAAACTTTTAAATGACCTTCATAATAAAGTGCCCAACTACAAAGATAAAGCTCTCAGACTCATTCTGTTTATCTTTCTGATTAAGGGAATTTTGTTTGTTTTATCCAATCATCGGATGTTTTTATAAGCATTGTAAGATTTATGTCGTAGGCGGGCAAAGGGCAAATGAAATCCTTGATCTAGGATTAGAGATAAATCGATTCTGTAATGAATGATTTAATGATGCCGTGTAGGATGTATGCAATTAAGTTATTCTGATTTCCGCGTGCCTCGCTAGTGAATTGAGCAATTAGTCGCCCAGAATCCCTGAGCGGTCTTCACGACCTCATTGAGATAAGTGAGGGGAGATTTTTGGACGACCATAGGGCGGTATTAATAAATCAATCTCAAGTTTGAGTTGCATCTCAAGTCGACATAATGTATTGAACTATTCATACATTATGTCTACTTGAGACGTAACTCAAACTTGAGATGGATTTATTAATACCGCCCATAGTGATTATAGCTTAAGTGTAGCATGTACAGCCACATAAGTATCTGAACAAATTCAATTTTATTTAAACCTTTTTTCTTTGTGTAAAGTAAAGTCAATCCCTATAATTTTATTTTTGTAAAGAGAAAACGAAAATTGGTAAGAACACAAAAGTGTAGAGGCGATTTGAAGTTTTGAATTTGTTTAGGTACTTATGTCGCTGACTGTACTTCATGCTTCTCGGATTAGGTTGATGTTAATTAGCATTGGAATTAAATTATATTATTATGAATGCTGTCATTTCAGTTGTTTTTTTACTGACTGATAGATAACGCGCAGCTCAAATCAGTGGCTGTAGTAGTATTTTTCGCACATGAGTTTATACTACATAGAGGAGTAAATACGTAAGAGTTTTTAACCCCCGACAAAAAGAGGGGAGTTATAAGTTTAGGGTGTGTATCTGTGTATCTGTATGTCTGTCTGTGGCATCGTGGCTCTCAAACGAATGGACCGATTTGGACGCGTTTTTTTTTTGTTTGAAAGCTGATGTGACTGCGATGGTTTTTAGCTATAAATTATGAAGATCTGTTCAGGCGTTGGAGGATTATCAGCTCATTTCTAACTTAAAAAATCCGATTGACTTTAAATTTGGTGTACTGTGACATTCAATATTATATTTGTAAACATGAGCTGATGCTGCGGCATCAAGTAGTCTGCGGGATACCCAACTCCTTAGCAACTTATAGCAGATATAGTGTGTTTGGGCTCATAAGGATGGGCTTAACGAGTAGGTGATAGATAGTTCATTATCAAGGCCCCATAATGGAGACTAAAGTAATTTAAAAAGTTTGAAATAAAAATTAAATTAAAATTTAAATAATCCCCGACACAAAAAATCTCTAAAAAGTAAAATAATAATAGTGTCTTTGTCGTTTAAGTGATATTTTGACCCAAGCGTCTTCACGTCGGGGGACCGAACTCTGGACCAGGGAGATGAAAATACTTCTTTAGCGGTCCCCTGACGCGAAGACGGTTGGGTCAAAATATTACTAGGTACTTAAACGACAAAGACACTATTATTATTTTACTTTTTAGAGATTTTTTGTGTCGGGGGTTATTTAAATTTTAATTTAATTTTTTTGGAAATTCACATACTAAGGGGGTTACTAGGACGGAACTTTTCTTCGGGCACATAATAATAAGAACATGTATGCATAAAATAATGGTATTATAGACAATATAACTTGAACTATTTTTTAATGTTCTTAGTGAACACGTATACCTACGATTTGCATTCGATAAATAGCTTATATTATCGACTAATATTCATAGTGCCATATATGCCGCTATATGCCATTGCTATGCAATGTAAACAATGGCGATGTGGGATTTTTCCTATAGTAATAATCTGTTTATGATTACCATAAAATACCATATCGGTATATTAATACTACGTTGTAAAGTTTATTATAGATACCCAAGAAACTGTTAGAGTAAATGTCACAGCATTTGTTATTTTTGCCACCAAGCCGCGTGATATAAGATTTTTCTGTTGCGGTTTGAGGATCACCGAACCCAGTGTAATTACTGGATATAACATCTGTTGTGTCAGAGACGAGCGCAGTGTGATTTTATAGTGAACTTTGTTATTTTAAGTTTTGAGTAGTGTTTCTATGCTTGATGGGCGTATACATATAAGGGTGGGGTTTAAGGGGTCCGGACTCCCCCCTTAGCGTACAATAAACCACGCTACGCCACTGACCGCTGACATTTTGGGGATCCCCCCCCCCCCCCTTAGCTTCATGTCACAGTGTCACGCAAGGCAAGAACCTACACCACTAAAATGTTTATATCGTAGGGCCCCACATGTGAAAGCTATAGCTACACCCATGATATGCTTATGAGAAGGCTGGTACTAACCATCAAACAAGTGACATGCCTAGTTATTGATTTAAATAAAATGAATAAGTAGGCATTGCTATTGTTAATTTACGCATAATTTGCCAAATTAATGTTATTTTTATCATTTTAAACAGTAGTATTTTTGCTGCTGTTGTGTTCAGAAGAGTCAGTTAGTTATTCGAAATTGTGTTTAATCAACTTACCTTCTGGTCGCCAGGATATATCAAGTTACCTTTTGCTAAAAACTTCACGGCGGTCCTTATCCGCCTGTGTTATCCGCTTTCGAAGCGAGTACGAATGAACGCGCCGAAGCCCTTTCAATGCCTTGCTGTGTTAGCACGCATTATTGTGCACGAAGTGTGTTCATAATTTCCCATGCTGTTGCATATTACCAGACTATCCCTACCAGCCCTATATGCCGCTACTGGCCACTGCTGAGCACGGGCCACAACTAAGAGGGTGTAGGCCTTAGTCCGCCACGCTGGCCTAATACGGGTTGGCAGAGTTCACACATCTTCGAAATTCTTATAGAGAATCTTTCAAGTATGTAAGTTTCTTCACGATGTTTTCCTTCGTCGTTTAAGCGAGTGATAATTCACAAATAATTCACACATAACTTTTTAGATAAGTCAGAGGTGCGTGCCCTTGGGTTTTGAACCTGTGGACATTCTGCAGACAGTCTTTGCTGTTGCATATTAACTTAGTGCTTTTCAATATCATACGTCCTGTGAGTTACTGAATGGCTTCTCCGATCTCTTTAGATATTTAGGTACCGCACAAAACGCAATGGACTTGTTGCCGAGTTGCTAAAGCAAATGTGTTAAATTGTATAGTGTTTCTCAGCAAGTAACGTAGTATTAACCACGGTTGTTTTGAACTATAGTTGGTGAATCGTAATTATAGCATGAAGTAAATGTCGCTATAATAGATAAGTACGTTTACAAATTAAAACATCGTTGGCCTAGAGCTATTATATTACTTACTAGCTTTTGCCCGCGGCTTCGCCCGCGTTTTTTAGTTTTCCAGGATAAAAGTCCCGTTTTTTTCTCGGGATAAAATGAAGCCTATGTGTTAATTCAGGACATGATCTACCCATGTGTCAAATTTCATCGAAATCCGGTTAGTAGTTTTTGCGTGAAAGAGTAACAAACATCCATACATCCAGACATCCATACATACTTACAAACTTTCGAGTTTATAATATTAGTAGGATTATAGTAGGATAGATTTCGCCCGCGGCTCCGCCCGCGTTAAAAAGTTTTTCCGGGATAAAAGTCCCGGTTTTTATTTTCCCACGATAAAATGTAGAATACATCCAGACATCCATACATCCATACATACTTACTATCCACCTATTAGTCTAGCCAACTTTTGTGACCCCCGTGATGGACAGCATCGTTAGGCCTCACGCTGCCTTTGACGCCGAAGGCGTCCTTCGGCGTACAGGGGCTTCTGAGTCCCCCCAACAACAGGAGATGGACCGCAACAGCGGTACGCGCAGGGGCGGTTGCGGACGACAACTTAGACGTGAGTCGGAGGAAGCCCGCAGCCGTCCCTAATGCGCCGAAGATGGCCACCGCGGAGTTTTGGTTGGTATGCCGTGCGGTGTACATAGGTTAGGGACTCGGCCCGGCGGTCGCCCGACGTTTTCCATCTCTCCAGGCGGCTCAACGTCGGGTCGTAAGGCACGGTGAACCCAACATAACCGCTCAGTCGTTCCCCTTGAACGCTGGGCGGTAGTAATAATTCACTTTCTCCGTGTAAACAAAAAAAAATGATCTCGTTGAGACACAACCATCAGCAATAGCCCGCTCGCGCGTTCTAAGCCCGCGGGATAGGCAGCCTTTGTGATATTAATTCGTTGGTGGAAGAAGTGGCGGGAGGCGCCCGACGTGATGGCCCAGTGGTGGCATGCGCATGAGCTGCGCGTGGTACTGGACGGTACTTGGACATTGCAACATTATTTTTTTAAAATAAAATATTTTTTGTAAAATAAACGTAGCCTTAGTTACTCTTTATTACATCAGATACCTGCCAATAAAAGTCCCGTCAAAATCAGTCCAGCCATTTCAGAGATTAGCCGAAACAAACAGACAGACAAAAATTGTAAAAAAGATTATTTTGGTGTATGTACCGAATATCTATACATATCTATACATCTTTCTATACATATCTATACATTTTTCTATACATATCTATACATTTTTCTATACATATCTATACATTTTTCTATACATCTATCTATACAGCTCGCGTGGAAAAGTTTTTCCGGGATATAAGTCCCGCTTTATATTTTCCCGGGATAAAACGTAGCCTAAGTTATTCCTTATTACGTCAGCTACCTGCCAATAAAAGTCCCGTCAAAATCGGTCCAGCCGTTTCAGAGATTAGCCGGAACAAACAGACAGACAGAAAGACAGACAGACAGACAAAAATTGTAAAAAATGTTATTTTGGTGCATGTACCGTATATATACTCATATGCATGTAGTAAAAAACGGTTATTTAAATATTACAAACAGACACTCCAATTTTATTTATATGTATGTATAGATTTATCACCCACGCATGTTTTGTTTGTCACGTTTTGCGAGCAAACTATGTAACAAAAGCTACGTTTCACTTTATTGATCGACTGATAAGCTTATCGCTGGCATTTATATCAATACAGCGTGGCGTGTTTGTATCCGCTATAGTATTGCATGAAGTACAGTTAGACACAAAAACTATACATTAATTCAATGCTCTAAAACTTTTTTATATATCATGTTCGTATAATGTTTTTCTTCATTGGTATAAACTAATGAAAGCGTGTTAAAAAGGGTTTCATTTATTTATGTATATGATAAACATTATTAGCATGTAAAGATGGTTTGAAGTTTTGAATTTATTCAGTTATGACTTGCACATAATTATATTTATACTTACATATGTATTATAATGTTACTATCTAGGAAAATATATTTTATTCATATTAAAATATTTTAGTACTACATTGTTTCCAATATTACAGTAGGGAAACGAACAAACAGATAGTTGATGGAGAGTGACCACCGGTATCTATGACCATCGACAAAAACCACTAGAATAATGTATGTGTGAGGAAAGAAAGTGATGGTTGGAAGAGAGAGGTTCTTGAGCTTTTTACGGAATCAGACGCAATGTATAATCGTCACCTGAGAGGCTACTGCGAAAAACGAAATCCGTAGTTTCGGGTGACGGATCGCACGTTTTCTTACTACGAAGTGTTACGGATCCTTCTTTATGAAGAGTTGTTGCGTGACGAAAGTGTTGAGCGAAGTCGGAAGCGTCGCAAACTGCGTGAAACCTTCGTTCAACGGTGACGGATCCGAAGTAATTTGGTAGTAAGGTTAAATCCAAAATTCGTCGTTTCTTCGTTTCGGACCGACGTTTCGGATTTCGTTTTTCGCAGTAGCCTCTCTGATGTTAGTTTGGTTGCATATTGATCGAGTCCGCCGTGTAAATATATCAAAATTTGCGTCTCTAGTCCACGCTTCACTTTACGCTCAATTCCTAGAATACGCTTTTTAATATGTAATTTTAGTCCTCAATATAATGTTGAAAGTTATAATAACATACAATGTAATCATACGTTAAACGTGTAATTAAGTAAAATCACGTTAAACCACCCGAAGTAATGTCGCACAACGATTTAATTAACATAAAAACTTTTCAACTTAACCTACATAGTTACATAGTTAGCGTACGGATGTCTGAAATGTGCGGAAACTGTAGCGCGAAAACTGGAACGAGGCGAAACGACAATAGACCCAGACTAACTCAAAAGCCAATTTTTTTGAAATGCATGACGCGGACGGATGAAAAGTCATAACACCGGTGTGTCAAACCGATGCGTATCTACCCCCCCAAAAGTCCTAATACTGCACAAAAACTAATGTCAGCGTGTGAAGGGTGGTATGCGGGGGTGTGCGCGTGCGAGCGGGACGAAGCTATGTTGAACTACACCTGCCACAGTTCACCAGGTGCGGGGAACTGTCCATATTTGATTAGGTTTTTTCGGGGTTGCAGCACTAACTGTGAATACGGGATTGTTTGGAATTTTTGAATTTTTAGTTACGGCGGTTCGCTGTTCTAGTAATGTTTTGATGACACTCTTTTCATTTCATTTAACATTGCTTTAGGTTAGTGTCATTATATGTATTATCAAAGGTTAGGTCTGTGCATTACCAGTGTAAAACGATGCCGATTGTAGATTCGGTATGTTCTCGTTACCCTTAATTGATTGTAATAGTAGACGCTGCCTACCGAGCCGACGGATTTAAATATTGCGCAACAGACGCCTATAAGATAGGCTTTACGATAATTAAAGCCTTTAATAATATATTTTATTATAAGGAAGATGGTTGTTATAAATTTTCGTTGTTTGGGTTCGATGAAAACTTGAAAGGTTTACTCCATAATTGTATTTAAATTCATTTTATAGTTATAAATCTAGTTACTGTAGTAATTTACAGTACTATCTTTGTAAACCAGTTGGTATGATATTACTCGTTCCTAGCACATGATATGTCTCGTGCGAAAGTCGACAAATACTTTCACTTTATAACGCTTATTTTGCTTCGATATATTTATATCTCGGGCAGATATCAATAAATGGCACAGCCAAGTCTGTTGCCAAAACGTTTAGTATTAAAGAATCTATAACTCACTGCACTAAACGAAAATTGCAAGTTCAAGCTATTTTTCACTTACCGAGGGAAAAGTAATCTCATGACACTCGAACGGAAAAAGGGGACTATTATGAGAAGTGTGAATTCAGTTTTCCATATCCATACAAAGAATATTTGCTTGATTTACGACTCGTCTCGGGTGCAAGTGAGCGTAGTTCTAGTTCCGAAGCATTTTTATAGGAAAAGAGTGGTGGAGTATACTTTATTGGCCTTGTGGGATTTCTTGGTCCTTTGATGCTCATCTTTCATGATATGAGCAGCGTATAGGCGATAAATTGAGTAGACAAAAATATGGAACATGAAAACGTCTAGTGCATACTCACGCCTTTTATCCCCAAGGGGGTAGACAGAGGCGCAACTAATGCATCATTTTTTCGCCGTGCGTATTCCGTCCCATGAGGTGACAGGAGGCGAGCTTATCGCCATATGGGGCGCAAATTCCAGACTCCGGGCTGATGCTGAATGTGAATAGAGAATTCCAATACCACTTTGCCCGTCCCGGGGATCAAACCCGAGACCCTAGCATTGCAGTCGTATCGTAATACAACTACGCCACCGAGGCAGTCTACTGAAAATGTCTAGTGTCGTGAAAAAGGTAGACTTGTTCCGATATAGGATTGTGCCTTATGCATGACATTGTTTAAATTATGGAACCTTTTCTCACTTAGAAGTTCATTAGGTTGGTCCAATGCGGTTTGTTAGACGATGCGATTTATTATACAAATGCACAATACAGATCAATTTCTAGAAATAATACTAATGATAAGTGTCTATCACTATCATATTATAAATTATATAAGGCATAAAAATTTGGTTTATAAACGTAGCCATCAAACACTGTCAGGATTGTAAACAACTATGTACTTAATATACACTTCAAGAGTCCTTTTTTGCAGGACTTTATCTGTAGCCTGTTTTATCTGTTTGATTGTTGGGTGCATTGTATACTGTGCTTGTTGTAACCGGTTGGTTGGTCGACTCCTGTCCATTGTCGTTCACCTTTAAAGGTCGCATGGAGTTATTATGTCATGAAACAGGTGCAAGTTTGCGAAGGATAATATTGTGGTGTTATGTTAAAGGTTCTAATTATAATGTACTTAAGGGTACTATTGTTAGGTAGAATTTAAATGTGTTATACAGTAAGCTTCTGTTCATGACTTTACGTGAGCTACGGAAATAATCGATGTTTGATTTCTTGGGATAGTTTAATTATATGTTTGTAATAATCGAAAGTTTATGAGACAAAAATTTCAGTATACTGGTGTCTTATTAAAATTTATACATGTCCTTTACAATTCATTTATGTTAATTTTCTACCAAATCTGTCATATTTTTTCAAACATGCGGTCCTCAATCGTACGGTTTCTCAAACGATGAAGAGTAAAAATAAAATAATAGTGGAATGTACTAACAAATAGGTGTTCGGAAGATATCGCAATGCTCTGCTGCATCGCGTAATTATAGCGTTATCTCGAATGCTTAGAGCGCCATTGGTGGCCTTATTACGGTACGTTTGTGGTACGAACCTCCGTACACACGTACCTATTAACTCGTTTAATTTGGCTCATTTATATGTTTTCTTATTGTTTTGATCTAAATACGTACTTAAATAGTGAAATATTGCAGTGGATTCGATTTCGATCAACGTTTGTACGAGTTTTTCAAATCTATACTAATATTATAAAGCTGAAGAGTTTGTTTGTTTGTTTGTTTGTTTGAACGCGCTAATCTCAGGAACTACTGGTGCAAATTGAAAAAATCTTTTTGTGTTGAATAGACCATTTATCGAGGAAGGCTATAGGCTATATAACATCACGATGCAACTATTAGGATCGAAGAAATAATGGAAAATGTGAAAAATGCGGGGAAAATTATTCATCCTTGAGGGCTTCCATTGCGTGCGCTGCGAAAACGGTTCAAGATACCAAAAATATATGTATGAAAGAATTATTCCTCTTAAAATGATCTAAAAAAAAGTCAGCGACAGTATATGTCTATCTTTTAAAATAAACTCTCGAGAATCGTTTTTATGGTAATCAAATTTGGTCGAAATTAATGCATTATTTGTTAAGAGTTGTATCAACGTCATAATATTAATCTTTATACAAATAAATGTGTTGGATTGAGTGACTCAACGGGAAGGTTTTTATGTATGTACTTTTAGCCCGGAAAAACTTATTAACGCGGGCGAAGCCGTGGGCAAAAGCTAGTTGATAATAAACATGATGCGGGTTCGGGACTGAAATATTGTGCTCGGCATGACGTAGACATGGGCGCCGCCTAGGAAAAAGCCGGCGGCGGCGTGCTGGTAATTTTTGGTCGGCGGCGGCGTAACGCCGGCGGCGTGGATTTTTTAATGAATATTGAATATATGTATAGGCCACATATAAATTCCTCAGTTACATGTTCGTACGTGGAAGCACTAGCCAATTAACTTATCGGTATAAAAATCCCTTCAGGACTCATGCTCCATCCACCCATTGGGGGCATTTGGAGAATTCCACCACGGTATCCCCTACCTGTCGTAAAAGACTATTAGACAATAGAGGCCACCGGGGGTCCCAGGCAGACGGCAGGGGGCTGTTCGTCTTTAGTTTTGTGTTTTTTTAGCACATTGTTGCAATCCTGTGATGGACAGCAGCGTGGCAGGTAGGCCTCACGTTGCCGTTGACGCAGAGGGCGTCCTTCGGTGCGCGGGAGCGTCTGAGCCCAACACAACAGCAGACGGGCCGCACTAGGCGGCACTGCGGAGGGGCGGTTGCGGACGATACTTAGACACTTCCGTCAGAGGAAGCCCGCGGCCGTCCTTAATGCACCGAAGATGGCCACAGCGGAGATTTGGTTTGTAGGCCGTGCGTTGTACATACGTTGGGCCGTCACCTAATGGTTTCATCTCTCCGGGCGGCTCAACGTCAGGTCGTAAGGCATGGTGAACCCAGCATAACCGCTCAGTCGTCCCCCTTGAAGGATGGGCGGTAGTAAGAAGTCACTTTCTCCGCGAAAAATAATAACAAAAAAGACAAATGCTCCATGACACTCGCGAGTCTTTATCTTGTAACGCGGAGAAGGTGAAATGACCCTTAATGTCCTTTGGGGTCACCATCCCGCTATCAAAAATGACTGCGCGGTTATATCATTATAACCGCTTTTACGACCTAGCGTTATGCCACTTATAGAGATGGAAGCATCGGGCGACACACCAAGGTGGACCAAGTCTTTTAGTCTATGAAAACTAGTAGTGACGGAGTTAGGCGTCGGCGACCGCCGACGGCCTCACGCTTAAGGGGCCTTACAAAAAAAGTATTTAATATTATTTTTTGATAGTGGCGGCCTTAGCCAACGCAGGGCTCCGGGGGCAGATGTTTACACGTGGCCTTTTTCTTTGTGCCCTTTGTCAACCGAGGGTTCAGCCGCCGCTAGGCCCGGGCGAGAGAAAAGTGGAAAAAAGGGGCCTCACAAAGCTGATGTTGCCGACGTCCACGTTTGGTCTAGCGCCGCCTTCGTAAACTACCACGGCGTACTAAATGTATACCAAACCACTTTGTTGTGTCAGGGACGGCTTCATGATCTCATGGTCATGTGCGCCTAATCATTTTATCCGCAAATCTCCATCGAAAGGACGGGAAATATTTAGTTCTCCACCTCATGCCTCAAATTTCTCTACTTCTGGCGGGAGGAGGCCGACCTTTCGTGTTCCCGCACCATCTCTTTTCATAAGAGGTCTACCTTCGTACTCGTAGGCCATCAAAAATTAAGATCTCTTGCTGTAGTCTTGGTTAGTAACACAGCGACAGTGAGAGGCCTCCTCCTTTAAATGACACGAAATCGCTATGCTCTCAATTAAGGTTAGCTAAAACTCCGATAAACGTTAGGTTATATATTGGACCGTATATTGCAACCTCAAAGGCCGAGTGGACGGTTATTCGAGAGACCCCACGATCGCCCGATAGCCCCTATTAGTCGGCTTTTATAACAGACCGGGGATGCTATAGTGGACTTCCCTAAACGCCCCCAATTCACAGGTCAGGACCAGGAGTCTCTAACGTCTCTCATGGCAGAGGGATTGGCCCGCTATCGATCTCTCATAGCACTCTCTTTCTGATGGAGGACTACTCCGAAAAAGTTAGCCACTGCAATCTACAACCTCCGCCTGTTGACCATGGACCAGTAAAAACGATCACATGCACCTGACCGTAAGACACCGTCGTTGGGCAGTTATCACAAGGAAAAGACATGACCTCCGATCTGCCACGGAAACTCTCCGAAACAATGTTCTCCGATGAGTACATTTATCAGTTGATAGTTGGACTATAGTTGCTTCACGCCTTGGTGAAATGAGGGTGGACTACTAAAACATTTGGGCACCGAGGACGGGGTCTCCAGCCTGAGACCACATTCTCCATGGCAACTCCGCCGAAAGGTGCCCGCTTGGCCTCTATTTAGGAGCCAGACGCTGCTCGTGTGTGGAAGTTCCCTCGAGCCAGTGGAAGGTGGCCGTAGGGCTTTGGGGTCCAGATCCTAGGCCGGTATCTAACCAACAAGTAAGTCCCGTACAAGATCGTGTGGTACGCCCTTATTATCTGCTGCGGATTCCACTGGAGAGCATTGCAGAGAGGTTCGCAGGTCCAAGGTTTCGGCCGAAAAGGTACTGCTGCAAAAGATCATGGACCACATAACTCTTACGACACCGCAATCTACGCCTCACGTAGAGATCCCGACAATGTGGTGCGCACTTTGCAGGCCGCCGCCGATGAACTCGGTGAGTGGTTCCGCAAATGGCGAATCACCGTCAATCCCACCAAAAGCCAGGCTATCCTATTCACTCGGAATAGGAAAGTCCGTGTGCCACACCTTTCAGTCCGCATGTCCGACCAGGTTACCCCTGGAAGGACAAAGCTAAATATTTAGGAGTGACCCTTGATCAGAGGTTGAGCTTCATCCCACATGTAAACGCGGTACGCGCGCGAGCCGCATTCGCGATGGGCCAATTGCACTGGCTCTTAAACCGGAACAGTAAAATGTCGATCCGCAACAAGATTAGGATCTTTACGACATGCATCCGACCTATCATGACGTACGCATCGCCCGTATTCGCCCATTTACCGCCTGCTCGTTTTCAGCGTATGCAGGTCTTACAAAATAAAATGCTCAGATATGCTCTTGGTGCCCCGTGGTACGTTCGCAACCGCAACCTCCACGTGGACACCAATATGCCGACCATCAGGCACTTTATGCAGTGCGCCAGCAGACGCTATTTCGACAGGGCGGTAAACCACCCGAACACGCTTATCCGTAAAGCGTCTATATATACTCCATTTGATCGCGCCAAATGGAGACGACCGCGTTCAGTACTGACAGATCCAGAGGACGAAATCACTCTGGCCATTCGCGAAAAGATCGAGCATCAAAAGCTCTTACACTCCACAAGACCGCTGTACCGTCCTCGCCGTCGAGGACCTCGTCGCGTTCCCCGTCACCCTGACCTCTCTTAGCAGTTCCGGCCCGCAACACATGAATAGGATTAGGTTAAAAACCATGTTTCCCCAAACGCTGATGTCTTATCCTCTCAGTGGCCGCCCTGAGCCGAGGTTCGTGACCCGTTAGTGGGTCGCCCTCAGCGTGGTCGCTTAATTTTAAGGGTTGCGAGCGCCTTCTGCACTCACCCAAAAGACCGGTGTTCTTTCATAAGCCGACCCCCGTCAGGCTAGAAAGAGTAATGTCAGGGAAAAAAAAAAAAACACATAACTCCATGGCATAAAGTTTAGTTAGCGATGCCAAGACCTTTTAGGTTAGACAGCTTGAAAGATGATGCCTTTTAGAATCGTTTACGCTAATAGTCATTTTTCTGTTATTAACTTTAAAAAACCCAAGTCGGCCAATAAATATGAATAAAATTTAAAAAAATATTTTTTTTTTATTCCAAATCCACGCCGGCGCGGCGCATATGTCTACATCGAACTAAGTATGACATTTGAGACCCAATCATTCATAAAATTTGACAATAAAAATTAAAAGTATTCAAAAAATCCACGCCGTCCAAGTTAGGCGGCGGCGGCGGCGGCGTGCGGGTCCTGCCCGGCGGCGTAACGCCGGCGCGGCGCCCATGTCTAGCATGACGACATCTTTTATATCCTAAGACGAAAATGAGTTCGGTGAACTAATTATATTTAAGTTTATACAGAAACACAAAGACTGTCAGAAAGTTCAGTAGTCAGTAATTTCGATTCTATCTGACATTACTCTATAGCGTAGAACAACCCTGTCAATTGCCTACTTTGGCTAATATCGTCCCGGAAACGAACCCCAGATTGATTTGTAACAACTGAGCCTCAACCCTTTAAGTGTAATGCAAGTGCGGCGAAAGAGCTCCCAAAGTATTTTATTTAGGTAGACGGTTTACTCGAGCGTCGGTAATCCACGCCAACTCGAGGTCGGCGGCGTACCGCAGCCGCTTACCGACTCGCGCAAAAGTTGTGCGATGACCGCTGTCGACTTAAAGCCTGCATGAATTATATTGTTTTAAAGGCTTCGTGTAATCGAACTTTATTATATTTTCGTGTGATATAAAGCCTTTTTACACGACTACAGCGAACCGAGGAAAAGCAATGATATGATGCTATGTGTACATATCGCACACCCAGATCCCCAGCCTCCATGAATTATATTGTTTTAAAGGGCTTCGTGTAATCGAATTTTAAATCATTATATTCTCGTGTGAAGACCTTTTTCCGGTTCCGGCAGCTTAACGTAATTGACGTGGTGTAGAACAGCTAGCAAATTAAATTCATCCAGCGAAGTTTAAGTGGAGTCACTCGAGAACGAAGCACGCAGAACTGTTCTTAGACAACCAACATCCATTGTGTAACAATATTTCTACGCGATCAGTGCAGAGCCAGTGGAGTAAAACAACAAGAAAATCAGCAGGATCAACAATTTTGAGGTTACAATATTATCATATTTGCAGTACTACCAACTGTCTGCATTGACCGTGAGCTGTCACTGTCAGTATTGCCACCATCATTGATAAATATCGTTCGGAAACGCGTAAATATCAAAGGAAGAAGCGTTTAGTTATTGCAAAACCATGAGCACAGATAATATTATGTCGGATGAAATGGCAAAATTGTTTATATTGATGAAAGCAGAGTTGCAAAAACAAACTGCAATTATTACGGAGACAATTACAACCAACGTAAACCAGAACATAGACAACAAAATTAAACCGTTACTTGAAGAAAATAAAATACTGAAGGCAGAAATACATTCACTCAATAGAAAAATAGAACAATTACAACAGTGTACAAGGAAAAATAATCTGATAATACATGGAGTCGCTGAAGATGAATCCAATAGACAAGAACTTTGCAAAACAATACTGGAAATGTTTAACCAGCTAAAAATAGACTTGGGAAACAATGAAGTGAGTAATCTTCATAGAATAGGGAAGATACAAGATGGGAAAACGCGACCTATACTTATTACATTAACAACATTTCACAAAAAAATCCAAATATTAAGAAGCAAGAGAAACATGCCGCCAAACACCTACATCACGGAAGACTTTTCGAAAGAAACGTTAGAAAAACGGAAACAACTACAAAAGGCACTAAAAGAAGAGCAAGAAAAGGGCAACCACGTGTTCCTACGGCGTGATAAAATGGTAACAAAGAAAAGTAATGAATATGAAAAACGTAAGCGTGAAATCTCAACATCACCAAGGTTAGTCCAACCCGAACATCAAAAAAATATAATTGCCCCAGCAAAGCTACAAAAATCAGACGCCTTCACTTACATGCGTGAAAGGTCAATGTCCACATCAGACAGATTGTCAAAGAAAAATAGTAAAGCATAGGATTGCTCAAGCATCGGTAACTGGAAAAAATATAGTATAAAACAACAACCATGTAACAAAACATTCAATATCCCCAATCCGGCTGGTCCCCGTGGGGAGTTAGACCACACCCTCCTAGAACCACTACCACACTCACATCTACAGTCAAGCCATAATGTCAAGAAAGTTAATAGAAACAGCATATATATTGCAACCCTTAATACAAGAACACTCAGGTCTCAAGAATCACTATATGAACTAGAACACGCACTTCAATCAATAAAATGGGATATCATTGGATTAAGTGAAGTTAGAAGAGACGGAGAAAATATTGAAGAGTATGATAATTTCATCTTATACTACAAAAATAACATACCAGGCCTATATGGGGTCGGTTTCATAATAAAAAAATACTTAAGAAAAAACATTGAAAATTTTATTGGAATATCTGACAGACTAGCCCTTCTAAACATTAAACTACCAGGACATGCACAACCTTTATCCATTTTGCAAGCGTATGCACCTACAGAAGTGGCCAAAAAAGAACAAAAAGAATCATTTTATGAAAATCTAAAACTAACATTGGAAACAACACATAAATCAATTATACTAATGGGCGACTTCAACGGCCAAATAGGTAAAACATATTCTAATAAATTTGTGAAACCTGGTAAACCAAACACCTTCAGTACAAATGAGAATGGCCAAATGCTAATAGATTTTACCCGTGCACACAACCTTTATATAATGAATAGAATGTTTATTAAAAAAAAACACAAACAATGGACTTGGATATCTCCTAGTGGATTTACAATGAACGAGATTGATTACATAATTTCAAATAAAAAGCAACTATTTAAGAAAGTTGATATAATCAACAATTTAAACTTCAGTACTGATCATCGAATGGTGCGGGGAAAACTATATACCTCACTACCAAAACAGTCCAGAAAATTTATTAACACAACTTCGACACCTGCGTACCCATCAACTCTACCAGAACATATCTCAAAAACCTTAGAAAAAGCACTGGAAAATTTTAACAAAGAAAATAATATACAACTGAAATATAACTACTTAGAACATCAGATTAAAGACATTAGTAAAAAGATATTAAAAGAAACCACCTTTCAAGACAGAATAGGTCAGGATGCCAGAGAATTAATAGATAGAAGGAAGATTCTACTCCAAGACAGACAAATAAATAAAACATTAATAAGTAGTATCAGCAAAAAAATAAATACATGTATAAGAAAGCATAGACAAAAACAAAGACTAGAGAAGTTTAAATATCATATTGAAAGAACAGGTGGAATAAAGAAAGCTCTAAAACAAATACAAGAGAGCACCAATTGGGTACAAAATATGAGAAATAAATATAAGAAAAAATTATCAAAAAGAGAAGACATTCTGAAAGTAGCTACAGATTTTTACAGACAATTATACTATGATAACAATACCAGCATAAATCCCTCCCAGTTTAGAGCGAAGGAAGAAGAAGAAGTCCCATTAATTTTGGAAAAAGAAGTAAGTAAAGTTATAGAGTCGCAGAAGGACGGCAAAGCTACTGGGGAGGATAACATCACAAGCGAAATCCTGAAATGTATGTTGCCTAACATATCAAATGCAATCACAGACCTGTTTAATAAAATTTTAATTAGTGAGGATATACCAAGACAATGGACAACATCCACAATTATTTTATTACACAAAAAAGGACCTAAAGACATTATTGAAAACTACCGACCTATCAGCCTTATATCCACTATCTACAAAGTCTTTTCTAAAATATTATTGAAACGCATTACACCAGTGTTGGATGAAAATCAGCCTAAGGAACAGGCTGGATTCCGTAATAACTTTTCTACAGTAGACCACATCTTAGTAGTAAAACAAGTAGTCGAAAAATGTAATGAATACAATAAATCTTATTATTTTGCTTTCATTGACTACAACAAAGCTTTTGACTCACTGAAACATGACCGAATATGGAATGCTTTAGAAATGCAAGGTGTACACTGCAAATATATTAGACTAATAAGAAACATTTACATGAACTCTAAAGCAAAAATAAAAACAGAAAGGGAAGGGACAATGTTTGATATAAGAAGAGGGGTGAGACAGGGAGACCCCCTATCCCCCAAACTATTTTTGGCAACTTTAGAGATGATATTCAGAAATTTAAACTGGGAAAACTATGGACTAAAAATAAATGGAGTATATCTGAATCACCTCAGATTTGCCGATGACATTGTCCTATTAAGTGATAACCCATATGATCTTCAAACAATGATGGAACAACTGGACCTGGAAAGCCAAAAAGTAGGACTGACTATGAATGAAACAAAAACTAAAATAATGACTAACAGTCATCACCATCCTATTGTAATAAATGGTAAAAACATAGTATACACAGAGGAATACACCTACCTTGGACAGATCATATCTCCAAATGACCAAAATAAAAAAGAAATAGAGTGCAGAATATCAAACGCATGGAAAAGGTACTGGTCGTTAAAAGAAATAATGAAAAACCCAGAATTACATATAAAAGAAAAAGTTAAGGTATTCAACTCTTGTGTACTACCCTGTCTGACATATGGCTGCCAAACATGGCCCTTGACAAATAAGAATATAAAAAAATTGGAAATCTGCCAACATGATATGGAGAGAAGTTTGTTAGGAATTCAAAGGAAACATAGAATTACATTACAATCAATTCGTAGAAAAACTAAAATAGCAGATGTAGCTTACCGAATAAAAATGCTCAAATGGAACTGGACAGGACACATTGTAAGATGTAAAAAAAGTAAGTGGACTAAAGATGTCATGGAATGGTATCCCAGAGACGGAAAGAGGAAAAGGGGCAGACAGATACAAAGATGGTCGGACGACATAAAAAAATCAGTGGGGAATAGATGGATGAGACTGGCACAAGATCGGAACCTGTGGAAGATTCTAGGGGAGGCCTATGCTGTTAAGCAAGACAACCAGACGAGCACCGATGCTGAGTAATTTAATTTAAATATTTAAGTATGTAATTAAGGTTGTAAATAAAGGCTATTATTATTATTATTATTATTATTATTATTCATAAAATTTGACAATAAAAATTAAAAGTATTCAAAAAATCCACGCCGTCCAAGTTAGGCGGCGGCGGCGGCGGCGTGCGGGTCCTGCCCGGCGGCGTAACGCCGGCGCGGCGCCCATGTCTAGCATGACGACATCTTTTATATCCTAAGACGAAAATGAGTTCGGTGAACTAATTATATTTAAGTTTATACAGAAACACAAAGACTGTCAGAAAGTTCAGTAGTCAGTAATTTCGATTCTATCTGACATTACTCTATAGCGTAGAACAACCCTGTCAATTGCCTACTTTGGCTAATATCGTCCCGGAAACGAACCCCAGATTGATTTGTAACAACTGAGCCTCAACCCTTTAAGTGTAATGCAAGTGCGGCGAAAGAGCTCCCAAAGTATTTTATTTAGGTAGACGGTTTACTCGAGCGTCGGTAATCCACGCCAACTCGAGGTCGGCGGCGTACCGCAGCCGCTTACCGACTCGCGCAAAAGTTGTGCGATGACCGCTGTCGACTTAAAGCCTGCATGAATTATATTGTTTTAAAGGCTTCGTGTAATCGAACTTTATTATATTTTCGTGTGATATAAAGCCTTTTTACACGACTACAGCGAACCGAGGAAAAGCAATGATATGATGCTATGTGTACATATCGCACACCCAGATCCCCAGCCTCCATGAACTATATTGTTTTAAAGGGCTTCGTGTAATCGAATTTTAAATCATTACATTCTCGTGTGAAGAGCTTTTTGTTTTATCTGTTCTTGAACGTTACATCTGTGGAGCTTTACATTTTTCATCGTTTTTAATGCTGTATTGTTGCCTGGTATTCGAAATTGTAAGTAATTGTATTGCAGTTTTTAATTATAAAATTTAAAATTTATTTTTATTTGAGTTAATTTTGTACAGAGAAATTTTCAAAAAGTTATTTTTGATAAAAACTATTAGATAAATAAAATACTTTATTCATCACATAGGCGAACATAGTTGCACTTATGATAAGTCAAGATACATTAAGTTGATTATATTAATAATTATTATTAATAACAAAGGTCACTTATATAACTATCAACGTTTTAAATAATTATTATATTCCCTTGGTAGAGTGTAATATTTAATTATGTTAATGAAACACGTGGCTTTCTGGCAAATTATGTATTTTATTGAATCAACCCATTAGATTAAAAATGTTAAACATGAGTCACGTTCAACCCTTCACGGCGGCGTGCGCGGCGTCGGCGAGGGTGGCAATGAATGTAAAAGTGAATTTCTTGTCATGTCACCCGGGTGAATTTATCATGTGAGTAGCTTCTTCCATACATATTTATTATTTACAAGTTGACGTATGTGTGTATGTTGATATATGTTATTGCAATATATGCGATGTTATGCTTCCTTATGATGCATTATAGAAAACAGAACTGTAAGAACGCATTTATGTGTAAACTAGCTTTTGCCCGCGGCTTCGCCCGCGTTAATAAGTTTTTCCGGGCTAAAAGTACATAAAAACGTTCCTGTTGTATCACTCTATCTAAAAAAACCGCATCAAAATCCGTTGCGTAGTTTTAAAGATCTAAGCATACATAGGGACAGACAACGGGAAGCGACGTTGTTTTATACTATGTATATATATTATAGAATACAAATAATTTATTTCAGAAATAACAGATGGTTCTCCGATTACATATTTTTAATACTGGTTCTTTCGGTACATAGATTAATTGCAATCAACTGATTCTGTCATAGCGATTCTAGATAATATGCAGAGGAACCATAAGAGTATTTAATAATAATCCATACTAATATTATAAATGCGAAAGTAAATCTGTCTGTCTGTCTGTTAAGCTTTCACGCCAAAACTACTGAACCGATTTAAATGAAATTTGGTACACAGATAGTCTAGAGCCTGAGAAAGGACATAGGCTACTTTTCATCCCGGTAAAATATAATGCGGGACTTTTATCCCGGATTTTATGGTCGCGCGAGTGGAGCCGCCACAGCCAAACCACTGAACCGATTTCGATGAAATTTGGTAGGGAGATAGTTTAAGACCCTGGGAGGGATCTAGGTTACTTCTTATCCCGGGAAAATATAAATCAGGCCTCTAATCCCGGAAAATAGTTTCCTGCGAGTGGAACTACAAGAAAACAAGTATAGAGATAGTTCGAGATCCAGAAAAGGACATAGGCTACTTTTATTCCGGAAAAACATTACCCGGGAATTTTATCCCGGATTTTATGTTCTCGCGAGTGGACCCGTCACAGCCAAACCACTGAACCGATTTCGATGATATTTGGTAGGAAGATATTTTAAGACCCTAGGAAGGACCAGTGCCGGATTAACCACGTAGCAAGAGTAGCAATTGCTACGGGCCCCGCGCGAAAGGGGGCCCCGCATATTAAAACCCACTCATCTCTGCCTGAGCGTAATTTTTTGAGTGAAACTTATTAGGATGTGGTATGTTGAATTTTTTTGATGTCACAAAAACGTGAAACTTTTCAACTTTTCTTACTAAGACAATCCACGTCAGACACTCGGTACCCGACTATTTCCTTTGCGTAAATAGTTCAAATAATTTCATACGGTAAATACACAAGTTCTACAAAAAGTTGCTGGTATAAACGTGTAGAATTTCAGTCGGCCTGATAATCTATCTGTTTGATTATAGAGCTGATCTCTACAAAAAGTCTGCCGTATATGCAAGCACTCTTGTGTGGATGTGTAGCAGAATTGAAAGAGCTCGAATTAAATTGTTAAAATTTTCTATTTATTTATAAGATTAACAGTCTACATTATTTTTAATATAATTTAGTAACCATATACCAAAAATCTATTTTCTAGAATATAAGTATACTAGCGGCCCGCTCTGGCTTCGCACAGGTAGCAAAGCATAATATTACATTTAATTTTCGGTCGTACAAAATACTTATGAATTATACACATAACCCTTCCTGTTGAATCACTGCGTCCATTGGTGAAAAACATATGAAAATCCGTTCGGTAGTTTTTTAGTTTATCGTGTTCAGACAAACAGATGCGATAGGGGGACTTTGTTTTATAATATGTAATGATGTAAGGACATATCCTTAAAAATAAAAAGATAAAAGTAGCTTGTCCTGCCTTGGATCTCAAACTATCTCCATATTTGTTCTCTCACGGTTTCACCCATAAGAAAATATTTTCCGGGATAAAAGTATCGGTTTATAATTCTCTGGGATAAGCAATAGCCTAGATGCTCCTCAAGGTCTTAAATTATCTTCGTACGGAATTTCATCGAAATCGGCTGAGAGTGATGGCTACAACCGCGAGGTAAAAAAATCTGAGATAAAAGTCCCGGTTTCTATTTTTCCAGGATTAAGCAGTTGCCTATGTCCTTCCCTCGGTCTCAAACTATCTCCATACTTATTTTTTTCGGTTCCACCCGATAGAAAATATTTTCCAGGATAAAATCCCGGTTTATATTTTCCCGGAATCAGAAGTAGCGTAGGTCCTTTCCAGGGTTTTGAACTATATACCTGCCAAATTTCGTTGAAATCGGTGGAGTGGTTTGGCCGTTCCACTCGTGAGAAAAAAAATCGGGATAAAATATCCGGTTTACATTTTTCCGGGATGGGCAGTTCCCTGTGTCCTACCCTGGGTCTCAAACTATCTCCATACTTATTTCTTTGCGGTTCCATCCGCAAGAAAATAGTTGCCTGGATTAAAGTCCTGGTTTATTTTTTCCCGAGATAAGAAATATCCTACATCCTTACCAGGGTCTTAAACTATGACCCTTCCAAATTTCATCGAAATCGGTTCAGTGGCTTGGGCGTGACGGCTCCACTCACGAGAGAAAAAATCCGGGTTAAAATTCCCGGTTTATGTTTTTCCGGGATAAAAGTAGTTATATCTTTCCCTCGATCTCAAAATATTTCCATACTTATTTGTTTGCGGTACCACACGCAAGAATATTTTCCGGGATAAAATCCCGGTTTATTTTTTCCCGGGATCAGAATTAACCTTGGTTCTCCCCAAGGTTTCAAACTATCTCCCTATCACATTTCATAGAAATCGGTTGAGTGGTTTGGCCGCCCCACTCGCGAGAATAAAACTGGGATAAAAGTTCCGGTTTATATTTTTCCGGGATAAGCAGTAGCTTGTGTCCTTCCCTGGGTCTCAAACTATCTCCATACTTACTTGTTGGCGGTTCCACGGGCAAGAAAATATTTTCCGGGATTAAAATCCCGGTTTATTTTTTCCCGGGATAAGAAGTAGCTTAGGTCTATCCCAGGGTCTTAAACTATGTACCTTACAAACTTCATCGAAATTGGTTTATTGGTTTGGCCGTAACAACTCGGGAGAATAAAAAATCTGAGATAAAAGTCCCGGTTTGAATTTTCCCGGGATATAAAGTAACCCATGCTACTCAGGAATACAGGAGAATTCTAATGGTGAAAGAATTTTTGGAATCGGTTCCGTACTTTTTGAGTTTATCCATGTCAAACATACAAAAATACAAATCTTTCCTCTTTATAATATTAGTATAGATTGAGTTATAGAAGTTATGACTAAAAAAATATTTTATTACTTCAAGAGAGATTCTCATGATCACTAACTGCAGTGGCGAACGTTCATTTTGGACATTAAAGCGCATAAAAAATGAGTTATGGAACACTATGACTCAAAAACGTCTGAATTATCTCGCTTTGATGAATATAGGATATGATTTGCTAAGATAAATTGATACGAATAGTATATTTCTAAATTTGCCCACCTGAAATGTAGAAAAGTTACTTTGTAAAAATTTAAAAAATTATAAGGAAACAGATGAACAAATCCTACTAATCCTACTAATATTTTAAAGGCGAAAGTTTGTAAGAATGTATGGATGTTTGGATGTATGGATGTTTGTTCCTCTTTCACGCAAAAACTACTGAACGGATTTTGATGAAATTTGGCACACGGATAGATCATGTCTTGGATTAACACATAGGCTACTTTTAATCCCGGGAAAACATAAAGCGGGACTTTTATCCCGAAAAAACTTTTTACCGCGGGCGGAGCCGCGGGCAAAAGCTAGTATAAAATATAAACATTATTTAAAGTACCTATACCATTGATTAAATATAACATTAGCTATTCCTAAAAATATAATGTACTTTGTATTAAATATAAACTTTGAAATATGTATTTAAAAATATATTTTGTGTATGAATCTGTTTTCAATTGTTAGTATCCTATCAAAATTACTCTAAACTAGCTTTTGCCCGCGGCTCCGCCCGCGTTGAAAAGTTTTTCCGGGATAAAAGTCCCGCTTTATGTTTTCCTGGGATAAAAAGTAGCCTATGTGTTAATCCAGGACATGATCTACCCGTGTGCCAAATTTCATCAAAATCCGTTCAGTAGTTTTTGTGTGAAAGAGGAACGAACATCCATACATCCAGACATTCTTACAAATTTCGCCTTTATAATATTAGTAGGATTGCCAGGAAATCTCATCTCAGGTTTTTTGTACTTGTCAGAGCCTAACAGCGCCTATAGTAATTTACTACACTATTAATTACCCACAAAATTGTAACCTATAGATAGCAAATAAACGTATTGAGTATTGAATTGTATCTTTACCACTTTATACTTAAGAACCCATAGCAGATCAAGGGCCCTTTGAAAGGATTTGCTACGGGCCCCGCGCTTGCTTAATCCGGCACTGGGAAGGACCTAGGGTACTTCTTATCCCGGGAAAATATAAACCGGAACTTTAATCCCGGAAAATAGTTTTCTGCAAGTGGAACCACAAGAAAATAAGTATGGTGATAGTTTAGAGATCTAGAGAAGGACATAGGCTACTTCTTATCCCGGGAAAATATAAACCGTGACTTTAACCCCAGAAAATAGTTTTCTGCGAGTGGAACCGCAAGAAAACAAGTAAAGAGATAGTTTGAGATCCACAGGACATAGGCTACTTTTATCCGGAAAAAATACACCGGGAATTTTATCCCGGATTTTATTTTCTCGTGGTTGGAGCCGTAACGACCAAACCAAAGAATTTATTTCAATAATATTTTGTAAGAAGATAGTTTAAGATCCTGAGAAGAACTTAGGCTACTTCTTAAGCCGGAAAAACATTACCCGGGAATTTTATCTCGGATTTTATTTTCTCGCGAGTGGAGCCGTCACAGCCAAACCACTGAACCGATTTCGATGATATTTGGTAGGAAGATATTTTAAGACCCTGGGAAGGACATAGACAAGTGCTTATTCCGGTAAAATATAAACCAGGAATTTTAACCCGGTTTTTTTTTATCGCGTTTTTTTTTACTTTTATTTTTAAGAATATGTCCTTACATCACTCTTATTATAAAACAAAGTCCCCTATGGCATCTGTTTCTCTCTTGAACGCGATAAACTCAAACACTAAATGAATTGCTTCACATTGTCCTTTCACATACTACGGAACTGAGTATTTAGAAGAGAATTTAAAAAATCGCCATGGAAGATATGCGATACATTCTCGGTCAAACTTAAGCAGTCTTATATATTAATTTGAGGTAATAAGAATTCAGTAAGTATATACTTAACTAGCTTTTGCCCACGGCTTCGCCCGCGTTAATAAGTTTTTCCGGGTTAAAAGTACATAAAAACCTTCCCGTTGAATCACTCTATCCAACACATTTATTTGGATAAAGATTAATATTATGACGTTGATACAAGCCTTAACAAATAATGCATTAATTTCGACCAAATTTGATTACCATAAAAACGGTTCTAGTGAGTTAACCTTAAAAGATAGACATATACTGTCGCGGACATTTTTTTAGATCATTTCAAGAGGAATAATTCTTTCATACATATATTTTTGGTACATATGACTGCCTCGGTGGCGTAGTTGTATTACAGTACGACTGCAAAGCTGAGGTCTCGGGTTCGATCCCCGGGTCGGGCAAAGTGATACTGAGTTTTTCTATTCAGTATCAGCTCGGAGTCTGGAATTTGTGCCCGATATGGCGATAGGCTCGCCCCCTATCACATCATGGGACGGAATAATGGCGAAAAGTGGGTGCACTAGTTGCGCCTCTGCCTACCCCTTCGGGGATAACAGGCGTGAGTGTATATGTATATGTATGTATGTATATATTTTTGGTATCTTAAACCGTTTATGCAGCGCACGCAATGGAAGCCCTCAAGGATGAATAATTTTCCCCGTTTTTTTTCACATTTTCCATTATTTCTTCGCTCCTAATCGTTGCATCGTGATGTTATATAGCCTAAAGCCTTCCTCGATAAATGGTCTATTCAACACAAAAATAATTTTTCAATTCGAACCAGTAGTTCCTGAGATTAGCGCGTTCAAACAAACAAACAAACAAACTCTTCAGCTTTATAATATTAGTATAGATTAAAATATTTGTTTTTTATTGTACTATGTTTCATGGAGAACAACTTTTAGAAAATTGCTACAAGCGAAGGTAAAAGTATCGGTAACCCTAATATTTCCGCAAGCGAAAAATGTTTACGCTGTCACTTTTCCGAATATGTTCGCATTTTACAAGCATTTTGTATAAACCGAGGGACTTGCGTTGACCGGAAGTGCTTGCGGTATGGAAGCGCGGGATTTGACCGGAAGTTTCGCAAGCCTGGGTTGATGTGTTAAGCTTTGCGGCGGGGGCTTAACAGAGTTATTAATTAATGAGCGTAAGCATCCGGCCCCTATCGAACGTGGGCCTTATAAACCTTTTTAAAGCGGCCGCTCTGCATTTTTTAATATGTTTTTTGGAGAGCCTTAATGAATGAAATTAATGTATGGATTGCAAATTTGGTAATAGAGCATATTATGAGAGATGTGAGTTTAAATATTTTCCGCACGTCATTGCAAAAAAATGTTAATCGAGTAGATAATCGAGAACCAGCCTGTACCATGTGGATTTGAGGCGTCTTTCATCTTTCCATCCATACCAGCCCTGTACTGTATACTGCCCATTGCTGAGCATGGACCCTCCTCTACAGCTGCCTCTCAGTTTAGGCCTTAGTCCACCACGCAGGCCTAGTGCGGATTGGCAGATTTCACATGGAGGCGTCTCTAATTTTGTGTTTTTAGCACATTGTTGTGATCCATGTGATGGACGGCACCGTGGCAGGTAAGTAGGCCTCACGCTGCCGTTGACACCGAGGGCGTGCTTCAGTGCGCGGGGGCTTCTGAACACCCCCCCCCCCCCCCCCCCCTCGCCCTCAACAGTAGGAGGGCTGCATTAGGCGGCACCGCGCAGGGTCGGTTGCGGACAACTTAGACACTACTTCCGTCAGAGGAGGCGCGCAGCCGCCCCTAATGCTTCGAAGATGGCTACCGCGGTGTTTTAGTTGGTATGCCGTGCTTTGTAGACATAGTTAGGGACTCGACCTGACGTTTGTCCCATGGTTTTATTTCTCCGGGCGGCTCAACGTCGCGTCAGGTTGTAAGGCACGGTGAACTCAAAGTACCTAATCGCTCAGGCGCCCCCCTTGAAGGCTGGGCGGTAGTAATAAGTTACTTTCTCCGCGAAAACAAAAAAAAGATAATCAGGAACGAAATGTAACTGTTCTGACGTAGTACAAATTGCTTAAACAGTGTGACAGTAGAAATATCCGCAAATATGCATTGCAGTAAGTGATGAAATAAAAACTAAAAAACACTGCAATACAGCGACAGGGTTCGGCCTAAATACAAAGACAATACACACACATAAAACAATCGTCCAATCACATGCGGTCGCGCTAATCCTATTTCGTTGGTCGCATGGAGTAATGATAATTCGTTCATTCGAAGAAATCACTGGCTAGTAGTTGTGATGTTCACTGAAATTCTCTAACTTCTATGAATTGGAAAGTTTTTGAAGATGTTAGTTTGTTTTACTAATTACACTTCAATCGCTAAATGCATTTGGATAAAATTCGGCATAAGACCCACTACTAGACTAACTTATGTTTCCTTACCTAGAAAGCACGTTCACGTGGGTAGAGCCGTGGGCTGCAGCTAGTTGTAAATAATGCACAGTAAATTTAATTAATAAAGTTTCCCGGTAAATCAATTTGTAATATCAATACACATATTAATTTCTCTTTACCCACAAACAGCCCTCGTAATTCCTGTAAACCAGTAAAGCTTCACTATTATTCCAGATTCTTTTTCTCGTTTGTTTTCATTCAATTATCATATCCTTATTTACATTAGGCGGTAAATTTGCATCGCATAAATTGGTTTTCATTAAACAGCACTTATGTGCTCATTATGTGGAACCAAATTATAATCATTGATTTGAATGATAACTTTGATTAATTTAATATTGATATTCGTTGTTGTGTTATGAATTATATGTATATTCCATGCGATTAAAATTTGATGGTAGTCTTTGTCGCGGATTATTGGATTTTAATCATCTCTAAAGAGTCGGAGTCTGGAATTTGTACCCGATATGGCGAAAGGGTTGCCCCTATCACATCATGGGACGGAATAACTGTGAAAAGTGTATGCACTAGTTGCGCCTCTGCCTACCCTTTCGGCGATAACAGGTGTGAATGTGTGGGTCTGTGTGTGTAATCATCTCTAAAGTTATCTAGGCATATGTATTGTGCGACAATACCAGTAAATTAGTTGACTGTCGCGTTGATTAGAGTCCTTCGAGCATGTCCCGAGTCCTGGTGCTTGAGATAAAGTTTATCTCCAGCTGAATTTGTTTAGTCACTGAGCTCCGCTTCGAAGGTTTGTTTTTTTGCCTGCTAAACGTGTGCCCCAAGCAGAATTTTTCAACTTGCACCGTAACTTTGTTAAAATCGGATCAAATCGCATTAAACATGTATCGATATTACCGACGTTAGCAGCTAACCTGAACATGAACGAAGTTACTAAAAAAAGGTTGTGCTCCCAAGATTAAATCGATTAATGCATGCAGTTTTCAGTAAAAATTCACACCGGCTTCATTTTAGTACGTTGCTTGCTCGTAACTTAATTTTTAACGTGGAAAATTTTGCATGGTTGAGCAAATAATTTTTTTGCCTTTTTTTAAGTTGGACTTTATGAGTACAAAATTATGAAGTATTAATCTGAGCATTGACAACACTACTTTAGACTTCAAACATTCAAAACGTGTTTGAGTGATTGATATAAATAAATAAATAAATAGGTATACTTAAAATCCTTAATGTTTTCAATAATCCAAAATGTTTGAAACAGAACCCTATATGTGGAAGCAATAGAAATGAAACGTTAACTTACACAAGTACGAAGGACCATGACTAAGTCAAAAAATCAATCTCATTGCAACACAAAAGTGGGAAAGTGATTACTGAGAATCTGGCTTGAGCACCTATCGGTTCTATACGCACTGGCATAGACAGGGGTGAGTCGAGGGTCGTTGACATTCAAAGGAGGCATATGTACGGTCACCTGTTCCCAACCCCCTTAAACTACACACCCCCGTCTTGGCTGTATTAAATGTCACCTGCTACGTAAAGATATGAGGGTATTCTATTTATAATGCGGGGACGCTTTGCGTTTTTGCCTTGTTTTTAATGGTTAATTTCAAATGTATTCTCAATATAGGTGTCTCACAGTCTCTTGTAAACCGACATTAGAAATAAAAACAAACAAAAAAAATTATGTGTCGAATAAAAATTCTCAAACAATTTTGTGACATAAGATACATAATAATTTTCTTAGAAAAACACAGGGGAGCATTTATACTAGCACTAGACCAAAGCACTTTTAATTAAATAAAAATAAAATAACTGTTCTCTGAGTACACCGTTTAACTAAAATCATCTATTGTCTGCACGACGATACTCCAGAGGGTGTCAAAAGACAAATATTTGCGGTCTACATAAATATTTACGTAGTTGCAAGCGTTGCATCCGTGGAGTCTTGTCGAATTCAACTAGCCGTTTATAAGACTGTTTTAACATTTTTTATTTTACACACACACACACACTCACGACCGATATCTCCGAAGGGGTATGCAGAAGTGGAACTACTGCACCTACTTTTCACTGTGCGTATTCCGTTCCATCATGTATAGGGGGCGAGCCTATCGCCATATCGGGCACAAATTCCAGACTCCGGGCTGATACTGAATAGAAAAACCCAATATCACTTTGCCCGACCCGGGGACCGAACGCGAGACCTCAGAATTGCAGTCGTACCGTAATACAACCACGCCATCGACGCATTCCTTTTATTTTACATGGGCTTAATTATTTTTTGTTTTGTGCTCTTTAAGTTTTTCATACGTCCGGTATTCTCTTTGTAATGTAATAATATCAGCCAGTATTATATAGGTACTGGTCCCACTGCTGGACACGGGCCTTTTCTACTACTAAGTGGGTTTGTAATAATTGATAGCAGTTACGTTGTTTGTTTTTGTTATATGACCAAAAATATTATTGATATGAATTAATCTACATTTATAACTGAGTTTACTAACCACAGTCAGTTATTTTGTATATTTCTGGAGCCATATTATTCGATTCACGTAAACACACGTAACACAATATGTTTGATCACGAGTACTAGATTCCACAGTGATCACACAATGATGTCACATGAGTGCACGCTACTAATGCGCGATATTAATTCCAACAAGATAAAGTCGGTTTGCTGGAATTGGTTAGTTGATGAGTTGATGATAACGAGGTCCGCTGGTTTGCGAGCTACTTCGTAAAGCTGTACAATAATAATGTGAATAATTTTGTCATACAAGTAATTGTTATCTTCTTCTTCTTCTTCGTCCAACCCTGTTCCCATTATTTGGAGTCGGATCTCCTCACTAATTTGCGCCAGTTTAATCTATCCTGTTTCTTTTTTTATTTTTTTTATTGCATTGAATGACGAGATGAGCATGCCGTTCGCCTGATGGTAAGCGATACGACCACCCATAAACAGTAGAAATACCATCCAGAACCTTGATTTACAAAGTACCGTGTGGCATTCCACTGCGCTCGTCATCCTGAGACGTAAGATGTTAAGTCTCATTATGTCCTGTATTAACACTGGCTAGAATACCCTTCAAACCGAAACACAACAGTGCATGCACACTGCTGCTTGGCGGTAGAAATAAACATTGCGGTGGTACCCACCCAGACGGGCTCTTACATATGAGAGTCCTATCACCAGTAACAGTGGGTTGTCACATCTGGTAATTGGGCTTTCTTGAAGTCTCTACTTATATTAGACCACCAGGCCATCTCCATCCATCCATCTATAGCCATAATATTTTCTACAAATAAATAATTATATTCGTAGTCATACGTATCTAATATTCAGATATTTATGAAACATGTAAATTAATATTAACAGTATAATGGATATACTAATGCATCTAATGTAGTGTCTAAATAATTTCATGGATTGCACGAAGTAGCCGCAATAGTATAGTACGTCTAAATTCAAATTAATTATTAAAAAAAGCCGTACCTAATTTAAATGAATCGCAATTATAATAATGAAGTCCGCTAATGGCACAAAGCTAGTATATTAAAAATAATTAATACTTGGAATTTATGCAGATTCAGAAATATTCCATTACAATTTTTGAGTAATGAACACAATTTTAAAATATTCATCATTAAATTTTTTATTGAGATTATTTATGTTGTTAGCTACTTTTTTTACATTTTCCAACGTAGTATACCAACAACGTTTTAAAATTAAATTTCATTAATGCTAGTGTTCGTAACTTCGTACTTGTGTTTTTCTTTGTGATCATAATTAAATGTTTAGATCGGATATCCGAAGTAGAGAAATTCCAAGTTTTCTTTTGTTGTGTCTCGGCTTACAGCGGAACTTTTGTGATTTCCAACTTTCATTATTTTCATCACATGGAAGATAATAAAGCAGTGTTCATTTATATTTGTTGAAATATTTTGTCAGAAGCGTTTGAAAGCCATCGATATCGTGAAATTTGAATGATAAATAAGAAAAGCAAAGAACCTTCACTCGCAGTAATTGATGAAAGACGATTTTATTTCTCGCTCCGAACCCTCCACGAGAGGCTGTCTAATATTATGATTTATCGACTTAAAGTTATGAGGCGTGGGATATTTCCTCTCCAATGAAAATAATGTTGAAATAAATCTGCTTTCTGTATTCAGTTCTTTAATGGAAATCGTGACCTCCACTTACCGATCTTGTCTTATTCTAAAAATGCGGAATGAATTTTGGGGAATTGCAAATATAAGTCCTGCCGCGGTTGGTTTAAACTTCCCGTAAGAGTTCTTAACTTTGTGACGGAGTTTAAGTTCCTTCGGCATGTTAAGCTTGTCAAGATGTTTCGAGAGAAAACTGATTTACCGGCTTCTTTCAGTGCATTTTGAATATGAGAGTGTATGTGTTGCGGATTAATAAAGCGCCGGGCGAGTTCGTTTCACTTTTGACTACTGGAAAACGTATTAGTGATATGAATTTTAGATATTAAAACACACACACACACACACTTCACTCCCCGAAGGCGTAGGCAGAGGCGCTCGCCGTGCGTGTTCCGTCCCATGATGTGATAGGGGGCGAGCCTATCGCCATATCGGACACAAATTCCACACTCCGGGCTGACACTGAATAAAAAAATACAATATTAATTTGCCCGACTCGGGGTTTGAACTCGAGACCTCGGCATTGCAGTCGTACCGTTTAACTACGCCAATGAGACAGTTGCCCATAAATCATTTTCATCATCACCGACAAGATTTCCTTAAAGATTACTAAATGGACCTGTCTCAATGATGGTAGAATCATCCATCGATGGTCTTCTATCTTCATTTATATATATTGAAACAGTTATCACATTTTATGAATGTAATATTTTAGAACTACTCGAAGTTGATATCTGAAGTGATAATTGGATTCATAAAAAATGCGGTCGAATAAATATGGCTCATTAGTACTCTCATTACAGAAGCGCTAGTTGTATTTAAATTATTATCAGCTACAAGTATTACTCGCATTATGTAAATTAATGAGCAAACCAGATTTATTGACGCCACAAAAAAAATTATCAAGTTTTTATGTGTAAGTATAATAGATTTATAGAGAGGGCGTTTGATTTTAATAATAATCAGACCGAACGAAAATATCGATCAGTCTGCATTTCGGTTTTTATCAATCTAAGACTCAGTGGCATCAGAATTCGCCGCCTCGTGATATTTATCAGGCATTTTGTTTTGGTTTGCGAAGCTTCATAAGCCTCGCGGTTACGAGATGCGGCGCATGCGCCACTGTTTGTTTGCTCACTCCCGTTTTGTTTGTTTTAGTAAAAAATTATAGCGTTTCGTGGAGATTCGCGGCGGCCGTCCCGACTCCTCCTTTGAACCGAGTTACGTGTTTGTGCTGTGTATGCATATCTTGACGTAGAAACGTTTCCGCCGATGTATCTAAGGGCTTACATTGGAATTAAATAAATGAATATAGACAAGGCCAACATGTGTTTTCACCACTGTTTCAATGTATGAGGTTTAACAGACGTGTTGGGTGGGTATTAAAATTCCATTTAGGTGGTTAGCTATTGTGTTAACTCCGGGCTAACTTTGCGTTCGTTTTAAACGAATAGCAGTGTTATCATACATTTTAGTTATTAATCATCATAATGGTGAATATATCTAAATGTTATTGTTTATTATGGCGTAAATTATACAATATTACATGTAAAGCTAGTTCGTCACTCGGATAATAAGAATGAACATTATTTATTTAAGTTGTAAGAAGCATTGCTGCCCTAGTGGGTGTTGAACTGGAATCATCATAATAATATAATCTTAATAATGTCTAAAGAATAAAACAGTGCTAAGTAGAAACAACGTTAATAGTGTTTGTATTAGTTTAAGCGTGTTTTAAGAATACTTAACTCACCATCGTAACATGAACAGACTATCGTATAAACTTCGATAGAGAGGTGAGCCAGCATTTATAGCTAATTCATTGCCAGGGAAAACAATCAACCGGACGTTAAAAGGTAAAACATTTTCATTAGTCCGCACTGTGTTCTGCGCTGGCTCAGTACAATTCGCTTTCTTTCACGAGTCACGACGCACGCCCAGTCATTTTTATAGCCTTTTGTGAGTTCATTTGTTTGTATCGGTTTAAGGTTACTCGTTAACGTACATTAATTTGTTAATAAAGATCGTTTTATGGCATTAGGGCTTTGTGTTAAGATCGCTCGTAAAACGTCTAAAACCGCCGGATTTGCAAATTAATTGTGTACGATGAAGGATAGGAAAATATACTTTAGTGTATTTTATACTAGCTTTTGCCCGCGGCTCCGCCCGCGTTACAAAGTTTTTCCAGCATAAAAGTCCCGGTTTATATTTTCCCGGGATAAAAAGTAGCCTATGTGTTAATCCAGGTCATGATCTACCTATGTGTCAAATTTCATCGAAATTCCGATCAGTAGTTTTTGCGTGAAAGAGGAACAAACGTCCATACATCCAGACATCCATACATTCTTACAAACTTTCGCGTTTATAATATTAGTAGGATTGATTTAAATTTTTAGAGGTGACTCTATACTTGAAGCAAATTGTAATGGAATTTTTATCTTGGTTAAATGAAGACTTGCGTAATTACTCATTAAAATAAATGTTCATATTAATATAGCTTTGTATAAACATGTGCACAAAAACCACAATTAAGTGTCATAATCCCGGAGATAAAGAGACATAAAATTAAAGCATGTTATTAAAAAGAGTATCAACGGCCAAATGGACTCGATAGGTAAAGTAACGTTATGATGTCCGGCACATTGCGAATGTCCGCCTTACTTGTTAAACCCGGGCTATCTTCAACATTAATGGCGGAGAGTTATTTTTTTGCGACAAATTTTAATTAAAAACATGCGAAATAAGCTATAGGGACCCGCGAATATGGACAATTTGTCGTTATCGAGTTAGTTTAAACGCAATTTGCAATTTTGTTTCATTCGACGCGCCGCATCCTCTATCGATAAGCGTCGACAACCGCCGCGTCGCCAGTCGCCACACCGTTTCATATCTGCCTTACATCCCCTGTTCCTTTATTACTCTTGAAATAAGAGTTATTTCCGTGAAATGTGTATGGATTTTATTGTTCAATATACAGGTTACAGGTTGTTACGACACATTTGTCGTGTTCGATAAGTTGATCAAATACGTCAGTATTATTGTTGTTCAATCTTGGCAAACAGTAAATACACCAAATACAATTTTGCTAGAATTAGAACTGTTTATTATTAAAACGATGGAGTCACTTTTGAACGTTGTTATAACCATTCAATTAAAAAAAGCCTGTACCTACTAATTTTATGTTCAAAGTGTAATGTTATATTCAAAGTGTAAAAAGTAAGTAAAGTATAAAATACCAATTACCACATCGCAGACTTATTTGTTTTTTTTTTTTTCTAAAAGCCCAAGGAAGTATAATCACTCGGCCTGCGTATGCGAAAAATTCTTTCAAGTAACAATGAATACATGGCATACCGGCGTGTCCTCTCACCCCATTCTCATCAATTGTTTCGCTTTGCTGTTTGTGTTTGTTCTGTGTGTGTTGTTTTCATAACACTGTCTTTGATGGCGGCTTGTGTTTGGCTTGCGGTTGGATTGCTACACGATCTCGAGATGCCGAATTTCTTAACTGTATTGGTTGTTATTGTCTGTTTCAATTCGATATATTGGTTAGTTTGAGTATTACGAATTAATATAATAGCTTTATGAATATAGTTTTAGACGTACAATAAATATATTTAAGATGTATTTAAAGTAGGCATCATATTGTCTTTATCCTCAACGTTATAATAGGCTAAGCGAATATACCTACGTTTCATCAGGATGTTCTATTTATAAACGTAGAATTTTAAAGTATTCAGGTCTAAGCAAGCTATTTCGTGTGCAGCTTCGCAAATAATTAGCCGTGTCGCCATTAGGGATTCTGTGCAATTATCTGCTTACCAAATTGTTAGGTAAGCTGAGGCGAGCGTACATTATCCGCTCGGTCGGCTTGTTGGCTACCGTCCACCGTTTCTTCCACCTTTATTACAATGAATTACTACACATAAATAGTTCAGTGATTTAACTAGTTCCCTATGACTCCTCTTCTAGAGACCTACTCTTGTTTTGTGTAAATTTGATTGATGTTACAATGAATCTTGGCCTTTTTATTGATTCCAAATTGCAAAGATAAATTTGGACATTATATCCTACTAATATTATAAAGGCGAAAGTTTGTAAGAATGTATGGATGTTTGGATGTATGGATGTTTGTTCCTCTTTCATGCAAAAACTACTGAACGGATTTCGATGAAATTTGGAACACGGGTACATCATGTCTTGGATTAATACATAGGCTACTTTTTATCCCGGGAAAACATAAAACGGGACGTTTATCCCGGAAAAACTTTTTAACGCGAGCGGAGCCGCAGGCAAAACCTAGTTAGTTTATAAAAACGGCTAAGTAGTTAAGTTATAAGGTTCAATAACATGATTGGGTTCTGATAACGAACATGGCTGACGTAAATGACAATACCAGGTGTATGGTGGTTCCCAACTATGGGGTGCAAGTAATGGTTTTATTTACATCCGTCTACGAAGGGGATCGTGTCGCGAGTCACGACTGTCACGGTTCACGGAGGGGACGCCAAATCCGTCAGTTTGACGTGACAATTTGTCGTCTTGCTCTTCGTATAATTATTTAAAAATAATGTAGGTATTTATGTGGTTTTGAGATGACAGGTAGTTAGGTCAGACCTAATAGAGAATTAAAAAAGGTATGTTGATAATGTTCATAATAAACAAAGGGTTTATTGATTGGGAAATGAGTTGTACGTTTGTTTTTTATGAGAATACTTTTAGAGCTCTATGTATTCAAAGAGATGCATCAAATCAAGTTCAATTCGTAGAGCAGTTAAAAAGGAATGCGTGTGTAATAATTTGTGCCATACTATGTTATTCCATAATTATGATTGGCGTCGTTTTGAATCATAGATTACTAGCTTTTGCCCGCGGCTCCGCCCGCATTAATAAGTTTTTCCGGGATAAAAGTCCCGGTTTATATTTTCCCGGGATAAAAAGTAGCCTATGTGTTAATCCAGGACATGATCTACCCATGTTCCAAATTTCATCGAAATCCGTTCAGTAGTTTTTGCGTGAAAGAGGAACAAACATCCTTACATCCATACATCCAAACATCCATACATCCAAACATCCAAACATCCATACATTCTTACAAACTTTCGCCTTTATAATATTAGTAGGATTCAGAAGCCGGTATATGTAAACGTATTCTTGGTATTGTGGTTGGCATATGATAAATTTGGGAGGCGAATACCTACGCGACGTAAATTCAGATTTACATTAAGTGGGTTGAGCTTAGTTGGAATCGTGGCAAAATTAAATCTATTTAAACTTTACATTTAAACTTGTGACGACGACGATACAACGACATTGCCGTTGTTCCTGTGTTTTTAATACTAAGAAATTATGAAAAATTAAAAAAAAATTGAAATGGCAATGAATATGTATTATCAAACCTAATTCCTGTGAATCTCTCAATTAATCATATATAAAACCTCGAAAAACTCGTTCAGCTGCTAGTAGAGGAGTCAAATGAGCTCACAACCTTACTCTAATTCGATGACCAAGCAAGCTTAACGGATAATACTGTGTAGAAAAGTACATTGTATACATTCGTGCGGGAGGTTGCAGATAGAGGCCGATAGAGGTAGGGTCATTTCACAACCACTTGTGCGTTGCATGTTTTTGAAGTCTAATTACAAGAGATTCCATGATGATTAGTGGAAGAATATTGAAGAAACCGATTCCCCATCTAAAGTTAGAACTTTTTATCCATCTATAAAACATCGGATCTCAATCGCTACTTCGTAAAAACCTCGATCGCTGGGTTTGAGTCGAGATATTGAACTTAGGAGGTGTTACGTATCTCGGATTCGAATTAACATACCATCAGTAGTGCCTTGTTACCAAATCACAGGTAAACAGGCTGCAGCTTGGTTTATAGCTGTTCTAAGAAACGCATAGCGTATTATTATGTTGGGCGTCTGCATGGTCGGTGCCGTTAGCACGCTAATTATAGCGTTGTTACATTAGTAGATACTCGCTGCGTAATGCTTGGTGATCATGAGCGTTGTTCTGTGTCAGTGAGGCAGCGACCGCGACCGTACGCCGGGCCTCAGTTAATTGTTTACATGTACAATGGTATCACATGTGTTGTATTAAAGCCTACCTTCGTGTATACATTGAATGATATAATATGCATGAATACGCCCCAGCTAGTGAGACGGGACGGGGCTCGTGTTATTCATAATTAAATATTATATTTGAAACTTCATAATAACACGCATGTACGCTCCATAAACGTTGTACAGCCCTCATTATCTATGTAATGTAAGTAAATTATAGACATATTCAAAGCTTTAGACGAAACGTAAATGTTTTATACGTATGTACACGCTTCTGGATGTAATCTATGGTCTATATATCGCTTCAGGGATTTTATATAGATATTTTATCACCATTCAGGTACTTAAATTTAATATCTCGCACGTCACTCGAGGAAAATAGTTCGAATTCTATGTTTTACAAGTCATTTTAATGATTTACAATCGTCGCTTTCTTGTCTCTAACAGTTGTTTATTTGACAGTGTACTTTTATATATTTTTCTCGCTTTTAGAGTATTCAGTTGCAGTTGTTTTGTACTTGAGGAAGTGTTTTTTCCTCGGCACCGGTACGAATAATTTGTAAAAGCCAGTACTCGTGACGAGCAAAAGAAAACGAAATAACATCGATTTGTCTCGGATGACGAGCGCTAGAGAGCTCGTCACGCTCGTCGCGATTGGACGCTCTTTCGGTCGTTGACACAGCTCGACACATTTCTATTGGCCATATTTTTTTTTAAATCTCAATGAAATGACTCCAAACAAACTTTGTAATAGGCAGTTGGATGAATATAATTCAAGATCCGGCTTAATTACGCGCTCTACAGATCTATCTAACAGAGAACAGACAAAGGTTTGTGTTGATGAATTGTTAGTGCGAACTAAAACCCGAGATTAACAAACGAGTGATTTTCATTTACCGCAGTTAAATAGATGAACTATAATAACTGAACTGGCCCGGTAACGGGACTTGTTAGAATGAATTTGCTTCGCATTCGGTGCTTGTGCACTGTAAGATAAAGTGAGTTAAGGTGGTCTTACGTTTTACATTTTGTTATTAACGTATAAATAACTGTAAATGTGTTCATTGCGTGTACCGACAGTATGCAATATTGTTAATTACAAAAACTTATTTCGTTAATAACTTGTGGAACTGTGTAGTGCGCTGCTCGTCTCTTTTCGGAGTGTATTAACTTAATTAATGAGCGCAAAGCTGATTGTAATGGCAACTTTTTAGTGAAGGCATCGCAGAGGGATTAATGAGTCGAATCTGAAATAGTCATCAGGATAAAAGCTGAAGACACTTGTTCTTTTTGTTTATCAATAAAAACACTTTAAGGACATACATAAAGAAATATGTAAAAGAAGGTACAGTCGTCAAAATAACTTTGTAAAATGGTCGCAGGCATGTATATTCTATAACATACTAGTAGTGCTCGCGGCTTCGCCCGCGTGAAAAAGGTTTTCCGGGATAAAAATGTTTTCCCAGGATCAAAAGTAGCCTATAGCACTCAGGAGTAAAGTAGCTTCCTATTAGTGAAAGAATTTTCAAAATCGGTTCAGTAGTTGCTGAGATTAGCGCGTTCAAACAAACTCTTCAGCTTTATAATATTAGTATAGATAGTATAGATTGGACAACACTTTCGTCAATGTCCTCAAGATATTAGTAGGTAGATATTTTTTGTGTTATTTCTGGAGTGCACTTTTCCGCATTTCTGCCGGCGTCTAGGATAGAAATCGATCAAAGGATTAAGGGGACGTCTCGCCGCCCGATCGGTCCATCGGTATTACCGTCGGATGTGGAATAAATTATCCGCCACTTAAGCGATATCGCACAGATTTCAGACACCAAACTTAATGATCTTTAAACTAGTTTAATTTCACCACCTAAACGGTGATTGGAATTATGATATACGTTTTTAATTTATCTTACAGCCTCACCACATTAACATTTTATGACTAAGTCTTCTGTTGGCTACTATAATGGTGACTAGACATGGATGAGAGTTTTAATTATGCCAATGGATATATAAATTATTTTTAATGTTCAGTTGATTATCTATACCACCGAATAATAACTTATTTAGATAGGCAATATTTCAGTCGAATGAAAGTCTTTGTAATAAAAGTCGGTCTTGATTAAAATAAACATCGGCATGGCTCTGTTAAGGAAGTCATTAAAAATGCTTTACATATTTTTGTTAATTGGCCGAATTTTATGTATTTACTTATTTTTGTATATTTCGCTGGTATTTTTGTTAGATCTTTTTATCAAGATGATGGCATAAAAACCGTATATTGCTATTCAAACCTTTGAAAAACACGGCTACGTTTTATTCATAAAAGTAAATTTAGGATTTATTTGCTTCGCATACAAAATATTTGCTTATCTGTGTGAAACATCATTTTTAAACGTCCGATAAAAGCGAAGGATTTGATTTACCATTTGAAATGCATCTGTGGCTCATCAAGTACCCGCCAGAAGCGAAACGCGTGGCAAGCACATTGCCGCGTTTCAATCAGAACAGATTGAGGCCCACCACAGCACACAGCCCCGCAGAATGGGGGGAATTATATAGAATGCATGACTCTGCAACATTAGATCGAACCGACTCGGTACAGAAGGCTCACGTGCTAGCAAACATGATGTGGCATGACATGAACATTGAGCCTCGGTTTACATTTGTTGAGGTTTATCGAGCAAGTATTTCAGTGGTTCATGACTTAACAAGAAAATGAGCGATTTGTTAAATAAAAGGAGTCAATCAATATTTATGAGCTTTATTTTCGAATTATTACGAACATTTTATTAAAAAGAAGGCATCAAGGAAATACGCTCACAATTTTCAGAGAAATCAGTGGACATACATAAAAAAAAATACAAACACACGAATTGAGAACCTCCTCCTTTTTTGGAAGTTGGTCAAAAATAAATACATTTGCTTCTTTTTAGTGAGTTCGTTAATTTCACTTGAATGATAAATAAATACTTACTCTCTGTATTGTAAACATTCTCAGTAGAAATAAGTGTCTCAACCAGTTTTTAATAAAATACCTATCATAATTTTGCAAGTTGTTTGAATGATAATGAGATCATGTTAATCATTGTTCCGTGACAGGCAGAAGTTCGTTGTAACCGGAGACGTCACGATTTCTGCAGTTAAATTACAACTTCTTTTGCAATCACAAAGACTTTAATGTAAATATTAAACAAATCCTAACAAGAATAATTAGTAATGATTGATAGCATTAACAGACCGGATTGGCAATTGTCATTGAACAGTGGTATTACTAAGACTTAATAAGAGACTTCTCGCTGCCCGTCGTGGTCGCTTCCATGGTCGACAGCCAGAGATCCTGGCGTGGAGTGGCCCACTTCTGCGAGGTCTTCTTGCAGAAGGAGAGTGCCGAGAGGGATCGGGAGCGTGAAGGTCGCTCGCGTCGCCAGAGGAGATGTAGGAGGCGCCAGGTGGTCGACTGATCGGCGTCTCCCGCCCTGTGATTGGGGGGCGTTTGGAGAATTCCACCATGGTATCTCCTGCCTGTCGTAGGAGGCGACTAATAGGGGCCAGGGGTGGGTAGGAGCAGTCGTCACAGGTGCTGCCCGCCGCAAGATAATATGTGTGCCCCCCACAAGAGGAGACGGGCTGCATTAACGGGCTGACGGGCTGCGGTACCGCGCAGGGCTTAGACACTTCATTCAGTGGAAGCCCGCAGCCGTCTCTAATGCGCCGAAGATGGAAAAATAAACTTTTTTACACACTTGCTATGCTACATTATACCTTGAAATATAATATACTTCGCAGTCATGGTGCGACTAGTTAGGCCTCTACCTATCCTTTGAAATATGAAAAGTCGCGAGCGGGTGTTATTCACTTTGTATTACTACTTTTGGTTTTTGGGCATGAGACCCTTCTGCGTGTCACGTATTTTGTAATAAAGCAGTCAATTCATACGGATGGAAATTGGATGTAGCGGTAATAGAAACGGGCGAGAGACGTTTTTAAAGTAATTGGTGGTCTTCTAAAGCTATATTAAGTGTCAAATACATTTACGTCGCACGGGCTAAATGGGTTTCAATATCTCGTTTGAAGTGAACACAGCGTAGAAGGGGAGCTTTCGGTAAACGTAAATTAAACTGTTTGTAATTGAAAATTAAACTGTATATACATATGGAGCGTCTCAGGTGAATTTATCGCAACTACACACATCTTCATTATCTTTATTCGTCTGTGACTTCTGTAGGTAGTTGTGACGTCGTCGATGTTTTTTTGTTGTGAAGATTATATTTTTTGGATAAATTTAATTAACATATCATGTGTCATATAATTTTTGGGATTGGTCGTTAAAACCGACCACCATAACGGCAAGTTGTAAATTTATCAAAATATGTAGGTATATACCTATAACATTATTTCTTACCTGTTCTGCAAAGTGTAAATAAAATCAGCTTATTGAAATCACAATACACGTCTCAATACAAACTTTTCATAAGCAAAATGTTTAACACAGATTCCAGTGCAGTTCCAAAAGAATTCGCAATGTATTCCGGCAACCGCTAACTTGAATATATTGACAGTAAGGTGGATGCAAGTTTCCTTTGCACCCATAAATCTTGTTGTACCCGCTACTGTCTGCGAGAACTCGACACGTCTGGATCTTTATACAGGCTTTAACACACAAATATATCTCCGGAGGAAACAGTCTCGTGTATTCGATATGCTATAGCATTAGGAATATTCGGATACATCACATTCAAATCTAATGGTTATTGATAGTATGGTGGAGTCTTTGAGGTTGCTTTTATGTATAAGCTTGTATGTCTTGTATAATAAATTTTCTTGATGAAAATACATTGCGCTCTCATGCCGAATAAATTTGAACTCAAATTAGGCGGAACCGACGAGAATAATTGACAGTCGATTTGCAGCCCCCGGATTTTTACACCCCTCTTCACGTTTAAAGCGCTTAGCAGAAAATTCGATGACACACGACCGGTAGATGTCTGTAAGTGAGACGGCAGGGGATATTGATTATTCCCGTTGTTATATTTGACGCGGTAAGCGCGAGGTTGTGACAATCGTACGCTGATTACGACATTCCTCCATTCGCAATTGTATTCCGATCAAAGTGATTTCGATCACAAAGGGTTACAAATCGTCCGCGTCACCGGCGCTGGGGTTGACTCCTGCCGATTAATTGTACCTCGGCAATGGTGGTTCGATTGTTTGTCTCTAAATAATACCCTTTTAGCTTGATAGAATGGTATAATGGCGTGGAAAGCGCTCGGTGTCCGATTGTTATTCCAAACTAATGATATGTGAATGTTAATTTCCTGTCAATCTATTCGCCAGTGACTGGCGTGTTGGTGACGTTTGTACACGGTTATTAGTTTATAAAGACGTCAAGGATCAACAAAAACCAATGTTTGCTATTAAAATGATTAAATATAGGCACTATAAAACCTTCGCATGTTCTTGTGAACAAATTGCTAAACTAAGTAAATTCTTGCAAAGCAAATTACAATTGAAACATAAAGTCTCTACATCCAGTTATTAAGCAATAGCCGAACACTAGCATACGTATGATCCTTAAAGCGTGCTATAACAGTACATTAATAGGCCAGGCAAGCTGTCTCCGCTGACAGGTGCTCCGATCGTGCGAGTTGCGTGCGCCGTGCACTGGCGCGTAATTAAGTCAATGTGATTCGCCGCGCGCGCAGGAAAGTGAGTGGTATAGTCCGATATGGCACATGGAACGCAACGGCTCCGCTAGGGTTGCCGATGATTGAAATATTATATTATTTAGTTATATCAAATATTAACTAATAATAGTTAACCTTATCTGGAATAATATCTCGTTCAGGGAAGAGAATGATTACACGTAAATAAACAGTTCTTCGTAAATAATAATTATTCGTTACAATCAATAAAATCTTGATTTATCTATTTTATTAACATTTAGTTCTTGCTTTCTTTTTATAGAGTAATTTATAAAAATGGGAGTAAATAATAAGTACTTTTTAATGGGAATGCGTACGCAAAGCTAGTGACCGAAAACGTACCAAAGGATTATGCATAAAGTTTAATTATCGAAATTAATTTATTGTTAGTTTAATTTGAAACTAGTTATGCAGTTAATGCACGAAAGAGCTTCTATGAATTATGTATTTGAATCAGAGAGACTGGAGTCATATGAATCTATTACATTTGCTGTAAAAATTTGTATTCCTCGATGCTTCTTAGTGCTCATCATGACTATAATAAATTCAAACATAGACTAATAACAAAAAATCAAATGAGTCGAAAAAGGTGCCAACCCTAAGCTATGTATTGAGCGTAGGGTTTTGGTTGCGTTGTCGTCTATTGCAATAGTTTTTACGTAACGCGATTGTTGGTTGCGATTACAACAGAGGCATGATTCTCTATGACATTGTTAACTCGTAACGCGGCCGCGTCACGTTCACTTCGTGTAATGGGCGTAAAATGGTATTCTGTATGCCAATTTCCATAGTAATAAACGCGACGAGTTACGTTACGCGCTTGTTACGAACGGTGAAAATAACGCGTGTCATAGAGAATAAGGGGGCAGGAATGCTTGGACTGTATGCCACTGGTTTTAGTTTGACAGCAGCTACGGTTTTATATGGGATGCCAAGCGTTGTGGAATTATAATTAGTACGGGCTGTGTTTGCGTAATTGATGGCTATCTTTGATCAAATATTATTGCGAGGGTCCTTACAATAACTAGATCTTATATTCGTCCTTGTATTATATTTATTATGTAAAGATATGTAAAATATTAACGACAGGTTAACTGACTGATGTTCAGAGGCATGATTCTCTATGACATAGTTAACTCGTAACGCGGCCGCGTCACGTTCACTTCGTGTAATGGGCGTAAAATGGTATTCTGTATGCCAATTTCCATAGTGATAAACGCGACGAGTTACGTTACGCGCTTGTTACGAACGGTGAAAATAACGCGTGTCATAGAGAATAAGGGGGCAGGATAATGCTTAGTCGTACCTTGTAAGAGAAACAAAATATACGCAACATTTTATTCTATTTACTATATATTTTTTTAATTGGAAAAGCTGATCTAGTAATTTATATTATATCTATTATAATATTATAAAGAGGAAAGATTAGATTTTTTGTTTGTTTGTAATGGATACACTCAAACACTACCAGTAGTTTAGAAAGAAACAATTTTTAAAATCAGTCCAGACTGATTTTAAAAATTGTTTCACCAATATAAAGATACATTGCTACTTTTTATCCCGGGATAATATAAATCGGGACTTTTATAATTAATATAAGCCAATTAGAATCAGATATAACTTAACACCCCAGTTAAAGCGTTATCATACATTTCATATCATTCTGAAAAGGTCTTCCCCAATAGTCTTTACATTGGGTACTATTGTTAAAAAAATATATCATTCAATAGACCTACAACTCTGTGTCAACTGGCAACCCTACCGAAGACGCGTAACGCACGTCGCATGCGTCGCTGTTTTTGCGCGCGCTGGCAGCGATGCATCGGGAATGCGTCCGATAGCATTTGTGTGTCAGACCGTAATTAATCCTTATTAGAATGGATTAACTTATAGATTAATCGTATTCGAAACTAGACTGCCTCGGTTGCGTAGTTGTACTTATTTCGGTACCATTGCAATGCTGGGTCTCGGGCTCGATCTGTGGGTCGGGCAGAAAGGGTTTTTCTAATCATAATCAGCCCAGAGTCTGGAATTTGTGCCCGATATGGCAATAGGCTGGCAACCTATCGCATCATGGGACGAAATACGCACGGCGAAAAGTGGGTGCACTAGTTGCGCCTCTGCCTACCCCTTCGGGGATAAAAGGCGTGAGAGCGTGTGAGTATGAGTCTATTTAAATGCTTTGAGTTTATTGCCAGCAATCTATCGATATACATGAAACGTATTAGCATCTAAACTGCAAACTCAAATAACAAAAACAACAGATCACGAACACGTATAATGGAAGCAACAGCAAAAAATTTAAATATTTTTAAATACATATAAAAAATATTATATTTTGCATTGCAAATACCGTAATCCGATCAACATAAGAAGTTATGACTGGCAAGTGCTTCTTTCTAAAATAACAAGAGCAATTTCATTAATATAAAGCGTGTTTACTTGTATCACAGAGTCGTTATTCATCAGCCGAGAGTTGCTTGTTGAGCCTGTTGCTATGCAACTGGTTAGAAACATTAGGGAGGAACAATAAAAACACAGAAAACAAGAAGTGCACGGCCCTTAACAGATGTTAGCGATGAGTGATCGAAACAAGTGCAATGGGGCAGGGTTGTCACAAACGGGAAATACGTATAATTATATTACCGATCATTACAATCCGCGGTAACATACACCGTAACTGTGTCATAATAATATTGCTTTGCTGAGAAAAAATCAGTTGAAATGTCGACGTGACAACCAATTGTAATCGAATTAAATTGATTATTCTGAGCAAACGTGCTTATGAAAATGTGGTAAATAATGATTGGTATGGAAAAAAATAATTACTTTAGTTTATTTGAAAGCAGAATAAAACCTTTAAAATTAAAGACTTTTAAGAAATCAATATTTGAAGTTCACTTTTTTCTTATACCGTACCATGTTAGTACACCATACCGCATTCATTACGAGTGCATTTTATCCTCTTAAAGACTAACAGATCGAACACTTTAGCAAACCGAGTAATTAGCTCTAATCGCTATAGTTTGCCAGTAATTTGTGTAAATAATGCGTTACGGGTCCGACGCAACTGCTCTTGGGCTAATGCTATATATGCCACGGGATAATTACAGTATTGATTGATATGTAATGTGATAAGGGACACCCTAATCAACATTTACGTGTTTCATGTGTTTTATTCCCTTGAGAGTTTGCGGCTTATTCGTTTTTATAGCACGGAATTAAGACACGGAAAAGAGAACGGTGGTTGAAATTACTTTATTTTCTTTGTGATTGACCACATTCATATTATAAGCATTTTTATGCCACGAGGGTAATTTGTGATCAGTAAATATATATAGAATAGGTACCAAATGCACTTGTTCTTTATGATTTTATATTTTTAATTATGCTGTAAACGCAACAACTACGTCACTTTTAAATGTTGCAACGACGTTTTAACGATGGTGAAAGTAAATCGTTAGAATGTGGTGATAACCCTGCTTGAATAATCGATCTATTGACAGCGCGGCCGTTTCTTGGCGGCGCGCTAATCGACCCACTAAATAGTCTGCCGCCGCGCATTTAGTCGCCCATTCGATAAAAATATTACAGTAACATCCAATAATTGTGTCATTAAAATTTTATTCAATTATTACTCAGTTGATGAATATTGTTCGATTTTTAAAATTGATACCTTCCGGTTTCCAGTTGATCAAGATTCGATTAGAGACAAAAAGTTTCTAAATGTGTTGTTAATTGAGATTTGAAATTAGAATGGGTCATTTAACATGCCATATTGTTTTCATATCGAATTCAGTATATTCATACATTATATTTTTGAACAAAAATAAAGCAAATTAACAAATAGATATTTACTTAATTATTAGGTAACTTGTTTTGTGTAATCAAATTCGTGCTGTGATTTATTGTGTGATTGTCCGTTCAATATACAACAGATTTCATACCATTAATTATTTAAATTAACAATTTGTAGGTAGAAAAATAGTACAAGAGCTACATTAAAACGTAATTATATTTATATAAAAGTGTAGTTTATTGCAGAGTCGGAACACAATAGTTTACTAGCGCAAAACCAAGACTACAACAGTATTGCGTTTATCTGTTATAACTTAGTTTCCCGTAAGTCGAGCGGCAACATTCTCCATTTACTTGTAAGAAAACGCGAGCCGCCACAAGCTCCAACAAAAATTAAGTTGTGAGCCAAATGTTTTATAACATAAAGCAATCCCAACAAAGACATTCCGTAAGTCCGGCTTACGGCGCCGACCGCGAGCACCGCGCCGGCCCGCGGCTCCCGCCCGCCCTTGTTTAATTCCATTAAACCACCCCTTTTATCTTTTTCGCTTTTATCTTTTCCCCACTATTAGATTACTGAACAAAATGGCGTGCAAGAGACACACGCAATCTTTCGTCCATGCTATTAATTTACTTCTATTTGTAATAGCCTCTGCATTTCCATAAACCGATATTGTGCATAAGTTATTATCGGATACAGTATCTCATTTTAAAAAGCGACAGATAAGTCGGTATTGCTATTGCGATATTAGTTTGGTGTATTTTTCTCTGCGTTTTGTTTATTCGGATGTTCTTTGGGTGAATGAGATTCCGGTAACACAAACATCTACTTTCCTTCCTTGAATACTTATTACTTTCCTTTAAAATATGCTGCGTGTTTATGATACATATGTTTAAAGGTGCATCATTTGACAGCAGGCGACCAATTTATCAGTTTATTAAGGCCAGCTATACTCAACTGCGGCCTGCGGTACTTCTGCAAGTGGCCCGCTGGACTTTAAAAATCTCACCAAAACTAAAGTACCTACTTTATCCAAAACCACTTGTTACATACATGCTAACCGTATAAAAATAAGGTCATTGATAATCAATACATAGTATAAAACAAAGTCGGTTCCCGCTGTCTGTCCCAATGTCCCTATGTATGCTTAGATCTTTAAAACTACGCAACGGATTATGATGCGGTTTTTTTTAATAGATAGAGTGATTCAACGGGAAGGTTTTTATGTAGGTACTTTTAGCCCGGAAAAACTTATTAACGCGGGCGAAGCCGCGGGCAATAGCTAGTTTACTTAATAAATGAAACATTCGATTTTAATAGCGTTTTACATGTACAGTCAGCAGCATAAGTAGCTGAACAAATTCGAAATTTCAAAATGCCTACATACTTTTGTGTTCTTACTAACCTTCTTTTTTCTCTTTATAAAAATAAAATAAAAGATTTAAGTTACTTCACACGAAGAAAAAAAATGTTTCATTTTTACTTAACGCGTATATAGGCGATTTGAAATTTTAATTTTGTTCAAATACTTACGCCGCTGACTGTACATAGACACTTAATTAGGTCAATGAATTTACGTTGTGTTTTGAGACATCATAATTATTAAGACGTTTTCATGGCCCGTACAGAAAGGTTGAGTACGACTGGCTAAGGAATTTGTGAACTGTAAGCGATCAAATTGAATCTAAACAAGTGCCCTAATACAAACAAAAGGTGAACGTATGAAGGGAGTTTTCGTTCACGCACTCGTCCCGTCTCCCCGCCGTTACCACATTACATAAACCTGTATCGCGTAACACGTAAACAACGCCTTCAATTCAATTTAAACTCTACCAACGGAGTGACGTCTACGCAAAGTGTCAAAGTAACATTCGTGTAGTTTAAATGACGTTCTCAAATTGAAATACTTGCCACGCGAGGTATTGAGCGGTTCATTTGACTCGCGCGACTCCCGAAAACAACGATCCGTCAATCGGTTGCGTAATATGTCATTTACGTTAGTTGTTGTCGTCGATCGTCTACAGTTTTAAAACTAAAGTTACATAACCATTTCAATTTATATAAAAACCTAAAATGCTCAATGGTTTCAAAAAACGAATGAGGATTTTGATGCGCAACACTAGTGCTGCTTATATTAAGTAGCACATAATTAAAAGACCTGCGTCTCAAACACAATTATCCCCGGCCGCCAGCAGTTGTTCATACTGTTTCCTAGAAAATATACGTAGGATGTAACAATGTAGCACATTATTGGCAGTGGCACGTAGGCGTTTCCATGGCGCATCAATTCCAATCACATTGAACACATACCACAATAATTATTACGCAGAGACGTCCTGACGTCTCGTATTTGTTACATATCTGATTTTAGAAAGCGTGTTATGTAAGCCAATGTAATAAGAGCAATTTGACACGTTGACGTTATGTAATAGAATACATAGCACTATGAACCAGAAAGGTCTGATATAATAGCATTGTATTTATAAAATTAGATTCCCTAATTATAATTATTGGGATATCAATAAGTCATAACATAAAAAGTAGGAGAGTTACGGATAGTTGCTTTTTTTATTTGTACACACCAAGTGACATTTTTACAAGACTACACTTGTTAGTTGTGTATTCAAATTAAGAACATATTTTAGAAGTTGCGGGCTAAATATGTAATATTACAATGAAGTCTTAATTTTGCATCGCTGTATTATTATTATATTACAAGTAAATTATCCGTCACATGGCAAGTCCAAGGATACATTCTCTGTTTATAGAAGTGAATCCAAGTTTGTCTGACTGCCTCGTAAAGGCAACACTCGTATAATATGAGCATGGCCCAAGTTGGGTGCGAACCATCAAAGTGATAGTTAAACTCACCGCTAGGTCGATTAGGGTAAGTAACACAACTAATTTCTAATATGTTTCGTTAACGGCACTTCCACAAGTTCCTCGATGGCGGAAAATTTTCAGGCAAGCCATAGTTCCCAACTAACTTGGATGTTACGCGTTTAATCAATAAATTACTTTTAGACAAATGACAAGATTGGTTTGTTCATGGACCTGTTTCGGAATGAGGATGTGGTGGATTATTTCGTTGCGGTCTTCCGCAGTGGGGTAATTGCGGGATATTTTTTTTGAACATGTGCTTTTCTATGATGCCGTATTATTATTTAATTTTAATTTAAAGCAGCAATGTACTAATGAAAAAAATATATGCAATTTAAGGTATGTTTATCTGGTAGAACTCACTTTACTGATTACGCGACTGTTATTGTGATGGTTCACAAAAATACAATGAACAAGTATCGAGTCAGAAGTAATTTGCAAATAGTTCTCACATGTGACAGAGCCGTTTCCCAAAGGAGTAAACTACTGCAGCAACATTCCGCAGACTACGCTCCCGACGAGTGATATTATGGTGCCTATCGACATATCGAACACAAATCAAATAATTTTTAAAAGAGAAAAAAAGAGTAAATAATTTTCGGTTTGATAGTTTATTTTTTATTTTTACTTTATTGGGACAAAAAACGGTTACATATTGACAATATGCAAACTTAGTTTAAACCCATAAACAAAGGAAACATATAACCCACGCAATTGTCCACGTATTGAACATAAATAGAGTAAATTAAATAAGCAAACAGACTACTAGTTTAATGAATGAAAAAATAAAAGTAAAGTTTTTTAAAAAGTTACAATTTTGACATCAAGTTATGGTGAAAAGTATGTGAGAGGTTTTTTTTGAAATTTTTGATTAGGTAGGGAGAAAATATTGAAAATGAAACTTGAAATGCGTTTTTCACTTTTACTAACGCGATTAAGAGAACGAACAGTATGTGTTTGTATGAAACGTACAGCATTCCCGTAGTTCGCTGTTGATATATATAGCTATGGGATGTAAGGTGATGAGATCTTTTTGATCCAACAGTCTATTTGAGTGTGCATCACCGGTTTGTCTATTCTTTCTACTTGTATCGGGGGGAAAGCATAATCAAAGCACATGGTAGCCACTGTTAGTTGTGACACAAAGGAGATTGTGTAGATAAATATTATTGGGCTTCAAAAATCATTCGCTCACACATCACTCATGCCTTTTATCCCCGAAGGGGTAGCAACTATGCACCAACTTTTATTATGTGATAGCTGATCAGGCTCAATTTTAGGGAGTCCCAAGAAAAACCAAAAAAAGAAAAAACCGAGAAAAGTCCTAATATCACTATCCGACCCGGAATTCGAACAGAGACCTCATATCGGTAGCCGTAACAAGCGTGCAATGAAACTACGCCACTGAGGCAATTCTTAGTGCAAAATTATTTAGTTGCACAAAAATACGTCCATAAATTTAAAAATACTTAGAGTCGACTTAATTCATATTCTTCATCTATTAAAGATCATTCTAGTAGGTACAAATCAATCGTTAAGTTAGCAATGGTTTATAAGCGGTGTTTGTAATTTTGATACTGTTTGCATTCAGTGCGTTTGGCTCTCGGTAAGTGCCTGATGCAGACAACTCAAGAACCCGGAACTTAACTTGTAGTTAGTCGTTTCCAGTTTACTCAGTGCCCCCACTTCAGCGGATTAAGATATAAACTTAATAGATATCTTGCTTGGTGAGAGGATTGTATGGAATGACTTTAATAAGTAGGTACGAGATGGAAATATGTATAAATATTTTTTATATTATTTTATTTGTACCTTTAGAAGTAATATACTGGTACATAATATCCTTTATTGTGAAGGTAATAATAAAACTAAGTTAGAGTCATGTTATGCTTCTGTGCATTTATACCGTATTTCAATCTAAGAATAAATTATACCTGACGATTGACAAAATAGTCCAAAACATGTCAACTCCCAAATTAATCCCTAATTATAGTTACAAAAAAAAACTCCGGAAAGGAGCTTTGTACATCAACAGAGTCATTGCAACCACGTGTGCGCCAAGTTCCACCATGTCACGTGTGGCGCAGGAGCGAAATATGGTGCTACGTAGTATCATTCAACCGAAATAGAAAGAAAAGAAAGAAAGAAAATATATTTGACAATTATAACATGCAGATTATAGACGACTTAAAATAAGGAACAGTGTCAGCAATAAGGTCTAATGACCTAATTGTTATATTGTCACTCAAGTAAAAGACAAAATCTACATATATTTTGTAATTAGTTTTACAGATATAATAAACTAGTATTTGCTCGCGGCTCCGCCAGCGTGATCAAGTTTTCCCGGGACAAAAAGTAGCCTATAGCACTCAGGAGTAAAGTAGCTTCCTATTAGTGAAAGAAATTTCAAAATCGGTTCAGTAGTTCCTGAGATTAGCGCGTTCAAATAAACAAACTCTTCAGCTTTATAATATTAGTATAAATTTATCGGATATTAAAATTAATAATTGTTCTTTTTATTTTTCAGGTAAGCGTCAGAATATTTTTTTTATGCAAGGCTGAATGGTAAGTTTTATTTGAACTGCAAATATGTTCGATATTTGAAACACCATTTAAAAACTTGTATCCCATTATGGCGTTTTATGTTCTGTATATTTTTTCACAAATTTATTTTCAAGTACCTCGTATATGACAATTTATTTACGAAGTGCAAAGGTAGGTATGTAACGATCGCGATTGAATTTGTACCATCAATAACCAACTTATCCATTCATGAATATAATAATTTTATAAATAAAAAGCAATCGTTTCCTCACAGCAAAAGTCACAATATTGCGAGTACTAGTCAGTTTTTCCTTATAAAGCAAATTTAATATTCACCAGAGACGTTTGTTATGATGGCAGAGGGAAGAAATGTACAGGGGGCGGACATTCGCAGAAAATAGCAAAATATTTCTTATTGCCCCTTTGTATCAATCATTGTCGTTATGACTCACTCAAACTTGAAATAATATCTTAATAAAAAGAACCCCACGCTTTTTACAATAAAATGTTTTAACTATGCTTAATTCAAATTATAATATTAAAATTAATTTTCTATTTTTTTTTGTTGGATTTCTATAAAGTGTTTTTTAGTTTTTTTTTTAAACTATTCTTTATTTTTTAGTTCTGTTCTACTGTTGTCAAACAGATGTCACTAAAAATAAACAAGCTATTATTTATTCATTTGTTTACTTGGATTTGCTATAAAAGCGTGTTTTTAGTTTAAAATATTGAATTGTCATCGGTCCTTGATAAGTATGCCAAATTTCGATTTAACTCGTCGTTTTGAAGGGTGTCAAAATCGTGTTCAAAGCTTCCGTTACATACATACATGCATACATACGTATGAAGCTAATAAAAGCGTGTTAAAAATAGACCATGTCCGTATTTTTCCACGTTTTGCATATTTCTGCTTTGTCAACTAATGTTTGCATTGAATAAATCTAATAACGGCTAGTTTTTAAATATAATAGGATCCTGTGTACTAAAATGCCCAGTAAGTCTTAATTGCCATTAATGTAGGTAAAATTTTATTAGCTGGTTCCAAGTATTAAAACAAGCACGAAATGAAATTGATAAAATATTCAAATCTATCTAATTTATAATATTTCCCTAGCTCGATTAGTAAAGTAAACACTTGAACAAATTAATCAATTAATATTTGGCGCCTGCACCGTATTTGGTCACCGCACCGCGCCGCGCTCCGCCCGACCCGCTTTATTCCCGATTGGTACTGTTTCCCGGCCGCCTTCTCGCCGGAATCCTAATCGTAATTTATTTTCCCTAATTGTGTAATTCACGTTAATCCCGTGAGAAATTTAATTTTGGCTGGCGAATATTGTAGATTCACCTTTTATATTTTATTTATTTTTGCTCTTATTAACAATATTAATTAAATCACGTCTGATTCTAATCAATAGGCATTTCAATATCACGATTAATTAAAGAGAAACAATATTTAAGTTTGGAACGCAAATAGCCAATATCGGAAATTGAATAAAGAACGAAAAGTGACGTTCGGAAATTAGCTTCAAGAGCTACGAATTCGCAGCGGGTAAACTCGAGATCCATGGCCGGAATTGCGTCAGACGGCGGAGTTTCGCAGAAGTTTGTGTAAATCGAACGCAAGGTTGCCCGTATTTAGGTGTAACACTCGGCCCAGGTAGCTAGAATGTATTATACTGTGACAGCTGTTTCATATCTTATAACGTTACTTCCTACTGGAACGATTCACCGGGCGGCATACGAATTTCGTGTAAACTGGCCTAGTTCGAAATAGAAAACCTTTGTTATTTATTTATGAATAACAGTGCTAGTTTTACGGCGATACATCAGAGAAGTTTTCGCAATATTGTATTGTTCGTTTCTTATTATTAATATGTGCGGGATTGAGCCGAAGGTTTTTGGTAGAGACGCGCGGAATTACTCACCATAACGTCTTGATGTCCGACATATGCCGCGATCCCCAACGATACGGACCACATGTCTTTATACGTTTTTTAGCTATCACCCATCTGTGTTCCGCAGCCGATGGATACAATGTGACATTTTATTTGGATATATGTCATCTTAATACAAGGGATTTCGTTTAGAATTTTTACGCATAAAAACGGACGGTAGCTTTCTGTTCGACATTTTTTTGTCAAGAAATAGCTGTGTCCAATACTAATGTAGATTATACGGCAAAATTTTATGAAGTTAATGCAGGAAAACAGTAATAAATTATTAATAAAATATCGCTTGAAAATTTAGACCGTCTGTAATAATAGTTTAAATTGCGGGTAAGATCGAAATCCGTGGGACGTTTAGTGTGTCGTTAACATCGTTATGTCTCGTGATATACGAGTGGTAGAACTAGAAACGGGGAGAGGTGTGAAATAGTGCAGCGTACTCGGGCTGCCGTGAATACTGCAGTCATATTTATTATATCATTGGTTATCATTCGTTAGTTGCGGGCAGCGCACTTGTTGATGAATCGTTTGGTTTATGATGGAATTTTCAAAATAGTTAACCATTGAAAATAGCAGTTTGTCGCGCTATGGATTGCGATTTGTGCTCGGTATGGCGTTAGGCTTGCCTCCCATATCGGATATAAGCGCCGCGAAGCGTAGATGCATTCACAGTTTCGCCTACCCTTTCGGATATAGAAGGCCTGAGATTGTTATATTACATCAACGACTATAATAGCGTAGCGAGTTAAACTTGAGTCATTTTCCACCGGCAACATTCTTGCTTCGCTGTCCATTGAGATAGAAAGTTGTACTCGTGATAATATTAATAACTTATTCTGGTAAAGACGCGTTGCATAACTGCAAAATATTATAGTACTTTACAGTAACGTATATCCGACAGTTTATAACATAAAATAACGACTTTATGTATGAAAAGATAAGGAGATAACGTAACCGACGATTCTTCAACCGTATTTCCGTCCTACATTATGATAGGAGTATATCGTAATGTCGAGCACAAATCTAATTGCAGGAAAATCATGATTATTCGAACGGATTGTCTGACCCGAGGGTCGAGCTCAGGACTCTGTAGGTACATTAAAGCTGTAGTACTCTCTTAGATTATATGTGGAGTAAAGAGTTTAATTTGTCTTTAAAGGTTCAAAAACCAAGGGCACGCACCTCTTTTTTTTTCTCGGAGAAAGTCCAGTCTTTACCACTACCACCCAGCCTGGCGATTAGACGGTTATGTTGGGTTCACCGTACATAACGACCCGTTGTTGAGCCGCCTGGAAAGACATCGGGCGAACGCCGGGCCGAGTCCCTACTACAGTATTTATCACATGCACGGCAATACCAACAGAAACTCCGCGGTGACCTTCCTCAGCACATTAAGGACGGCTGCGGATTCCTCCGGCAAAGAGTGCCTAGTTGTCCTCCGCAACCACCCCTGCTCAGTGTCAAAGAGCCCGCTTATTAAAGAACGCCCTTGGCGTTAACGGCAGCGTGAGGCCACCCAAGCTACCGCCCATCCCAGGGATCGCACAGTGTACATGAGGAATGTATAGAGTGATTACGGCGGACAGTCTCCACCGCTCGCCCGCGACCCCTGTGGTCCCTATTATTCGCCTCTTACGACAGGCAAGGGATACCGTGGTGGAATTCTTCAAACGCCCCCAGTCCACAGGGCGCAAGGGCACGCACCTCTGACTTTTCTAAAAAAGTTATGTGTGTATTCTTTGGGAATAATCGCTCGCATTAACGGTGAAGGAAAAATTTCGAAGGTATGTGAAGTCTGCTAACCCGCACTAAGCCAACGTGGTGGATTAGGGCCTAAACCCTCTCAATTGTAGACAAGGCCCATGCTCAGCAATGGGCAGTATATAATGGGCTGGTATGGTAAGGTAAAAAGCTTAATGTAAATTTTGTAATGAAATATCAATGGTCAATGCGCCATGCAGTATATGCGACCGCAGCGTTCCGTATAATCCTTGGCCACGGTCCAATAGCATTCAGGTGTGAAAAAAAGTATAACATTTTAATGATATTTATTACACCTTTTAAAATAATTTTGCGTTAAATTAAAATAATTTGCGAGATGGGTGAATAATGCCGATATTATTCGTTTGAAAGTTGAATTATTTTAGTGGAACAAATGTTCGCGTGTCGCGTGTTTGCATTAACAAATTGTTCGAATTATTATCGTTGTGGGGTGACTGGCTTAGAATACCAATCGTCCCCTTTTACTTGTACGAACAAGGAATTGTAGGAGTGGTGGTAGATTGTAGTATTTTATATCGAGAGTTAGTATGTATAATACGGAGATATTTACACAGTTTACGGTATAGAAAAACTTTTTAAAACACAATTTGTCTTCCCCTTCAGTCATTCGTCGAGACCTCGGTAAAAATTGCGAATAAGATAGAAATGGTAAAACAAAATTGTAAAGTATTCTTTTGGTATCCTTATCTATTATTATGAAACAAAGTCCTGCACCGCGTCTGTCTATCTGAACACAATAAATTCAAAAACTACCGAAAAATTTCGATGGATTTTGGTATGGAGATACTTTGAGACCCTGGGAAGGATATAGGCTACATTTGTCTCGGGAAAAAATATAGCAGGAATTTAATCCCGGAAAAGCTCTTCAACGAAGGTGAAACCGCTAGCAAAAGCTAGTTTATAGATCAATTAGTTTGGTAATCGCATTTTGTTTAAACACAAATACCTACGGAAATCAACTGCCAGACATTCTATACACCGGCGTGTGGATTGGGGGCGTTTGGAGAATTCCACCACGGTATCCCCTGCCTGTCGTAAAAGGCGACTATGCCACCGGGGGTCGCGGGCGGGCGGCAGGGGGCTGTCCGTCTTTAGTTTTGTACGTGTTTTTAATTTAAGCACATTGCTGCGACCCCCGTGATGGACGGCAGTGTTGCAGGTAGGCCTCACGCTGCCGTTGACGCCGAGGGCGTCCTTCGGTGCGCGGGGGCTTCTGAGCCCCCCAAACAGGAGATGGGCTGCATTAGGCGGCACCGCGGAGTGGCGGCTGCGGACGACAACTTAGACACTCTTAGTCCGGGGAAACCCGCAGCCGTCCCTAATACGCCGAAGAAGGCCACCGCGGAGTTTTAGTTGGTATGCCGTGCGGTGTACATAGGTTAGGGACTCGGCCCGGCGGCTCAACGCTGGGTCGTAAGGCACGGTGAACCCAACATCACCGCTCAGTCGCCCCCCTTGTAGGCTGGGCGGTAGTAATAAGTCACTTTCTCCGCGAAAACAAAAAAAAAAAACTTTCTATACAATAATTTGTAGTAATAAAACAAGTTTTATCTAATCTCGAAATATAACCACTGTTTTACGCTACAATGACTGCCATCATTGTTTGTATTATACATTTTCAATACCGTATAAAATTCAATTTTAAAACGAGCATTAGCTGATACCAGCTCTGTGTATTAAAAATGTATATTATTCTTGCAACGATCTCCATTGGCATCTGAACAATGGATTTATTTTTTCCTAATGACATAAAACAGAAGAAAATTGCCGAGTTCAAATTTGTTATACGAACGGACTCAATATCTCACCGTTTAATTACATTTTCCCTTAGGCCACCGACTGACTGGTGTCATGCTAGCGTAGCGTAACATTCGGTAAGAGCTTCTCACTACATCGTTTGCTCCGAATTTTGTAGTTAGTGAAATAATTTACGTTTCTCATTTGTTATTTGTACCCGGCTTGTTGGATTACACATACAGAAGTGTTTGCTTGCGAAAATCCTTATATGTTTTGGATTTTGTTCACTATTTTATATGCATCAGCAAACAGTCCGAAAAGATAAGCCTTTTGTGAAAACTGCATTAAAATTGATTAAGAAATGAGGCAGTAATTCATATCCTACTAATATTATAAAAGCGAAAGTTTGTAAGTATGTATGGATGTTTGGATATATGGATGTTTGTTTCTCTTTCAAGCAAAAACTACTGAACAGATTTTGATGAAAATTGGCACACGGGTAGATCATGTCCTGGATAAACACATAGGCTACATTTTATCCCGGAAAAATAAAAAGCGGGACTTTTATCCCGGAAAAACTTTTTAGCGCGGGGGGAGCCGCGGGTGAAATCTAGTTTCAAATATTACAGAGTGAAGAAGTGGGCGTGTAATGAGGTTATCGCTTCATATCTTTCTTTCTCACGTGTCGTTATACCCGATGACGTTAGAATCACGTAAAACGCCTCTTTTCTCGTTTTTTGATACTTACCCCTTCTACCGAAACTCAAAGGCTTATAAATCGTTGATTATTGTCTGGATTTGTTTTTTTCTTTTTGTGTTAGAATTTATATGACGTAAATATTTACAATACAAAACACTTTATTTCACACACATGATAAAAAAATAATTATATTAAAATAATGAAATAAAAGAACAAAAATGAGACCAACACCCTATTCACGAACATTCTGTTTATTGAAGGGTAATGCTCGCTCGGCAAAACAAGTGCTACAAGTCAGTCGGTACCTCTGCAACTTTGTTTGTGTTATTTTTACGGTATCTTTGCCCTCTTTCATTTCTCTTCTTTGTAAACAAACTTGAAATTTCAATTTATGAATAAGCCCTGTTATTTCTTAAACTTCGTTTAAAGTTAAGTAAAATGTAATACTTTGCTTATTTCAACTCTAATTTTAGACGCCGCTTGTGGAAATATTTTAAGCGTCTCGGACTATTGCCACATCGAGCGGAAATTACGCAACCGAGGTTCCGTTCGGTGACTAAATAATCAAGAGCATTAGATCATTACAATCTGCGAACTTTTTATTACAGCAACAACCAAGCTTTATCACCGGCTTGAAGTAAATTGCTTCATTTGTTTTAGATCTTACATTTTTTCTAGTTTTTTGACTTATGAAGTCAAAGCCTAATGAAACAAATTAAGGCCCCCAATTATTTAACATCAATGTGAACAACAACGCTGCTAATTATCATTCGTCTTTTTCGGAGAGGTTTCCAGATTCCAAGTACACCCGTTCTAATTCTGACATGACTATTATAGAGGACACACTCACAAATCTTGCATATAGTGAGTTCCTATTGCAGTGCTGTGTGAACTACATGTTCACAAGTTTATGTATGTATGTTCGTATATCCTGTTGGATTCTGATCGTCTCTTAGACTATTTCACCAATAGATACTCAAAGATTTGTCTAGATATATCGCGCGCAATCTACATTACGTATAGGAAATTGGGAGTACGGCATCCAAAAACCGGCGAATATCGCGTCTAATTCAGCTGGAAAATGTACTAGGTTGTATACTAGAATATTTATCGCCGTCATCTTTTGCGTATCTTACATACGGCATGATTTAAAAGTAGCGCGTAGTGAAACCGCGCAGCCGACCGCTATAAAAAGTTACGACCTAACTTAAAATAAGACGAAATTTGCCTTGTAACGTCGTTTCGAGCTAATTTAACTGTGGTCTGGATCCTGACAACTCGGAGATGTTTAGATTGAACAATACGTTTTATATATTTTCATCAACCTGAGAATTACGATGTTAACTCTCATAAAATCGTAATTGTACTAAAATCAATGACAGTCACTTTCGTAGTAAATAAATGAATAGTGAAGTATTTCTCATCATGTTGACAGCGTTTGTAGTGTCTTATATAGGTATATTATTATTTTGTAGTTTAATTCCTCGGTTTATCAATGTTTTAATGAAATGTATACAAACTTATAAATGTTATCTTAGGTACTAATGCTTAGAAACTTGTTTCTTGTTTAGCTCTAATAGAGAGCTGAGTTGTTATTAGTTCATAGTTGATACTTGGAATCGGTAAACATAAGTATATATTTAGTCTGAGTATCTCAATAACCGAAGTAGTTGCTAAGTTGCCCGAATGATTAAGTTAGCGCTAAAGTACTTGCGCCATTTGCCAATATTCTCTAGTTGACAAAGTTTACAAAATAAATTACTTCAAACAAAGTATATCATGCTTAGTACAGTTGCAGTTTTAATGGTAATTTGTGACACGAATTTAATTAAAATAATATGAATTATCTGACTTCTTACTACTTAGGAAAATATTTGGACGTTTCTTAGAAATAAATCATTAACCACTAAACGGTTTTGAATAAAATTTGGCATATGAGCAGACCATGTCCTGGATTAACACACTTTTTGTCCCGAAAAATTGCTTCTATGTGTATGAATGGATATTTTTAATTTGATTCTTTAGGTGCTGCCGTCGTACTGTGACTTAGAGACTTTTATAGTATCGGGAAAGGCTTTTCACGCGGTTGAAGCCGCGAACAACACCTAGCTTTATTATAAAGAGAACATTACAACTTTTACATATTTATTATGTAGTAGTATAGTTGCAAGAGAATGGATTGGAACTAATGTGACAATAGATATTGTGCCAATCTCACGCAGACAACTAAAATATGACCAAGCTGGTGTCAAGACTAACTAATAACTATATTTGAAAATTTAATATACGCAATACCTTAATTAACGATATTTTTTTTTCGTTTTTATTCGGGCACGGCAAAGTGACTGCACCTCACCTGATGGTAAGCGCGATGCCGTCCAAATAGAGTATCGAATGGCAGCAGATGGTTATCTCATGCCATTCGACACAATCATGCCGGCCTACTGAGCTGCTTCTTCACGCTACGGCGGAAGGACCCAGGATTATAGGAAGGAGGGAACACGTGCGCCACAAAATAGACAAAACGAGTGTGCAACTGTATGACGGTGGATGATTTAGCATTTTCTGCACTTTTCTTTTCCTAGCGATGGAAATAGAACAAAAAAAAAACACGGCACAATTTAACATAATAAGTGTATTTTACGTTCCATGAGCGGTTTGTTTAGAAATAGTTGTGCGAAATTTATTGACGATACAATGACTTGGCTTCTTTAGCTCCATTCGATCTGAGTCAACGTAACGCGGAAGGAATTATTAATCAGACGTGAATACCTCGTGCGGATCATTTTAGACAAATTGCTTATTTGTGCAATGTCCATTGCCAAGTCTCGAACGCCATTTCGAGATATACAACACGTTTGTTATCGGTTTAAATTTATCTACAAGCCGTCTCCACGAGAATGCAGGTGTAGACAGCGGTACCGTTTCTCATCATGTCTTTTTCTTAGCATCGAACCGTTTGAATGATGCTCACATCTATACGATAGTTAACAATCATTATGATTGATAAGCCGGCTATTGTTTAGGATATTGCGGGTAATGTCCTTTAGTTTCTAGGATTCCTGCACCATCATAATTTTTATTTTTGAATAGTGTCGAAGAAAAATAAACGGTCTGCCCAAAAGCTTAACTTTGCATTACCGTGACCGGTATTCAAATTATATCCTAGTTGTTTTGCCACTTGCATTTTTTTCTTTGAATCACACATGTTTGTTTTTTGTTTTGTGTAAAAATATACAAATCGATGACTCGTGACTTTTACATTAGAGGCACACTAATCTATTCGTTTGTATAACTTGTAAATCAATCATCGTATTGATTAGGGGAGACCGGGGATGGTTGGCGATAGGGGCAGGATGAATAACCGCCAATAACTCGAGCTATTTTAAAGTGTTGCGTTGTCCTGATATACACGAAAAACCGTTAACTGTTTACGAATCTTCATCGCAAATGCGGCACCGCAGGCGCACGTAATCCGGGAGAAAAAACGATTTATCGGAAAATGATACCTATGAGTAATTATTTACCTCTTAATATTATTTGTATTGAAGCCTTTATACTCGATGCTATGTAGTTTCAAGCAATTTAAAGTAAGAGTTTGGTTTTTGATGATTATTTTAGTGTATTTTTTTTATATTTCGCGACAGTTTTGAGGTACTCACATGTGGTTGAAATCTAAAAAAGTTGGTAGGGGCTGGTAGACAAACTTTGTATTGGGGCTAGTTGACTACCTACAAAATGTACTACGTAATAATCGAAATATTCTTCACATGGAATAAAGTGAGCTTTTCGTCAAATTTATCAAAAGTTTGTTATTTTAAAATCATGTGGATTTACAAAAGCATAACTAATCGAAACAGTAAACCTTCTGCTGCTGGTAGGATTTTTGTTTCCGCCCCACTAGCGAATATCGTACAAAAAGTGTCAAATGATATGTAAATTATGTAAATGTTACTGACATTTTATCTTAATAAGGTACATTAATAATAGTAAATAAGTATTTGTTGTGTTTTCTTTTATTATATTGCCGTATTTTATACCACTTACTTCGTAGGTCAATTTACCCCAAGTGAATAGTCCACCAACCCCAGGCATGGGGTAGGTTGACTTGATTTTCTTGTTCCACAAAATAGCTTTTATACACTATGTTATTAACAATTGCGAGGTTTTTGGTATTTCCTTCGAAAGCTTATTAGTTTACCTATCGAACTTATAGGATTTTTTGACATTGTATACTAAAACAAAAAAGTTATAAGCGTCCAAGCCGAAATTTGGTCAACTATCCCCGGTCTCCCCTACTCATAACTAAATGCGTAAACAGTGGCTACTTTAGTATGTAAAGTCAGCATCATAAGTATCTGTACAAATTCAAAATTTAAAATTACCTACATACTTTTGTGTTCTTACAAATTTTTTTTCCTCTTCACAAAAAGAAAATAAAATAGATTTACTTTACTTCAAACGAAGATTTTTTTTCATTTTAACTTAACGCGTACCTATATAGGCGATTTGAAATTTTGATTTTGACTTATGCTGCGACTGTACACAGTGTCTGTATCATCAAAACTCCGCATAATTTAAAACTCGTAAAGACATGTTCTTTGAAGTAAATAAGAGTTCTCGGAGTACATGTACTTAAAATATAATATTCCCAGTCCATTTATAGAGCTGGAGAGCTTTGATTCGCTTTCGAAATTGCTCTACTGGTGCCATAGAAGGTATAAAGTCGAGACACATTCATCTAAGGTCAGAGTAAGTTCCTTTATTCCAGCACCGGTACACAAGCCAAAAGTAAAGAGTCGGTATTCATAACGTTAGCTGGGTATACGGTCACAGGTTCGCAGCCGCCGTTGTTTGTAAACGTTCTGCAATCTAACTAGTGATTGCCACATATCGATATTTAGACACGTAAACAACATCGATAGTTTTTTATGAGAAATCCGAACGCGTGGTGACGTTACACGTTTTTTCTATTTTTGACACGTCGCGTATGTTTTGTATGAGAGTGGATAAAAATGTTTTAGATATGCTTGGACGGTATAAAACGAGCAAAAATTTATTTTTGTGTTAGCTTTTTGGTTCGAAACTCGATTTTTACGTAAATTGTTTACAACAACATACATTTGGTTAAGGTTATTTTGTGTTTTTTTTTTTAAATGTTCTATGTTATTTTTATTTATTAGGTATTCAAATAACTGCTGTACATAATGAGACTTAACGTTTTATATCACAGGATGACGAGCGCAATGGAATGCCACATAGTAGTTTGTAACTCAAGGTGCTGGATAGTGATGCTACTGTTTATGGGTGGTCGTATTGCTTACCATCAAGAGAACGGCACGCTCGTAACGTCATTCAATGCTATAAAAACATCTATAGGAAAAGCTAATATTAATGTTCAAAGCAAAAATTTCGCAGATTTATATGCAATACTAGCTTTTGCTCGCGGCTCCGCCCGCGTTAAAAAGTTTTTCCGGTATAAAAGTCCCGGTTTACATTTTCCCGATAAAAAGTAGCCTATGTGTTAATCCAGGACATGATCTACCTGTCTGCCGAATTTCATCGAAATCCGATCAGTAGTTTTTGCGTGAAAGAGGAACAAACATCCATACATCCATACATTCTTACAAACTTTCACGTTTATAATATTAGTAGCATTAGTAGGATTTACTGATAGATACGACGACTAAAAAGTAAAGATTCATATCGACTAAAAACAACCTAGGAGACATTGCTGATAACAAAATGACTGAATTCCCGACTCTTGCATATTTTTTTAACATACTTATTTATGCTTTAGCAGATTTTCTTTAACTGAACGCATACTATTTAATCTAAATAAGTACAGATTAGTGGATGTTTTTTATCGATAAAGTGATTTGTGTCACTAGAAAACAGCCCTTTCCCACGTCCCGCTTCTAATGAGCCATGTTGTGTTGAGTTACACAGAGACACGGGGTGTAGAGGCGGGGCGCGGGGCAGGGCAGAGCTTTTTGAATAAGTAACTATTTGCCCTCGTGAAACGGGTAATTAGTTGTGATTTTTCTATCACTCATTTGTAACATCTGTCTTCATTATCCCGTTCTATTCACCGCTTAATAATTTTTACTTAGACGTGATTTTTAATTATGCAACTGTTGAAAATGATTAATTTTATGTGATATGACGCTTTAAATTATTTTTGAAGTATTTTATATAAATTAGCGTCTAGAAAAGCTGGATTTTATATGTTTGCCCGTAAGAATATCCTCGTTCTATTAATGATAACTTTACAAGAGGCTCGATATATTTTATTTAATAACAATAATGTTTAGTAGACGTAGACATACTTGTATTGACGGTTAATAAATTGGTTATATATTAACAAGGTTTATATATATGTGTATGAAGAACTGATTTAAAAATAAATATTTATTTTTATTACGAATTGTACGTCGAATTTCTTTTATTATGCTTATTTTTTTCATTTATCAATTAAATTGGATTGCCACATAATATTGTTGAAATCTTCGTTTTGTACGACTTACATGAGGCTTCATTTCTGTAATAACATTTGTCCATTAAAATTATTATTTCGATGACTATTCTATTTCCATATTCTTTCCACGTTTTTGAACTTCATTCCTTTTGTATTTTCAGCATAGACGGAGATGGTAAGACCAATTTCTCACTTATATTGGCGATCATCTACTACTTGGCGAGTAATTGTAAGGTATTTTTAAATGGTTAAATGTGTCTTTTAGGGCTTGTTTTAAAAAAATAACCAATTCTAAATGAAACGTTATGAATTGGTTATTCATATATCCCTTCAATCAACGCTCATCAAATATTCGATCTTGATTTACTAAACTAAGTTCTGAAGGCCTATTTTTGCTCTTCTATTAATCTTGTTCACGGTAGTATCATTGCTCAGTCACATATAGGTAAATATATTTTATAAAACGTTTAAATATGCAGAATATATTTGTTGTCACAGCAATATGATGCAAATTAAATTTACAATGTAAATAAAGTCATTGCTAAACAGCCTGTCAATAATGGAAAATTAACAGTTGTTAAACATGCCAATACAATTACCGGAAAAGTTGGCATAAATGTGCCACGTTGCGAAATAATACAAAACGAGTGCGTCCTTTGTTTGCGTCCGAGGTGTTGACTGTTTCTTATCCATTATCGCTTAAACTAGAGCGGTGCAACGACCCACCGCCCTTGCTAAGGACTAGTGCATATTTTTGGACGAATATTACCTTTTTGCTCCCATAATTGGGCAATTTAATTCCAGTTTTGTATTTCTTGGGTTTATCGCGTTTTAATAATAAATATAAAATAAAATAATAATACCAGCCCGGTATTATATATTGCCCACTGCTGAGCACGGGCCTCCTCTACTACTGAGAGGGTTTTAGGCTTTAGTCTACCACGCTGGCCTAGTGCGGATTGGCAGACTTCACGTACCCTCGAAATTCTGATGGAGAATTCTCAGGTATGCAGGTTTCCTTTTCCTTCACCGTTAAAGCAAACGATAATTGATAAACAATACACACATAACTTCGAAAAGTTAGAGGTGTTGTCTCGGTAGACCGTTCCATTCCCAACTAGGCTATCGTCCACTGTAAAATTTTCGTTACACAATCGAAATTCAAGAACATTTTCTATTCATAAATATTATATTGTTGTATATTGCAATTAATTATTAGGTTGATTTCATTTGGGGGTTGCAAAATCAGAGGTTTCCCTTTTTTCAATCTATTTTTTTTTTTATTTTCAACTCAAAAATCAATCAGATTCTAAACAGTTGTAATTCGCGCAAAAAAATCAACTGACCGCCAGCGGTATTTTTTCATTTAAGTAAACTAGAATGATCAAAACGAAACGGCCACTAAGGAATCGTGTGCAACAATGCTGACAAAGAGTTTAGAAAGTGGTGTAATGATTGATGCCAGAGTTTTTTTGAGATCGCGTAATGTCGAAACTTGTTCTGGTGCAGTTGTTAGTGTGGCAACTGGCAACACTGCCGGCATTCTTTTGACTACAAACTCGAAAATTTTCCGGCGATTTTGAGCTCTTGTGATTACTAAGGGACTTTAAACATGAAAAGTAGAGCATTAACTACAACAGATGTGAATGATACTTAATTCATTTTTTAAACTAAGTTAGTTTCGTATAAATAAACGCGGGGATACGTGGTTCGTAAATTTTAGTTATTTTAACAGCTTTCTTGAATTTTCGTGTTCGGAATACCACTTATTCATTGAATTTTACTTACCTAGTGACGTAGGCGTTGACCCCAACGGGTTCTTAAAGACTGGTATGATTGTACTAATGTACTGGCGCGCCTTAGGCGTGACGATTATTGTCTGTCGTTCCGGACGAAGAACGTCGAAGTGCATTTGTATTCGTTTTTTTTTTGTGTAGGTAATATTATTATTATGTCTCTCTCAACTCGTGTGAGTGTAGAGTTCGTCTTCTATTCGAGTTTTTCGTTAGGAGACTTCTTCATTCATAATAAAACACAAATCCGGGTTCTAAAGCCATCTACAAGGTTCATATACTGCCCCTTCACTGATTAAAAACACTTAAATACATCTATACTATAATATTATAAAGCTGAAGAGTTTGTTTGTTTGTTTGTTTGAACGCGCTAATCTCAGGAACTACTGGTTCGAATTGTAAAATTCTTTTTGTGTTGAATAGACCATTTATCGAGGAAGGCTTTAGGCTATATAACATCACGATGCAACTATTAGGAGCGAAGAAATAATGGAAAATGTGAAAAAAAACGGAGAAAATTATTCATCCTTGAGGGCTTCCATTGCGTGCGCTGCGAAAACGGTTCAAGATACCAAAAATATATGTATGAAAGAATTATTCCTCTTGAAATGATCTTAAAAAAATGTCCGCGACAGTATATGTCTATCTTTTAAGATTAACTCACTAGAACCGTTTTTATGGTAATCAAATTTGGTCGAAATTAATGCATTATTTGTTAAGAGTTGTATCAACGTCATAGTCATAGAGTGATTCAACGGGAAGGTTTTTATGTACTTTTAGCCCGGAAAAACTTATTAACGCGGGCGAAGCCGTGGGCAAAATCTAGTTATTAAATAAAGCTATTTATAAAATTCACAATGGCACTCAAAATATGTTTTATTATTTTTAAGTTTTCCATTTAATATTGCTAAAGCGCTACAGAAACCAGTAATAATAGGTATTGGATGTGTATTGACCATTTGGATCATTGGGGTAATACAAAAGCGGTCCACTCGATATCCCTTCCAATTCAATTAAGTAAATGGTTTAATTCCACTGTTTGTCTAATTGGATTCGTGGTTGTGTAAAAACATCGCCATACCTCGTTATAAATTGTGTTATACACATAATGTAACAGCAATTTCACTTATAGAATATTTCGCTAGCAATTCGACTAATCCATTAGTTAATAGGAATTTGAGCATGTGGCATGTTCGAAAGAGCCAAATGTAAACTACCATCGTGAAGTCGGTAGCTTTAACGTTGGATAGCAATTACTACAACCTGAGATCTAGTCACGAAAATCTCTTACGTCGTAACGGTTCACACGGATTCTTGGGCCGTGTCAGCACCGCTGCTCGCAGTACAGTCATTTACTCTAATGGTCTCGACGGCTGACGCGCGTCTCGTATGTGAAATGTCATAAACATCCTCATGAATACACTCCATTTTCAGTCTTTCTCCTTATGCAATAAAATATGAAGTCCCATCGAAATGCCTTTTGATTAAGATGTTTTTACAAGACTCACCAGCGCATGCGTGATGGCATTCGGGAATTAAAAGTATATATTGCTGTATTTTTTCAAAGATTGAAAGCCTCTTAAATAGTTTTATACCTTCAACATACAGCGCATTTTTTGTCGAAATTTTTGTTACAAACGCGTGATTGACAACAGTAAAATTCATCAGTGTGACGTAAATTAATATCGGCGAAACATGTATGTTCTTTTATACTCATAATCATTTTTAAACCGTCAATAATATTTAGGTAGCATTCTGTCCAATAACGAAAGCAAACAAACAAAAGCTACGTAATATTTATTCATAAACAAATTTGATAGCGTCATTGAATTAATTACCATAAGTTCTGTAGACCCTTTTAACTAACTGGAAACTAAAGTCGTTTGTTCGCAGAGCCCCATTGAACGGTGTCACAAGTATTCACAAGCCGCGCGCAAATTTTGTAACTTATTGTGTTAATATCTAATTATCGCGGCGGCAAAAGGCAGCGGTGACTCTTCAGATTTAGCAACATTCCTGCGTAACCTTAACCAAGTATTTAGGGTTCCCTATTCCCTAATTGTAAGGTGGATTCGGTTAACGACCGTGACTCGTCGTTTTATTGTTCCTCCTCGGATAATGACTGATGGCTTTCTCTCGGTGTCTTTGTTTGAGCCCGACAGCGAAGTGAAAATATAATCAGGCCGTGTCGCTGATCCCGAAACAGCTTCGGAAATAAACAATGAAAAATTTATTGAAGGAATATAGGACGAGGCAATTAATTTTCGGCCAGATATTTGTTATGGATTACGCGGTTTTTACGTCACTGACGGTTGCTATGTAGTACAATTTTATTAAAAGCGCTGTCTATACTGAAAGTGAAACGGCTAGGGAATCATTGGAAATTAATTCCATTTTTAAATCTTTCTTCGTTTTTGTTTAAATGTCTAATTATATATAATACCAGTTACCCTCTCAGTAGTAGAGGAGGCCCGTGCTCAGTAGTCGGCAGTATATAATACAGGGTTGCTATGGTATGGTATGGTAATATCTTAATGGATCAAATAAAAATACACATTTTGCTTTATTATAAGCTTTAAAAAAGTGGAAATGTTCTTCATTTTCGCACGTTATATTCATATCTTACGCACATCGTTTGGTAAGTAAATTACGACGTTTACCCATTATGTGGAATGATATATCATAAACGAATTTCAAGAACGACTCGTGTTGCCTTGTGTTTGTATTGTGCTGCTAAGGAAAGCGCGTGTAAACATCAGCATAATATTAAATGTATCATTTTAGAAGAATAAATAGCATATTACATTTGGAAGCCTTGCATTAACTAGTACAATGAAGCCTGTCTAGTATAATGGATGTTAATATTGACTAAAAAAACATGTTTAGTAGATAGGTGACGCGTATTTGAATAAGCACTTCTTATGTACAGTTTAATGTCTTTAGGGCCGATGAAAATTATAATATAAATATTTTTTCCATAGAATGCACGTACACAATCATTACATACAAAACTATTTTAAATAGATAATTGATGGAACATTGCAAACTCATATCAACAGGCGAAATTTGCACAGAACATTATCGCATTGGCTTATTTACTTGTCTTGGTTAAAGTGCGCCTACGGTACATAAAAACTAACCGACCATTACTTTGGTACGCTCCAGTTAAACTTAACTTTGCCATAAACAAGTTTTTTTCGCCCAAAGTGGTCGAGCCAGATACTAATCTAACAAGTTCAACATTAACTTAACCGTTATTCCCCCAGTGCCAAATTTATTTTCTTATGAACGCACATGTGGCTTGCGCGTAAGTGCGATAATAAATGAATGACATTAACGGTGTGTATGAAATTGTTCTCCCCAATACCCTAAAACATGGTGGTTGGCGTCATAAACTTCACATTTACACGGCTCTTTAATAACACTGTTAAGTGAACACTTTGAAGATCCCCTTTGAAATTCGTAGTGGAGCCGGCTTATGATTTATTATTCAGCGACTCTGAGAAACATTCAATTTCTGAAATATTCCAAGGCATTTTGTCTATGAAATTCTAATTCAAACTTGGGGATTCCTTTTCTTGTCTTAAGGTGAATGGTGCATTTTAATTATATAGCTTTCATTTGTTGCGTTGCTTAGGTATTCATTTAAAATAATACTAAGGTCCTCATCCTACAACTTTGCATGTACTATGTGACCTTTTTTTATCTACGAACGTTTACTTATTGTCTTGATATCTTTTCAGTTAATACTCAAGAATATTATATAACATACATATACACATATACACTCACGCCTGTTATCCCCGAACGGGTAGGCAGAGGCGCAACTAGCGCACCCACTTTTCGCCGTTATTCCGTCCCATGATGTGATAGGGGGCGAGCCTATCGCCATATCGGGCACAAATTCCAGACTCGGAGCTGATACTGAATAGAAAAACTCAATACCACTTTGCCCGACCCGGGGATCGAACCCGAGACCTCAGCTATGCAGTCGTACTGTAATACAACTACGCCACCGAGGCAGTCAGTCAGAATATTATATAAATTATCAAATAATGAATTACGCGTTGGTGGTGTAGTTATATTACGGTACGACTCATTGCTGAGGTGTCGTCGGGTTGGATTCCGGGTCGGGCAAAGTAATATTGGGCTTTTGTATTCAATATCAACCTGAAGTCTGGAATTTGTGCCTGATATGACTATGGGCTCACCCCTATCACATCATAGGATGGAATACGCACGGCGAAAAGTGGGTGCATTAGTTGCGCCTCTGCCTAACCTTTCGGGGATAAAACGCGTGTGAACGTATTATTTGATTAATATTACAAGTTTTTTAATTACGGAAGTGGACGTAAGCAAATTAATGCACAGGTTATAAATAATTGTGATTCATTACACAGCATATAAGGTCAAGTCTTTTCATTGCGCATTACGGCTCATTCACGCCTCAGTTCATGGTATCAATTCGTAACGCTCTTGCCGTTAATTTGATTTTAAATTATTCCGAAGATAGCGCGCAACAAAACGATAGAAACGTTACGTTCCATTTTTCACAGACTTTCGCAATTTAGCTACTAAATCTGTGTAAAGTAGGTAATGACGTTCCAATAGAAAATAGAAAGATTAGTCGGAGTGGATACCTAACGGAACGGTGCAAATGACAAAAACAGCACCAATTAACCTTTTTGTTTGAAAGTTCAGATTCAGACACAAGTATTTCCAATAGCTCGGAGCATTCCGCTCGAGAGAACGTCTTTAGTCGTGCGATTTGCTCTCGATAGGATAGAGATCGATTCGCTTTACTCGTTTTATTCCGAGTTAAATTGTATCGATGCTGAGGGCGATTAAGGCTTCCGTCGTAGCAGTGACGGCGAGAAAAGAAAATTAGTTGTGCGAATAATCGATCGCGCTAAAGATCCATCTCTTCATTGTTACTCGCCTTTTGTATAGACGGTTTTATTAGATTTTGTAGTTTGCTTTGGGTTGTGTTTTGTATCGATGTTTTGTTTGTTTACGATTCATGATAGTTCAATGTTAATTGTATAACACTTATAATCATAGTTACTATATTTCGTCCGCAAATCCGCTCGCATAAAATACTTTTTCATTATCAAAAGCCCATTTAACTATTTACTTCTAAGAAACTGTCACAAATTTGTAATATTAATTAGTAGGTGACAGGACTTTTTTTATTATTTCTATTTTGTTTGATAATTATTTCAAATGAGTTTCTAGCTGCACTAAAGTAATCAACTGAAAGTGATCAGGTTCAAATAGGATTAAATATCATATACGCTATACACGGAACTTACTTGTGACTTGTAGATATGCATTGCAAACATTTATGTTAGCATTTAGGAACAGGATTAAGATTAAACTAGTGATGATATAGAAGTAAAATATAGCTCGTTCTGTTTATTTGTTTTGATACCAAAAAGCATGCAACAGTATTAATAAAAATTATCTAAATGTTGTGACTGCCTTAAACAAGTAGTAGGTGCCTTTATATGTTTTGTAAAATGTCTCATAATCGTTAGTATAAGTTTATTATAACCACTGCTGGCTGTCCTTAAAAAAATATGATAAGCTTTGGATACCTTCTAAGCACTTGCACTGCCTACCACTTTAGATGGTGATAAAAGTTGCGACCTAAAACCCGAAACGTCTAGAGTCTATTCGTGGTTGTGGTAGCAAAGAGGAAAATAAACCTTCAACAAAATCCTAAAGTATCGTTCACACAAACCAGCAGTAAGTGTAACGTAAACATTTTTTCTCACGCGTCGCACCCCTAATCTAAATATCTTACGACCGCAGACTTCCTCTAAGTTTTTATAAAATTAAACAAGTCAATCTTCACTTAATAAAGTGTCAGTCCAGACTGTTGAGTTTTAAAGGTATTCATATTTAGTTACAGCTAAAATGTCGCCGTTTAATTCTACATACATTTATAATTTTATCTCTTTAAATAATGTACTCGTAGAGTTTTGTACCTAACGTTATGTATAGAGAAATGTTTATCGAAGGTGACAGATGAAAATAATTAATTTCATCAATTAATTGCTTGCACAATAACTTCGTGGTTTGCCACAATAACAATGATAATATAAAAACCACATACGAATGAATCAAATATTCTCAATTAACTGCATGTGGAAGCGGCGTTTTAGCTCCCATAACGCGAACAATGTAGTTTACAGTTCCCAACGCAGATGTTTAAAAAGAATCAACAGTTAAAACATTGTAAAGAGAGGTCAGACGTAAACAGCCACCGTTGAAGTTTTACACTCTTGTTTCCCGCACTTTGTTTTTTACTTTCTTGATAAAAAAGTGCTTTAAAAAAAGCGAAAGCAGTATATTGAGAGTGTTTCAAGTGCAATGCATTTTGTCTTTCATAATTTTATAAGGTTTTACGTGGATTTTATCCCGAGTAACGTATGCATAACCTCACACTTATCGCCGAAGGGGAAGGCAAAGTTGGAATTACTGCACCTACAGTACACCGAGTTTAATTTAGTCTCATGATGTGATAGGTGACAATCCTATCGCCATGTACGATACATATTCTAATCCCGCAGAACAAAGAATTTTTAGACCCACAGAACACAATTTTGATTAATGATCCTGGAAATCAAACCCATAATCTCACGGGTCAAAGCCCAACTACGCTACGTACTAGACCAATGAGGAGGCAATACGCACCCAATAAACCAAATGAGCCGAGCTAAAATGGTGTGAATGAATTTGATTTCAAATAAGTTTAAGTTGTTAGCAAGTCGCAACCTCCTTGGAGCGAGCGAAGTAACAGAATTTTATCTTTTTAAATACCAAAAAAAGTTAAAAAGCGACGATAGCCTGGTTGGGAATGGAACGGTCTACCGAGACATTGTCTGGAGGTTCAAACCCAAGGCACACACCTCTGACTTTTCGAAGTTATGTGTGTATTGTTTATCAATTATCGTTCGCTTTAATGGTGAAGGAAAACATGGTGAGAAACCCTACATACCTAAGAATTCTCTATAAGAATTTCGAGGGTATGTGAAGTCTGCCAACCCGCATTAGGCCAGCGTGGTGGACTAAGGCCTGAACCCTCTCAGTAATAGAGGAGGCCCGTGCTCAGCAATGGGCAATATACATTGCAAATACCAAAATAGTTTAATGTTAACATATCAAAAATACACATCATAGTCACGTGATATTATGTTAATCAAAGCTATGAAACTAAGCTAAAGTAAGAGTTGCGCGTGTAATGATATCTTCTACCGCAATTTTAGCAATACTTTATTAATATTTAGATCTAGTCCATGTATGTCGTGTAGGTACATGAACTAAATAAATATGTATATAAGTCGTCTAGATTATATTATTAGAAACTGAATTCGTGGTCATCCGTGTTTGCTAAATGTTAAATATAGAGATGCCAATGTAAACTATTTGCTATTCGTAATGCCATTGCTACTCAACCTTAATAATTATAATTGATTCTTATGATGTAATTAAATTAAAGGTATATGAATTAAAAGCAACAAAATTGTTATTGTACATGTCATTAACGAACATTAGGTACATTATTCTATCCACATTTAATTGATATATTTATTGCTAATGAAAATTATTATAACGTATGTATATGGTCGAACTTATAAACTACGCCTACATTTAACAAAGACAAATGAATCCAATTAGAATTCACTTATTGCCTTCCTCATTTCGTGAGGTAGTTTATTAAGCGCACATTATGTGGTTCGAATTCTTGCCAGATCTAAATTGACAGATAAGAACTTTTCATCAAGGCTCAAATAAAATCTAATAAATCGTGCGTGAGTATTAATGGCAGCCCAAAAACAAAATGCTTAATGAAAGTACGAGTTTCAAGGTCACAACACGTGGGTTAGCAGTAGATAAATACACTAGAAATACTGTCAGCAGTAGCACAAATCTTTCTTGCGAAGCGCTTTGTCGTAGCGTATTATTAAGATATCTTAATCAATTGATTGGCAATAAACGGGAGCAGTTCTTTCATCCCACGCTCGTAATATAAATCTGTCACGAGCACTGTACGTTGATGTCTAATTTGTGCCACGAGTACTAGTGGAAGCGCCTCGGGAGTTCAGCCAATTGGTTATCTCTCAGGTTTATACTGAGATATAATTCTCATTACTTATGTAGCTGGTTCCTGCTGCATCCAAAACAAACAGTAATCAAGGTTGTGCTAAATTGCGACTGACATTGCACTTTGATCAGCATTAACTGCAAGTGTATCATTCAGTTTGTTATCCACTCGACAGTTAGATTAACAAAGTAACCGACAACGGAGCTTGGCTACGAGTGGATTGTCCAATCGTATAAATGCGAAAGTTGATTAGTTTGTCATCTTTAGGACTACATATCAAGCAAGCGCTGCACGTTTCATGTAATGAGCTAAAACAAATGTCTGGTTTCCATCAAGATTATATACCTTCCAGGTTATATGTTTAATAAGTATATTTTTATATTGCATGTGTTTTCTTGAACAATTTTATTTGTGTTACTTAAAGTTTTATACTTAACAAATTTTCTTTTTTATTTGCAGGTAATACAATACTTTATATCGTAACTTTTGCGAACAATGTAAGTAATATAATTATCCGTGACAAGCGTCGTCGTAGCCGCCATAGCGAGTATCGTAATACTAAAAGTTTTGATAACATTGTGAGCCCTACGGACGTGGTTTGTCCTTGTTTTGACATTTCCATCTATTGATTTTCAAGTTGTGACAGTGCTGCAAGTCTTATATCATTTTTATCGCCCCCCAGAGGAGCCGAGGCGACATGGAGCGTTCTGTCCGCTCGCCCCCAGCACTTACTTATGTATTTTTTATTACGGTTTGGTAAGTCTACAATCGCATTAATCTCTTTTCTTTGTATTTGGGCTCTTTCTTACAACTGTGAATACTGCGCGATAAGGACTAAACATTTCTGTTGCTTGAATTTATTCTGCAGTAGGTACTGGTATCATTAAATTATTAAAATTTCACTGCGTTTACGTCGTCACAGAAGACTATCATATAACATCGCCGATGCTGCGTATTTATAACAATTAGAAAACAAATGACCCATAATACTCTTCATAGTGATGCAGTACCCTCGCAATGACTATTGTTGGTATTTCGAAATATTTAATTTAATTTTCATGCGTGTCAGTAAATAGGGCGGACGCAGCCGACCGCAGCGCGACGTGTACCTTGTCGTCCGACAGTTATCGGATATCTAACATTATGTGGACGGAAGTTGCATAGTGTACGGTTTCACTGACATATCCACTGTAACCATGGAGTGCGGTCTCGATTTCACCAGCGCTGCGGCCCGGCGCGGGCCCATTGGACCGTGTCGAGTTTGTGCGCTCGTTGATTGAGTTTCAGATTAGGTATGCTCTTGAATACAGCTGTATCATTCTTTTCATACCGTCGCGTCTACGTGCCTTAATACTATTCGACTATATCAATTGATATAACTTACTTGTATATATACCTACCATCTGTAATAGATGCCTCCTTGTTATGTTTGGGTGAAGTTTCGCTACAATGTCACCTTTACATGCTTCTCCTCAACTATTTCACGTTAGCGGCAAGTGCATGCAAATCATATCTGTTCTCCTCATCATTATTATTCATATGGAGAATTTTATCAGATTTCTGCGCGACGCGATTTTGATCTAAGCCGCGTGTTACCGGTATCTTACGAGATCGTTGTTAAGATTAACTCGAGATTAATCTGTGAACTAGTTCAACGCTTACAACTCCTTACACAACCGAGTTTCTCACGACATTGGTTTAAATTACTGTTATTTATCGCTCAGGTACATAAAGCGATCATAACAATTACTATCTAGGCCGTAATATTGCGTCATACAAAGGAAGCGTATGTCCGTTTTTAAAGCCTTTTTTCTGTCGTATCAAAAATCAATGTAAATTTTTATGTGTGTTGTTTTGACAAAATAGCAACGTTTCCTGTAAGGCAATTACCTTTTCCTGTATAAATGTCGGTTTCTATCCGCTCTTTTTATTCACATCAGCCATGGGTAATTGTTTAGTGTGTCTTAGTTAATCTATTTTGTAATCGAATTCTCTAAGTGTTAGATCCTTTAGATTTGGTCTGTCAAATTTCATCGAAATGAATTCAGCGATTTGTAAGTTTATCTCTAACAAAATAATCAAAATAAGATCAAACTTCAAATATCCTTCACAAATAATCGTATTAGTAATATTAGTGCGACAAGAAATAGGATTGCTTATTGCGTAACAAAGCAAAAAACATAATTATAGTTTTTGTTGAAAGCTTGAAAATGTAAGGCCGCCGTTTGGCACTAATCACATACATTAAGTGTTGAATTAACAAGAGATTTTCTCACGGAGTTCTTATTGTCATAAAAACGATTTAGGTTCAAAAAAATATAATATTATCGTGATTAACATTAGATGCAAAAACTTTACTTGTTCGTCTAATTACGCCAAAAGGTACTTACTGCTGTTCTGTAAATATATTTGTAAGTAAATTACTATAATAATATTGTCGCATGTTTTTACCTAAATTGGTGCCTTAGCGCTCATATTTATTTAATAAAACTATAGCAGCAGGTAAGATGGTTCGGGTCGTGGCAGGCTTTGAATTTTCTAGAATTTTTGCTTAGACTCTATGTAACTAGTCCTCAACTTGCTCATTGCACTATACAATTTCTAATAATTCAATGCAGCAGTAAACTCAGTTATGTAATCAATATCAGTAACTCGCAGACGATTATCTGTCTAAGCTTCGTCTGTACCAATATCATTCATGGCTTACGCTACACCGGTCTTATTCATGACACAGTTTTATCTCAATTTTTGGTGCAGCACTGTGTAATTCCTTCCTATCTTGCTTTAAAATTTGCCTTTTACATCCATATTTTTTATTATACTTGTGCGAATGAGGCGGACATGCGTTAGCGCTTTTGCTGTCGTAAGATAATAGCAAAATCACCGAGAACATTATTTTCGAAACCATTGTATAATGCAGCACTATCGTCGTTATCTTGAGAAATAACAAGTTAATAATCATAATGATCAGCTACATTTGCTTTAATGTCCTTCCAACCGCGACTAAAACTGCCTGTATGGTGCAGTTTGTTATAACTTATAATACACAACACCATTGTACTTTCCCAGCGGACTGTTAATTACGTCTATCATCAAGTAGAAAATATATCTTGACAAGCTCCATTACGCAATATCTTTGATTAATCCAATCCAGCGTGTAACAAATGAGTCGCTTATCTGACCAATGTGTCTGAGTCTTCAATGCGCAATGTCACTGACGGCTTACTTCACAGTCCACACCCATCTCATTCGTGACATGGCCAAACAAGCCAGCTCCAAGTTACATAGTTTGGCGCAGCATTGTGTTATGCCGTCCAACAGTGATTACTCCGTCTTGCCTTAAGGCTATCTCATTGTTCTACGCTGCAATCATTGAGTAATCAGCGGACACTTATGTACGGAACTATTGGTGTTTGGATTATATACTTGTTTGGTGTATAATTCTAAAATAATGTGCAGAATATTCGATTGAAGTCGAAAAAAAATGAATGGAATTTAAGAATATTTTAATGATGGCAAAATACTTGTTGGATAATGATGTGGTAAAATTTGATTTATAAAACATGTTATCAGTCCTAATCATTCATTAGATTTAAAATATTGTTAATATAACGTATTATCGTGTATTGTTTTACCGTGTCACCAAACCACGCTATAATTTCAACAAGAAATACCTATTGTACTGAATGTGGATATAAAACTATATATAAACTTACACATGATTAACAACATAGAACGAAAAACGTCAACGATGATCCGCGCACTAATAAATAGTGCAGAACAAATCTGCTTTGGTGAAGCATTGTGTGCCATCGTCCGAGCAGTGATTACTGCTCCTCGCCCAAGGCCGCCCATTGTTGTGGCAGATACTTGCACGCAACGGCCATGTCGCTGTTGCGGCCATTTTTTGCAGAAAGATTATCTGCACTGTTTCGCTTTGTTAATTTGTATTAGAGTGACATTATTCGCAGACGCTTGGGTTTATTTTTAGTTTGTGTTGTTTTTCACATGTCCTTAATACCGTATCTAATGCCTAAAATTGTTCTGCACCGGTTAAGAGTAAATAACGAGGGCCTAGTGTCCGCCTAGCCTAGTGGACTGCCTCGGTGGCGTAGTTGTATTATGGTACGACTGCAATGCCGAGGTCGCGGGTTCGATTCCTGGGTCGGGCAAAGTGATATTGAGTTTTTCTATTCAGTATCAGCTCGGAGTCTGGAATTTGTGCCCGATATGGCGATAGGCTCGCCCCCTATCACATCATGGGACGGAATATTGGCGAAAAGTGGGTGTACTAGTTGCGCCTCTGCCTACCCCTTCGGGGATAATAGGCGTGAGTGTATATGTATATATGTATGTAGTGTCCGCGTATTGAAATATTAATTAGTGAATTTATTTTCCCTTTAACTGTATTATTAGTCACTGATTGTCTAAATACCACAATTAACAAAAAAAAATGGTTTACGAAAGTAGTAAATTTTGTGCTTGACCCTCCCAAAGGTACTCCGTGATCTTAAAGTTCAAATCCAATTCAAATCAAATTCAATCATTTAATAGTTGTACACGAGTATTAAACTATAATAACGCAATACGCTGCATGAACCGTACATCACGGTGCGATGACCACGCGATCGGTCATCAACGGTTAAATAGACAGGACCAATATCCATCGGGGTGGTAATTGAATATAAAAATTCAATGTGAATTAACGAACGGTACTGCTGCGGAAGTTTTGTGACTACGGCCATCCAACCTAATCCAGCGTTTGAAACGTTAGTTACTTAATCTACAGGATATCATTGCCGTAAAAGAACACCGGCGTGTAACACGGAAATATTTATGTTTTAGTACGTTACGAAACGCGAAGAAAAAGCGCCGGTAATCTAGATTAATATTACGTAATTGCGTGTTTTTATCCTGGTTATAGATTACATCTGAATAGTTAATGTTTTACTAATTGATTTAGTCTCTTTTTTTACTACTATTTATTTAGATTTTGTATATATAATACATGACGTACAGAATTATATAAAACTTAAGCAAACTATACTTTGTAGAATGGGTTATTGCATATTTTTTTATCATTAGTAAGCCGGAAAAGATGTATGATTTTTTTGTTTTTACCTAAATAGTAGGTATATATTTGTTAACTAATAACATACCATTATACCATTTTTTGGCAAACCCGACTTATGTTATTAAAGTGTAGATACAAACTATCCACATATTATGCATAATATTTGTATTTATCCGCCGTTATCCCTTAACACACAAAACAACCGCATTAGTTCACCCGCGTTACCTATGACGTAGGTAGGGTTGGTAAAAACGTACAAAGCGACAAAAAGTGTTAAGACGTACAACTAGCATGTAATGTATGCCGCATTATGTACCCTTTTTTGCTTTCGTTACCTGTGGACGCGCGGACGGTCAGTTGCCTATTTGCATTCAGCGAGGCGCAACCGCCGGAAGTAGGGCGTGCCCCCAAACTGCTCACTTCCGGCGCTGCGTGTCCGTCACATTACCGTCAGGTGCGATAGAGCTTCACGTTTATGTTAACATCGTGAATTTTTAGCGATCAGTTGATGGTGTTTTTTTATTCAATATTCATTAAAGGCTGCATTTTTTTTATGTTTAGATGGAATAAAATATAAATATTGACAATTATAACTCGTTCCTTAGTCATCGATATTTTCTAGTAAAGCAATACAGATGCGAGTAGTTTGTACAAACATGCCAAAAGTAACCATTTTTTTATTCCTGAAGAACACTATTCACCTTCTCGTTGACAATTGCATTGGAAAAGCCAAACATTTCGTTGGTGAACTAATGTGTAACGCTGTATACACACTAGCGGGTTTTTCAAAATGTTCGTAAATGTCACCATAACACTGTGGGGAGGACGTAAATTCATATAAGATAATGGCGGTAATTTCCTCGTCTCAGTAATTTAGTTTATAAAATACAACACGGGGCGTAAGCTGATGACAGTGGTTAAAGCCGAGTCTCCAAGTGGCACATTAACTGGCGCAGTTGAGCGGGTACATACTACTCCGGCACTCGCCTGTTGCGCAAGATGACATCCGAGCCGCGGATTAGCATAACGCTAGTGATTTAATACCTAGCAGCGAAACATCGACTTACTAACATTACTAATTTGCTGCGGTAGTACAATCCTCGGGCGAGCTGTGAAATATTAACTAAGTTAGCCTATCTGTAGCGCTGCCAGAGACTTAATTAGAATTTTTTACTTAATATTTCTTTTATTTCTTGTTAGTTTCAATTTTACAGTTTAGTTTACTGAAGTGAGACGTCATTTCACTGTATTGCTGTTAGGTTTTCATACGTAGATGTTATTAAGACGTTTGCATATTAATAGTAACGTCTATGAATAGACAAATGTTCAGCTCTAATAATGTTGTGAGGTAACAATTTGTACAAAATGTTAGGGCAATAATAAACGTGAACTATACAAAATTTGTAATGGCGACGCCTCGCGTTCAACTTTTAACACTACTCTAACGGAAGTCATGCAATTGCAGCAATGTATTTTAATAGCACAATGAAACGGTATTAACTGTGTGTTGGGAATGCAATTTATTGACTTTTGCGAGCGTTTAGTGTACCTACTTTGTTGTATTGTTAAACTACACTAGCATAGTAAACAATATGCGTGAAACGCTCGAAATTTGGTTTATTATAATTCGTTGGCACAATTTCATAAATTTAATTGTATCGATATAAAGTAAGATTACGCGCCCGTGGGCACATCTCTATCGTTAACGTTCGAGGTCGCATTAACATGACATGACGGAGTGTGCGTATGATTCACCGGCGCGTTCACGTTTGCGTATTTTAGATATTTGTAGTATAATGTATATAAGGTCCACTTTACACTGTTTTATATGCAGCAAACTTAAAAAAAAAGCGTAAACATTTTGACAGACGTGATTGACATCGATAATTAAAAAGTGACGCGTATAAAAGAAAACCACGAATTTAATTTGAAGGAAGATAAAAATAAGTAATTTATGCGCTCACAAATGTCCATGAATAATTTTACGCTAAATAATTGGAGACAGCATAACTATGAAACAATAGAGATTAACTTAAGATGAATGAGCTCGTCTACAAAATTAGATGGCGGGTTTGTTGAACACGCGAGATCTGACAGCGATTTTTATAATGTCCAATGATCCGCGACACATAATCGTCGTTAGTATTCTTAGGTATTATTTAGAGCATTTGAATGTTTTTCTGTTGAATTTTGGTGCTCGTCAACTACACAGGAAGTCGTAAAATGCTTTTCTATTCGTAGTGCGGTATCCAAAGTACGGTCTCGCTTCAGCGAATATTTCTATTCATTAAATTCCACGGCGTATGGATATCGCATCGCATCATATTAAATGAATTCCAGACACGAGCCCTAGATAATTATATACAAATAAAAATTGCGTTCTCTTCACCATGGATAAATATATAAAAAATCAGCGAAGGAATTTTCTGCCGTTGGCTCTATTTCAAAGATTGATTCATTTCTAGGGCTAATAAATAATATTAGGATTATCGTATTTATATAAAAAAAATTGTTCGCCACTGTCACGTACAAAAATTGTCCGCTGTGGGGTTACATCATGCTTGTCTAATCGTGTCTCCGATGACAGAATTACGTTGATGATGATAATATAGAAAGATCTAACGCTATTTTCCATTCGCCGTGTATTTTTAGTGATTTGACGTAATCAAACGATATTCAAATCCATTGGTTACTTCGGCTTGTGAAATCGATCTTTACGAGTACCTACTAATCAAGTTTACTTTAAAAGTAATTAACAATGAATTTTTAACGCCTTTTTACAAAATTGTTTGAAACTTCACAGCTCCTGTTCAGAAGTGGCGCCCAAAAAATCTCTTTGCTCACTGGACTACATAATTAATTGCTTTTGACTTGGCGAGCCTTAATGTGAAGTTGTAAATTTGAAATTTATAATTTTGTTGAACTTCCTTAGCATATTACAGTATGCAAGTATGATTATATAGTGAACTTGTGCTAGCGAAATGTAATGTCAAACAATGTAGAGCACGCGAATTCTGCGTTTCGTACAAATTTAAATCATTTGATGCAGTCGCCCTAGTTTCGTGGCAGTGGTAAGTGCACCAATTAAATCGGACTCGCATCCTCATTAACGCGTATCCTGACAGATATATTATCTACGATATATATGTACACAAGGTGAAGCGGCGGGCTGAGTCTGCTTCGGGGCCCGGTGCTCGTTTCCTTTGATTTATGCGCCGTTTGATGTCGCATCCAAATATCATCAGATTTTGTATAATATTGGTCGATAAACACTCATTCACAATAACGTGGCGATGTATTAAATTGATTTTATTGATAAATACATGTGTTTTAATGCTAGTTAATAAGCGACATCAATTCTATAACATTCCATATAAAACAAAGCGACTTTAAACCGCGGTCCAATTGTTTTGCAAGTCTTGCAGGGGCGGTTAGCCGAGTTTCAATTTTCCAATTTATTCCTGAAGGTAATGATGTGAGCAATTTTATATCGGGAATTTCATTTTAACGAGGACGTAAGGATATTTTTGATATCTCGTGTAACTAGATGGCTAGATCAAAATGGGTATATAGTATGAATCAAATTACATATTCCAGGATTGGCTGAAAGTAGGTAATATCTTATTTCTAAGCAGGTGCTCGGGAAAATTCTATAATAATATAAATCGAATTGCTTATCATTGGAAATAATATTGTGTTAAAACGATTTCTTAAGAGGCAATTTAATTAAGTGAGATTAAATGTAATTAAATGGGCGACCCCCAAATTCGAGATGGTCTGAGTCATACTCACAATCAGCTTGTTAGTCAGACAATCAAAATTTAATTTAAAATGACGAAGTGTTATTACTTGCGATTTATTATACATTTGGCGGACTAGTCGCATGGATATTTCCTGTGACCTACTGCCGAGAAGCGTTAAATGGTTTCTACCGTGTAATCTAGTTTGTTTGCGCTTACATAATGAGACTAAATATGCTTTCTTTCGGGGGTTATTATTTATGTTCGGTTCGTATTTTGTATGTAGTTAGATTGATGTTTTAAGATTGTTGATACAATTTTTGACTAATTATTATTGGCCCTAAACCACCATCTATTCTCTTTTAATAATGATCAATTTAATAATCCATTCCTTTAGCGAGATCGGATATCACATCAACATGAACACGACTATGCTCTCAACGATCATATTATAGTGTCATATCAAACTGTTCACATGTACAATGCGATTCATATAAGAATAGGATTGACTTTGCGCCATATTGTGACGTCTAAATAATTGAATATTGTATTAAGCTAATTTAGCAATAACGTTTTTATTTAAATTTGATGTAAGAGTCAATTAGACAAAATAAAATAAACCGTTATTGATATGATAATAAGTTTTCTATGCAAATTATGTACTTTTCAAGTGACATTTGACACATAAAGGTCATTGACGTTCCTATTCTTATCTAAACCGCATTGTACTGTAGCGATTGTTACCAGTCAAGGGATTCACAGAACAATCGTGGGAACGCGCTTATGTCGCACGGATATAGAAAAATAGTGAAAAGTAACAGTAACCGAGATTAAAGATAGTGGTGCGGGTTCGCGTCAACAGTGAACTGCCCACTACAGAGTACAGTCCCCTTATTCCCTATGACACACGTTATGTGTACGTATGACACGTCCTCGTAACAAGCACGTCACGTAACTCATCGCGTTTATCACTATAGAAATTCGCAAACAGAATACCATTTCACGCTAATTACAAGAAGTTAACTTAACGCGGCAACGTTACGAGTTAACACTGTCGTAGAGAATAAGGGGGCAGATATAGGTTTCGCACAACCCGCATTGTCCGCGTACATTTTCATCGTCCGTATTGCTTGTATTATAACAGAACTAGATTTTGCCAGCGGCTCCGGCCGCGTTAAAAAGTTTTTCCGGGATAAAAGTCCAGCTTTTTATTTTCCCGGGATAAAATGTAGCCTATGTGTTAATCCAGGACATGATCTACCCGTGTGCCGAATTTTATCGAAATCCGTTCAGTAGTTTTTGCGTGAAAGAGTAACAAACATCCATACATCCAGACATCCATACATACATACTTACAAACTTTCGCGTTTATAATATTAGTAGGAATTTTTTCATCGCCATATAGCTTACGTCTATTTTGTCATCAATTTCATTTTAACTAATTAATGTCAAGTCCAAATTTAAGGGGCAACGATGTGCCATTTCATCGTATGGTATCGCTATGTAACCTTAGGAACCAAAATTTGTTTGCTCTATCTACATTACTCAAAATGAACTGCAGTCTCATATAATCGTGTTTTAACATGATATCTGGGATTTTATTACATAATGAATGAAGGACTAAAATATTCGAATAGATGTACAAAAAAATCAAAAAATAATACACGTATTTCAACAAACCACTGTAATAACACACGAACACGTATTCATGAAACGATTTCTCATTCCTAATATGAAATTCCCATTAAAATATTCACTTATATTAAAGTATACAGAGAGCGTATACATAAGTTTATTATGAGATTTTAAAATGGGAACCATTTTTCTCATGTTCCACGGAAAGCAACCACACGGAAAATTATTCATAAAGCATAATGTTACGTAGTACGTACCTACTGTTTAGTATTCTGCGGTTATAGTTACCGTATCTTGTGTGGTGTGTACCTCGGAGCACGTTCCACGAGAGATAAAAGTATGAATTAATGTTTCATCACATGCGGCTTACGGTCACAGTACGGTGCCGGGGTTATGTGCCGTCATTGCCGGGGTGACAAGTCGCCTATCAGATCCCACCGGCCAGCAGTTTTCGTTTGTATTACGCACTGATTTATTTCCTGCCGCATTGTTGCATAATACTTCCATTGGACAATAATTTATTATTGTGTGGTGTTTAATAATACATTGCACAGTTTCAGTATAGATAAATTTTACATATTATATTACTATCAGTTATTATCTATACTAATATTATAAAGCTGAAGAGTTTGTTTGTTTGTTTGTTTGAACGCGCTAATCTCAGGAACTACTGAACCGATTTTGAAAATTCTTTCACTAATAGGAAGCTACATAACTGCTGAGTGCTATAGGCTACTTTTTATCCCGGGAAAATATTTTTGTCTCGGAAAAACTTTTTCACGCGGGCGGAGCCGCGAGCACTACTAGTGTTTCATATTTGTTAGAAACGAAATCTTTTATTACAAACTCTACCATACGCTTCTTAATAATATAAAAAGTTAGTGATGATGTCTGGATGCTAGTAAGAAGTACATACAGAAACCACTCAAGGGATTTGGATGATATTTGATACACAGGTGAATTATCCTGCTGGATTACCATTAGATTCTACTTTTTATTCTGCAATTTTTGGTTCGCAAAAAGTGTTTCTGGCAGGAGCTACGAGCAAAAACTAGTACAAAATAATTCATAATATTATGCTACAATGTTACAATACATTAGTCATAAGCTCAATATACAGTATCGAATGACAACCACATTTAGACGCGAATATAATAACAATAGCTTGACACATACATATTATCCGTCTTACTAATAAACTGCGTATACATCTGTTTTAGATACAGGGTTTTGTCTTGCTCTACCAAATGACATTTTGCGTTTGAGAAAGTGAGACATGGCATTGTATAACTATGACAGACTTATACAACGTTTATTAGTAACTGCCTCGGTGGCGTAGTGGTATTGCGTACACATTACGAGTACGATTTGCGCGCTGAGGTCCTGGGTTCGAATCCCGGGTCGAGCCAAAAAAAATTGTGACTGGGTTTTTCCATCTTAAAATTTACTCAGTCGCAGCTCGGAGTCAGGAAGTTGGCGGTGTGATACCCCCGTGCCTCGGAAAGCACGTAAAGCCGTTGGTCCTGCGCCTGATCTCTCTCCGGTCATGTCGGATTGCCGTCTCACCGGACTATGAGAGTGAAGGAATAGCGAGTGCACCTGTGTATTGCGCACACACTTGTGCACTATAATATCTCCTGCGTACCTGGCTGATCTCCGTTGAGATTGGCCGCCGTGGCCGAACCGGCTAGGAGGATTTCATTTTTTCATTCATTAGTAAGACCCTATATGTAGAAAATGTAGAATATTGAACTTTTAAAATGTATGTACAACTAGATGTTGCTCGCGGTTTCGCCCGCGTGAAAAGCCTTTCCCGGCTACAAAAGTCCTTAAAACATAATACAACGCCAATTCTTGCGGTTACATACAAACATTTTCACAAACTTTCTCGTTTATATTAGCAAATAAGATATGTAAAATACATACTCACCTATCTAGTTAGTACCAATTAATTATTATATCATTTTGGAATATTTAAAACAATTTTCTTGTGCATTTTAAAATGGTTTCGTAGTTATACGTAGTCTTATCTGATTTCTCCTATAAAGTCAGTTTGCCCTGAACTTATTTATTTTTAACCGACTTTCAAAAAAGGAGGAGGTTCTCAATTCATGTGTTTGTATTTTTTACGTATGAGAAAATACCAGCTCTATTAAAACACTAGTAAATTAGGGGTTTTGAAAGCAACTGAATTATTATGAATGTGATTTGGAAAATTTAATAGAAAAAGAAAATTAGCTGACAACATCAAAGGAAAAAATACGTACGTACTGAAAAAATGTTTTTATACACACACACACACACACACTCACGCCTGTTATCTCCGAAGGGGTAAGCAGAGGCGCAACTAGGCACCCACTTTTCGCCGTTATTCCGTCCCATGATGTGATAGGGGGCGAGCCTATCGTCATATCGGGCACAAATTCCAGACTCCGAGCTGATACTGAATAGAAAAACTCAATATCACTTTGCCCGACCCGGGGATCGAACCCGAGACCTCAGCTTTACAGTCATACTGTAATACAACTACGCCACCGAGGCAGGCAGTAGTTCTTATATATAGAGTTATTAAGCAATATGTTGTTTTATGCAATGTTTTTTTTTCATGTCACTACATTTTATAGGCTAGTAATATAGTTTTTCATTCAAAATCTAGTGATAGATCTTTAAGCCCGTTGCAGATCAAGCACTAAGCTAGTTAGTATCGCTCTGCTTACATCGCTGAGGTAATTTTTTCATGCTTGTGTGCAGACTGCAAGTTATGCAAGCTAGGCTAAAGCTAAGTTATAGCTTAATATTGCCAACACGTTTCAAGATGCTTTATTTAAAAACTCTTGTAAACGTTTTGATAATTTATCAACTAAATTATACCCGGTGGAAACAAAGAGTAAAAAACATAATAAAACAACGCAAAAAGCTTTTATAAACCTCACAATTATATTTATTTAATGTGGTTTCTCAACAAATACAAATACAAATCATTATAAAAATTTAAGAAATATTACGAGAGAAAAAATATCCAAGTGGCGAATTTACATAATAATGTTTGCGATGAAATATCTCGATTCGAGATCTCCAAGGGTTTTCTTTAAAATGTTCTCGTTATTCACTAATTGTGCAGTGTGTTGTGCATTCACACTGCTTTTGCCTGCTTCAATGAATGATTATAATTGAATCGCTAATGAATAATGAAACGAATAAAGCGAGATTATAATATTCTTAAGACAATGGTCGCTCAATGTCTGTTTGTTATAGTACTCATTGTTATTATTATTATGCAATTTTCTGAAATCATCCTGGCTGGTTTGCTTTATAAAGCAATAGCAAAATTAAAAAGAGATTTATTAAATGAGCGGCGATAACCTAGTTGGGAGTGGAACGGACTGCCGAGACGAATGTCCGCTGGTTCCAAACCCAAGGGCATACCTCTGACTTTTCTAAAAAGTTATGTGAGTATTCTTTGTGAATTATCACTCGCTTTAACGGTGAAGGAAAACATCGTGAGGGAACCTGCATACTTAAGAAGTTCTCTGAATTTCGAGGGTATGTGAAGTCTGTCAATCCGCCCTAGGCCAGCGCGGTAGATCAAGGCCTAAAACCCTCTCAGTAGTAGAGGAGGCCCGTGCTCAGCAGTGGGCAGTATATAATACAGGGCTGGTATTATTATTATATTACTTAAATGTGTAGTAAATTTCACACACTCGACCATAACAAGTATTTGTATAATTTTAATTAACTCATTACAATTATTTCTAACGTGTGACCGGAATCACCTAAAATAATGAGCTCCGAAAATACAGGAAGCATATTCTAGATGAAATTAATTTACTGAGTTGTAATTAATACATCTTTGGTCGGAATGCATCGTTATTAATAGATACCAGATTCAGATGGTAGCCTGCTAGACTTATCGCAAATTCAATTACTGTATATGCAGTAATTGAAACCTGAATGTTCATTATTGTCATTATCGGAATAACTAGTTAGATCAGTCATGAGTTCGGTCTTGGTACATACTATAATATATGACTGTTTCGGTGGCGTAGTTGTATTGCGTACGCGTTACGAGTACGATTTGCGCGCTGAAGTCCTGTGTTCGAATCCCGGGTAAGGCCAAAAAACTTTGTGACTGGGTTTTTCCATCTTAAAAAAATTACTCAGTCGCAGCTCAGAGTCAGGATGTTGGCGGTGTGAAACTCCTGTGCCTCGGAAAGCACGTAAAGCCGTTGGTCCTGCGCCTGATCTCTCTCCGGTCATGTCGGATTGCCGTCTCACCGGACGATGAGTGTGAAGGAATAGCGAGTGCACCTGTGTATTGCGCACCCACTTGTGCACTATAATATCTCCTGCGTACCTGGCTGATCTCCGTTGAGATTGGCCGCCGTGGCCGAAACTGGCTAGGAGGGATTTCATACTATAATCGTATTTTCTAATTCTGTTCCCAAAAAACTACTATGTTTGATTTGTAAGACAATGTAGCTGGTATAATTACTCAGTATTTATAAGTAATTTTAGCCTTTGTGTAATGTTGTTTTGTGGGCAATCATGGGCTCCTATAACAATTTATTCGTTCCTAAAAGATGTTTATAATATTAGCTTTTAATTAATAGACCAAATGATATAATTGATTACCAAACATCGTGTATTACACAAAGGAGACCTCCGCTTTTTTTATGGATGCTGGGCCTCAAAATCTAAACAGGCTCAAACTTTAGGGATATTAAAGAGGCAAAACATGGAACTTGGAGCCATTAAAAAAATATTTTTAGACTATTCCATGTATAACTAACTTTTTTAAAACCTTCATAATTATTAAATGTAGTTTTTAAGCAAAATTAAATTACATAAATCTCAAAATCGGACGTCTTTAAAATTAAATGATTTAGTATAAAAGGCTAGTTTTTAAGACTTCAATCCAAATATACATTAACTGCCTTAGTTAAAATTTTAGGCGCGATTTGGACAAGTCCTTTGTGTCATTAAAGCGGCTCAGTCAGTGCAAAGGGGACGCTTTTATACAGCCTTCGTGTCTTGCTTTGAACTAAGCACGGATGGTCAGTCGTCTGTTTATTACGTGGCTAGGTTACCTAGCCAACGCTAGACACAGCGACTATGTAAGCCATGGATTTACGTAGTGACGTAAAAGACAAATTTTTAAACACGTCTTGTACACTGCGAGAGCAAAATATTTAAATATAAGGAAAGGAGATGTCCGTTTTTTGTATGGGTGCTGGGCCTCAAAATCTAAGCAGGCTCAAATTTTAGGGATATTAAAGGGGCGACATGTGGACCTTAGATTCACTAAAAAATATTTTTAGACCCCTCCATGCATAACCACATGCATAAACATTCACATCAAGTGTAGTTTTCAAGCCAAACAAAATTACGTGCATCTCAAAATCGGAGGTCTTTCAGGCCCGTTTTTGGACATTTCCTTCAGGAAAATTACTTTTTTGTGTTGTAGACATCCACACCTGTTTTAATTTTCAATATAAATATTAAAATTTTCCAGTGAGAAATCGTGTAAGCTTCAAACACGTTATCCAATAAATACCAACGATCCGACCGATAATCCAGCTCACAATAAAAATCTACGATGACAGGTAACTGATCTAGACATAAATTGCATCAGGTAAGCACACAGTTGGTACAGGAAATTCTACAACAAATATATGTTCGGTCCGGAAGGTATGAATGAAGGTATGAGTGCTTTGTGTGACACCGCGCACAGTTTACATTTACTGTTATAATATGTTCTATAAATGTCATTTCATTCGTCCGCGAGGACGAGCCCAGATTGATTATATCATCCCCTTTACCAGTCGTGGCCCCTTTTTAACCCCTTTTCGCGTATCACCGTTAGAGTAAAAAGGGCTCGCATTTCAATGGTTCAGCGGAATGGTACATTTATCAAGGATGTAATGAATTATCGGGAATTTTCCAATAAGCCCCTTTCCAGTAAGGCACTTATATACAACGGCGAGGTAAGCGAATATCACGGTCATAAATTATGTTATACCTGAGTGGTACGGTTAGTGATGTTTAATAAAAGGATTTTCTATAATAAGTTAATTTACTTCAATTTATTGCGTGATATCATGGGAATATTTAATTCTTAATAGTATGTTTAGAATATAAATATTTGTAGAATTTCAATTATCAGCTTCCCACTGTGTATCATAAGAGTAAATTAATAAATTTAGTAATGTAAAAATTAATTCGCATTCGATGCAATGTTGAAACCACCTACATCTATTCAGAACTATCTTCTTATCATAATTATTATCAAATCTATTTTCCTACAGTCCTTCGCTACTTTACAAATTATGTTCAAGACTTCAACGGTTATGGCATTCAAAGAATTACATTTTATTAGTATCATTATAGGTTATTTTTTTATTTTATAGGGGGGGAAAAGAAAAACATAAAACACCTGTCCAGCCTTGCATACCATTAAAGTAAGACAACACTTCAAGACGGAACTTGTTATTGATCCTGACAGTAAATAGTCAAACCTGAAGTTATGCTTTTTGACTTTTGAGTAGCACTATCTACATGAAGACATTGGCAAAATCACCCTTGTAACGATGGAGCCATTAACTTAAAGAAGTAGAAGACGAAGAAGAAAGTAAGGCAACGTGATTAGCACAACAGTTTGTTTTAACAACGTATCTGTTGCCACATGTAAACATCTCACAAACTGGTGTACCTATCGGCCACAATAAAGTGCGGCCCCGTCAATAAAAGTGTGGTATTGTCCTCACATTTCGGTCTTGCACCTCGTGCGCGCAGCGGATGCGGTGCTCCACATTGTCGCACTAAATACACGTTCGAACCAATCTCGGTATTGTTATTTTTTTGTTAAAATCACGACGCATAAAATGTTATGACCATCGTGCTAATACATGAGGAAATATAAAGCATGACTATTTCCAACACTCATAACGAGCTCAAAAAAAGGGTAAGATGTACAAAATGTTCGTGCATTCATTAGTATTTAACTTATTTTTAGTTATACTAATGAAAAGTAGTAATATAATATCGCATAATATAGCTAAAATATGCACCATCCCATCATAGAAAGAACTGCCGAAAATAGCCAAAATATGCAAATGCACATAATCCAGTCTCTACTCATAACACAGAAGAAATCGGGTTTTATAATATACATTTAAGCGGAAAACGGTCATTGTGTTCATACCTGAAAACCCATTTTTATACGTTACTAGCTTTTGCCCGCGGCTCCGCCCGCGTTAAAAAGTTTTTCCGGGATAAAAGTCCCGCTTTATGTTTTCCCGGGATAAAAAGTAGCTTATGTGTTAATCCAGGACATGATGTACCCGTGTGCCAAATTTCATCGAAATCCGTTCAGTAGTTTTTGCGTGAAAGAGGAACAAACATCCATACATCCAAACATCCAAACATCCAAACATCCATACATTCTTACAAACTTTCGCCTTTATAATATTAGTAGGATTCCTGCTTGAATTTCAATATAAAAAAACTATCGCAAATGTGTATACCTAATATAGAAATGTAACTTAACATTTATAATTGTTCGCGATTCAATTTCACTTTTGTTGAGTTTCAGAACGCGATATTAGATCTTCTAACGCGCACGCGAATTTGAACTTTATGCAGCGGTAATAAATTACACCATTTTATTTAGAAAACGTTTGTATGGGAAATAGAAAAATGCTGTTTTGAGGATTTTCCCGGCAATTATTTGAATTTTTCCCACCTTTTAAACCTTCCCTAGACCTTCACGAATAATTCAAGACCAAGATAAGATAAATCCGTTCAGCCGTTCTCGAGTTTTAGCGAGACTAACGAACAGCAATTGATTTTTATATATATATAGATGTCTCGTTTAGCCATATCACTTTTTATATCCAGAAAAGAGCTTTTAACATAATTCGAATACTGATTGTTTTAATAAATCGCTCTAACAGGTGTGTGCCTGCTTTATTGCACGCGGTGTAGCTGTTATGGTGATAAAATGATCATAAAAATGGATCGTAAATCATAAACTGCTATGAAATTTTAACTATTAAAACTGCTACATAAACTTTCATCTGCTCATGGAACGTTGTATACCTGTAGACATAGAAACATAATATGTTATTTTGTCTTGTAATGCGAAAGCCATTGGTGTATTCATTCAAGTGCGATCTTAACAGAATATGTTGCATTAATAAAAATGTATTCAATGGTAAGTGTTCATCAGAAAAAAAAAAAATATCGAACGACTCAATGGATGTTTCCATAACTGTCACGTCTATAAACAAAAAAAAACCTAAGTATTATCATTGAAAGATAATAAAATTATACTTGCATATTTTAGCTGTGAGTTCAGATATAGTATAGCAAACACAATGACTCAACAACGCCCGTATGTACCTAGAACGCGAACACAAAATTTGTACGATTTTCATGGTCCGTGAAATTATCGCGCGGATAAAATATAATCTGTCCGCGTCTCGACGCATTTTGTAAACATGTTTTCTGTCGCCTCCAAATGTTTGATATAGTCTCTGAACGTGATGTGATTACGCATCAGAGTAGCCGGCTAAATATACAAACATGATATGCGCCGTTTTGGGGCTTCTTGCTTTGTCTCTACCTTTCTTTTTCCAGTCGTTGTTAATGATCATAAATATCATTATATTCTACAAAAAGATGCGCTAAAAGTACTTATCCTTCAAAATTAAACCACCTAAAATCTTAATTTATAGATGTTGTGTATTGATACTTATGAAGCAAATAACCTTAACTCCATAATAACGTATACAAAAGTAGGTCCTCAAATTCACATAATTATGGTTCGAAATCAAAACATCAAGTTGCGAAAACTTGACAAATGATTTTTTTAACTCACCGGATATTTACGCTTCACCGCATTCAGGAGTACTGTAAAGAGAGCCAAAAGTAAAGATTTGCGTCACGTCAAAAAAATGTCATAACATTCCGACCCTTAGTGTCGTTACAATAAAGTACACGTTTGACGGAAAAATTATGCGGCCGCGGGCGGAATTATTCTTTGCGATGTCCGCTGACTTAACGAGGAAAACATGAAACTTGTGTCATTCTCTTTTGAAATCGTGTTGTATAAGTTTTATATAGAAATAATGTGGGTGTGATGAGTGGCGCGGTGGCTAATACCGAAATAACATAATTAAACTGTAACTACGTTTGCGAGTTGCTTAGTTGAATTATTTAATGATGCTTAAGGGAAATTGGTACAAACTTGAACCCACCTTGAGGTCTCAGAGGTAATGCGTACATGGAAGTTGTGTTTAGATAGAAAATGGAAACTATAAACTTTTGTTTTAATCTTGGTTTTTTAATTTTTGTACTGGAGAAGGTAGAATCGAAAACAATTTCTAGAAAATATTTCTATGCACAAGTATATACGATCTACATTCACATGTACATTAAATCGTATGCATATCTAATAAATCAGAGTTGCAGTCACATAATGGAAAACAGCATTTACGAAATGAATAATGAATTCCTAACATTTAATAAATCGCTCAGAGTGAAACCGTTACTACACTAAATATCTACAATTTATCAGAATTTCATAGCGTAAATAACAGCTAATTTTGTAAAAAAATTGAATAAAAAATCTTAAATCGCAATACGCACTTCACTTTTTCATAGTGGGCGGGTATTTCCTGGTCGCCATTTTTATTTTAAAGCTGTTATTCTATTCTGACATGGAGATATAACTAATAAACACTAGGCCTGTTGTTAAGTACAATGTATTCCAAATACATTGTCACCCAACGTGAGACGTTGCGTCTCTCGTTACTCATACATATAAGTACTTTTCAAGCTATACAACGAATAAGTCGAAATGCGAATCTTTGGCGAGTATTTTACCATATTTTATAATGTGTATCGCGATCTCATTCCAGTTGGCTGGAAAATATGTACCCTACCTTCTAATTTTATCTGTCTTACTAGTAAATCTTCAATTCGTAAACAAGAAACTTATTGAAGCAAACGACAGAGTCGCGTCTTATAGACATGTTTCTCGTAACTCTACACACGTCAGTACAAAGTGGATGTACAGCGAGTGAGATGTCATCTTCTATGCTCTCGGCGACACGGCACCGGGCGGGTCAAAGGCGTGGGGTCGGGCGCATTGTTAACTTGCGAGTCACGGCTAAGGGCTTTTGATGACGACACTCGGAGCGGTCCGCGTCCCCGCACCGCCCATTCCCGCCGCACGATATCGAGACGGGAATTTTTGCGAAAATTCTACCTCGATATAATTTTATATTTTTATTAGTATCTAGTACCGGCTTATTATAAGCCTCTTGCTTATAGTTATGATCTATTTTGAAGAGATATTTCATGGGATAATAATAGACCAATCGCTTAATGTTGTAAGTATACTTAAGTACCTAGATATCGAGTGCTTAGTTTGTGGTAAATAATGTTGTTTTGCTACTTATCTTGGGAAATTATAAAGTGATTATAAATGACGATGATAAACACCCTACTTATATTATGTTTCATAATTATCCAACGTATATAAAGCCAACTACGTGAAGCACATAACTTCAGGCTAAAGGCTTCTCATAATATAAAATTTCTCATTACTTACGCGCGCTTAACAAATTCCTATACAATACACACATAATAAGCGTATTCACAACCTCGCAAGCCTTTGCACAATCACCCCTTGGAGGCTTGGAGGGTGGACCAGGTTGTATTCTGAAGGTGCTATTTTTCACTTTATCAAAGGAAGGAGCCCTTCCTTCCTGTGCCAAAAAAGGTCAAAAAGGGAGCACGGTGTAACACATTTTTCTTGAAGGCTGAACCGATCAGTCGATAAAAAAAGTGAAATTATTCATAGTGCGATGTAAGTGTGCGTATTTATTAGGCGTTACTTTAGTTTATTCGTTTTCGCACATGGATTTACAGTTTGAATAAATGGCACATGCGGTGTGAAATAGAATATCCAGTTATATGATTAACCACGTGTTTATGTGGCAAATTTTAACATGTCCTCAATAATTGTCTTTTTTTTGTGTTAACTTTATGACAGTAGTCTAATTATAATACTTATGGTACTAGCTTTTACTCTTGGTTTCTTCCACGCGAAAGAGTTTTTCCCGAATAAAAAGTAGCCTAAGTATATCCTTTCCAAGGGCAAATTTCATCGAAATCCGTTCGGAAGTTTTTGAGTTTATCGCGTTCAGAGACGCGGCCAGAGACTTTCCTCTATAATATAGTAATTATAATATAGCGAACTAAAATGTGTTACAATTATAGCTCAAAAGTAGCAGCCAATAAGCGTGTGTAACTTTCATTTATACAACTTTTCTTATTAATGTTTTAATATCACGAACGGAGCTCTTGCCCTTTAATGTGTCCTTAGAACACTCATGAATCATGTATCATTATTACAATGTTTTATTTATTAAAAAAAAACGACCTAAAGGTCGTCATAAACAATAAAGACCCACTTAAAAACCTATAATAAGTTATCCTTTGAACGAAGTTGCCTGTTAGTACCAGTCTATCCAGTACCCAACGTATAAAAGTCATTTGCACGAAAAGCTAATCTGTTATAATTAAATCGAGACTCTATCATTTATTTTCAGTTTAAATGCATATTTGATAATTTACCAATTTAGCCTTAACCCGCTTGGCCTTGTGTAAAATGGCGCTAAGAAACTTAAGCACCGTTTCTCGCCAAAATATTAACGTAACATGCATGGCCGCCTTAAATCGTCAAGGTAAAGCATCCGACCGCAATCCAGCCGTCAAACTACATCCACCCATCTTAGTAATTTCAATTCGAACTCGGTTTGAGAGGCGGGCTAAAGTAGTATTCTTGAGAGCACAAATCCTGAATGCGACTGCCACGGATACTGACTCGTTGAAATTAATCCATCTTCTCTCTCAATAGGAACGGGAAATGTATTCTGGCGCGAAAATACCTCTACACCGAGACTGCTGCGTTCGTAATAAATTAAATTTACCTAGATTGTTCCTTGTAATTATTGTTATTAAGAACGTGTTAAAACGTTTTAAACGTGACTGCTTGGTATTTAGAATTAAACATATCCACGCGACGGATGTGGTGGTTTCTGGAAAGCTATTAGAGATTTCTCTAATGGTTGTTTGTGTACGTTGCTCAGCGACACATTACATTATGGTCTTGTTTAGATACCTATGTGTAATAGCGATTCGCATCTGGAGGCTCTTGCACTACCCTATTCATACAATAGACTAATTACTAAATCATAATATAAGCACTTTTTTAATTCTTATAGCTCTGTTTAGTTTTATGAAATTAGGGACCAATAAAAACAATACACAACAAATGAGGCAGAAGTAGGTAATTAAACTCTTCAAGTACTTATACATAAAGTTAAAATATTTTTTTATGTAATCCATCGAAGTAGGTAGGTACATAACCAACTTAATATAGGTTCATTTCTTATGCCCTCATACATCGTACAAATATGCCTGTACAAGAAGATTGAAGTGTATTTCAATCTAGAAACTTATTTGACTGTCGGTACCGTCTCAAAATCCTTTCAAACTTATTGAAGCAACTTCCCAACTACTGCGGCGGTTTGAAGTAGGTATTACTTAATAGCATAATATCTACTTAGGTACGTTTTTGGTACAGACAGGAAACTATTTTGTGACTAGTCTGTGTGTTGAACACAAAACATTCATAATTTTATTTAATATTACAAATAATACAAGGTAAATAAAAGGTCTGAAAATGGAAATAGATTTTGATAAATTTTGGTAGTTTACGGGTGATGGTGACCTTTTCAACCGGTGACCCATAGATTCCTTATCCCGCCGAAAATAATAAAAAATACATCTAAAATGAGCGGCCCAGCGGAAGATCAGCGCTGGCCCTATCGCCAGCACATGCTGAGCTGGAGCCGTTTTGTGAAAAGGTTAATTTTAAGTTTTGAATTTTGTTTAAATTTTCATAGTTTTAAGTTTGTCACAAATAAACTGCTTTTCTTTCTTCTTCTTTTCTTTCTTTCTGAAATTGACAACAAATAAATTGTTAAATCCATATTTTTAGAAACAATAAACTATTCACGCAACAAATATTAAAAACATTTATATTTGTACGCGCCAGTTGACGCAGTGAACGCCTGTAGCCAGCCGGCAGCAATAAGTTAACACAACAGTAGCACGATACAAATTGCTCAATAGATGGTAACAGGCGCTCCACCACTCGATCTTTGTTCCGTTGCTTTTTATTACCAAAGGACAGTTTTAAATAACGCGTTTTACGGACAACTATAAAATGCTTTTAGTGCAACATCTGTTTACTCTTACGTCGTTAATTCAAACTTTGTACACGATACGTTTTATGTTCGGCAAGTAAATATTTATAGCACGACCTCATCTGTCATCAAGTGTTAAGTAATTTTCCGCCTTTCCTCGCTTCTAATCAGCTAGTGCTGCTAGGCTGGGCGCTTTTCCCTAATTTTCACGACACCCTATTAACCAGGCGCAAGTTATCGCTCACTCCGGAGGGATCGTAGGCCGGTTGCTTAGCAACGAGGTGGCTGTGTGCGTAAACAAGCAGTTTTCTGATATGTGTACGTGTGGGCGTGAGTTGTAGTCTGCGGTTTCTAGAACTTGTGGATTCTTATCTATTGCTTTTTCGTATACCACGTTCTATGTGGTTTGATCATAGAGTTAACTTTTATATTTAGTTGCGTTCATAAACTACAAATAAATAGTATAAGACCTGTAGTCATATTTAATAGCTATAGGTACTTAATTTACATTTACCTTGTACATGTCCATAATGCTTATAAAATGAATTTATCTCAAAGGACACATCTGAACAATGATTTGAATAAGATAACAGATTAATAGGAAATCAAATATGCAACCTTGTCAGGAAGTGAACAATCGATGGCAGGCGTCATTTAATTCTACGTGCTGCGTTTTTGTACTTCCTGATTGCGTTTTAAAAGAATATTATGTTAATTATCGAAGATGTATGGTCGATGATGTTTATTATAACACTAAGGTTGGTTATTTATTATTATTACTATTATTTAAATTAGATATTGAGTATTAATTCACAATGAAAATTCTTAAATGTAATTTTCCATGCCCTATTGCATGATATGATATTTCATATTTTATATGTTATTTATAATCATAGGGTTGGTTATACTATATATTTGCGCCGCATTACTTTACATTTATCTGACAATCAAGCAAAATAAGCATCGGTTTTGACTAAGTTTTCGACGAATAACAACAAAACTTATCTGAACAAAACACACGATACACTAATATCCTCACACTAAAATCCAGTTCGCACCTAACACAAGTATCAAGATGGCTCTATCCTCCTATAAGTAAGAGTGGCGAGCGGGGCGGTATTTGGGGATCGGGCGTGTATCGGTGCCGGTAGTTTAGTACGTCACCGATGTCAGATATGCGATACCGAACTCTAATACTATTAGCATACTTATGGTCGATCTTGACACTATCGGGAAACTGAGCTTGGCGGTTGATAAGTTTGGCAATACCGAGTGTACTCTAGTCTCAGAAAAGGAGCTGAGTTCGTGTGCAGAACTTAATATTTTGAATCCTTAGGGTGAAGTTGGTAGTATTTAAGGAAGACGTGGCGCGTAAAATAATGGAAGTCAATCTTTTAAAAAATAATGTCTTATTTTCTGTAAATTTCTATGAAATAATGATCTAACGATACCACACAATTTTGAAATGGACGTGATGTTAACATAGATTTCTATCAGTGAGAATGATCTATTTACAAATTTGTGCCCAGAAAAATATTAAACTTATCAGTTAAATTTTACTTTTGCATTCAGCACGTAAACAGGCCTATGCAGAATAATTCTCTGAATCATTTGGCAACGGTAGACAGTAAACAAATTTCAAACATGCGAATTCAATAACTTTCAATTCCATGTCTTACCAAGAGAAAACATTCAATAAAATACTTTAATAAAACCCTCTTTTGAGAATATCTCTTTATCTAACTAAGGAACTCGAGACCGCCACCAGAGCAATTGAAGTATTTACCCTAACAGATTTGTTATGAATCATACTAAAAACATATAAGCATCATTTATGATTTATCGAATTTATGCCGTTACCTAACGTATAAGGAGCACAATACCGCTAACTCCCGGGGCGTAGAGCGCCGGTAACTATTAGATAATATTACGTAACGACACTCGGTCTCAACTATCAGCAGGTAAGTAAATTGATTAAAAGCCAAGATGCATCGGTAAATTTAACTAGAGAGCTTAATGGATCCCTTTGTAACTTACCACGGTTTGTATATTGTCTGTAACCAAATGTATGGACGTGTAGATCTTTTGGAATTAATACATTGATTTTCACCGTCTATTTTTCAGCGTGGGGGTTTTAAACTATTTATTTCCAACAGCTTTTGATTACTGTTTCGTGATGAAAGTAGAATTCGAAAGATAGGTAAGTTTTTGTTACCTAAGTCATTAGAAGGTAGGTATAATAAAGAAATGATAAGTAAACACAGGCACAGAGAAATTGGAAGTAGGTACTTATCTAGACGAGTTCTCGTCTACAAGAAACCAATAACGTAGTATAGGTTTTGAAATTAAACTACTAGAACGGATTTTATCGCGGTTTTTTATTATCATTTGTTATTTACTATAGGTTTTCTACAATTTCCTTTGAAAGAGATTCTTCCTTTTATTGCGATCATTCGAATCATCTAACCACGTATAATTCACACTAAACAACTAAAAATAGATTTGCTAGCATATTCCATTACTCAAACTCGCGCAGAACATTAAGTGTACTTAAAGTATAAAATATTTAAAGTCGACATCACTTACCATATATTTCTGCCATCGTATGCTGTCGTATACATTTTTAAAAGGAGAAAACGCTTTACCGTTTGAACTTTAGAGATATTAACGCGACGGCAGACGTCCGTACGAATTCAACAATTATAGGATGGAAACCAACGCCATAACAGTCTCGATGTCCATTAAAACAACAGTCCTAAGTAAACAGGGACGTGTGGTCACCCCGATAAGTGTTGCTGCGGCCGTATATTGTAATTAGGAAGTGGGTGAGTTGTGTGTGAGTGTGTAAGAAATTGAGGTATATATGTGTGTGTTTGCAGTACACATCGGCTTGATACGTGCCATCGTGAAAAATATATCCTTTTATTGCGTCTCTACTAGTGTATTTTTTGGGAATAAAAGTAATCAAAGTAAAACAAACTAGACTATCGTTCAAAGGTGGTGTTTCTTTTCAGTATTAGATATACATACTTACCTAATAAGTTTTAAAAGCGGTCAGGCGTTGTAAATAATAACTTAAAATGACTTCACGAACTCTACCTTTTTACATTTATAATGTAGGTGTCATAGATAATTAAATTTCTCTTATTTAAAATTTCAAAATTTAAAGCTGTGCTCTTTTATTAAGGGCTGATTTCACCGCTTGTTCATAAATGCTACTGCTCACATAAATATATAAGCCGACTAAATACAAAAGTCACTCTAATCTATGATCAAAACCTAAAATGAGTACTATCTTCTTTAGCTGTTTGATACGATAACTGGCAAATAAAATGTACTTGAAACCTGTGAATCTGGCCCTTACAATAGCCTTTTAATTGACTTATTTTAAAACGTTTATACAGCTTATACAGTTTATACAGAAACATAAGAAATCATTACGTTTATACAGACTATATTGACGTATATACTTCTTATATACGTCAATATAGTCTGTATATTATTTGGATAAAAATATTTTGTGTACTCTACTGACTGGTCTTCAATAATACAAAACTCTTCGTATATCGAAATGACGGACCGTAATGACCTCACGGCGCGCTTCATCCTCGACCGGCTCAGAGTAAGTCATTCATATGTACATGACAGTTTGTGCATACGGAATCAACACTTGGTCGACCGCCCCGGCGTACGTGACGCAGGGTGACCACGCGACCTGTTTTAAATAGGAATGTAACGCAATGCTGTATGCTGAACATATAAAAATAGTGTTTTTACACATATAATCGACAACTTAATATGATCATTTATTAAAATATTTGTTTTATTTTCGAATAAAATACATGTATTCAAATAGATAGTCATCTCAGTATCGTAGCTGCAATACATTGGCTCCGTCACGTCGCGCGTACGTGGGGTATGGAGCCGGACCTCGGAGTGCCGGAGGGACTACGGCGGGAAGCCGGCTCATAAACCACCGCCTCTGATACACGATATGTTAAACAATCTCATGGGTTTTCGAACTCTTAGCACGGATTTGACTGGGGGTAAATGACTTGACGATAATGATACAGACCGTAGAGGAATTAATGACGTATTAATTGGTCTAAATGCAAACTTACAATCTTCAACAAAAACAAAATTCGGAGGTACAAGCACAATCTAGTTTATATGTAAAATATGACTCAAGATTTTAATAGCATCATAAAAGAAAATCATCTCCGTCTAAAAGCATCACAATAACGCGAAATAAAAACGTCTAGAAGCACAAAATACAGGAACAATAACATAAACCGTTAAAGACCGTCACATTCAGTGCGTTACAAGTCAGGGCGGGAAGGAGGCCGCCCCACCTTTTCAATAAAATGCCGCGATGTATGAAATTCACTGGAATCGTTTATAAAGTGAGCTTCATTACTTCCGAGGCGCGTGAGAGGCGGGACACGTCTATTTTAGAATATTTGCTGCGAAAAATATAACGCTGCGTTGGGCGGTGAGCCTTTCATACGAGTTCAAAGGCGCCGACGCCGCCCGCCCGCCCGGCACCTGCGGTGACCGATTATTACTTTGCTTTGTGAAAGGCTGAGGAACGCCGGTTGGCTCATGGGGCAATTGAAATAACTACCGATGGGGACTACGTAAATGTTGTTACCAAATAGTGAACAACAGTTTTCGTAGCCTTTTACAAGCCAACTTTTAACACCTACAGCAATGCACAACGGCTTAGGCTTTTATGATAATATCGTTGCTTGATAACAGTAGGTTATCTACAATAACAGCATTATTTTTATGAACTGTATAAATATTATGATACTAGACTTCTGCGCGCGGCTCCGCCCGCGTGAAAAAGTTTTCCGGGACAAAAACATTTTCCTGGGATAAAAAGTAGCCTACAGCACTCAGGAGTAATATAGCTTACTATCAGTGAAAGAATTTTCAAAATCCGTCAAGTAGTTTTTGAGTTTATCCATTACAAACAAACAATCAAATCTTTCCTCATTATAATATTAGTATAGATTATCAATCGTTATTAAAAGTAAGAATTTATGCAATTCGCGAACGACAGGCCATCTTTATTGTTTACATCTCTCCCGGTGACGGCACGGCACGGTACAAAACGTTCGCTTACGTTGATTCCGCAAATATTCCCCATAACGTTGACAACTGCGCCGCAGGAAACGGCGGCAAGTGAAATATGGACGTCCTATCCCGTAAAATGATTCGTGATTTATGCCGCGCGCTTTTGATACACGACCGAGTTTTTACGAGATTCTGTGAGATTTGTGTCGCAGGTGACACCAGTCGCGCCCTTCCATCGCGAGGAATTGAATTGTTATATTTATGGACGCTATATTTCGCCTAAATATGCTATGCCTCGTTGTGACGTCACGAGATCGTAGGGATCATAGCGGGATGATTGTTGGTGATTTGCGGAAAATATCTGTAGTGTAATATCAAAATTAATAAAACGTACATTACATTAAGGAAGTAAAGATCATGAAGGAAGCATAAAATGAAACAGGGCAGGCTACAGGTAATATCGCATAGCTTCCAAACGTTTGTATAAATATGAAATTATGAAACATAGATTAGTACAATAAACTAACTAAATATCGGCATAATACATAAAATTAAGAGTTTTAAGTATACCAGCACTACTCACTGCTGAGCACGGGCCTCCTCCACAACAGAGAGGGTTTAGGCCTTAGTCCACCACGCTGGCCTAGTGCGGGTTGGCAGACTTCACATACCTTCGACATTCTTTTCGGGACCTTCTCAGGTATGCAGGTTCCCTTACGATGTTTTCCTTCATCGCTAAAGCGAGGGATAATGCACAAATAATACACTCATAACTTTTTAATAAAGTCAGAGGTGCGTGCCCTTGGGTTTTGAAGGTGCGGACATTCGTCTCTGCACTCCGTTCCAATCCCAACTAGGCTATCGCCGTTTTTTTGTTTTAAGTATGACCAACGAAAATTCGACATTCCAACAAGCACTTAATTTATTTTAATAAACAGTACTCATTGGATAAAAAAGAAAACAGAAGCGCCGAGCGCGAAAGGATATCGTAAAAGCAAGGTGGGAGTTTTAATGAAACAGATCAAGTTCGCGACTTCCGACACTCGCCGCTCGACGAAATTGAGCTTGTTTGTTTACCCCTTTCAGTTTGGTTCCTGAGCCTTTTTGTTGCTGATATTCATTATTGGCCGGTGGGGATTAAAGAGAATGAGCACTCAGCAGTGCGTATTGCATTCAAACATGACCCTACAGGTAGCAGTCGTTGTTTTAGTTGCGCAAATAGGTTTTGATAGCTTTATTATGGTTGATTGGATTGTGGATTATTTGTGTATCAAATGGAGAAATGCGTAAACGTATGATATTGATTTGCAAAACTTTTAAGTTTATTACCTCCAAATTCACGGGCATATTCTAGATACAGTTTGCTCCATTTTCTTAATCCACGTTTAAATCTCATCAATCAAACACGTAACAGGCTAACTTTTTAATAAACGTCAATTTCTTTTAGCAATCAATCAATTAGTCCCGGTTGCGATGTACCGAAATGTTTTAGCAAGTAATATTGTACATGTATATTCAACTTAAAAAAAAGAAGTTACAAATTTTCTTCAGTAATTTATTCTTCAACTAGCTTTTGCCCGCGGATCCGCCCGCGTGAATGAATATTCCCGGGATAAAAGTCCCGCTTTATATTGTCCCGGGATAAAAAGTAGCCTATGTGTTAATCCAGAACATGATCTACCCGTGTGCCAAATTTCATCGAAATCCGTTCAGTAGTATTTGCGTGAAAGAGTAACAAACATCCATACATCCAAACATCCATACATTCTTACAAACTTTCCCCTTTATAATATTAGTAGGATTAGCTTATACTTCTAAAATAGAATGTCATAATATTAAATAAACTTCTTTATCCAGAAGATGAAAGATATCAAAATCCCTCGAAGTAACAGTAAAACTAGGTCAATAAACGCAGTAGATAGTTTGAGTAATAACATTTGTCGCGGCATTCGCGGAGACGGGTGTGCGAAGCGGGGGCGGGAATCAATCCACTCACGTCAGACCCGTTGTCCAATCAACTGACACACTGTTCGCTGGGGATCAACGAGTACACACAAGTGTGCCGACGGATGTACGGAAGAAGGTTTTATTTTTCACCACTCGGACAACTGGCGACGTTGACAAATGTGTACGGTTAATTTTCCGTTGACATATCACTCAATTATCTAGTTTTGTCGGGTATCTTGTTGCTAGGCGGTTAATTAAAACAGTTTTTTATATGGTATTTTATTGAATTACACAATACATTCACAACGTCAGATATCCCATTTCTCGTTACAGATATTCAAGCATTATAAAGATGATTTCTCTCGAGAGTTCGTCTTAATTTTCCACCGAATTTTTCTTTTTATAAAAAGCAAGTAACTAAATTGTCTGCTTACCTTTAGGGAGTGAATTTCGACTAAGTTATGAATACGTAACGTTATAAAAACAGCTGCTTTCAATTTATTTGCGGCCTTCTCACCTTTGATTTCTGAAGCAAAATTGTTCTTCAAAGGGAGACACTTATGCTTTGATGTGATAAACATCATTGGCTTGTTTATTAGTACAGAGTTTTCTCTATCGAATCGTTATCCCGTAGTTTGTTTGTGTGTACGTGATCGGTTAACGAGCGCATGGTAAATTCATGGATTAATTTGACATATTAATTACATTGGGATCAATTTTAATAATTTAGTTTTTTTTGTTTCAGGTAAGTTTTGGACACGTTTCGAATACCACTCCACACTAGGGACAGGTAATGAAACATAGGCAGAAATACTTTAAAGGATAATTTTACAAGTATTTGAAATTGCCTCAGTGGCGTAGTTGTATTATGGCATGACTGCAAAGCTGAGGTCTCGGGTTCGATCCCTGGGTCGGATTAAGTGATATTGAGTTTTTCTATTCAGTACCAGCTTCGAGTCTGGAATTTGTGTTTGATATGGCGATAGGGTCGCCCCCATCACATCATGGGACGGAATAATGGCGAAAAGTAGGTGCACTAGTTGCATCTCTGCCTACCCCGTCGGAGGTAAAAGGCGTCAGTGTATATATGTATTTATTTGTATGTATGTATGTATGTATTTATTTGAAATTGTAATCGTAGTGTTAAGTCTGCTCAAATACCTAATAAATAAACTCTAATATACGGTAGAGATAAACTACGAGCAAGACCGGGCTAGTAGAATTTGATTTACCGAAATCCAACGCGTATACAATGCATTACTGATATTTTTTGTGCTATTCTGGTTGCGTAAATATATATCCTTCATCCTCAAAACTCCCTATTCCATTTTCGAAGATGGAATACGGAGTAATTATTTTTCTTTTGATGTTGGAGTTTCATGAGCATTGGGGATGTAATAGCATTAAATGACTTTAGTTACCAGCAAATTTGTGCACTATCTTGATAATATTGTTTTATGAATAAATTTATTAAAACAGCAAGCATACTAAACTGTATATTTCAATCAATTCCAAGATATCTGTTCAGCAATAAAGCCGAAAAACATGCGGCAAACGGAAAACCGGCAATTTAACATCCGTACATACACGTATATACACCCCTCACTCCAGGCAGGGCCAATACCGACATACTGACAGCGACTGGACTTGTCCTCTCGGAGCCGAGCGAGCGCAAACAATTAACTCTCACAAATTGTGATAGTGTACCGGACTAAATTAGAGCTCTCTCTTTGTAGTGGTAAATCACTGCTGGTTTTTATCTCGTTCTGCCAAATTTACAACTGCCAATGAAAACCAACGGAAGTAATTGAGCATCTGATCCGATTAGTGTAGTCAATCATTGCTGATTGCGCCAAGAAAATGCTTTTCTCCTTCAAGACTATCAAGGCCCACGTGATTATTCAGCTATCTTAAGTATCAGTATTTGGTAGTGATCATTGATCGTCACTTGTCACCCAGTGTATCAATGATCAATCCACCAGCTCGTTAGTCTACTATACAAATTAAATTTTCGTATGAGTAAAACGTTCATTAAATCGTTTAAGAGACATTCAGGCTCCGTTTTTTCAACTGTAGTTATCTTTTGTCAGAATCTTATTAAGCTGGACGCGCTCGCAGCACCTGGAGCACTCAAACATCGTCCAGCTTAATAAGACCCTGACAAAAAGATAACAACAGTGGAAAAAACCCGGTCTTAGTATTGAAAAGCAAATGTAGAGCAAAATTTTCCAATCACAAAATAGAAAACGAACAACGAGCCTCAGCACACTTCATTTTTTTTCCAATGACTACAATCGAAAACTGTCAAAATGGAACGTTTACCGTCGCAATATTTATAACAATATTTCATCGCCCTCCTATAACCGAGTCGAGTATTGTTTATACACAATAAGGAGAGTAAACAAGCTATGTCACCCCTTACACAATTCTGTCAGTTACCCGGATGACAGGTCATATCCGGGGGCGGGTGGTCAACCGCTGCCTCTATCGATTCTATTACACTGTGCCCGACAGATTGAGGCGCCGACCCACGCACGCTGACACCCATTTGTCTCATATATTTTAAATGTTTACTAGATCATGTCAATGTTATCATCTGTTACATGTTACATATTGATGCGTATGAATTATACAATGGATATTGTGAAAAATTGAAAGCGGCTTTAGTTAACGAAAGGGATTTCATGATCGTTAAAAACTGTATTGTGTTTTGTAATTTATAATGTACTTGTTAATAGTTGTGCATAGAGAATAAGCACAATTTAGAGATGTAATAATTTACCATTCCTAAAGATAAGCGCCTTGTCAGAAAGATACGCTATATAATATTGGTATTTGACGTGAGCATCTAGCTTTAGAATTCTGAATGCGGTACTAGGTATTACATAGCGTCTAAACTCAACCATTTCCATTACCAAATTGCTTTAAGCTTTGGATTGTTTATTCTAATAACAAAACTATCATATCAATTTAAACTATTCACTGTTTCCAACTATTAATAAAAGCGGCCAGTTTACTGAATTTAGATATGATTAATATGAAAAGGCAACGAGGGCTCATTTTAGTTTGGACGCGTATTGCTTCGCGAAACATTTCGATAACATCCAAACGCTAACAAGGTGCAATACATTTACAAGTTAACAAGGCAATAGCGATAAATTCTACTTTGTTGCCCCGAGCGTCGCACCGTCAGATAAGAAAACTGTTAACGCTCAAACAACAAAACAACGTTTCACTTTTATAGATTAGTAAAATTTCCACTAACGTTCAACATTCTCGGTGTTTACTCTTTAATTACTTTAATGAATTACTTCAGTCGTTAAGTTAAAATTAAAAGCAAGGGGTTTGTGCGCTTAACTTGAATAGTTTGTGCTAAGAAAAGTATTCCTCAGGCGCTATTATTGCGGTAATGCTTACGCCACAAATGCAATCAACGGCTTATTGTGCAGAACTTTGACAATTACATGCACACAATTTATAATTTATTTATTTAATTTATAATCTAAGTAACACAAAAAATAATAATTAATTGCACAATTTTACGAAAGAAAGTTTGTTGTGTGCGGATGCAGGGCGGAGTTTCAGCGCCTTCGGGCGTCCATGATATTTCTACAATTATGTGAGTTTATTAGTTATAAGAATACTTAACGTTAGTTAACCACTGGCTCGATTTTCTGCCTATGCTACAAAAATACACACGCGTTGAACTAGTGTAATTTACGGCATAACATAAAGTTATATCATGACATAAGTTAAAAAATAACGCGCTACATTGTCAACCGTACCGTTCGTATCCAGAACCTTAAACATAACAATAAAAACACGTGAAATAAGGTTGGAATGCGAAGTGAATGGATGTAATAAAGAAATAGCTTCGAAGAAATACGCTTTGCGTGAATAATTCGGCGGCATCGACGTGGCTGTGCATATGAGACGGACGTAGGGTTGTCATGGACGTTGTGGGATTCTGAATATTATCTGTTGGCACGCTTTACTTTGTCATTGATTTTTAAAAGGACCAATTAGAATAATATCCATTACCCGATTCATGTTATGGTAGTCTGAATATTTTTCGTAAGATATTTTCTCGACATTGAGTTTGTTTGCTCTTTTAATAAACAAAACAAATATCACCTGAATTTGAGCTAAAATCTAAAGATAACATTCAGCTCGCACACTCTCTATTAATCATTCTATGGTCGTTGCGATAACGAAAGAAAATGTATCTTGTCGTATGCTATTTTTTTCATTTAATCTTAAGTCAAAATTTTTATAACTTACTGTGTTTAATATTCGGTTTGTATATATGAAATATTCCTACTGGCTACTGTCTTTAAGCTGAAGTTGTTTTAGAGAGCGCCTCCTCCATAAATAACATCTCACTATGTCAGCAAAATGGAATGTATGTAAATGTGTCGCTACAATACAGTATCCCCTCTATAAAACAACTCAAAATACAATTAATTTTCAATAATCAAGTGTCAAGTGCATAATCGACCACAATAGAATTAATAATGAAATAACACAAATAACTGAGGTTCCGTATACGCTGCGTGAGGTATATAGTTTACTCCAATAACAGGGTAATTAAGCGTAACTATGTTTGATAGGAATGGTCTATCGATCTGCGGTTGATTAATTTGCGGGTTGATTGCCTATGGAAGAATTATAATTATTCGTATAAATTACCTGCGTTGGGCTATGTTAATTTATTGTTTCTGTCAGAGAATAGTTTCTTAGAACGTCTGAAATATGTATCTACAAGATGAGGTATTCGGTGGCCTCAATTTGTAGATGTAATTGGTTGAGCCTGGAGCAAATGAAACATTTTATGATGTGTAGATGTAGTTTTTTTAAATGAAAGGTTCAAAGAATTTTCGTCAATAACATAATCAAAAACCGATGTAAACAAGAGGATATCGTGTTGTTTAAAATTGTGATAGTATCATAAAATAAACAATGCTCATAACATTTTATAGAATCAACGATGACTATTACTTACATTCGGTATAGTAATGAAAATTAAGCTAGTTACATTGAACGTCCTCATTCCGTGCAAATTTTAAGTAATACCTCCGCTAAAAATTCGCCTGAAGTCTCCCTTGATGAATACAGGGTCTCGGCAATGAATAATAGCTGTCGCTTAATAACGGTACGTAATTGCGTTATCTAGGCTCCCGGGGCGGGGTAAACCTCGGTTATCCATAACTGAGGACTCTCATAATTGTCAACCACAGGGCACAGCGAGTTATGAGAGACAAGCCAATATGGTCGCTTGACGGCACAATTGTGTTTCCAAATGGGGAAAAAAAATATTTACTTCTCTTTTCTGACGAAGTGTGTTTAATGATTAATGACTGTTATTATTGGTGGCGGTGGCGTAGTTGTATTATGAAACGACTACAATGCTGAGGTCTCGGGTTCGATTCCCGGGTCGGGCAAAGTGATATTGAGTTTTTCTATTCAGTATCAGCTCAGAGTCTGAAGTTTGTGCCCGATATGGCGATAGGCTCGCCCCCTATCACATCATGGGACGGAATAAACGGCGAAAAGTGGGTGCATTAGTTGCGCCTCTGCCTACCCCTTCGGGGATAACAGGCGTGAGTGTATGTGTATGTGTAACTGTTATTATTATTAGAATGGTTTTCCAAAAGACTGCTTTTTGTGCCTTAGCGGGAAATGGGAAGAAACGATACTCTTAGTATAAAAATCCAACTAAGTTCGATAGGCGTTTTCTGTATTACTTTAGCATTAACAATAATCTAATCATAATCATAATAAAGAAAGAAAGAAAGAAAGAAAGAAAAAGAGTTTTATTGTTGGCACAAAATGCAGTTATAAAAAAAAAACACTGTTTTTACACAACAATTAATGTGCCAACAATGGGCTACTCATTCAGCTTAATGCTGCTGCAATACAGCTGCAGCGCTGGTTTTCAATGTGCAGCCCAAGTGTCGCACGGATGTCCAGTCGGTAAAACAAACTGGAGCCATTAACAAATCAATCAGAAAAATAAATAATAATTAACATAAAAAACATTAAAAAAAAGAAAAAAATGCAATAAAATAGACAAATACAAATTTTACCCTTTAAGTTTGTCAGTGGGTAGTCTGTAGTTGTGGGTGAATTTCATCACAGAACATTCGCACCAGTGACGAATAGCCGCACGTACGTTGAGTCTACCCAACGAATAACATAAAATTGATTTATATTAAATTAAATTAAGTGCTTACAAAAAATTATAATAATAACAGGTATAGACCTAGGGTATAAAGTCTATATACCCGGTACGCATCGTATCACATCATTGAACACATTTTATGCGAATGAAGACATTGAATTGGACATAAGGCATGCCGCCAGTGAACTAATAAGAAGTAACATTCAAAATACCGTTCTATCATAAATCAGATAGTAAGTGTCTTCCTGACTACAACTTATTAAAACATAGGCCCTTTTGTACCAGCAATAGGTGGTTTTTGAAATTAACTTTGAAAGTGGTTGTATTATTTTTATCTCGACATGGCGGAGGAATGTTATTCCAACACCGAGTGGCGGCATATTTAAAAGATCCTCTGAATGCTGTACTTCGATGTTGAGGAATCGCAAGGGGATTTGTTGCTGAACGATTGCCATATGAGAAGTTATCCTGTCTCCACATCAGTTTGTCGTATAAGTACTTTGGTTTTTTAGCTTTTATAATGCCAAATAATAGGGTAGCCATATGCAATTCCCTACGTGCTTGTAATAAAGTATACAGTCCAATAAATACCAGAAGCCGTTGGTCGGCTCAACGCAAACTATTTACGAACAAAGACTGTAGTTTGACAGTAGATCCACAATAATCCGCACTCCTCCCCGAGTTACTCTTAGCGCCGCAGTTTAAAGTTTGACAAGTAATCCAGCCGGCTGTTAGCATGCTCTTTTCACTTATGTTCGAAGTCAATAAGGAATTTAACTACTTCTTCATTTAGCCTTTATTTAGAATTTCAAATATGGCTTAAAAAGTTTTTGTTTAAATAAAGTTGGTGCTATTATGATTTCGGTTGAATTTATAAACACGGCAAAGTTCCAATTTCAAATTCATCTCTAACATTGGGTGGTAGAGGCAGAAGTATAGCGAAAAGTATTTTCATAAGCTTAATTTACAAATACATTTTAATGGACAAGCCATTAAAATTAAAGTTACGAGACAAATTTACAAAACATGTTAAGTGAAATATTAACGGTTTTTGACAATAAAGTATTTAACCCATTTTAGTATTACTTAGAATGTGCCTGTTCACCTTTCATTGTTAAAAAGTTCCTACGGGATGGTATTTTTCTGATAAAAATATAGTTACAGAATTCTCGTCTCTACAAGAGCGAAAAATGTCGCGTTAAGATGTGCCGAAGAACGCAATTGATCACGCTAATTCTTGCAGCTTTGGGAGGGAAAAATGTAGTCGATTTATCACGTTATAACGAGCAGTGAATACTTTGCCGTACGTCTTCTTTAATACGGATCGCAGTCTCTTTATATAAGTATACCGACTTAGCGAAGATATGCGAGGAATACGAACGTACTTAAATATTTAGTACATGATATACTTTCATACGACGTGCGCAGTGCGTGAGCTGACCCGCTCAACCCAGACACTCCCTAAGGACTCGTTCCACAAATACAACTCGTAAAAATGTTTCACGCGAGGACATTACTCGCTATTAAAACATAAATGTACGTCCATGTAGGTCGTAATGCTGGTAACTAAGCCTTTAAAATTACACATACACCGTCTACTTGACTACTCAAACAATATGCATGCATGTCGGTCTGCGCCTCCTCCAAATCCGTTTATGCTGAATTGTCAGCTTTGCTATCGCAACACTGCGAACGGAATTTCCTAAAAGCAAAATTTCGCATGTGCCATGACAGAGCATTGAATTAGTTCCATGTTGTGCGCCATTCATACTCCACTGTAATCAGTTAAGTTAGAAATGGCTTTAATCTAGCAAAGTACGACATGGCACCCTGTTAGCGCGTTCAGAAACTTCACTAGGTGGGCGAACTGCGAAGGTACAAAGGAAGAATCCCAAACCACCGGTGCCCGAAGCGGCGGAGCGTCACTCCGAAACCAAGACGTTACAGGTTCAGCCTGCGAGCAGATCAAACGCAGTAAAGTAAATTAACTCAAGTATCTTACTTCGATATTACTTAATGCCACCGCATTGTGTGGGCTTGGTGCGACGTCTCAACATTTTTCTCACGTTTCGATTCTTTTTATATGCTGTGCGAGTGTCTGTTATCGCTCTCAATTTTGACGAACGACTTTGGTTTGTAATTTGTAAGGTCCGCGGGTGTAAAACACGAGAACCCTTAAATCAGTCACCTTTTTACGACTCCTATAAAGAAACAAAGGGAAGTAAATCGTAAAAACAATAGTAATTCCAATGTGTCCTGAAAAATCCCGCAGTGAAACTGGCCGCCGCGCGTAGTACCGAAAATATCGCCTGTGTTTTGATTTATATGCCTTAAAAGCGGCCCTTGCTCCGCGCTTCCAGTTATTGTTTTCCTCCTTATGAAAATGGCGTATTTTCGCCGCCCCTCGACTGAATCCAGTGTTTCAAGCAAAGTTGGCTCGTGATTTATTCACTACCAACTAAACTTTATGTGGCGAAAAGTTGAAACACGATAATGGTCGCTTACACAATGTTGAGGCGATTTTATCGTGACTTCGTGAAGCCTTCAGAGGTATTCAATGTTGTATTCAAGTGAATTATATATTACGGTGGGATTAGACACCCACAAACACTTCATCCCCTATTTTATAGCATTAAAGACTGAATTATCAAAGGTCCTTACAGCGTACCAACGCAACCATTAATATTTACTATTGAAATGTTACTCGTAATTTCTGATACCCACCACGGGAGACTTGTATTTTTGTGTTGAACTAAATGTAGATAATATGCGTCTCAAAAAATTGTTTTATATATATATTTTTAATAATTGCTTCGTCGTTTTCTTACAGTTTATTTATAAGTCTACAGATATCTTAAGACACTTATTATATTTAACAAACAATACAAATTTCATAATATTTAAGCTGTTTGAAAGTTGATCAAACAAACGACTTAAACAACAAAACTCAAAAGAAATTGAACAGAAAACAATCTGTAAAACGTGTTTAGAAGTTTTCTAAAACATTTAATAAATATGTGTGATATTGAACGCCGCTTGCGCCTGTCCTTGCGTTCGCAAGAAAAACTTTTGTTTCAGAAGCTATTATTCTGAACAAGTTTGATAATTTAAAACCACATGTGGCCGTTATTAAATCACATACCACATTGAATTTTATGAAACTTACATGCGGATAAATCGTTTAAAATATTGTGTAGAGTGTGCGGTGTGCTGTGTGCTGTGTGCTGCTTGTTTTCTTGACAACGTTAACTTATAAAAACTATTTTTCTATGGAAAGTGCTATAAAATATTAAAGTCATAGGATTTTTTGGAACGAAGTTCCTTATCGCGCGTTGTGAAAAGGGGCTAGACGGAAAAAATCTCACGAAAAGTTGTAACGACACTTTTATACTTGCCCTGTGAAACCAGCCAGTAACAATAAAGAACTGGCCGTAAAAGTGACATTCGAAATTTAAATAAAAAAAGACAATTTAAATGCTTTTTAGAGTAGTTTTTTTTTTCGTTAGTTGTATGTTAATTTTAATGTGAATGCTTGCTTAGGTGATGATCGTGATTCGATGACATATCTATTGTGTAGGTAGAAGTAAATGTTTTCATTGATGTGGTAACGTTTTAATGAAATATACAATTATTATTATAGCTTAAAAGAAATTAAATTTTAATACAATATCTTCACTAATTAATTTAGTACAGAATAGTATACCTACAGACATATAATTATACTTTAAATCAAAATAATAATAATATTTAACATCCCTTTATTAAATTATCCTAACTATACTAGTTAAAGTTGAATAGGCTCCCACACTACTGTGTGGGAGCCTATTCAACTTTAAGGAGTTTTAGTTCTCATGTTGGCTTAAAGTAACTTTAAGGTATATAGGCCCACGATATGTATTATAATATGTTGACACTAGGCTACACGGGTCGGTCGGTTTCGAGAAACTCATGTAAAATCGCTCGACCAAAGTTAAATAGGAAATATTATCCTCTCATAATTCCGAGTAATACAAAGGTCTTAAACGTAAATAACATTTGTGTTATTCTTTCACGGATTCTCAAAATTACTATGTTCAATAAGGATACGACGATCCACGTTCGTGTAATTTATCTTTTTTCATCTTTAGAATATTTCACGCCTCCACCTCGTCCGTGCCACCAAATGAAGGTGATAAATTTGACGCGTGCCTGTCGATGCGCCGTAATTTAAGGAGCATGATCTTGTCAGTCATGATTATGTTTTCGGAATTGACGCGTTGTGTGTTTTCTTTGTTTCCTAAGATGTTGACACGTTCGAAATTTGAAATGAATGAAGTTTCGGTACTAAAGATTAAGTGAATTGCCATATTTTCGTCTTTATGCATTCGGGAAAGTGAAATAGTAAGCTTGACTCAACTTGGTTTCGGTCCAACCCTTTTTGGCTTCACACGCCAGAATAATTGGGTCTTTTGTGGTTTCCGGCAACGTGTGTCCCGTAACGGATCTGGCTTTTTGTGCCTTTGAGTCGTGTGTGTCCATTGAGTGCTGTAAAGGCAACATTGGCTATCTCAGCTCTTTAGTAAATATTTAGATACTTAAAAAGACTTCCTTTCAAGTGCCAGTATGGTTCGTCGACAAATTCGGTTGATACCATATTAGTTTATTACACATTTTGTCTGTTGCAATTCTGATTGTATATGCATGTATACTTAGGTTTAAACATCTTTAGATCTGTTCCAGTACCCAGATTTTGTCTATAATTGATAGAGGTCGCGACCGTTTCTATTTAATAACCGCTTCTTTATTTGATTCCTAAGGACAAAGACATTCCATTCTTCCATAAAAATAACTATCATACATAAATACGGTTCCTTATTGAATTGCATAAATGTATTTGTAATATATTGTTACGCATCTTGGCTTTAAGCCTTAATATCAATGTACATAATAATCATTACGCATAATTGTTTTAGCATAAAATAAAAAAGCATAAATACAAAAAGCACAACCATCAGAACGAATAACGTCAAATAGCATAAATATCAAAAGTCATAAAAATAAATAAGCATCATTCATGTTTGGTTTTGTCTGAGTTGGAAACGCCCTAAAGTCGGTTCTGGCACTCGCCGGCCGCTGCCGCGGCACACGCGGCGTTGTGATACTAATGATACCACTATGGCGATATTAAAAAATCGAATCCCGGGTCGAGCCATAAAAATTGTGACTGGGTTTTTCCATCTTAAAATTTACTCAGTCGCAGCTCGGAGTCAGGAAGTTGGCGGTGTGATACCCCCGTGCCTCGGAAAGCACGTAAAGCCGTTGGTCCTGCGCCTGATCTCTCTCCGGTCATGTCGGATTGCCGTCTCACTGGACTATGAGAGTGAAGGAATAGTGAGTGCACCTGTGTATTGCGCACACACTTGTGCACTATAATATCTCCCGCGTACCTGGCTGATCTCCGTTGAGATTGGCCGCCGTGGCCGAAACTGGCTAGGAGGATTTCATTAAAAAATATCTCGAAAATAAAGGTACAAAAACATGTCAGTTGATTAATGCAATAAACGTAGTCGTTTGACTCGCCAATGTTGCGCTTGTTATATTAGGCCTTTGGATAAGGGGACATCGGCTTTCCGACTTTGAGCGGCGAATTCATTTGCCCTGCTCAATGACCGATCTCTTTGGCCAATGTGAACTTGTTTCACGGGTGCTATATCTGACATAATATTGAATAAAAGTTGTCTATGTTAATAGTAGTTGTTTTTTTTTTTATTAACAATGTTGTTCACAAAGACCTATCTAAATCATCTCACCACCTTAACGTTATAATAGCACTGTTATTTTTGTGTTCGATTTTATTTTTAGAATATAAACATTTCTTATGACTCCATAGTCCATGACGTGTATTGTGTAATGTAAACACGGTATTAATATCCTTTTATTCAAAACAACATCTACGTTACGTGATACACAAATGACACGTGACTCGTCCCAGTAGATTTCTAACAGAAATTCTCCTTTTATTTCCTAGTTTCTAGTATATTGCTTTCAAAGTTTCCTAAAATACTATTGGGAAAGTGAGTACACTCCTTTAAAATGCTAGGGACGGGCAGACTCGTCATATCGCGTGTTACGTCGCCCCCAAATAATTACGCTAAATAACCTCAAAAATAGGAACCAATATATGTAGCCACCATTGAGCCTTTCTAATGTACCTAGTCTCTATTGCTTTTGTGTTAAACGTTTTTTTTTCTAACCACTACCTTTATGTAAAGGCTCGAAAATACCCTTCATAATAATTCGTCGTTTAAATTGAGAGTTTTTAGGAAAATCTATTGTTTAAAAATTTTACCTTTAAGGCTCAACTGAATACCGATGTAAAAGAAATCGTTTTTTTTTAATTTAGCCTGTATCTATGTTTGTACAATTGTGTCTGCTTATTTCGTCATTACTTAGACATAGCGTTTTCAACTTAAAAATAACAAAACGTAGTGAAAGAAGGTAATCTATACATCTATACATATAAATAAAATTGGAGTGTCTGTTTGTAATATTTAAATAACCATTTTTTACTACATGCATATGTATGAGTATATGGTACATGCACCAAAATAACATTTTTTACAATTTTTGTCTGTCTGTCTTTCTGTCTGTCTGTTTGTTCCGGCTAATCTCTTAAACGGCTGGACCGATTTTGACGGGACTTTTATTGGCAGGTAGCTGACGTAATAAGGAATAACTTAGGCTACGTTTTATCCCGGGATAATATAAAGCGGGACTTTTATCCCGGAAAAACTTTTCCACGCGAGCTGTATAGATAGATGTATAGAAAAATGTATAGATATGTATAGAAAAATGTATAGATATATATACAAAAAAAATGTATAGATATGTATAGATATTCGGTACATACACCAAAATAATCTTTTTTTAAATTTTTGTCTGTCTGTTTGTTTCGGCTAATCTCTGAAATGGCTGGTCTGATTTTGACGGGACTTTTATTGTCAGGTATCTGATGTAATAAAGAGTAACTAAGGCTACGTTTATTTTACAAAAAATATTTTATTTAAAAAAAATAATGTTGCAATGTCCAAGTACTGTCCAGTACCACGTGCAGCTCACGCGCATGCCACCACTGGGCCATCACGTCGGGCGCCTCCCGCCACTTCTCCCACCAACGAATTAATATCACAAAGGCTGCCTATCCCGCGGGCTTAGAACGCGCGAGTGGGCTATTGGTGATGGTTGTGTCTCAACGAGTTATTTTTTCTTTGCTTACGCGGAGAAAGTGAATTATTACTACCGCCCAGCGTTCAAGGGGAACGACTGAGCGGTTATGTTGGGTTCACAGTGCCTTACGACCCGACGTTGAGCCGCCCGGAGAGATGGAAAACGTCGGGCGACCGCCGGGCCGAGTCCCTAACCTATGTACACCGCACGGCATACCAACCAAAACTCCGCGGTGGCCATCTTCGGCGCATTAGGGACGGCTGCGGGCTTCCTCCGACTCACGTCTAAGTTGTCGTCCGCAACCGCCCCTGCGCGTACCGCTGTTGCGGTCCGTCTCCTGTTGTTGGTGGGACTCAGAAGCCCTTGTACGCCGAAGGACGTCCTCGGCGTCAAAGGCAGCGTGAGGCCTAACCGCCACGACGCCGTCCATCACGGGGGTCACAAAAGTTGGCTAGACTAATAGGTGGACGGCCCCTTCCGCCTACCCGTGACCCCCGGAGGCCCCTATTAGTCGCCTTCTACGACAGGCAGGGGATACCGTGGTGGAATTCTCCAAACGCCCCCAATACACAGGGCGGAACGACTTCATTTAGAAATTGATTTCCAGTGCTTATATCAAACTTTTGATTGAGAGTTTGATTTGATTGATAGATATCCTACTAATATTATAAACGCGAAAATTTGTAAGTATGTATGGATGTCTGGATGTTTGTTACTCTTTCACGCAAAAACTACTAACCGGATTTCGATGAAATTTGGCACACGGGTAGATCATGTCCTGGATTAACACATAGGCTACATTTTATCTCGGGAAAATAAAAAAAATCGGACTCGTATCCCGGAAAAACTTTTTAACGCGGGCGCAGCCGCGGGCGAAATCTATCCTACTATAATCCTACTAATATTATAAACGCGAAAGTTTGTAAGTTTGTATGGGGATGTCTGGATATATGGCTGTCTAGATGTTTGTTACTCTTTCACGCAAAACTACTAACTGGATTTCGATGAAATTTGGCACCCGGGTAGATCATGTCCTGGATTAAGACATAGGCTACATTTTATCGTGGGAAAATAAAAAAAACGGGACTTTTATCCCGGAAAAACTTTTTAACGCGGGCGGAGCCGCGGGCGAAATCTATCCTACTATAATCCTACTAATATTATAAACTCGAAAGTTTGTAAGTATGTATGGATGTATTTTTTTTTTGTTTATGCGGAGAAAGTGAATTATTACTACCGCCCAGTGTTCAAGGGGAACGACTGATCGGTTATGTTGGGTTCACCGTGCCTTACGGCCCGACGTTGAGCCGACCGGAGTGATGGAAAATGTTGGGCGACCGCCGGGCCGAGTCCCTAACCTATGTACACCGCACGGCATACCAACCAAAACTCCGCGGTGGCCATCTTCGGCGCATTAGGGACGGCTGCGGGCTTCCTCCGACTCACGTCTAAGTTGTCGTCCGCAACCGCCCCTGCGCGTACCGTTGTTGCGGTCCGTCTCCTGTTGTTGGGGGGGCTCAGAAGCCCCCGTACGCCGAAGGACGCCCTCGGCGTCAAAAACAGCGTGAGTCCTAACCGCCACGATGCCGTCCATCACGGGGGTCACAAAAGTTGGCTAGACTAATAGGTGGACGGCCCCTTCCGCCCACCCGTGACCCCCGGAGGCCCCTATTAGTCGCCTTTTACAACAGGCAGGGGACACGTGGTGGAATTCTCCAAACGCCTCCAATCTACAGGGCGGATATGGATGTATGGATGTCTGGATGTATGGATGTTTGTTACTCTTTCACGCAAAAACTACTAACCGGATTTCGATGAAATTTGGCATATGGGTAGATCATGTCCTTGATTAACACATAGGCTACATTTTATCCCGGGAAAATAAAAAACGGGACTTTAATCCTGGAAAAACTTTTTAACGCGACGGAGCCGCGGGCGAAATCTATCCTACTATAATCCTACTAATATTATAAACGCGAATGTTTGTAAGCATGTATAGATGTTTGATACTCTTTCACGCAAAAACTACTAACCGGATTTCGATGAAATTTGGCACAAGGGTAGACCATATCCTGAATTAACACATAGGCTACATTTTATCCCGGGAAAAAAAAATCGGACTTTTTTTCCCGGATAAACTTTTTAACGCGGGCGGAGCAGCAGGCGAAATCTATCCTACTATAATCCTACTAATATTATAAACTAGAAAGTTTGTAAGTATGTATGGATGTCTGGATGTTTGTTACTCTTTCATGCAAAAACTACCAACCGGATTTCGATGAAATTTGACACATGGGTAGATCATGTCCTGAATTAACACATAGGCTTCATTTTATCCCGAGAAAAAAACGGGACTTTTATCCCGGAAAACTTAAAAACGCGGGCGAAGCCGCGGGCAAAAGCTAGTCTATACTAATATTATAAAGCTGAAGAGTTTGTTTGTTTTAATCTCAGGAACTACTGAAACGATTTTGAAAATTCTTTCACTAATAGGAAGCTACTTTACTCCTGAGTGCTATAGGCTAATTTTTATCCCGGGAAAATATTTTTGTCCCGGAAAAACTTTTTCACGCGGGCGGAGCCGCGAGCACTACTAGTATCTAATATATAAAATTCTCGTGTCGCGGTGTTTGTTGCCAAACTCCTCCGAAATGGCTCCACCGATTTTCGCGAAATTTTGTGTGCATATCGGGTAGGTCTGAGAATCGATTAACATCCATTTTTCATCCCCCTAAGAGATGAGGGTGGCCTACCCCAAAAAAAATTATTTAAAACTACTGAACGAATTTCGATGAAAATTGGCATACAGATAGATCATGTCCTGGATTAACACATAAGCTACTTTTTATACCGACAAAAATATAAAGCGGGACTTTTATCAATCAAATCATACAAAACCTAGTAAAGTTATAAAATTAATATCAAAGAAACTATAACGACAAATAGCACAAAGAACAACCTTGATTATATTTTTTTTTAAATTAAATATGGCAGAAATATTAAGAAACTCAATCCAAAACCTTCGAATAACCTGAAAACCTACATTATCGTAATTACACGTCAATAAATTACAAAACTGAAATTTCGACGACGGTAAAATATTGACCTAATGCGTGTTATTATAGTAAATCGATCACAAAACGACACGAAATGAGCCTAAAATTTAAGTTATGGCGGTACTTAATTTATGGAATATGGACGGTTTTCGAAGCAATAATCGGTGCGTTCAGGAGTTGTGTTTGTAGCCCGTTGCTAGGCGACACGCGACAGGTGAACCGTATCCCGCAGTATATCGATCTTTTTCTTGGACTGTTTACATTTTATAGTCGACCAGACATTGTGATAATTCGAGCCTACGAAACGACATCGATGCAACGTATTCCATCGTTTACTTTAATGATATGACGCAAGCGAATTGTTCGTTTGTGTAGCGAAAATCGACATATCCCCAGTTTTTGTATCACACACGCACTCACGCCTTTTAACCCCAAAGGGGTAGGCAGAGGTGCAACTAATGCATCCATTTTTCGCCATGCCTATTCCGTCCCATGATGTGGTAGGGGCGAGCCTATCGCCTTATCGGGCACAAATTCCAGACTCCGGGCTGATACTAAATACAAAAATCCAATGTCACTTTGCCCGTCCCAGCTTCGAAACCAAGACCTCAGCATTGCAGTCGTGCTCCTCAGCATTGCAGTCGTACCGTAATACAACTACGCCACCGAGGCAGTTTTTGTATATTTATTTAAAAAAGCCTATATGGCTCAAATGATCGTAAACTGTCGCACGCCCACCGTACTTAATAGCGAACGACCAAGCTTACCCGTAACACTCGAAGCGACTTCTCGGTAAAACTTGTTCAACCTTTTTCTTGAAGATTTCCATGTCGTTCCTTCGCGAATATTCTGATAAAACCTTTGAATGTTGCAATTGTATGGCGGATACATTGATATTTTAAATCTTGACATAGATAACACTTGACAGGAATTCCTTGTGATATGAAGCATGTTCATATTGTCTTTATGGAATAGATCTCGTACAAGGATAAAATATTCAATATTAGATGTTGGACGAGGGATCAACGAATTATTCGTTGAGATATAAGTGGTACCGGTATCGATTCGACGGTGTTAATAAATAAAACTTCTTTTAATTTATATGCGATAGGAATCTTAATGTACAATCAATCTGTATACTATCATTGTGCCCGCGTATCACCTTATACATGTAGGTAATTATATTTCAACGTTTTTGACAAACAACTAAATATTTTCCATAAAAAGAAATCTTTGTAGACTAAAAACGTTGTAGACTTTAGCAAAATCTGATTAAGGTTACAAAATAGGCAAAGGAACTAAAGCTTTAATGTAACAAGGCTCAATATAGATCAATCGATGAAAACAAAATTTGATTATTCATACGCCGTAGTGATGCGTTTATTCACTGAATCAACGTGAATTCAATTTATATAATTTAGCGCTTCAATCAGAACCCTTTAAGCAAAACACATGAAATCAAGCTTTAAAACACATGTATAGGCTTTGGCAGTCCATTATCCGCAAACATGGTACACGTATGAAAACTGGTCATAGTTTCATGCACTCAGTTTACTGTGAACGAACGTCAAGTTTTTGTTTGGATTCTGAAACTGGAAGTGATAAATAACGTTATACAACATACATAGAATTATTTTCAGTGGATTAATATTTATTTGACATAGAAAAACTGTGGTACGTTACTAGGTATATAAAATTTAGTTTATTTCTTTTTTTCTATTTATAAAGTGAGCGCGGTTTATAATCTGCAAAAGAGAGTTACCCGAATGTCGGAAATTGTTACGTCATATACTCGAAATTATTTTGCAATACGCTTAAATGTTTATAAGCAAGGATTATTTACTAGGTAGTATGAGTACAAACGACTGTGAGTCTAAACGACCGTTTTTATCGACGTTTCAACCCCATTTCTAGTTTGTTAAACACTATTTCAAAGGCCAATTATAATTGAATAATTTCTGAAATTGAAAGTCTTAACGTGACTAGGGATATATATCGATTAAAAAATTGTCCTGCTAAGTATACCTTAACTCCTAATTAGAAGTTAATTCTCCGTATAAAGTGAAACATAATTATAAAGTTATACATTGTAAGGTTAATTAAGTTTAACTAGAATTCACAGCAAGCGCGGGTTTATGCGTTTTTAAAATTCACTCTAAAATTTTAGTATCTAGACTAGCTCTTTTTTTAAGCTTCTCGGTGCAAGTTAATGTGTCATTAAGGTGCATGCAAGTGCTCTTTACTGGTCATAGTATATGGAACGTGCGAATTTGCCATTACAGAAATACTATGCTAAGTTGAATGGGGTTAGTACCGCGTGAATACGATATACAGGGCTTTACATTGTTCATTACGAAAAAATACAAGTAAATTATTTGTGTAGGATTAGGAAAGATATCGTTTACATAAACAGAGTAAATGTTATTTGCGTCATCAAATGATCATGTTACAGCAAAACGTGTCCAATGCCTAACGAAAACCTAGGTGTGATAATAAAAATTACATCATATTTATCATTTCGAAAGAATATGATTACTAACGTAAGTTAGAAACTACTATGCAATATAAGCCTGAGCTAATAGATTCAAGTACTAACCTTTTAATAAGTCAGATTTGCACTGAAGTCCGCTCAAATTTCACTTGAGCCTTTATGTGATACTTTTTGTTGTTGAGCATTGTAACGAAGCGAAATAAGTAGACGCAGAGGTTGAGTATCGATCCCAAGTTACACTAAGCCGGGTCCTACAAGGGTCGAGAGAAATTACCTTAGAATATTTGGCAACGCGCGTTACAAACGCGTTATTATCCCTCTGTGTATTGGAAAAATATAATGAAAAATCATGCTATTTCTTTGAATGGCACTTATATAGTTTTGTGTTGTACCACCGGACGTATAACCCTTTGTGTTTATGCGATACAGTTTATTCCGAATGTGATTTCTCCAGATTTCTATGACGCGTCGTTCAATATGATAGAAATACAATTTTAAACTCTGTATTGTAGGATTATTCCTTTTTATTCTTCGATGTCTAGTGCTTCGTGGCTACATAATATCTAATAAACATTTTCTTGTGTTGTGTATAAAAATGCGACACATAAAAATAGATTGCCTTTTGTCCGATTTTTTATAATGACTGCTTCGGTGAAATACTTGTTACAAACATCTACGACGGGTTATCCACATTTAAATATAACATCATCACTTGGGAATGAATACTGCGAAGACATAAACGTGTGTTAAACACGTAATATCGTCTCCGTATACCAAAGACTGAACCGTTTCAAAACACCGCACCTGCATTTTTATCTTCAAAGCTTAAGCGCAAAGGGTACTCGTAAAGGCAAAATGACGACACATCCGAAGTCAGTACAATACGTACAAATTCGCAATCATCGATCGCGTAAATCCGCCGTAAGCCGTTCTCGTGGGTCTTAAGGGCCGTGGAACAGGGGTGAAAATAACAAGGCCAACACTCTTTGTAACAGAGGGATTTGAACGTGCGTGATTAACAGTTTTATACGGTTAATCTAAAGCATAGCTCGGGATACAACGACACCATCGAGATTCTACGAGCTCAAATTACCTGCGACGCGGGGAAGGTGTTACAACACCGCTGGGAAGCGCCGGCTCGCACAGAAATATGAAGTTTAAAAGCACCTGTGGCCAACTTCAATTTAATTTGTCTTGTTTAAACATTCCATGCGTTTGGAATGAACGCAGGTAGAAGAAAGCGGTGAAGCCACTTCAGAATAAATTACTCCACCTAAGATTCTTAAGTTCACGCCTCGCGTAAATGGTTTGATCTGAACTTCAGCGAACTGAAACATTTTACGCTGTGGAGACTTCAAATCGTCTCTAATACTATTAAAATTTAATTTAACTTACTTTTATTACTGGCAGCTTCATACAAATCTAATTTATTGTGATATAAAGTCCGGATTTAGAGGACTGTTTAAAATAAAATAATATTAATACCAGCCCTGTATTCTATACTGCCCACTGCTGACGGACCTTAGTCCACCACGCTGGCCTAGTGCAGATTGGCGGACTTCACATACCTTCGAAATTCTTATGGAGAATTCTCAGGCATGTAGGTTTCTTCACGATGTTTTTCCTTCACCCTTCAAGCGAACGATAATTGATAAATAATACACACATTACTTCGAAAAGTCAGAGGTGTGTTAAAATTCATGAATAACTTTGGTACTTAACATTCAAAATTTCAGACGAATATTATCGGCTTATTTTCATGAAAATCTGAAGACATAATTTAAACAACCCGCTTAACAATATTTTGTAAAATATTTTTTACATGATTAAGCTAAACATTGCTTAATTTTATGAGCAAAAATGTTTGAACAGCGAGGGCAGCTAATATTTTAAGCAATTAATCTAATCGCGTCGGTAGGTAAGCATTCGGGTGGGCTCTTTTGTTCCGGGGCGCATTGTTGCCCGCCCCAAGATTTGGCGTGTACGAAGTTTTCGGCCAAGTCGGCCGATTGAGCCAAGTTTCACAGAAATCAGACAAGTTACATCGTATTCCTGGCGGCTTTTCACTTCCAAGTTAGCTGTTGCGTGACGCCGATGCGACCCAAGTTTGTTCTTTATCCGCTGAGACTTTAATTATGGTTTGGCGAAATCAAAATGGCTCTCGCGTGGCCCCGGGTAATGGAGGTTTGTTTACTTGTTTATTTGTCTAATTAAAAACGCTCGTACAAACGGCGGCCGAGTATTAAATCCGTGTTAAATGCTGTCAACATTTATAAGTGGATTAATTGAAATAGACCGCTATTATTTGCCGTTTTCATTACGACTGTGTTGGAACGCATTTTTCTAACCTTAGTGGAAATAAAAAAATAGTTTTGTTTTCTCTACGAACTCAATCAACTACATTACTGAATACCGTGTCGTCTGTCAACGTATTTTAAATCCTACTAATATTATAAATGCGAAAGTTTGTAAGAATGTATGGATGTCTGGATGTTTGTTCCTCTTTCACGCAAAAACTACTGAACAGATTTCGATGAAATTTGGTAGATTGTGTCCTGGATTAACACATACGCTACTTCTTATCCCGGGAAAATATAAAGCGGGACTTCTATCCCGGAAAAACTCATTCACGTGGGTGGAGCCGCGGGCAAAAGCTAGTTAAACATAAAACTATAATGAAAAAAAAACATTAAAGTTCCACACACACATCTAAAGGTAAAGATAAATTAATACAACATTTTGTTTTGATAATGTTTGTTTTCCATCAGCACTAGGTATATCTGCTGTTTCAGCGGTAACGACCTAAGTAAACACATTGTGATAACAATAATTTGCATAAACATATTGATCACGTAACTAAATTGTTACATTAGCTATGTATTCGTGTATCGACAAATATATAATTTTCAATTCTTTTGCTGTTGTTAAATCCATATTTGTTAATAACTGTATCAGTTTACGAGCCTTTCTTGAGTTTGAATCAATATTCTATTTACATTTAAAGTTTATCAATATTGCCAAGACATGATACCGCAGTAGAATGCCACGTAGTTTTCTGTATTTAAAAGTTGTGTATAGTACTAATAATGTTACAGTTGGCTAGCTATAAGGCGAAAGGCGTACTCGTCTCCTCATCTAGTTGAATGAAAAAACCTTTCGTTTCTTCTTCGCGGTCTTTGGTATGCCAATCTTGTGTTAAGTTGTCCCACTTTTAGACGGCGAACTATTCCAGGTGCCTATTTCACGATGTCTACGATATAGTTAATAGACGAATATAATATAAGGCTATCAAATACATATATGTAAGTACCTACGTCTGTTTTTCGTGTAAGTTATAACAAAAATCTTCAGACCTTCGTTATCGTATAAGCCATAGGAATCGATTGTTGTCAAGCGGGCAATAGTCGTTCAGCCAAGTAAGAAGCCTTATAATACGGCTTAAAACGTCTTAAACTAACAACCAGCACCAAGAAATACGTGAAATACGTTTGAGATAGCGATTTGTATCTTTTTCGGAAGCATTTATATCATCCTTACCACTTCGTGAATTATAACAGGAATAAAGAGCAGAGACACATCCATCCACCACATTGGGAATTAGGTATATGTTTATATTTTGTTCCCTGTTTTTTTGTTTCACCGCGCCGGAGCACACCCTACGGCACTTTGTGTTTTCGCTAAAGTGCCCCAAAATTCCCAGAGAGCCACACACTGTCAGCCTCGGCTAAAAGAAAAAGTAATCATCTGATTATATACAGACTTCTCTCCGCACAATGGCTCATATCGTGATGAATTCAACATAATACATACATGTTTACCTTACAGTATTCATCACGTTGTTTCGATTCATGTTCAGTGTTTGTGCGTGTTCTTTTGAGTATCAATGTATGAATTTTACGTCAAACACGTTTAATAATACCATTCAGGTCAGGCATTGTGTATGCTTTAAACAAGTTCCATACGATCCATCATCTTGATGAACAATAAAAAATCACTTTATCGGGTCACGGCACGATTGTCTTCCTTATGGACTGTCAATAAATCCTGTCATTAACCTTCGGCAGCGAGCCTGACGATAAATCAGCGCCGCCGCCCACTAAATTATTTTAGCCCATTAGCGCGACAGTCCAGACGCAAATTAATCATTGGAATGACACTAAAGGCGCTTAACACTTCCCTGCCGCCCGCCTAAACGGCTAGGAAAGCATTTTACCTATACGGAACCATGTACAGGTGTTTGATGTGAAAACAAATTTTGACGCTAATGACGCTGGTATAGAATTTTATCTCAAACAGACATATGGATTCAATTAAAAAGTTTAGAGGACAATTAATGAGGTCTGAAACATATTTTACTACAACATTAAGGATTTTGCCATGTCTGTAATCTATAACAGTTCAGTTAAAACTGAGCATACAGTCGCTTCTATCCTTCATAACCTTTTTGATACATCGAATATTGCACAAAGTTCATCTCACGACGACCCAAAATGATCTTCACAGTGTGACAGATAAAACAACTGTCTTTAAGTAAAGTTGAAGACAAATCACCCGTGCGATAGGATGCTGGGCGTCATCTGTCACCATCTGAACTGTCAAACTGGCCTGCTAAATCGATCACGCGCGAACTAATATCGAAGTTGGGCTGAGGAGTGGGGCCCGTCGCCCGGCCCGCATGAACCAAGCCACTACGTCGCCGTACGTGCGAGAAATACTTTTTACATCCAAGATGCAACCGGCTTACTACACAGCACTTGCTTTTATTGGATGTTTCCGTGCAAAGTTAGTACTATCGTCTTTTTAGCACTCGTTGAGGAATCGACGCGATCTTTGATGGCGCGTGGAATACTTGCGCTTTATAGCATGATCCAATACAAATTATTTATTAATGTTAACGCAATTATGTGTTATTTCGTATTACGAAAGTATACGTATAAAAGTAGCAATACAAATATCTGCGTGACTGTTATGAGTTATAAAATACCAATACACATTACACACGGAACGGACAAATATAATTTCGTTCATAAATAGTAGAAGAGATCTCGAACAAATACAGAACATCCATCATTCGAACAGCTAATAAGATAATCCCGTGTTGTAATAATATCAAGAAATATCTTATCGTTTAATACTCATATACGAATTCGGGTACAGGGGAAAAAGTTTATTTATATTTCATGTCCTCCGACTCAACAAAGCACTTGTGTAAAGGTCTAGTGAATCTCGGGTTTCGTCGATGTTTGCCAAAGGATATCCCGGGACAAACGAGACCGGGACCGGCGATCCCGGGATCATGGCAGCGTTTAGCGCTAACAATAGAGACGGAGGCACACTGATATCGCGATATATATTTATCTGTGTTGACACCATATCATGTGAGCTGTTTTTGTCACCAATTTTCTCATTGTTGCTGTAAAGTAAGTTAGCTCCAGGGAAATGTGTTTCTTTTGTACAATATACGGGCGCCGGTTTGAGAACAAAAAGCCCGCTTTTGTTAAGATATAAAAACTGAGAACGTGCGGAGTACGGGTCTCCAAGGAAAATTCATGGGTTACGTTTAAAATGTCACGTCATGTATTTTAAATAAGTTCAGCTCGTGTTTATTCTCCTTGGAGGACACGAGTGCTATATACAACTGTACCGATAACTCCATATTGGCATCTACTATACATATTTATTTGCAAGATGATACATTTGAATTATTATAATGTTCACTATACATTACACATTAGCTAATTATTAAAAAAATACCCCTATCAGATTTATAGTAATAAACACACACACACACACACACGCACACAGACACACGCCTTTTATCTCCGAAGGGGTAGGGGCAGAGGCGCAACTAGTGCACCCACTTTTCGCCGTTATTCCGTCCCATGATGTGATAGGGGGCGAGCCTATCGCCATATCGGGCACAAATTTCAGACTCAGAGCTGATAATGAATAGAAAAACTCAATAATACTTTGCCCGACCCGGGGATTGAACCCGAGACCTAAGCATCGCAGTTGTACCGTAATACAACTACGCCACTGAGGCAGCCAGTCAGATACTATAAAACAATACTTAAACTAACAATACTCTAACAGAATATAATTTAATATGCAATTAGAAGAGTGCCAATGTGCCTAAGACGTCCAATTTTCAACTCAATTAAACAGAAACCGACATCACATCGGCCCAATCGTTAACAGAATGTATGTAGTTAAGTATCTATTATGGATGGTAGGCTCCTCTGCGGCACAGCCTACGACCGCAGACAATTAAGACACTTGACCCGCCTGGCGAAGGTGGTCCGATATGCAGGGGTCAATGAAGCACGGACAGTCAAACGATTCAACTCTATTAGTGGCTTGAGAATGCCCTGTTTCCTTATGTATTGCGCTGTGGTACAATTGTAAAATTATACGTACGATTGAGATAAATTTTCTTGATGGTATAAATGGTTATTTTGACATTGCATCACTAAATGAATTATATTTGCCTTCTTGAAATAACACTATACAATAAATTTTTCGGACCGTAGATGTAAAACAAAAAAATGTAAGTGTGAACTAATTAAATATCGATAAAAGTATTTTTAATTTTAAACCCCTAATGGCGATACTACTACTCTAAGACAATGCGTCGCAACTGCCACATCACACTTTCAGTCCGAAATTCACGCGCGCACACGCCATATTCGGACTGAATTACAAATTAATGATGAAAAATCAGACAATTTTAATTGAGATTTTTGGCGTAAGTATTCGTTATTTATGGATGATTTTTGGCACAATGTAGCAGAGGTTAGAGGATGTGGTTTCAATTATTAAGGTAATGTTGAAATGAATGTATACGTTTTAAGTATAAAGGCTTATGTTGTAAGCACTAAATATATAATTACCTAGTTAGAATGTGCGGTTAGTATTTCTACCTCTAAATTCGTGCTGTTTTAAATAGCGAATTTTATAAAGGAATAAATCAAGATCTGTCCGTAGTCGTGATATATAAGCCATTGAAATTGAATACAAAAAGAAAGGGTTCAGTATATATTTGCATGGCTTGTGTACATTAACATATTATTCAGTAGCAATAGCGAGGAAAGTATAAAGAAGTTATCCGCGTGCCGTAATATAATATTCAAATTAAAATAAGATTTATGTCTTCGGTCGTTCATCATTCGTGTTGACGAACCAATCATAAATACGTATATTAAACGCATGAAGCATTTTTATTTGAACGTTCGATTATTATCTGTAATGTCATTATTGTTAGTAATTGACGGATAAAATATCTGATTGTACTTTTTTCTTTTTCAGGTAAGAATTCAATAGTCCAATCATCAGCAGACCAGCAGTAAGTCACAAAATACATTTCACCTGTTCAAGAATCAGCGGACTGTAAAAATTTCTTGCAAGAAAAAAACTCCACTCCAAAACAATTTCTCATTGTTGAACGACTTATTCACAAAGTTATGCGTTGGAAAAAAACGAGAAGGAATATTCTCTGTTTGTAGTAAAAATGTGTATTATGCGAGTTGTAGATCAAAACAGCGGTCCTCCCTGGCGTCGGGGAAATATTAAAATATCTATCTTCAGGGGGCGAAAACACACGATGTAAGAAAAGATGAGGCGAGCTCAATTTTGTCGATTCGATGTCCCCAATTCGTTTGCTGAATTCTTAATAGCGCCTTGGGGTCGTTCCCGTTTCGTAATCGTGACGCTTACGTATTTAATACGCGTTTTGCCGCGACCCGGCCCACAGTAGGCATGCAACTGGTAATGAGAATTTAATTGGAAAACGAGCTCAGATTTTAAATTAATTAATTGGAAATTATATAGAACCATACCTAATTAATATTATAAAAGCTTCTTACCATGCCATACCAGCCCTGTATTATATACTGCCCACTGCTGAGCACAGGCCTCCTTTACAACTGAGAGGGTTAAGGCCTTAGTCTGCCACGCTGGCCCAATGCGGGTTGGCAAACTTCACATACCTTCGAAATTCAGAGAACATCTCAGGCTACTTACTAATACAATATTAATTTATTGTCTATGTTGTTAAACAAGTATAAAGCAAGTCCGCAATGCGTTTGCCTTGTTATACATGTACACGGCAGCAACGCCAAGCTGTATAAAAATATTTAATTTAGTGCTGTACCAGTTTCTCGGGCATAAAGCTAACCAACCGCTTGGATAACCCAGAAATTCGTTTTTGTTGAGGAAAATGATAATAAACGAAGATTTTAATTAAACTGATTAACAAAATGAAAAAAAATTATGAAACATAAAATAATTATTATGAACACGGCGCGGCGGCGTTAATATAAAAGTATTCCAGAAAATCACCTGGATAAGGTTTTAAATAAAAGTTGATAGAATAAAGATTATCAAGGAGGTTCTTTATTCCTTTGATTATTAGGTTTCTTTTCACCGTGGCATTACTCCATAATAATTAATTTTTAAACTATTATATTCATTCAAAGAACTTAATTATATTAACCAACATATAAAGTAAACCCTGTATGACTTCAAAAACAATAAATCATTAAACATTGTCACAACGAAGTCAATTTTAATGCCTTTTGGGGGATTAAATATTATAATGCAAAATATTGTATTTAAATCACCGGAGTTTACATTTACATAATTTATGCTAATGCATTGTATTGCAATAACAAAATTGACATCCGTTTGATACGAATTCCCGAATAGGAATAATCAACCGCACAATTACGGTTTCTTGTAATAATTCTCGCGGTCCTTCGGATAACATCGTATTACATCGTGGAAGTGGAGGTAAAGCAACTTGGAACTCATTATATCCTTCCGGACAATATTTTATTTTCTTGAGTTACTTATAGGCGTATTTCTTATGGGCGATAACATACCAACACTTTGTTGTTGTTATTATAGGATTTTCAATGTCTCGCGATACCTGAATGTATATGTTTGAAATTATTTTTCATGTTATGGTCTTTGAAAAATTTATGTTCTTTAACATTTCTTCTGTGATATACTTATTACATTTCTCAGATTTATACTACATACGAAAGCAGAAATATTTGCATGAAGAAATTCGCTTGTGAGCCATCCTAACAAAAATGTGTGTGCGATTGGCGTTTGAAGCATCGTTATGTTAGCCATCTATCACATATGGCACCAAAATAAATTGAGGATAAAACTACGTGAGATCGATACAGACATATTTTCTGTTTTATTTATCGCCAACACTCTTGTTTCGACTAAATACGTAGAACTATTGTAACTGACGTGAGATATCTAGCTAAGTTTATAACATACAGCGGTATTAGTTTAGTCAGATCATGAGGCCATTTGTGAATAGCACATTAATGATTGTCATCTACAGATGAACGTTGGCTTGGCTAGTGCTAATGCATTACCTTAATGAGACGAAGCTTAAACGAACACATAGGTACATCGCTAATTTGAATGGATGTAGCCGATTTGACCTAACCGCAATGCGCGTGTAAATCCGAGAATTTGTTATTTAATGAAACCTGAATTCTAAGTAAAAGATCCTAAAGTAGTGTAGCGAATAAGAAATTGTTTAAACTTATTAAGAATATTTAAAATTGGGTAATTGTGATTTTGGACTAAACTGAGATTGTAATTAGGTCTTAGATAATGTTTGCCAGTTATAAATTAGGCTTCAATAATAAGTACTAATTACTTCGAAAAAATCTTTTCGCATACTAAACCGGATATGTGATTCTAATTCCCGTCGCCTAGTTAACTCGTCTCCATCGTCTCTACGATATAATTTCGTTCCGTTTCGATCCAATCCCATCCCTTGTCATTGTTTTATTGCTTGCTCTGTGTGTTCTGTGGGTGTCGGTTGGTGAAATGGCTCTGCATAATCTTCAAATTCGAGACTGTTGAATTGAAAGTGTTCGAACACGAGATTCGACGAACAAATCTATTGCAGGATTTGCTTGTTCAATGTGAATTTTAGTAATCCGTCCTTTTAAGATTAGACTGTTTAACTAGAAGCTGTAAAACAAATGCGCAAGGCTTAGTGCAGTTACAGATGCGATTAAGTAATTAAGTTCAACTAAAAGCATAAATCAAAAGTCGCCAATATCATACTTTTAATACACAAAATTAAACACAACTTTATACTAAACTCATTTACAAAACTTATCCATTCTATGGGGTGTATATAATAATGAACAAAATGGTGTTTTCGCGTGACTCCGGAATCTTCGGACAGTGATTCATAAACACGGAAGCCGCAGACATTAGGTGTGCATTACAAAGACAAGAGTGTTAGCAATGAACAAAATAAATAAGATAACCATGACAGTGGTAGTAATAAAGGCCGAGGTTGGGAATTTAAGGGGGGAAGTGAAACGACTGCCGAGCCACTTCTACTACGCCTAATTGGTCTTACGATTACAACATCCGCAGCGATGTTTTGCGTTCTAAACCAAAAAGAATTTAAAATACACGAACGTAAGGTCCGTATTAGAGAAAAACGTTTAAAATAAAAGCCGCCTCGAGATCCGTCCGCCCTTTTTCCACGTGCTCGTTGTCAGTGTAATTGATCGTCACTGGCGCTGCGAGATAATTCCGCTGTGACGTGATCCGCATTGTTGTGACCGTTTTATTACGTCCTTACTGCTTCCGAGACGCACTGGAAATGCAAAATAAACAGACGCTAATTACACAAGATATGGCTCAATGTGCTCTACTGGCAACCGACGCTGACAAATGTTACGTTTCTTCAGTAGTGCTTGTGCGCGTGTTAATTCCAAAACAAGTATGTTAGTACGCGTTGCTCAAATATATAAAAACCCCTAACGGTATTACAAATAAACGCAAATTCTTGTTTCGGTCGTATCCATCAGGCATTTTGTGTACCGCCGGCTCAACCCTTTGAGGCTTCCTTTATTTTGCCAAAGTGAATGGAAACAATCGTGTCTTTGAGGTGGAATACAAAGTTGTGTGCCGATTGAATTAATTCAATTGCTCTGTTTCGTCTCCCGCAACAAATGTTAAGTTTTAGCAGACTTCTGACGGAAGTATCGCCTTTCCTTGTGTTTTATTACCTTCGCGAATGTACAACGTGTTCTTAACTTTATGAAAGGATTCCTTTTGTACGTTTTCGCTGTTCACGTGAATTGTTAAACAACACTGAAACCTTTTGAACATTGGAAAATTACGTCATACGCAATAAATAGCAAACACTCACAACGATGCTTTCTATATGTAATACATTACTCGCTTTTATCGTTACATGTACCTATTCCAAAAAATCGCGGCCATACAAACTTACATACATACATACACACGGATCGAATGCAGAACCTCCTTTTTTTGAAGTCGCTTAAATTTTTTTCTAAAAAAGCTTTCGAATTTAAATTATAACCTAATTGAGTGTAGGGAATGAAGTTAACTTTAATGGCAAATATGCTGATAACAAGCCCGCATTTCCAGTTACGAAAAAAAAGAACAATTTCAACAAAACTGTCCTAAATCAATACTGTACAAATTTTATAAATGAAAATGGTTATTTTTTATTATAATCTTGTTATTTTTGATTTGGATACTTCCCGTAACACCATAACCAATAGGGAATGAAAAATTTAACTGCCATTTAGTTCTTTTTGGATCATTTAAATTTTAAAGCAATTTTTATTACTTCAGGAAAGATTTCTCACTTAGGTACAACTGAAGCAAAATTTTGCGACCGATAATTTCATAATTGAAATACGCTGTAATCAATAAAGTTTAAACTTCCATAACATTGAAACTAAAGTCATTTCAAGAAAAGAACAAAGTTGAATATAATTTCTGTGTTGAGCGAGTTCGGTTCGTTACACGTCGGTACGCGGCCGGGGGTGTAACCAACTTTGAACCGTATGGCAACTTAAATAATGACTTACACATAAATTAAATTGGCTGGAAGTTCATTTGCTTGTTAGTGTAAATGTGTTTTGTGACCCCGTATAATGTGTATGACTCAGATAATTTGTCAAGTTAAATTAATTATAAAAGTAATTTTTCCACAACAATTCTCAGAACCAATAAAAAGCGAAATCAAACGCAATGGAAACGAAAGATAATAGGTATTTACCGTAAACCTAATATAAAACGAAAACACATTATATTTATGTAAAGCCTTACCTGATTTAAAACTTTTCATCGAAACTCGACGATATTCAACGAACTCTGAAATTATTATTTATTACTAAAACACCTGCGACAGTACGTGAAAAGTTTCCTGAAAAGTCCCACTTTCAGTGTTGCCCGGTCCCTGGGTAATGGGGGGGAATAAGTCTACGTTTCTCGCGCCTAATTTGGCAACCCGACGCGCGGAATTTATGGGGGTGGGGCTTCTACAGCTTGAAATATTCGAAGGCTCCACTCGGCCGTGAGTTATGAATGAATCCCGTTAAAGAACCCGGAAAATTTTCAACGGCATGTCGAACCATTCGGTCCCGCGAGTTCGTTAACGTCAACTTTGTCAGCCATTGTTTTATTTGTTATCGTGTCGTCATTACGACTAATTTCACTTTGGGATTATATTGTTGGGTTATATTTTTGAAAGTGATGATTTTTTTTGCAATACGTCATGAGACAAGTTTCTGTTCCCTAAAATATTGTTAAGGTGTGAAATAAAAGGCTTTTTTATTTATTTTTTTATTTTTTTTTTATTTCATTTACCTCATGAGAATTGTTAGTGATTAAAACTACTAATATTTGTTTAATTTTTTAAACGTTGCCGTAAGCATTATAGCAAAAAGAGAGCTTACTCCACTAAATTCGTGTTAATAATCCTCGCAAAAATAATAGTAATAAATGATGGATTTAAAACAGAAGTTGACAAAAGACATATAATATATAAAACTTTAAAAGGTTCCTCCGTTATTATTTTTAAAATAAATTCATATAAGTAAATGTAGTATATCCTGTCATTTGCATAAAAATCTTGGTCCTTTGCTGTTTTTTTTGCTATGAAATATCACAATTATTTATGTTTATTGACTATCATAAAAAAACCCTTTTTAAAGTATGAAGACTAAAAGATACACCACAGAACCAAACTCAACAACAACATAATCCTACATCGGTGTCCACAACCACGAAAAACCAATACAGAAAAGTGTAAAAACATTAGCAGTGTCGAACAAGAGATAAAAATGGAATAAATCAATAAAACTTAATGGGCACTACACAGGTAACAATCCGGGGGAGTCGACACGACGATCTGAATTCAAATCTGTTTGATTTATGCGAAGCGATTGCGTCGTTCGCTACTTGCTCGAGTCTCCTGCCGAGCCGATGTGAACTGAAAAATGTCTATGGTGTATTCATTTCGACCTGTAACAATACATTTTTCAATAGGACTTATTCTACAAAGACTACGTACGGGCACGCTTCGTTCAATATGCTTTCAATCGACAAATGCTTTTAATGATGTCAAATAAAAAATGTGGAATATGGTTTCGAGTGCTGTATTGAATTCATTGTTGTCAGTATGATTAGTCCTTATGTCCAATGTTGGTAATCGTATTCACGTAATTTCGTTCTTCTTATAATTTGCTTTATATTGCCACATACGTTTATCTAAATTTTGCAAACAATACTTCATTGCTTGACCTTCGTATGTTTAAAATGTACCTACATAAAGTGCATTTCGCCTTTTTCGAAGTATGGAACAATAGCGGAAGTTATTATAACAGACCTAAACTACATTAATACTTTTACACTGAAAACTTCAGATTGAATTTCCAGTTGCGTGAATATTTTAAAGCCCCCGTTGTTGACTTTAAAACTGTGCTCCGCGCTGGCACATAACATTCGCAATGTAAACATGTGGCTCTACTTTTATGTTGTTCTGGACAAATGAATTAAACCCAAGTTCAACCCAAATGGGTGTAGAATGTAGGTGCTCTGCGCCGAATCGCAACTCACCGGCAAAACTATTCCACAAGTACTTATGTTAGTGGTGGACTTCCTTTGATATTATCTTTCTTTGATTTTTTGTGGCTTAGAAATATACTTTATCTTTTAAGGATCTTTGTGACATAAATGGGGGATAAATTCAATACCAGTTTTTTAGAAATATGTTGTGTAGTTTTAATACATTAAAGTATATATCTTTTCAAAAAGTTTTTTGCCCTCTAAACGCTCCTCCATCAATTTACTCTGAACCGATAGTTAATACAATTACCTACACCCTTATCATCATAGTAATAGAAAGCGATATCCAAAGAGCATGTACGTCCATAACTTGTACCACTAGGGGATTTAGTCGTCTCGATAAAGCGCATGTAATCTTTGGACTCGTCTATTTTTCCCGCAGACGTGACGGTGCCAGATCCGAACTAACCGACGGACACAAATCGCGCACATTTAAAAGCAATTTGTGTTTGATATCACCCTCCTATAGTGTTTACTTATAGACGCATCCCCCGAGTCATATTACGTTTTCCATTTCATCTGAAACAACTTTGCAAAGATTATCCGTGAGAAATCAAGTCACGTATTGGCTTTGCAAGCGTGAAGGTACTTTTTCGCGATTGGCTACAGATCCATTGGCCAGATACGGAGCAAGTTGAAAAACCTCATGCGCTACACACGTATTAACTTCATGTGTTTAAATGTCTGAAAACTCGTATCTTATATTATGATAATAGTTTTTGATGGCAGCCTCGCTGACGTGAATGTCTTTTCTTGGAAAGAAAGCTTCTTAGTTCGTTTTTAGGTGCGTTTTACAAATCCACAACTTGGTCTGTCTGTTATGCTAAATTGTATCAAAATTAATTTAGCGCTTCATGCCTTCTATTGTTACAGACGCATAAACATTCTCACAAAGTTTCCAATCTACAATATTGAGAACGAAAAATGGAATTCTATTTTTATAAGAGATGTAATTACGACGCTGAGAGCGCTCGTAAACAGCTTTTTGATGTAAAGTGGAATTATGCTAGCAAAATAATAAAAAGAACAAAGTACAGAGCAAATAAACTTAGTGGCAAGGAAGTTATTAATAACTTATAAAAAAATATTAACAACTTCCGCTTTTCATTCACAGCAATTATTTAAATGAAATTATTGCCGTGGGGTGCCGCCATAACTGAATAGCGCCTCCCTGGTTCCGACTAATATTTCTTAGAAGTTGAAACTCAACTAGCTTAATTCTCTCTTATAAAATATTTTTAATGCCCATAACTTTCATAATACTGCTACAAATGTCTTTTATCTTTTTAACTAACTAATCCTAACTAATTTAATAAGGTTTTTTTAAGAAGGAAGCGTAAAAATTTTAATTTTTTTAAAGTATGTTTTACAACTATTTTTTTTTTTTTTTTTCGCGGGGAAAAACGCATTATCGCTACCACCACTGGGGGGTGAGTGGAACGGTTATGTTGGTTTCACACAGTCTTACAGCCCAATGTCGACACTCGGGAGTATAGCATCATCCGAGTGAACATTGGACCGAGTCCCTAGCACTATATACACCCTACACTGGCATACCAACCAAAACCCGCGGTGGCCTTCTTCGGCGCTTAGGGGACGGCTCCGGGGTATCTTGTTGCACGAAGATAGCTGCACGGAACCGCCCCTGCGCTATGCCGCATTGCGGCCCGTCTCTAAATGAGGAGGCTGAGAAGCCTCCGAACTCTGGATCACGCTTTTGCGTCTACGACAGCGGGAGACCAACCACCCGCATTGTCAACCACCTCGGAGTCGCTTAAATTGGACTGAGCAGCCCCCCGCTGCTCACCCCGCGACTCTCTCGAAGCCCCATTTAGTCGCCTCTTACGACAGGCAGGGAATGCCGTGGCGGAACTCTCTATATGCCCCCGGACCACAGGGCACGAGGCGCCGGTCAGTCGTCCACCCGGCGCCTCCTACGTCTCCTCTGGCTACGGGCGGGATCGTTCTGCTCACGATCCCGCCCGGCGCTCTCCTTCCGCGAGATGACGCACTCGCAGAAGGAGACCATCGCTCGCCAAGACCTCCAGCCACCGACCATGGCAGACACCACGGCCGGCAGCGAGAGGTCTCCTCCGACGACTGCTCTAAGAGCGCTGCGTTGTAGATCCCAGGCTGGGCACTCCTCGAGAGTGTGTTGGACTGTATCCTCGCGACCGTTGCCACAGTGGTGGCACACGGCGGACTCTTCTTTTCCGATCCGACACAGGAACGAGCCGAAACATCCGTGGCCCGTCAGTACCTGTGTCAGACGGAATGTCGGCGCACCGTGGCGCCTGTCAAGCCAGCTTAAGAAGACAGGTCGCACTGCCGCGACAGTCCTCAAGCCCGCATTCGGGCTCTCCAGCCTGGTATGCCACTCCTCCACGGCGGCGCTGCGGATGGAGGCCAATTGGGCCTTGACCTCCTTCGGGGCCAGTCTCCGCCCGAGTCGGGATGCCTCCTCACGCCAGAAGAATACTGACGAGAGGTATTTGGCATCCAATTCCCATGGCAGAGTCCCGGCCAAGACACAGGCCGCCTCGTGGGAGACTGTGCGGTAGCCCCTGATGAGTCGCTGCGCCACCATACGCTGCGGCTTGCGTAGTAGTGCGACGCTGCGAGAATTCAGGGACTCGGCCCAAACGGGACAACCGTATAAGGCCATTGACCGCACAACTCCAGCGACTACAGACTTCGGCAAGGGTTACCGGGACCTTCCAAGTTTGGCAGCAGGCGTCCGAGAGCACCTGCTGCCCGCAGCAATTTCGGCGACAACGTCTGAAAGTGGGAACGGAAGTCCCACCGGCTGTGCAACACCAAACCCAAATACTTCATCGTGGAGCCGATGGGAATCCGCACCCCCTCCACTATGATATGGGCCCCGGTAGGTGGCCTCTTCCGAGGCCCGTGGAAATAAAGGGCCTCGGTTTTGTCAAGGGCCACTTTGAGGCCCAATCGCCGAATCCTGCCCACCATCTGCTCAGTACCAGAAGAGGCGAGCAGAGCAGCCTCCTGGAAGTTCCCAGCCGTCGCTGTCACCAGTGTGTCGTCCGCGTAGCAGACGACAGCGACGCCTTGGGGGTTTGTACCACGGAGATGTTTTACAACTATCGGTAACTTGTAATTTGAACATGGTTCTTAAGCATCGTTTTTGTGCCTTAAATATTAATTCTTTGTTTGTCGAGTTACCCCAAAATATAACACCATATCTAAGATTCGAGGAAACTAATCCATGGTATGCCGTAAGGGTAAAAAGAACATCAACATTTATTACAGGAACTAGTTTAAGTATTGCATAAGTGGAGATACTAATATTTTTTATTAATGCTTCCATGCGTGCTAGAGAAAGCTGATTCCCATCAGTGAGATACTAAATAATTTAGGACCGGTGTTATTAATATATTATTATAATAACTTATGACTCCAAAATATAGGTACATTTTAATAGCACAATGGGTTTTAGTTGTCCGTCAGCTGACGTAAACGACACGACATAGATATAACAAATACGTATTTTTTATTTTATAATATAACTACCATTCAAAGTACCAATCGCATAAAGACATTCAACAGTATAGTTAATTACAGACCGAATCAGACCCAAATTTTTCGCCCAAAAGTTATTACTGGTAATGTCGCTGTCGTATCTGACATATCCATGTGGCAAGACGCCTCGGTATGCTCAAATTTTGTAAAGAAAGCAGTATTTTGGAAGAGAATATGTCAATTTGCGCATTATGATCATGTGAAAGTATGTTCTAATGCATTTTACATAGGTGTTTTGCTATTTCACGGTACATTGAGTTACTGACGAACAGGCTCAAAATGTTTGTATAAAATTTTTCCCAATATCCGCTCTATATTATCATAGAACTCTTTGCAATCGCATCACAACTGTGTGTTTGATTTAGGCATGCAGTCACAATATATTTTATTATAAACTAGACTTCTGCTCGCGGCTTCGCCTGCGTGAATGAGTTTTTCCGGGATTAAAGTCCCGCTTTTTATTTCCCGGGGATAAATTATACATATAAACTTTACTCTTGAATCACTCTATCTATTAAACAAAAACCGCATCAAAATCCGTTCCGTAGTTGTAAAGATCTAAGCATATCGGCGCAAGAATTCCATCTGACAACTTCCAAGAAGAAAATCAAGTTCTACAATTATTTTTAAATACGGCGGTAGTATGATTTTAAAATTGTTTGTCACAGCCTATAAATATGTAGGATTCCTATCGGATATGTAGGATTGGGCGTGCTTTGGTCGGATATGTAGGATTGGGCGTGCTTTGGCCAACCATCCGACGAGCAGCCGTGCTTATTGGAGTCTGGCCAAGGCCGTCCAGTCTAACTTCTGCCGTCCCTCACTGCCGCCGCTAAGGTATCCAGATGGATCGCTGGCACACAAGCCGCAGGAGAAAGCCACCCTATTGGCAAATCTCTTTGCGGCTAACTCCCGGCTCGAAGACTGTGGCTCACAGCCGCCGCCGGCGCTGTCTGATTGCGGATTCACAATGCCTGATATTCGCATCAGACAGTGCGATGTGCGGCGTGAGCTGCGGTCTCTCGACGTTCGGAAAGCCAGTGGTCCGGACGGTATACCGGCGGTGGTATTGAGAAGATGTGCAGCGGAGTTGTCTCCTGCACTGACACGCCTCTACCGTGCGTCTTACCTCTCAGGTATAGTGCCTGAATCTTGGAGGGAGGCCAATGTGCAACCGATCCCCAAAAAAGGTGATCGGACAGACCCTACCAATTACCGCCCAATCGCTATAACCTCAGTGCTATGCAAAGTCATGGAGCGGCTAATAAACTCGCACTTGACCCGCTACCTGGAGAATCACTCGTTGATCGGCGACAGACAATACGGATTTCGTCAGAACCGATCAACGGGTGACCTTCTAGCGTACGTCATGCATCGCTGGGGGGAGGCGATTGATAGGCATGGCGAGGCTCTAGCTGTGAGCCTCGACATAGCTAAGGCTTTTGATAGGGTCTGGCACCGTGGTCTCCTTTCCAAGCTTCCGGCATATGGTTTGCCCGACAACCTGTGTGCGTGGATTTCTGGCTTTCTGCATGAGCGTAGAATACGTGTCGTCGTTGATGGGCACGCTTCGAAGCTCATGTCAGTAAATGCCGGGGTTCCACAGGGCTCGGTGCTGTCGCCCACCCTGTTTCTTCTGCATATCAATGATTTGTTATCGCTTGGCAACATTCATTGTTATGCAGACGACAGCACGGTTCACGGGCGATACTACCATGAGCCCCCTGGTTTGCGGGTGGACACTGTGAGGAGGCGCAATGATCTTGTCATTGAGCTCAACCGGACTCTGGATCTCATTTCCACGTGGGGTTCCATGAACCTGGTTGAGTTCAATGCCAAGAAAACGCAGGTGTGTGCGTTCACGTGCAAAAAATCCCCGTTTTCTCCTCTCCCCAATCTTCAGGGTGTTCCACTCTTAATGCGGAATGACCTGAATATCCTTGGTATGGATATCCGCTGTGATCTGAATCCAAGGAATCACATCGAAGGCGTTATATCTGCCACATCACGCAGGGTTGGAATCCTGAACAAGGTGCGTCGGTTCTTCACGCCCGGTCAAATCTTCCGCTTGTATAAAGCACAGGTACGGCCGGGTATGGAATACTGTTCGCACCTCTGGGACGGTTCCGCCCAATACTTGCTCGATGCCTTGGATGGATTGCAGCGGCGGGCCATCCGCATTGTGGATGATGCAGACGTGACGAGCAACTTGGAGTCGCTACAATTGCGGAGGGATGTCGCTTCTCTAAGCGTGTTCTACCGTCTGTATCATGGCGAATGCTCTGAAGAGTTGTTTAATCTGATCCCCTCCTCTCCTTTCCTCAGCAGAACCACGCGTGCCGGCAACCGAAGCCACAGCTTGATGGTTAAAACCATCTCGGCCCGAACCAATAGGTTCGCCAATTCTTTTATTTGCCGCACCATCAAGCTTTGGAATAGTTTGCCGGCGCACGTGTTCCCTCCTTCCTATAATCCTGGGTCCTTCCGCCGTAGCGTGAAGAAGCAGCTCAGTAGGCCGGCATGATTGTGTCGAATGGCATGAGATAACTATCTGCTGCCATTCGATACTCTATCTGGACTGCATCGCGCTTACCATCAGGTGAGGTGCAGTCACTTTGCCGTGCCCGAATAAAAAAAAAAAAAAAAAAAAAAAAAAATAAAAGCATCGCTTGCTGTCATCGGGGGCATTGTATAGACAGAGCTCGAGCCGTCAGCATCTCTGTCCCCCTCGTTATTTTAAATTCCGTTGCATTGAATTAGTTGCTGTTGTTATTTAAATTATCGATTAGTTGAGATTAAAGTAGATGTTTAATTAGGCAATTAGAAAATAATGAGATTACACTGGGTTGATTATAATAATTGTAATTGATAAATTGAATAATTATAATTATAATTAATTGATTGATTATAATAGTATTTATTACTGTTGAATAATGAAAGTAAAAAGATAACATTTACTTATTAATAAAATGAGTAATGAGCCACAAATGAATAATGGTGGTTTTAATGAGCAAAGTATCCCTCCTCTTACAAGCATACATAGGGACATATAGGGACAGACAGCGGGAAGCGACTTTGTTTTATACTATGTAGTGATTGGAAATAAAACCTTAAAAAAAGTAGGTCGGGAATTATTCACTGAGGGTATATTTCATTAGGTTTAAAATAAAACTTCTGTTAATCCTATTAGATAGAAATATGTAAGTAGCACTCAAATTTTCACTACACACGATTTGTTTTGACGCTCAATTCAGTTAATCGAGGTTAATCAATATGGTTTCAGCTAATCGAGGTGCTTTTTCTGACAAATAGCTTAGACGCAGTGAAAAAAATAAAACGTATGAAAAACTTCAATAAATACAAGCAGATACAGTTACACATCGAACGAACTTGCAACTGGTGTCATCAGCGTAATATAGAGCGATTCTCAGTACATTAATTACCTGAACAGCGTCCGATGGGGGCGTGCGCTCCACCATCAATAAAGCGGGTGACACGGTGAGCGCTGAGTAGGAGTGTCACACACCAGCTAATTTTCATACTAAACGAGCAAGTGCATTATTAAAATGTGCTCTGACATGACAACCCTCTCGACCTCGGCGGGCATTTAAACTTGACTCTGTAACTGAGCTGTTAAGTATTTAAGGTGTTTGCCTGAGTGTACCAACGGTTCAAGAGCTCGGAAGTGGAACAATTTTGAAACCAGCTCAAATTATGTATTGTTCTTGTTCAAACTACGTCGGAACAGTTTGTAGCGCTTTGTGTATACTAGCGTTAGAATAACACAAGATGTGACACTAATCTGTAATACTGTAGAGTATAAAACTTAATGCTATAGACATGAAAATACATATTTAAATATTATAACAGTCTTTTAGCAAGATGTTCGAAGAAATGCGAAAATTGTAAAGGTTGATGTACATTCGAGGCATTATGTTAAAAGACTCTTGGTACTTACATCCAGAATAATATCTTTAAATAAAAGTAATAGACAAAAATAATCGCATCAAATCCTCAAAACTATTTAAGTTTATATATTTCTTTTTTTAAACTATTTATTTTAATTAAATTATTTAATAACTATTTCACTATAGAACTACAATCACTGCGAATTTTAATAAAACACGTATGAATTAATAAAATCTGGCTGCATTACAAATATACTATAAGAACGTAACTGAAATCCAGTGTAAATCCCGCACATTTACTAGCGCTTCGTCTCGAAACACATCTATTAAATTTTACTTACCGAAAGAGCTCAGAACCGTGCAAACTCCCCAGTGAGAGAAACAATACATATTCTTAGTAGTCTCCCGACAACTATAAGTTTGAAACAAGTGCCTTTACTCGTGACATGTTTGTGCCATCCATCTCGCAGACGGCAGCGGGCATACGGGCGGTGAGCGGCTGCGACCAGGTGTCACAACTAAGAGACGTTAGGCTAATGTATGCAGATTGCATCTTTCGCTACTCCGACGCCGCACAGCGCTGAATAAAATAAGTACATACCTACTATAACGGTGCGGGGCAGCAAGTCAGCACATTAACCATTAGCGTTACTATATTTAATGCCCGCTAGTGTTGCATGCACTTTTAATACCCACTTATTCTCGCATCATCTTATTGGCACAGTCTTAATTTTTCTTGACTAACAGAGAATAGCAGACTTCTTCAGATTTATAGCAAACTTGTATAACAAAATCTCTCGATTCTCATTGATTTAAACAAATAATTTGAAAAAATATACACTCGAACATACCATGTATAAACACAATTTTAATTATCATCCGTACTGCAGGCGAACAAACAATCGGCTTACTTTTTCAGCTCATTAAATGACATTGGACGTGATAAATGCTACGTGAGCTTTATATTTGACATTTCCAATGTGAAATGTTTTCATCGGATGCAGAATCACAACGCAAACATCATTTGCATCGGCACTATTGCAAAAATTTGTAACAGCACGATTTTATTAACCCGCTATCGAATAATATGAGCTTTATCTCGGCGGTTTTATTTCAAAGGGATACGTTCAGGCCCTTATCGATGTTCATTTTTACGCGACGTCATGTATTAATAATGACTTAATATTGCTTTATACTTGCTCTAATCCAAGCTTTACCCATCCCATTATTTACCCATTCTGACATTGTATTGATTGTATTGATCTCTCTCTCTCTCTCTCTCTTCCTGACTATTCATCCCACATGATGGTGGGGTCAGCCTTCTTCGCCTTTCTCTTCCACTTCGCTCTAATTGTCTTAATTACTTAACTCACTATTTTAATAAATAATACCTTTCCAAAAAGGAAGGATATCCCACCAAAACCATAAATGTGAAATATGGAAGCCAAGTCCAATATTAACAATACGCGTGCTTATCGAATTCACCGACAAGCACGCATATCCTACTCTTCTAAAAATGTTGTGTTTTGATAAAATTAGCCAAGTCAAATCTTGAGCTTAAATTTATACTAACTTATCTGCTTTGTGTAAATGATTCGACTGTTCAAGTTTAATAAGTTGTATTATTAAATATCGTTGAAATTAAACAATTATCACGGATTTTATCGCGGGTTTTTTATTTTATTTTCTCCCGACCTTTCGAAGGCTTTTCAGCACTTCGTGGTCACGGGGCGGACTGAGATGTAGGTGGTTCGAAAAGTTAATGTTACAAATCTAAGGTGTTAATAACACCTTAATATTGTATAATTATAAATTGAAGGTAGATTTGTAACATTAACTTTTCGGACCACCTACACCTCAGTCCGCCCCGTGACCACGAAGTGCTGAAAAGCCTTCGAAACGTCGGGAGAAAATAAAATAAAAAACCCGCGATAAAATCCGTGATAATTGTTTAATTTCAATGTCTAACATTCGCGTAAACATAAGGAATCATTATTAAATATCATCATTAGCGTATCAGAAAAATAAAGAAATATTGCTTTAAATTTATTTTAGAATGGAGTGTATTCTTGCAAATAATTTTCTGGATTATCTACAAGGCTTGGCAACCATTTAGATTTCAATTCTTTTGTCGGTGAATTCGATAAGCACGCATATTGTTAATATTGGACTTGGCTTCCATATTTCACATTTAGGTTTTTGATGGGATTTAAATTGTCAAATATTACTTTCCGTTGAACGCAAAAGTTTCTTCACGCGCGGATGTCACGGCCGGACGTACATGTCCACCACGTCCATGTTTTGTATACTAAAGTAATTAGCTCACGTCATTCAGCAGATATTAAATAAATATTAATAAGTACACAAGCATACAGGAATATTAATACGAATTCACATAACACCCGCCCGATACACGTGTCGATTGCGAGCCGTGACATTAACCCCGCGGCAATTATTCTAAAACTACGCATGTATTCGGAAACAGAATTGCAGCTCAATCGGAGTTCTTTTTTTAAATATTAATAAAAACGCCGAGCCACTTTGAGACACTTTCCACGGCTGATACGGCGTAATGCATATTTAAAACAAAGGAGTCTGGTGGAGGGGAGACGGGAACTCTTGAACTGTCCCTCCTTTAAAGTGGATACGGGAATAATTTTATTGATGCGTAACGATTTTGCTCGCCGCTTACCAATGAGGTTTTTAAACTTAATGTTTACTTAAATAAAATAAATAGCCGCTTTACGGTAATTGAATTTTTATTTGTATTGTATCCATTTCTAAACTCATACCTAATTCTTACTCTAGTCTCAATGTTATAAACTCAAAAATAACACATAATACATACGCTTACGAATATAACAAAATAAAAGACTTACGAAACGGTACGTGATCGATTACTTTTCGATTGAGATACAAACACAAATCCTCGGTCGGCGCGGCGCCGAGCGCGGAATCCACACGTTAGTACAAAGCGATCGTCCTTGCAATTTATATGGGAGTAAATCCGAACGCGCGTACGACACCTGTCAGATAAGCAGAATGGCGCCGTCTTGTCTCGTACCGACTCGTATAGACTAATACGGTCTGCGGGACGGCCTGGCTGTACCGGCTGGTGAATTTGAATATTTCCAACAAAACTTTTTAATAAAAAATAAACCGACTTCAAAACCACTACAAATTAAAAAATAATAAAATTTTTATTCGCTTAGTATATGACGTATATTTGGAGTCGATGACTGTCGATGCCTAATTTAAATTGCCAGCTAAGCTAAGGAAATACACAAACAAATATACGAAAACATTGTACAATTTAGATTAGGCACCGACTCCAAATATACGTATATACTAAGCGAATACAAATTTTATTATTTTTTTGATTTGTAGTGGTTTTGAAGTCGGTTTATTTTTTATTAAAAAGTTTTTATTTATTGCTTTTTAGTTACTTAATTATAGAATAGTGTAAACAGTACATCATAGATATACGATTACAGCATTCGCGAGTCATCTGCTGTTAGTTATTGAAGAGTTCCATTGTGTATCTCCAAAGATCTTCATAAATTATATACTAAAACCTTCCCTGAAAAATGTACATTTCAATATCGAAAACCACATTCAAATCGGATCAGTAGTTTTTGAGAAACTCGCGGCCATACAAATTTACATACATACATACATACAAACATACATACATACATACATACAAACATACATACACACATACATACATACGGATCGAATACAGAACCTCCTTTTTGAAGTCGGTTAATAAACAGAGCCTTAATTAATGTCTAAACAAACCGAGATGAAGGAATGAATTTTGTCAACTTGTCGCCTCTTCGCTTAAGGTTCTTCGGTAGGTTTGATGTTTTAATGGGAATTAAACGGTTGTACATAGTACATGTGGATGAAGCAGGGATCATTTAAAACATCTTACGAGATTTAATTTATTTCTTTGACGTGTAACCTTTTTCGTTTGAGTACTTTGTAAGACTGGTTACGGTATTTAATATTAAATTTAATCTATACTTTAATATTATAAAGCTGAAGAGTTTGTTTGTTTGTTTGTTTGTTTGAACGCGCTAATCTCAGGAACTACTGGTTCGAATTGAAAAAATCTTTTTGTGTTGAATAGACCATTTATCGAGGAAGGCTTTAGGCCATATAACATCACGATGCAACTATTAGGAGCAAAGAAATAATGGAAAATGTGAAAAAAGCGGGGAAAATTATTCATCCTTGAGCTTAATGGAAGCCCCATTGCGTGCGCTGCGAAAACGGTTCAAGATACCAAAAATATATGTACGAAAGAATTATTCCTCTTGAAATGATGTAAAAAAATGTCCGCGACAGTATATGTCTATCTTTTAAGATTAACTCACTAGAACCGTTTTTATGGTAATCAAATTTGGTCGAAATTAATGTATTATTTGTTAAGTTAAGAGTTGTATCAACGTCATAATATTAGGTAATCTTTATCCAAATAAATGTGTTGGATAGAGTGATTCAACGGGAAGGTTTTTATGTACTTTTAGCCCGGAAAACTTATTAACGCGGGCGAAGCCGTGGGCAAAAGCTATATATTATAAATGCGAAAGTAACCCTGTCTGTCGCGCTTTCACGCCAAAACTACTGAACCGATTTAAATGAAATTTGGTACACAGATATTTTAGAGCCTGAAAAAGGACATAGGCTACTTTTTATCCCCGTGAAATATAAAACGGGATTTTTATCCCGGAAAAACTCTTTCACGCGGGCGAAGCCGCTGGCAAAAGCTATAAATAAATAAAAGTCCAATATTGTATATCGTTTTTTATCTAACATACTTAGGTATTGCACTTTTTTTTTATTTCGAATTAACAGCCTGCTTACTAAAGACAAATAAATATTTAAACCTCTCTTTTTAACAGTAAATATGTCTCATAAACTGTTTACTTCAGTTCATTTAAAAACATTGTTAACCCTCGCAAGTCGTAGTGATTAAATTTTCGTCGCATGAGATGGGAGATATTAATTTTGCGAAACAATTTTCGGCATTGTTAAATCTCATTTGCACAAAGGATTGCGCGTCGCCGCGCCACTATGTCGACTCGGGCATTGCAATTTGTCCCGAGATAAATCCGGCCGCAGACAAATTTCTCCTGTGCCGTAGTTAGTTAACCTTTCGTTTTTACTCAGCTCACATATTGCACGCCACGTTTCATGCTTATTATCACAATATTATTAGATCACTTACGTATCATTGTACAAAATACTGACAACTTTTCCCCTAATTACAAACCATAATCTTCAACCTCAAATCTGATTAATGACGGAACGAGGCGACATGTTATGAAAACACTCGTCTCAAACGTCGTCGGCAGTCGTCATGTCGACGATCGAAATAGTTTTACGATCATTTTGACACTTCAAAGGGGGTCATTAAATGTCGATGGCCGCTCATATACACTTCGATTTCCGAGACGCGCATCGATCGAGAACACCACCTGGCCAGTATCAACACGAAGTGTCAATTCGAATTCCGACTCCGCTAATTGGTCGACAGCTCGTTCTAAATACAAATACTGAGTTTACGTAACGAGACAAATAGGAAGAGACGAGGAGCGAACGAGTGAACCGGGAGTCGGGGCGGTTTTTACACGGCTCACATCTGGTGCCGGCTCGGGTGTAGATTGAATTGTTCCCGTTGGCAACATCGGATCACAACTGTTATAATATTCATAGTTTCCCTAGCCGGAGTTCTCAGAAACACCTAATTGAAAATACTAGTCTGCGGTATGTTCTCGGAATGAATGGTAAACACAACATAAGTGGATACACATCCAACGCTCAAAGAGCTCTTATATTACCCAATAAAAATAAACAACATCTATTATCTCTGGGAACGTTGGCATAAATTAATGTTTACTATTACCGTGTGTTTTGTACGCGGTCTTACCTTTTGTTCTGATTTCTACGGCGAGGCCTCCGTGAAACCCTCCAATTATGTAGCATAAGGTAGCGTGATATTTTACATAGGCCGAGTTCCAAAGAGGTTACCTTTCCGATTCAGTACGACCACCGCTCGTAAAATACGGGCTGGCATTCTCCAAGTCATGAATACGTTATTTGACCGGGGTAGGCTGAATTAATAGTTAAACAGTAAAGCTTCTGTCAAAGGAGTATGAGTAATCTTATACGAAACCTGAACGCAACTAAACGAAAACTTGACTCGTATGTCTGTCTTGTTCACTTTGATCTTACGGTTCTTAGATAGCAATTCCAGCGTCGAGTCGATGCTAAATTTCAATTTGGGTCTGGTTCAATAAATGCTTGAATCGAGGTGTTCAGGAAGTTCTGATTCGATTTAAACATTGGAAACAAATATTGTCAATAGACATGTATTTGTTTAAGTTACTGGTGGTAGGTTTCTCATATTTAAGGGTCCGTCTGGGTGGGTACCACCGCAATGTCTATTTCTACCGCCAAACAGCAGTGTGCATGCACTGTTGTGTTTCAGTTTGAAGGACATTGTAGCCAGTGAAGCTACTGGACATAATGAGACTTAACATCTTATGTCTCAGGATGACGAGCGCAGTTGAGTGCGACACAGTACTTTGTAACTCAAGGTGCTGAATGGTGTTGCTACTGTTTATGGGTGGTCATATCGCTTACCATCAGGCGAACGGCATGCTCCCCTCGTCGTTCCATGCAATTTGCAAAGTTTCCAGAAGTTTGCAATGAAGTATGATTTTACATAGACATTTCCAAACTGAAGTCGAAAGTAGGTACTGATTACTACTCTATTAAGATTTCGTGAAAATTTCAATCACTTTGCGTCCGTCTCGGGGCCTTCATTAATATACAAATATGAAAGGGACCACTTAGAAGTCCTTTCTCTGAGAATAGCGATAATATATTCCCAAATTACCTAGAAGTCGAGGTCAAGATATGGAACTTCCATTAACCTATCGATAAATCAAAGTTTCAGTTATGGTTAATATTAATACTGAACATTACAGAGATCAATATGTAAGGTACCTTACATTTTAGCAAACAAATCCTTTCGGGACCCGTTTCGTATCGGAATTCTATTAGAAAGGGGAAGGAACGGGCACGGACAGTATGAAGATTACATACTTCTGGTCAAATATTATGAACCTAACGCGGCGATTTGAATGCTGCCAGTATTAGAAGCGCAGACTGGTTCAGTTATTATTGACGCCTTGGGAAAACCCTTGCCGTTTGCCAGTCTGCTATCGAAATAGCAATTTTAGATTTGGGAATGTGTTCCAGAAATGGGTCGCGTGTCAATTACAAATAGAATTGATTTTTAAGAGGTGTGTTATCTTTTTTGATTGAAAATTAGAGATAGTATTAACAAAACATCGTATGCAATTAATAGGTAGTTGTCAAGTTTTTGTAAATAAATTTATCAATAACTAGCTTTTGCCCGCGGCTCCGCCCGCGTTAAAAAGTTTTTCCGGGATAAAAGTCCCGCTTTATGTTTTCCCGGGATAAAAAGTAGCCTATGTGTTAATCCAGAATATGATCTACCCGTGTGCCAAATTTCATCGAAATCCGTTCAGTAGTTTTTGCGTGAAAGAGGAACAAACATCCTTACATCCATACATCCAAACATCCATACATTCTTACAAACTTTCGCCTTTATAATATTAGTAGGATACTATAGCAATATTTCGTACTTTTGCATGAATAGCGACTTGTGTAGGCAGTGGTACACTCACATAACACCTCATATCTGCCACCGTATTACCGGCATGACCATATAAAGGATAATAAACATCGAATCTGTTTTTTTTTTGAGTGGTGATGACGGGTTTTTTGTATATATATAAAGCAAAATGATATTCAAAATATTTCGCAGAAATGAGCGGGCACTAAAAACTCCCAAGAGTCTGGAGTGTTTCTAGTCACCTTGTGAGGCAGTGGAGTTTCTTACCGACCTCGCGTTTGCGTCGAGAGGCTCATAAAGAGGGCTACGCGCGTTTGACTCTCGTCGACGAACAGAACCTCCGTATACAGGGTCATTTTGTAATCGAATACATAAATTTAACTGCGATAAAATCAATTTGAAAGAAACACCATGCAGTTAATTAATTTAACCATAAGTGTAAAATAAAGAAGTACATTTTTCAAACAATATAAAGAACAAAAAAGATCTTTTAATTTTAGACATCCTATTGCCACTACTAGTATACGAGAGATCGTCGGAGCGTCAACGTCACTGAGGTCTGTGTGTTTCATTGATAATATGCTCACGCACACGCGAACAAGTGATGCACACACGGAGCGCAACGATAAGACATCGCGCCATCGTAACCAAGAAGCTTTATTCCAAACCGAAAAGATGAGGTCGCTATTATTACCTATGCTTCTGTGTCAGGTCACATAGGTCAATCAAAACAACAGTCACTTACTAGATTCTGTCAGAGCCAGTTATGTCTCCTTTAGAAGACTGAAATCATTGAAGCATCTTCGATAATGGTCACAGTCCGTACACCGCACGTAGCTTATCAAAAAGCCTCACAACCCTAAGATTCCATCAACTATCACACGATACATCAGCAAGAATCGCACGCTCAAGCCGTCAAATTCGTCGATCGATTTCGTGAAACAGACTATGATGCTACCGTTATGATACGAGTGTCAACGAGGTTCTTGAAGATTGGAATTTTGAACATTTACTCAGTAATCCCTAAAAGTACAAAAGACATTTCAACGACCTTCAAGGAAACATTAACACTTTATTCACGAGCTTTGTAAATGTAAATCATAGTTTACCACAACAGAAACTTAAAAATTAACACAATAGAATAATAATTACAATTAGAGAACATTTGATCGTGTGCGCATAAAAGCCGACAAAGGACTACTAAACTAATAGGTTTTTACCTACACATGGCTCGCGTCTCCCGAAGCGATGTCAGAGACAAGGTCACTCGGATCGATACAAAACGATATAATAATAAAATTACAATAGGTACCGGTACGTACATAGGGAGCATCGGCCTAACATTCAGTACGTAAATCGACATACGCCACGTCGTGTTGCTGCCGGGCGACTGGCGGGCAACGCGCGCGCAGGCCCCCGCGCCCCACGGCGCATGCGCCTGGAGGAGCCAGTGCGGGGCCATATTTTAGGCCGCGCGGGATAGGCATAAAGTCCACGAATCCCGGACCGCGAATCTCGATGTATTTCGAAACGTTACACATTTTGATAAATATCACTTGTACTTATTGCTATTACCTGGAATTGTCGTAATTTACTAGTAGGGTAAAAAACGTTAATTTTTACCACTTCATAGAATACACGCACACTTTTGTCAAGAATAAGTAACATTTACGTACGTGTAGTAATGGCTGAACATAATTTAAAATAACCAGGATATTCAATTGACTAATAACCAAAATTATTGTAAGTAGGTAAAACATAGGTATTTAGAAGGATTTTTGTGCACTTGGTCGAGTCACTTTATAAGTGGTTAGTAAATAACGCCAGTTTTAGGTATTATTACTCAGACAGGAACTATTAAAAATTACGATTGTTATTGCGGTGCGGAGATACTGGGGTACTCTGTCAGAGATGTCCGGGAATAAACCCATATTTCGCCCAAATGTCCGGGATTCTTGCCGTGTTTGTCCGGCGTCGGCAATTTAGGTAATGGCAGCCCTATACAAAGAACATGCCGACAAGTGCGCCGTGCGCCCGCTGGCGCGCGCGATCGTTGGCCCCGCCAGCTGATGTTCGTGTTACACGTGCTCCCACAGGGATACCAAGCTTTGGTACTATTACCTTATTCTGCAATATCTTGCAATTTTAGTTTTACATAGTTCCATGCTATTTTAACCGTACCACAATGCATATTGAAATTAAATGATGTTAGAGCTCTGGTATGCTTTATTGCTTAAAGTAATGTTATTTTTACAATACAAAGATATTGCCGCGTATTCGTTTAAGTAGACTTTTCATTAGCATAATTGCCCTAGTTATTTTATTATTTAATACACTTATTTAAGTGTGTATAAATCCATGTGATAAATAAACTAATATCCGATTCTTTGAAAAGCTGTGTCATTTTAGCAAACTTGTCGGTAAAAATGTTTATACTGGCAACACAGCGTGTTTGAGTGCGTGTTTGTATTGAATGGCGTGCGAAAGAGACACAACATGTTGGTATCTGCACGTTAGTTTCAATGTGTTAGTAACAAGATCAACGACTCTGACGCGATACAAAATGTAGCTAGAGATTAGAAGGTACAGAAGGCATAATAAGGCGTTTGGTAGTATAAAGTATTTACGTAAACCTATTTTAGGCATGACGTCCAGAAATATTGATGTTAAAATTAAAATAAACGTTGAAATATCATACGGAATCAAAAAATATGATATCAATAGATTAAAATCCTGCAACTTTTTTAATAGTGACTGCGAGTTGTTAAGTACCTACCTATTTCGGTAGGTAAACTTATTTATTAACGAAAACAAAGTTTATTATTAAAGAATTAATACTTTTCTTTACAGCATAACACTTAAAAAATAATTAGTTCCTTTTCACACAATAACATGACAACTTTTTATTTCATGTTGATATTTATAACGTATTAGTTAGGGAGTAGGGACTGCTCTAGTAGCAATTTTATTATTTTATTTCAAATTCCACGTCTCAAGCGGTACTGCTGCAGCTATGTAAGTGAATGTATTGCAAGTGAATTTGTGAGTTGCCCTTCTTAATCCTATAGGTTTTGTAATAACATCGTCAGCTGTGACGTGATTCACTGAATAAAGTCAAGCGCGCTAAAACACAGCGTGATCAAAAAACTATAAAACTATAATCTGGATTATTGGCGAAAGTATGCGTTACCCATGGATAATATTTGGCACGATGTTAGCAGAGGTCACGCTGAATATGTGGTTTCATTTAGTAACGCAATGTTGAAATGACACTGTATATTATATACGTCAATAGCTAATGCCGTGCTCTTTACAAAACTCGGAGACATGTGAATACACGTTTCGGCATTCTATTCAGAATGCCGATTTACTTATAATTTTTTCTTGACGTGTTTCATTTTTGATGCTCCGTGCAACAAAAATGAAACACCTAAGTGATTCCTTCCCTGAGAATACTTACACAAACAAACTTAGAATTGACACGTTAGTAAATAGACAATTTTAGTAGTTATATAAGTGGTAACTAAAGCGAACATTTTTTTTTACCCGACTGCGACAGAAGGATCTGCTCCCTCCGAGATATTGTTGCTTTACCTGTACCACCAAACAAATTATGGGAAGTGAGCGTGTTATGCCTCCGACAGCGTTTGTGAACACTGTCAACTAAGATTATTCAAAACCAAAATAAAATATTCAAATTAATATCTCGTTTCTATCTTTTCCGTTCTTCAATAAATTTTATAAATATGGCATATTTTGACGCAGTCGGGTTTTTTGCTTTGTTTTAATAATTTTTATTATTAAATACAGTGAAAACTAATTGAAAATCACCATTAAACTAATATCGATCTCAGTTCCTGTATTTTGTCAATTCTTTGCCGGAAACAAGCTAGCTAACTAGGTACGTCCACATACCGGGTGGAAGGGAAACGCTCTCTATACCAGAACGGTAAGAGAGAAGAACCATAACATTAACGAAAAACTATATTCATTTGCAAAGCTAAGCGATAATACTTACGATTTTAGTATTTCCGTAATTCATGCGCGCGCAATGTAAAGCGTACAAAAAACTGGGCGGCCGCCGCGCTGCGCCGGCACCGGGCCGCGGTCGTTAACCCGTCAGCTGATGTACGTGTTTCATTACGATTTTTTTGAAATATTGACCTTTTTTACTATGTTTTTCAGAATAATAGTTTGATTTATCTATCCATACGTGAAGCTGTACAGAAATTTGAGAAAATCCTACTAAAATTGTAACAATGCGATCGCGATTTTTTTAGTGCCATCACGTCAGGAATCACCAATACTATCACCTGTATTCGTTTCCGAGAGCGTTTCCCTTCCACCCGGTATTCTTTTATGAAAACAGATCGCAAACGGAGTTTTATTTTCGAACTTCCTTTGTTGTAGAAGCAAACTTTTTTAATTTCTCAAATGATTAATACTATCACAAAAGTATATTGGAAGAAGAAACGTACACGTTAGCCTAGTTGGGAATGGAACTGGCGAGACGATGCCGATGGTCTACTGGTCCAAAACCTAAAGCACACACCTCTGAATTTGCCATGTTGTGCGTGTATTGTTTATCTATTATCGTTCGCTTTAACGGTGAGGAAAACATCGTGAGGAAACCGAGATACATAAGAATTCTACATTACAATTTCGAGGGTAGGTATGTGAAGTCTGCCAGCCCGCGCTAGGCCAGCCTGGTGGATTAAGACCGTTTAGTAGTAGAGGAGGCCCGTGGCCAGCAATATTACAGTATATAATTTTGGGCTGATATTACATAATACAATGACTGTAATTATTTTATTAGATACATTATTATTTCATAACTCTAGCATAATTGACCAATATTATACATAATTCGAATTTGTGACATTAATAATAGGATGTATCATGTAACCTTCGCCATATGGCATATATGGATTTCAAATTTTAATGCTATACTGAATATCAATTGTTATATTTTTATACCTATAAAAATTTAAAATTCTGTCGATACACAGCCCTGCAAACTTATTGTATCGTACTTTTAACCTGTTATAATAGAAATTGCAAGATTGAAAATATGAAAGCGAATTGTACACGAAGTCCTAACTCCTGAGAGGGTAATGTCTTGCACTCGATGCCCGAGATTTGTTTTCCTCAATAACCGGCCCCTTGTTTAAAATGTTGCATACAATTTCGTTCACGTTTTGTAGAGGTAGGGTTGTCTCTATACTACGGACAAAAAATAATATAACTGCTTGACGATAATAGAAGTAATAATTATTTTTTGGACAATATAATACGCATACTCACGCCTTTTATCTCCGAAGGGATAGGCAGAGGCGCAAATAGTGCACCCACTTTTCGCGGTGCGTATTCCGTCCCATGATGTGATATCGGGCATAAATTCCAGACTCCGGGCTGACACTGAATAGAAAAATCCAATACTATCCTATCCTACTAATCCTACTAATATTATAAAAGCGAAAGTTTGTAAGTATGTATGGATGTCTGAATGTATGGATGTCTGGATGTATGGGTGTTTGTTACTCTTTCACGCAAAAACCACTGAACGGTGTTTCATTCATTGAAATTGGCATGTCGATGAAATTTGGCACACGGGTAGATCATGTCCTGGATTAACACATAGGCTACATTTTATCCCGGTAAAATAAAAAGCGGGACTTATATCCCGGAAAAACTTTTCTAACGCGGGCGGAGCCGCGGGCAAAATCTAGTTACAATATAATATTACCCTCAATTCTTTTGGGAAGTTATTATAATAGCCTGTGAAATTCAGCTTAATCAATCCTTCGTCATTACGGCTAAAAATGAACATGTTAAATTATACGGATTATTTTTATTGAGTATTTAAATATCTGAATTGTATGTATTCAAAACTGTTCAACATTTTGAATATAAATTATGTATTTTTTTACTTATTAAATAATGACTTATACAGGTCACGTCAATATTTGGTATGTGGCAACCCTACGTACAAGCTCAGTCAAGCGCATCTTATGAAAGTCACCTATGCTTGTAGCTTCACATTCTCTTTCTAGTTCTACGAGACAATGGAGTCCATTTAAGAGGCAATATTTACACAATCATATTATGATATTCATCTGCAAGGTGAACAGACGACTCCATAAAGGTTGTAGGAACGCGCTGGATACAGGCCGCTTTTGACAAGTCCGTCTGGAAATCTTTGGGGGAGACCCATGTTTCAGCAGTGGACGTCATAACGTGGTTGATGATGACTATGATTTCGGCAATTAATCAAACAGTTGACCAATAGTTTTAGTAAAATACAAAACGATGTAGGTAATGTACAATGAACTTTGAATTGTATGATAATAAATCCAGTTTGCAATACATGAACGAAACATTGAGAGAATTAAAGTATTAACAAACCTTTGCCTGCGTTAGATCATAAGTCATAGTTGTTCAATCGATTCAAAACTATTGCTTCATCTTAAAAGAATATCTAGAATATACCACCCTACTCCAGGCATTTAACAGTCAATACTAGTCTACCTATTTAAGGCTAGTTTTGCTTTTTTCCTGCCTTATAGTCACGATGGTAAAACATAGAGATTGCGCAATACAATAGTAGGACTCAACGAAAAAGAAACCTGGGAAGTCACAGCGGCATTATAGATAATGCCACCCACGACGCGCTCTATTAAATTCAGTAATCGCTTACAGTCCAAGTTTGCAACCTTCTGTTCTGTTTTATTTCTATAAATACACATTAAATTCCTATGATTACACTCCCACACTATGATGAATAACCTTAGTTCTTTTAACCCCCCCAAATCCCTCAAAAAACTATAGCGAGTGTCATCGTGGACGAAATTATCTATAGTCAGATCAACTTTTCCGATTGAAATCGAAAAAAAAAATAAACACCTATCACCTACAACACAAGACGTAATTACAGCAGGTGTGTTAGTGTACCATACCATACCTGCCATACCATACGTATTATATACTGCCCACTGCTGAGCACGGGCCTCCTCTACAACAGAGAGAGTTAAGGCCTTAGTCCACCACGCTGGCCTAGTGCGGGTTGGCAGACTTCATATACCTTCGAAATTCAAAAATCTTCTCAGGTATACAAGTTTCCTCACAATGTTTTCCTTCACCGTTAAAGCGAGCGATAATTCACAAAGAATACACACATAATTTTTTGAAAGTCCGAGGTGTATGCCCTTGGGTTTTGAACCTGCGGACATTCGTCTCGGCAGTCCGTTCCACTCCCAACTAGGCTACCCATACCAGCCCTGTATTATATCCTGCCCACTGCTGACCACGGGCCTCCTCTACAACTGAGATGCCGAAGTCTACTAACCCGCACTAGACCAATGTGGTGGACTAAGGCTTTAGCCCTCTCAGTTAATGTACCGTTTAATGTGAAATATAATTAGTGCACATACTAATGTTGCAGTAAAGTGCGGTTATATACTCGAGCAGTCTGTTTGTATTTAGTGTTAATTACCAAGTAAGATTTAGTGCTTTCGTCGACGATGCTAAGGTTATGTATTTCTCGTTATCTCCTTAATTGCTTCCGAATATAACTGTGAGTTGTATCAACGTGGGGTTGAATGGGATTTGAATATGATATTTTTTCTTCATATAATTGTAATTTATTTTATTACCATTTAAATAATAAAGCTGTGATCTCAACTTGCATTTTTAGTGACAATTTGTATAGATGGATCGATCAAGTACCATCACGACCTGAAATATGTAATACACTCCAATTATTGGGCACGTGGCATACAGCAGCGAAATAAATTTAATGTAATCAAACATTTCCGTTGGTTTCTACCAGATATCAATTTCGGAAAGGAAGCTATCAAAAAGTTATGTAACCGGTATATGATCCATAATTTTTTTATAGCGCGACAAATAAAAATCATAACTAAAAGAGAAACCCACAGTCTCCAAAGCTAACCTTGTAAACTAGCACACATCTCGTAACCCGAATACCCACTTAAATTTTAGAAATAACGCTAGAGTCCTTTTAACATGCATGTAGCGCGTGCGAGCGGCGAGTCCCGCAAGGTGGGTCTCATCTCGTGTGAATGATGCCGAGTGTTCCGAGCGGCGTTGTTAAAACTCAAGTCGTGTTGAGTCTCGCGCGCTAATTGTGCGCTGGATGGGGCGAGCCACCCTCGCTACCCTGGCGAGACACACGGATATGCCGTGATAGTTTGTTAGTGGATAAATTACTGACATGCTGAGAGGTTACATGTAATATGTTATGATGAGTTTATCGCTTGGTTCTTAGTCTTCACTATTAATATTCAAGGAAAAAAATATTCAATGTAAACAAATATCTACCTACTTTATGATGATCTCTATAGTATTACGTGTTATAGGCAGATCCGAACAAGGAATCCAGTCCGAACAAAATATTTGAAAAGAGGCAAATCATCTTACCTTTGTTTTTCCTTGGCTGAATGTGGTATTCAACCAAGGAATACAAATGTACCTGCATTCATTTTCAATCTGTTTTATTCCAAAAATTCTTGCTTAAGTGATATACGCGCTTACGCGCAATTATGTCCGTGGTTTCTATGTTCCAAAATCCAGTAGAATGAAATTTGACAGTTGTGCTTCTTTCATTCCGCGGTTCTCTTTAGCAATACATTCAACCATCTAGCAATCCACTTGGATTTACCAAAAACATCAGACATTGTAATAAAAAATATATTAAAATATAATTAACCCCATGACACAAAAAACCTCTAAAAAGTAAAACAAAACAGTCTTCGTCGTTCAAGTACCTAGTAATATTTTGATCCAAGCGTCCTCGCGTCGGGGAACTGCCAAAGAAGTATTTTCATCTCCCTGATCCGGAGTTTGTCTTTTAGAGGTTTTCTGTATCGCGGGTTATTTAATTTTTGTTTCTAACATTTAAAATTACTTTATTCTCCATCATGGGGCCTTGAGAATGAACCATCTAACACCTACTCATTGAGACCATTCTTATGAGCGTGTGGGACACGCTATATCTGCTATAAGTTGCTAATGATTTGGGTATCCCACAGACTACTTAATGCTGCAGCATCAGATCTTTAAAAATATTGCCGAATTCACAGTACACCAAATTTAAAATCAATCGGACTTTCTAAGTTGAAAATGAGCTGATAATCTTTAAACGCTTGAACATAACAATCTTCATAAATTATAATAGCTAAGAACCATCTCGATCACATCAGCTTTCAAACGAATAAAAACGCGTAATAATCGGTCCATGCGTTTGAGATCATCGTAATGCCACAGACAGACATACAGATACACAAATACACACCCTAAGCTTATAACAGCTTTTCTGTCGAGGGTTACAAGTAATAGCTACACCGTAATAAGAAATTCTAAAAGCGCTCAAAAACTAATATCAAGCTCAAATATTGGAACAATAAATCACGGGCGCGTAAAAACTCGCTCCACTCTCGGGCGCCGTGTGTACACCTAGAGCACTGGCTCCTTGTTTCGGAGATTCATTGTACGGAGGGAAAAACTTCATAACTGTTGACATTGGGCTCATACGCTATATAGCGCTGTGGGTTCAAAGGAGACTTCGTCTTTTAAATTGTGTTTTCTAGTTTTTTTTTACGTCATTAGCAACGTATTTTTGCCACCATTTTTTAGAGAGCAACGCTGTGTTAACAATAGAACTCATTCTTACAAAACTTTTAACACGAAAGTAGCCACTTTCATTGTTTCAAGAATGTATCTTTTGCGATCTCAAACATATGTTAACACAAACCAAACAATATTCATTTTAGTAACGTTGATAATTGTTCGATAAAAGCTATGAATAAAATTGCCAAAGCTACTTTTCAATTAATAGCACCCGTTGCCAGCTTAAACTGCTGCCAGCTTATTACGTAGCCCGGACAGTGATATCCTATATTTGGCTGCGTAGCCCGCGTTCGCAAAATGTTACCAGCGAAACCTAATAAATGCCGAACGAGTATAGGTAGTTTAATCGCAGCTGCACAAAACGCGGGCGACAAAACCAACCTCGGAACCCGGCCACAACAACCGTGCTGAAGTTTAATTCAATCGGTGTACCCCACTGAGTGTTATGAGGGTGGGAAACTCGGCGACGGGGTAACATGCCGGGTTGTAGGCTAGAGGCGTCGGGCAGGGGGGAGACAGGCCGGGGCAGGGGGTCGCGGGGTGTTCGCGAAGCGGTGTTAATTACTACTCGTGTGGCAGACCACATATCGCGAACTTTGGCACCCAACGTGGTGCCTACGCCACTGTATTTATCTTTTAATGTCTACTGAGCGAACTATGTGAAACCATATTATTTGTAGTTAAGTTATAACGTTATAATATTCACACTCGATTGGTCGCGAAATTAATTCTTTATATGCGTGAAAAACGGCGTACAACGGCACGATAAAACCATGCCATTCTACAGTTGGTGGTGAAAATTTAATTTAGTTTAAATATTCGATATCAAACACGTTCGCGATTTCAATCAAATATTCCAGTCGTATTCTGCATGCCTGCGTCGGATGCCTCAAACATTCCCGCCCCTTGTTAGAAGAACGTTTCCCAAGACATCCGCGGGAGCGAAGCCCTCTTTCCACGCGGCTTTCTCATGTAAATAGTTAAGATTTCCTTTCCAAACTCGATCTATAAGTTAAATGGTGACATCGTGGTTACGTGCTCTTATTTGTCGACATCTGTTTGATAACTTCACTTTGAATATTCACATCAATCTGATGCTACGCTATTCGTCTTGCTTAGTTTTGATAGCTCTGTACTTACTATGATAAGTTTTTGAACGACACAAAATAATAAGACAAAATTGACTTGGTACACGTATTCCACATATGATTGATTGCATTTTCACATTATAATAAACTTGTTGGTGATATGTTTATCATATTCATCGTAATTTTTTTTTATTATTATACTTATATTCATAGGCACCATCAGGTAATTCTGCTCCATAATTTTCTCTCACATATGTCAATAATTTACCTCTATACAAACGCTATAAAAGTTATTCAAATACCTGACTACGAGATCCTTGAAAAACATTGTAACATTATTTACGACACATATTTACAAATAAACCGTTTCGTACGATCCCAATAGGCATATTTATGGGTATACATCACGAGAGTTCAGTTCATTCTTGGTGCCGGTGATGCGATATAAAATATATCATGGTTAACATAAAACGGTTGGTTTGAAAATTGAAACATTTATAGGCTATAGGTGGATCGATATCGCCGGCAAGGCGCCTCCCTGGGTCCATCGACATAAATTCGTATTAGTGCCATTTCAGGTCGACTTTACGACGCCTCAACGCGCTTATTGCTTCGACTAGATATTTTACCCGGCACGTTAAAGGTTTACTGAAAATACACAATAATTACGTTTCACTTCGACTGCGGCGGTTGGTTTGTATTTCAAAGAGAACGATCGTTATTTTATAACATAATTTACAGTGGCTCAAATTTAAAACATCTATTTTTCGTATGCATAGGTTCATACTAAATTATTTTGTATCGTACTTACCCAAGGGCCGTTTATAATAAACAATCCAAATCTTAATCTTTGATCCGATGCCGAGAGTACCCAATCAAAATAAGTCATTTTTAAACAACTCAAATATACTTTATTTTGATTGGTCAATCATTCATCGAACGTCTAACGACTAGGTAACGTAATATTCAAAGCAAACATTTCCAAGTTCAATTCATTTTACAAGTGCGAAAGTCAAAGTTAGTTTAGTCGTCGATGAAGTTTTAAGTGATGAAGACATCGTTTGTGGTGTCGGCTAGTCTCACAAGAATTTGCAAAGAACGCGGACGGACAAAGTAGAAAAAATGGCATTCCAATAGATATGAAATAACTGCTCTAATAAAATCATGTTGTAATCGATCTTCTGGCAACATTAAGTAATTGTTGCTTTAAGAATTTAACGCTATGACACAATTAAAGCAATTTGTAATCGTTTGTTTTTCTAATTAATAAGCTTTTACATGAACAGTGATAGACAAAGGCACCTGAAAGCATTCCAAGAGAAGTTGTGATTAGACGGGCAACGGCGGCCGCGCGTCGGCGGTTTTAATGCCGCTGTCAATCTGCCGCTGTCGCGTCTTTAACAACAAATATATAGCAAGACATCGGTCGGTGCGAAATTAAGTGAGTTTGTTGAGTGTAAACAGGGATAATCCTTGGCTTGACTATGATTAGCATATCGCGGCAGTCGGCGTTCGTTCCCGAGGGGCATCTGCAATTTAAATCAGGGACTTGGTCGGGACGGGCCGGCTCCTTAGCTGCGTACTCGGAATTTGAGATTTACTACGATTGGATGATTTGGACTTCGATTTTCTGCTTGTTTGGACTGATTGAATTCGCTGTTTAAATTTACTCTTTCTATTTTATATAATTTTCTTGAGATGTAGCTCGATGTGATACATGCTCTGGACTTGATTAAGATCGCTACACATTTAAAAACAATATTTTATGATTTTTTTATTCTCTGTTATGAGTTGACATTTTGTGACTTAAGGCCACAAAACTTTTCTTCATTTAATGTTACGAGTAATATAACAAATATGTTGCCAGCATAGCGGATCCAAGTGAACAACTAAGGGAACTCAAGTCCCCTCTCCTCCAATCTGAGTTCTTCCGTGACAAAACTTAAAAGTGAACTTTACTGGTGGTAGATCTCTCATATGTGAAAGTCCGTTTGGGTAGATACCACCGCAATGTCTATTTCTACCGCCAAGCACCCGTGGGCATGCACTGTTGTGTTTCGGTTTGAAGGATATTGTAGCCAGTGGACATAATGGGACTTAACATCTTGTCAAAGCATCTTATGTCTCAGGATGACGATCGCAGTGGAATGCCACACAGTACTTTGTAACTCAAAGTGCTAAATGGTGTTGCTACTGTTTGTGGGTGGTCGTTTCGCTTACCATCCAGCAAACGGCATGCTCGTCTCGTCATTCAAGGCAATAAAAAAATGATTTTATTATAATTAAACTTTTAGTGAGTACTACACTACCTAAGGTACAATGGTCTTAAATCATCTTTCACTTAATAAAAATGACGTGTTAGCTTTGCTGGAACCTACCCTCAGGATTAAGCCCCTCCTAAACGACATTTCTGGATCCGCCACTGCCTGCCAGACGGCCATCAAATATTTAGGTACTAGGGTGTCTTATTGCTAAGTCTGAATTAATAATATCGTCTTAAATATTCTTACGTAACATCACCAATACGTACTCTTATACGTGATTGTGCGACAGAAAAATAGACCACATAAAAGTGGCACCATAAGACATTAAGAAATGTAAAACAAAAAAATACACACTGAATATTCATTTTCAATTCACCACAGCTTTATTCTGGCTCCTGTGTTCACTAAATCCACGTCAGGTTTCATAACGTAAAAGGTACGGCGCATTGCTTGGAGAAATATCTGCCAGTTGTGAAAAATTGCCGGGGATGTAAACGTCGAGCGGTGGATTTCTGCTCACACTTAACCCTTCAAGCCTCGCTTATATATATAGATGTATGGGAAAACCCTATATATATGGACACCGGTGTCCGTCGCGGGGCTTGAGGAGTCAAGCAGGAACTTCAATTTAATCGTACATAGCCCATGAATGGTTATTATCAGTATTTTTTTTCTTTATAACAAATTGATGAAGAAATATATTCTCGAAGATAATACGTTGGCGTATTGTGGAGATGCCAGAATGTCGTCGATAAATGGGGAATGTATGAAATGAAATTTTGTTACAAATTGAGTACATTTGGCGCGGCGATTTTTTATTGTTTCCTGTGCTATTAAGTGCTAAGCTGCATACTGGCCTTTTTCTTTGTTGTGGAAACTCGTAGGTAAATCGATGATTGTTTATTTAGAAGCAAGCGCTAAATAGCAAAAAGGGCAATATAATATTATTTTTAACCAATCTTGCTTATCATCTCTATAATCTATTAGTTGTGCTGCGGCCTGCGGACCGTGATGGTTCTGGAATAGATTCTCATTTGAAAAAGGCAATACGTGCGTTTACTGAACAGCAATCTAATATGACAGTACCCCAATCCCCCCCCCCCCCCCAACATCATGCGCCAGTAACATTAATTTCGTCGTGGAAATGCGAGTCAGCCAGTTGCCTACCCGCCGGGAATATAGGTTAAAGGTGATATACATTGATTTTATTTTTCGCTATTTGATCGAATCATTTCTTCCTGAAACTGAATGTACCTACGCAGAGTACACAACTTTTAAATAGTATCGAAATCATTCATACAATAATGTCTATGACCATCGAAAACGAATTGGAATTATTTAAATTATTCTTAAAATTTAGCAGTCCATATATTATTTTAAATGGCGTTTATGAATTGATTATGGCCAAAAATAGAAGTTCTACCTCAATGCGAATTAAAAATAGCCTTATAAAGGTAATCTTAAAGAGGAGTGGAACTATCGAAGCTCAGGATTTTCGCTTAAAATGTAAATTTATGGTACAAGGTAATTTGTGTATTGCCAAAATGGTTCCATCTGCTAGATTTAATAATTTATACTAGGCGAATGACCTCAATCAACATTCTAAACAGTTGTAATTAGAGGCCATTTAACAAATTGAATACTGAAATATTATTAAATATGGACGATTTTTTGTAAAATGATAATTACGAAAGATCGCAATGTGTTAAGAGCGTTTACGTGCTGCGCGGAACGTCGACTATAGGTAATTCTTCGCAAATTTCACTCACACAGAAGCGCGCGTAGTTGTGTGCGTAGAGATGGCGCGTCGGCTATATTTATATTCAGACCAACCAATTTGATGCTTCGGTTTTAATATTTAATTAGAATGTAACTTATGATTTTTAGATATACCGGGTGGAAGGGAAACGCTCTCTATACCGGAACGGTAAGAGAGAAGAACCATAACATTAACGAAAAACTATATTCATTTGCAAAGCTAAGTGATAATACTTACGATTTTAGTATTTCCGTAATTCATGCGCGCGCAATGTAAAGCGTACAAAAAACTGGGCGGCCGCCGCGCTGCGCCGGCACCGGCCCGCGGTCATTAACCCGTCAGCTGATGTACGTGTTTCATTACGATTTTTTTGAAATATTGACCTTTTTTACTATGTTTTTCAGAATAATAGTTTGATTTATCTATTCATACATGAAAATTCATACAGCTGTACAGAAATTTGAGAAAATCCTACTAAAATTGTAACAATGCGATCGCGATTTTTTTAGTGCCATCACGTCAGGAATCACCAATACTATCATCTGTATTCGTTTCCGAGAGCGTTTCCCTTCCACCCGGTATGATAAATGAAGATTTTTTTTTATTTGTAAATGAAACAATTTATACGTATCATCTTGTTTTATTAAAATTTATACATAACACATGTTAAGGGCAATTTTACAAACTTTGTTACTTTTACGCAAAAGTGAAGTATTTGCATTCAGAAAGTACTTACCGGACTGCCTCGGTGGCATAGTTGTATTACAGTACGACTACAAAGCTGAGGTCTCGGGTTCGATCCCCGGGTCGGGCAAAGTGATATTGGGTTTTTCTATTCAGTATCAGCTCGGAGTCTGGAATTTGTGCCTGATATGGCGATAGGCTCGCCCCCTATCACATCATGGGACGGAATAATGGCGAAAAGTGGGCGCATTAGTTGCGCCTCTGCCTACCCCTTCGGGGATAACAGGCGTGAGTGTATATGTATATGTAAAGTACTTACCATTTAGTGAAGTGGGCCTGATGATGAAGCCGAAAGACTGGCACTGGAACTCCGTAGACGTTACAATTTAGTACGACCAAATTTAAACAAAGGTGTTCTTCCTACTAGTCTTACTAATATTATAAACGCGAAGGTTTGTAAGAATGTGTGTATGGATGAATGGACATTTGTTACTCTTTCACCCAAAAACTAATGAACGGATTTCGATGAAATTTGGCCTACGGGTAAATCACGTCTTTGAATCAAACGGATCCTCCACTGCTAGTGATTCAATATTAGAACATGACCAGCCTTGACAATGTGTACATGCCAGAGAACAAAACAGTCAGACTTTTTTGCAACCACATTTAGCACTGCACCCCTTTTTGTAGTTGCAAAAAAATGTGTTCAGCAGTTTTTCCGGCGCAGGTGGAAGAACAATTTGGACTAGTTGTAATGAATTGTTGACTAACTTCCAACCCCAGTCTGTAGGGTCTAGCTGATAACCAAGCCACACTTGAACTTGGTAATATACCTGAATAAGATGTTGATAAGCAGCAACTGAGGTTGGAGGAAGACAAGCTAATTGTACTTGTTTTACTTTTGGTATTTTTAACGAAACATGCATATTTATACTCTCTCGAGCAGAGACTGGCCCCCAGGGAGGTCAAGGCCCAATTGGCCTCTATCCGCAGCGCCGCCCTGGAGGAGTGGCATACCAGGCTGGAGAGCCCAAATGCGGGCTTGAGGACCGTCACGGCAGTGCGACCTGTCTTCTTAAGGTGGCTTGACAGGCGCCATGGCGCGCCGACATTCCGTCTGACACAGGTACTGACGGGCCACGGGTGTTTTGGCTCGTTCCTGTGTCGGATCGGAAGAGTCCGCCGTGTGCCACCACTGTGGCAACGGCCGCGAAGACACGGTCCAACACACTCTCAAGGAGTGCCCAGTCTGGGATCTACAACGCAGCGCTCTTAGAGCAGTCGTCGGAGGAGATCTCTTGCTGCCGGACGTGGTATCTGCCATGGTTGGCGGCTGGAGGTCTTGGTGAGCGATGGTCTCCTTCTGCGAGTACGTCATCTCGCGGAAGGAGAGCGCCGGGCGGGATCGTGAGCAGAACGATCCCGCCCGCAGCTAGAGGAGACGTAGGAGGCGCCGGGTGGACGACTAACCAGTGCCTCGTGCCCAGTGGTTTGGGGGCATTTAGAGAGTTCCGCCACGGTATTCCCTGCCTGTCGTAAGAGGCGACTAAATGGGGCTTCAAGAGAGTCGCGGGGTGAGCAGCGGGGGGCTGCTCAGTCCAATTTAAGCGACACCGAGGTGGACCACAATGCGTTGTCGTAGACGCCAAAGGGGTCTTTTAGAGTGTGGGGGCATCTTAGCCCCCTTGTTTAGAGAAGGGCCGCAACGGCATCGCGCAGGGACGGTCCCGTGTAACTATCTTAGTGCAGCAAGATACCCTGGGGCCGTCTCGTATGCGCCGAAGAAGGCCACCGCGGGTTTTGGTTGGTATGCCAGTGTAGGGTGTACATAGTGTTAAGGACTCGGTCCAATACTCGCTCGGATGATGCTATACTCCCGAGTGTCGGCATTGGGCTGTAAGACTGTGTGAAACCAACATAACCGACCCACTCACCCCCCAGTGGTGGTAGCGATAACGCGTTTTTTTCCCCGCGAAAAAAAAATGCATATCTATACTTATCTAAGCAGGTAGTTTTTTAGGAGCTCCGTACATAGAAAGAAGAAAGCGAATGCAGTTAGTGATAATTTCTTGTCGAGTTGAATTACTATATTTAAAAACTTCAGCAAATTGAACTAAATTTTGTTTTTCAAACATTTTGAAAACTGTCATTTTACCCCTCCTGTAAAATGCAGATGTCGTATCACAGCCAATTATTGCGTGTAAAAATAGTACATGATTCTGACACTTTGCAAAAGTAGATAAACTTTTTGATATATTTCTGGTTATGTTGAGCTTTTCCTAGTTTTGAGAAGAAAATAGTTTTTTCAGTTGGAATTCGAGCAGTGAGTCAAGCGAGTAAGTCTACATCTTCACCAACAACAATAGTTGCATTTGTCAAATTGAATTGCTCTATATTTTAACATATATTACAACTATAGAGATGTATATACGTGGCGTACTCATGCATATTATGACGATTACAACTTTTCGAATCATTATATCTCAAAAACGGCGGCTCGTAGAAAAAAAGTATTGGCACATTTTTTGTAGATCATTTTATGATCTACTATTTTTGTATGAAGTATTTTTATGATAAAACTTACAGTTTTGTTGAAAATCGCGAAAAACTCATTCTAAGGATCTTTGACCTTGAATAAAAAAAATCCATACAGGGGAAAGATGGGAAACTTTCAAATTTTATTTCTAATCATATTTTAAACAATCTTAGTGATTACTCTTATTTTTTGTCTAATTTGACCGGACTATAGAAATGGCTTTGCTTTATTTCCCATGGTGTCTGAAACATAACTTATAGTATTAACACAATAACTTATAGTACTAAAAAGTTATTGTCACTATCAATAAAATAAAAAATATTTACCCAAGTACTAAGATGTGCCGATCGCAATACAGACGTGACTATTTTTACTACGCACGGCAAAGGTCAACTGTGGCCAGACCGGAGCGACGAGCGACATGTCCTCTCTCTAGAAAGCCTCGCGGCGGACTAATTTGAAACGATATGCGCGTTGAGTTTTATAGTGGTTTTAAAATATTTATAAAAAATAATGGAAGTAATTTTGTTGAAATTTTTTAAATGTTAGTTTTTAAGGAGATGTTCTTCTATTATAGTAATCCAAAATTACATTAAATTAAGTAGGATATATTGGTAAAAAAAATCATTTTCTTGACCAACATTTCTGAATAATTTCGCATTGTTTGAATTTTTATTTCTCATGAATTAAACATAAAATGATATTTTTTCCTAAGTAACTTGTTTCCTAAGGATCTTTTTAGTTGGACGATACTTTTTTATTATTATTTTGTTTAGTGATTTGAGATATTTTGAGCTTCTAAATTGACGCTCGAAGCGAAAATAAGGAAACCTCTGTTCAGTAATCATTATAGAATTCACAAATACTCTATAAATCTAAAAATTTTCTTAACTTTCTTGTTGGACGACAACATTTTCTAAAATGATTACTAATTAATATGCTTTTTAAATAATGTTTTGATGGGTTTTAACTGATTCAAAGAGTAGTGTTTTTGAGCCATACAGCGTATACGCTCTTAATATTTTCAAGTTAGTTTAAAACATTGTCACTATAATTCATCTACATTTGGTATAAATATATTCTAATTCAGTAACACTGGTCAGGTAATATTTAAATAATATAAATATCATTCCCGTAATGCCTGTAGCAGTCAAACTAGATATCGAAATTAAATTTAATTACTATCGACAAATACAAATTGCAACTATCAAGTTGAGTCCAATCGGACTCTATCCCACAGCCGCATCTGAAATTCAAATAAGATGCACCCAGTTCCCTTGTAACCTCGCACAGAACAGTTCTATCTTTAATTCGTGTAACCTCGTGTGTTCGCTACCAATAATTTTAGCCGGCGACAGTTCGTACCCATACAACGCTAACGCTTCCAAAGGGATGATATTGTGTCGGTCCAACTAATTCCCAGATACGGTTGAATAATAACCCGTAATAATTGTTTTAGTGGTGACTGATTGCAGTGGTATATGAATGTAAGCGGTTTGCTTTCGGCTGTTTAGATTAACGCAATGCGACTGCGACTTTTGTCATTGCTGGTCATCAATTTTGTTGCATTTGTAATTTGTTTTAGGTTGAAGAAATACTAGACATATTTATTTATTTCTATTTTAATTCTGGTACTTTGGGCGATAGCCGCGACCGGTGACTTATGAACTCTAGAAGACCACTGGAATTTGATTTTCTAATTGTAATAAGAAACCGCGTAGCATGGGCAGAGTGCGTATCATCGACTACGCTACGAGTGCCTACGAATCTCTGTAACTTCATAAGATTCTAGTGACTATACTTAAGGTGTATAAATAGTAAAGTCACTTTTCTGTATTAGATATGTATTTACATTTTAATTATTAGCACTATAATAATGTTCCTTTATTATTGCTTATCTGTAGTAATTTGCTCAAAAATATTCAAAAGCGTCGTGTATTCAGGAACATCATTTCTAAATGTGAAGGGATAAATCGTTAATATTTGATATCAAAGCTGAGCAAACTGCCTACTCTACGCACTTTCCGTTGCTCATTAATTTAATAAAATGGAAAATTTTAATTGCGAACGGCCCTCTCTGCTGGGGCCCATTAAAATAACACTACAGGGCGGGAGTATTTTTCTTTTCAGGATAAAAATCGTAAGAAAATCAAGAGTTTTGCCGGACTGGATGTCATATTAAAACGTGCTTTTCTAAGAAAAGATTTTACCGCTTTAAATATCTCATAATTTTAGGCTGTTCTTAATGTTTATCAATATCTTTTTCTAAAATATTGTATTGGGTTGCTCGTAAATACGGACTACTGAGCTATAAATCACAACTATCCTAAGAATGTCACCGCTGTCTGTACTCTTATAATTTCTAAAAAAATGTTTTAATAATCATAAGAGTTACTAAAAACTCGCGGACGAACCTCTTATTTCTTTATTTAAAAATTTGAAGCTTAATCAACTCTCAACGCACAACGAATTTGATAAACATTTTTTTTTTCCAAATTCGTAAACAATACGAGAGTAATTAAAACATTATCCCCCCGATATAGATTTATAACGATCATCTCGATACCGCCGGCATTGTTATTGAAGTGAACGGGGACGATTAATTATCCATTGAACATAATTTGGGCGGACCAGTGAGCCACTGCTGTGACCGAGCGTCCGTCTGATTTGAATTGATCTATCGTTGGATGTGTCACTTCATCGCGGTACTTAAGTTCTATTATGTGGCGTGTTCTGTTTTTAATTTCATTCCGTTTTATGTACTAACAAATACGAACAAATTCAAAACTTCAAATCGCGTCTACACTTTCGTGTTCTTACAATTTTTAGTTTTCTCTTTACAATAATGAAATAAAGGCGATTAACTACACTTCCCACAAGGGGAAATAATGTTTCAATTAAACTTAACCCGTGGAAGTGATTTGAAATTTTGAATTTGTTCAGCTATTTATGTGGCCGACTGTACCTATGGGTAAGTTCGGGGTGATGACCGTATATTTACGGAGGTAAATAAATTAATACTATCTTCATTAATAAAAAAATATATATTTAATTAAACTTAAAACTCTCAGATTATGAGAAAACTCTTGAAGGCCTTGTAAATTTTTTTTAATCACTATTGGTCATCTCTCTCGTATGGCCAGCTAATCTTTGCAACTAATTCATTATGTATTGTTTTTCATTGATTCTGATTACCTATTAGATATATGATTACTCTGATAATACTGCTTATTGTTCAAGTTAGAACAGTTTTATTGTATTAACTTGCATGTAGTGCAACAGTAAAATAAACTGCCGATCTGAACAGAGGTTCAGACGGAGATCTGGGGATTAAAACTCATAGCGGAAAATGGATCTAGGCAAACGAGCTTTTAACTATCTCCTTGAATCGTAATTACTGTTTCTAGGTGTCCATATTTATGTTAAATCTTAGTTTCATAAATACACATTATTTTTAGAGAGGTATAAAACACTTTCTATGCTTTATGTGTAAAGATATATATTTTGATAAATAAAAACACTATGTCAACCATTATAAGTGCGTAAGCTTTTTTAAGTTTACGCGAATATAGGCTGACTGACCCGTCTTGTGACCAATGAAGTCTACGAAGCATTCGATACGTCGATGGTAAAATAAAACTAAAAACCCGATAAATTCCGAAACTAGTTTTAATTCGATGAATAATAAATGCAATACAATTCAATTAGCCCTGTATTATATACTACCCACTGCTGAGCACGGGCCTCCTCTACTACTGAGAGGAGTTAGGCCTTATTCCACCATACTGACCTAGAACAGGTTGGCACACTTCACACACCCTCGAAATTCTTATGGAGAATTTTCAGGTATTTAGGTTTCCTTACGATATTTTCCTTCGCCGTTAAAGTGAACGATAGTTAATCGATCAACAATACACACATAACCTCGAAAAGTCAAAGGTGTGTGCCTTGGGTTTTGAACCTCTGGACATTGCCTCGGCAGACTGTTCCATTCCCAACTAGGTCAATAATAAATGCTCTCTATTAATTTATAATAATAGGCACAGCATTTAATCTCCTTTAACAATTTTCTGATTATTAGCAGTATGAATTCAAACCTTAATCTCATTACATGTAAACTTAATGATCAATTAGTAATAAAACTTCGTATAAAATTGGTGAATTCTTTTAACATTCCTAAGTATCAAAGGGAAAAAACAAAATTGCTTTACCGCCCCCGTCCAACAAGTTTTGTCTACTTCCAAGACGAAAGGCATCTTTATCGCTGGCAAAACTTTTTCTCCCTTGTGTAGAGCCTTGGACGAAGAACCCCTTTTAATGAAACTGAAACTGGCCCGTCTGCAATTTAGATAAGTAGCCTACTTGCCATAATTAAATGGCTACAATTATAAAATGCAGGACGTCAGATGCTCTTTTTATTGATCACTTTTTACACTTTTTTGTGTTGTGTGTGTGTCTGTATAATGAGTGATTTCATTGTTAAATGAATATAAACATTTTATGTTATGTATTAGAGGCTGTTAAACCATAGAAATACGTTTAATACACCTACGTAACTAATTAGCTGTGTAAAAACTCAGAGACTCACACTCCTATATCTTAATTCTCAATGGACTCAGGATGTACGCGACAACAGGTAAAAACCATTAAAATATTTTTACAATTGGCATTCAAAAGTAATGAGAAAATAAAAACTTAAATAAAACTCAGTGGCGCAATTCTCAAAACAAAATACCCTAAAGATTTAAACTTGGAAAACTTTGATACTTACTCGATGTTTTACTGTAAATCCTCTCCCTTCACTTGTTTTCCAAGATATTTATAATCAGCGACTTTCCCCAACTTACTGTCGCCAACGAAATATCCTTTTAATGGCCGTCGGAGTGTCGGGTCGTCTGCAATTTAGATTAGTCCTTTAATTAAATTAACATTACGATCCCCATCTCTGCGGACCAGGTGGTCGGCAATATTGCTCCCTCGTTCAAACTCTTTCTTTATTCGCCTCTTTGATATCTAAATGAAATTCTCGTACGTTGGCTTTACTTGGAAATGAGTGGTTAACTGTTCTTCTCGTTTATTAAATCACGCTATGATAATTACTGAGCATACGATGATATTGTAACGGGGTACTAAAAGGGGTGTTTGCCATTTCCATATTTTTTTATTTCCTAAGAATAACACTCAGGGACCAATATAAGTACACAGCTGCGCTGACTTTTTTATCATTTCATTAATCTTAATGACATACGTGTCTCTATCTATACAACCCTAATTTATTATTGTCTTTATGTTGTTTACTAATACCAATTACATAACTTGTAATACTACGCACTACGTAATCTCGTTTTCAGAGTAACAATGTTTACTGATAAAAAATATAACGCTACACTATTTTTTCATTATGACAAGTATTATAATTAAATTAGTACTTTAATTGCCACATAAATATTATATGTTTCTCCTTTTCATTTTTGCTCAAATGTAATAAATTAAACTCACGACAATAATTCAGCTTTTATAGATCTACTAAATGTTGGTGGTGGCTTCACCCGCGTGTGTCTACAAAAGACCCTACAATGAAGTACGACTTCAGCGACATCTACTTGAAAATCAGATTTAAAATATCCATTACATCCCATGGGAGAAATTGCCGGGATAAAAAGTAGCTTATATGTTAATCCAGGACATGATCTACACGTATGCCAAACTTCATCCAAATCCGTTTAACTGTTTCTGCGTTTACTTCTAACAAACATTCCACAAACTTTCGCATTTATAATATTAGTAAGAAGTAAGATATGCGTCATAATAAGTGTTAATTTTCGCGATGGCACGACCAACTATAGTTTCTGTAATAGCTAATTTAATAATGCTTTTATATCGATAGAGTCCGCCCGCCGCAGGCAGTGTTTCTTGCAAGTAATCGCCACTAGGAGTTCCAAGTTATTAATGATAGTGGTTATATAGACGTTTTTGCGCGCGAAAAGGGATTCCGCAAGAGTACATCACTTTGATGAAAGACAATGGGTCCCGATAATGTCATTAATTACTCCTTATAATTAGTTACTCTTGCTCTGTTTGTGTTAGACTGGCTGTTGGAGATATTTTCCTCTAAATGGAACTATTATTTTCTTAATATTTTTGGACAATATAAACTATTTAAATAAAAACTAGCTGTTTCATTGATTTGTTTACATTGGCTTTATTCTTGTCCTATCATTTGTGTCAATTTAGTTTAAACAAAATTAAAATACCCATTTAAACGATTATTAAGAACTTGAAAATTATTTTCACAGTAAATAACCCTTATTATTCATGAAAAAAGATTCAGATGATGTCAATTATCGAAACACAATCCGTTTGTCCGGCGAGTACACACGCGGCCTTTTTTGCTCATTTTCCACTTTGTTTACGTTCGTTTTATTTATTTTTCGAGTGGCAGTGTCTTCTGGCGCGCGCAGGTCGACCGAAAAATTAGAAATATCTGTATCCGAGCCAATCGTTTACGTTTAACCACACAGACGTCGGAATAAAATGTTATTGAATAAGTTTGCGTGTATTTATTAGTCTGTCGAAGCTTTGTTTTGTCTGTCCTGTCTGTTTACTCGTAGCATTGTTTATTAATTAGTATATCTAAGAGCTTCCATAGAAATTATTTAGGAGTATATTATGAAATTAAACTACATTTTATAAATACCGTGGGACAATATAAATGTTCTCAATATTTTCTTCCAAAGTATAAAAAAGTATATTATCGCTTCAACCCTCGGCATTCGACCTTTGCCCGTATGAATATACTTGCATTGTGAGTTGAAAACTTTGATACACCCCATGTCTGTAGGCCCGAAAGGAAAGTTGTGAATTATTGCCTCTGACATTGACGGCCCGAAGAAAAATTGCTCGAGAAAGTTTCACCAGCGGAGTTTCCAAGTTAGTTTTACAACAATTTGTTATTGGGCAGTTTTGACAAGATATTGGTGCTTTATTCAATTGGTTCACGTTTTATTAAATTTTACTTACATTATCGTTTATGGTTGAATATTATCTGTTTCAATTGCTATTTCAAAGTCCTCTGTATCAATAGTAACAATAACGCATATTATTAGTTACGGTAAAATTTTTATGCGGTAGTATCCAACCACATAACAAAATTTCGCACGTCATCATTGCCAATACACAATGTAGCTACTGTAAAGATTTACGAACTTCCCCCCATACCCAACAGGAATGAATTGAAAGGGAATAAATAAAAAAAAACAATGCAACGAAGATAGCAAACATCACAAATTCAAAGCTGTCACTTCATTTCCTGACGTTAAAATACAAAGTTAGCCTAACCAATTACACTTGGTCCGTTATACGATGCTTGCAATACATCGTATGCGACAAAATTGGAACGGTAAAGTTCAAGTTACGATGGTCAATATTAGAAAGTTAACCACCGATTTTCTATTCAGCGAGCAGTTGTTCAATCAACTAAAGAAACTAAAATAGAAAAACTTTAGTTTTATATTCAGTGAAAAATATGAATAGGTACCTACTACATAATGACATATATATTATATCAATTTCCATTGTGTGAAATATTTTCTCGGAACTGAATTATGTTCTACTTTCAGAATTATGTTTATTATGACTGCCTCGGTGGCGTAGTTGTATTACAGTACGACTGCAATGCTGAGGTCTCGGGTTCGATCCCCGGGTCGGGCAAAATGATATTGAGTTTTTCTATTCAATATCAGCCCGGAGTCTGGAATTTGTGCCCGATATGGCGATAGGCTCGCCCCCTATCACATCAAAGTGGGTGCACTAGTTGCGCCTCTGCCTACCCCTTCGGGGATAACAAGCGTGAGTGTGTGAATTATGTTCGTTGCATGATAAATATAATTAATTCTTTACTGTTTCCATGTGTCGACAATAATTTCCTTTACATGTAACAGTATTTACAGTGGAGGTGTAAATAATTACACGGTATTTCATATCATCACTATCACTACATAGTATAAAACAAAGTCGCTTCCCGCTGTCTGTCCCTATGTCCTCATGTCCCTATGTATGCTTAAATCTTTAAAACTACGCAACGGATTTTTATGCGGTTTTTTTTAATAGATAGAGTGATTCGAGAGGAAGGTTTATATGTATAATACATGCATAATATAGTAGAGGAACATTGATAATTTAAAAGGTTTCTAATATGATGTCATAGATAAACACACTTTTTTGCGCTTACATTGCAGACGCTGGCTAAACTCTACGAGACAGATCAAAATAATGTACTACACTTTTGTACACCTTAAAAAGGTCTACAAAAAAGTCGGCGATGGTATATGTCTATCTCTTATGGATAACGCACAATAACCATTTTTTATCCTTAACTTTTGACGGGAAATAATGGCTTATTTACGAAGCGATTTTAAGCAATACAGCATTAATCCTTATCCAATTAAGTACCATAAATACATTGTGCATTTAATATAGATCAATATGGCCCTTTACAACATGTAATTTCTATAAATATTTTCGAAGATATTACAGATTTAAAATGCAGGGACGTAGTGGTCGCGGCGGTACCGACCGGGGGGCCGGCGGCGCGTGTCTATAAATGAAAAAGAATGGAGATAGTTTGAGATCCTGAGGATAGGCTACTTTTATCCCGGAAGAACATAACCCGGGAATTTTATACCGGTTTTTATTTCTCACGAGTGGGGCCGTCACGGCCTAACCACTGAAGCGATTTCGATGAAATGTGGTAGGGAGATAGTTTAACCCGTCAAGCCCCGATTATATATTGATTTATGCGGAAACCCTATATACTAGAACGCCCGCATCCGTCGCGGGGCTTGACGAGTCAAGATCCTGGGACGGACCTAGGCTATATCTTATTCCGGGAAAAAATAAACCGAGACTTTTATTCCGGAAAATCTTTTTCTGCGAGTAGAACCGCACGAAAATAAGTATAACGATAGTTTGAGATCCAGAGGTGGATATAGTCTACTTTATCCCGGAAGAACATAACCGGTAATTTTATCTCGGTTTTTTTTTCTCGCGAGTGGAGCCGTCACTGTCACGCCACTGAACTGATTGCGATGAAATTTGGAAGGGACATAGCTTAAGACCCTGGAAAGGACCTAGACTAATTCTTATCTCGGAAAAACTTCACCAATGGATGGAGTGATTCAAGAGGAAGGCTTATGTGTATATTACATAAATATTTTGTACAACAAAAAAGCATGTAATATGCTTTGCTACCTGAGCGAAGCTAGGGCGGGCCGCTAGTAATAAATAAATCAAATAAAATAATATACCTGACTCCAAACACAATATATACAAGGTGACTGGTAATATGACGTATTCCCGTTAAGAGTATGTAGATTGGGTCATCTTAAAATTAAATAAATCTTAAATCGCTCGTAAGCTATTGAGTTTCGGATGGGGCTTCACGGGACAAAATCGATTGCTTTTGACCCAATCTACATGATTTTAACGCCGCATCACCATAACCCGACTTAAACTTACCAAAAATTTGCTTATAGTCTGTCGACCGATCGCAAATTATGTGAACAAAAAAAAATCTTTCTTTTAACAATTAAGACCATTTCGAATGCGGTTTTAAAATCTTTTAATCTTAAAGGCTTATCTTGATACTCTATGATGATTTCTAACATCTAAATACATTTTTTTTAAACATTAGTGACATAAATACTCCGAAAATTATTAATATTAAATCCCACGCGAAATTATTACGATTCAAATTAATTCGCGTGGCCCTTTTTCCCACAAAAACTCGAGGTTTTCTTGTTAAGATTAATGTGGGATGAATACTGAGGCAGCCGATTCCTAGTAACATTTTTAAATTGAGCTTCACAAAAGATAAAAATTTTTCAAGACATCATTTTTACTGCCTGTAATATTGAAAGCTATGTAGAAAATTTTATAACAATTAAGAAATAAATAAATCCTTTTACAATTTTATGAGAAGCATACTAAGTACGGTGCCATCACAGCATAAGTGATTCACACGCTTAACCGAGTTTTATTGCATATCATAAACTATAATTTATCCCAAAATTATCATTTTTCGTTATTTATAAACGTGACTTACGGCCACGTCATCATGCGGGTTGCAGACCGTAACTGAGCTAAATTAGTACAGCTTAGCTCCTTTGAGTATCTAGTAATCCAAAGGAGATGGGATGACCAGGCGAACCCTTCATTGGTCATAAACTTTTATTAAAACCTATGTGAATAGCGATCGCTGTCATTACATTTTACGATAATGACTTAATGTCATCGGTGCTCCACAGAAATTGTGATTTTCGTTGTATTACTGTGTAAAAAGCGACCTTATATTCAGCCCTGCACGTGTGGATATTTTTGTTAAATGTGTGCTATCCGTGTCTACCTCGCCCCCCGTCAGGATTAACAGAAAAAATTGTTTGCGCATTATTGCCATATCGTGTCCATTGGTTAAATAGTCTAAGCTTAGCTCGCATAGCTTAGATATTTTTTCATACTTGTGTGCAAACCGCATACTTTATAACCTTAGCTATGTAGGTACTATGTGTAATTATGTCAGCCACGCGAACTAAGTTCAACTAACTTAGCTTGGTTTTCGGTCTGCACCCCGCATAAAAGCACAATTCTTGTTCCTTACATTATTGTACTCACTAGAATTGCCAACATGAATCTAATTATGAACGCCTTTAAAAGCGTTCTAAACCACTGGTATCGTGAGTATTTGGTAAAGGTTAATAAAATGTTGATTATTTTCCATTGCCATCCGTCGGCTGACATTTAATTTCAATTGCTCTTTGTGGAGCCGGGTTTCGAAAAGTGGAGGCATTTTCCATTATTGTCCTTTTTGTGCAAGTGGAAATGATACGTCCACAGCCAATAGGCACACGACAGGATCAATTTGATTAACCTTCTGTGTTTGGACAAAACGCTTTTCCGTTTTATATTCAATCGCGCTTTATGTAATACCAGCTTTTGCCCGCGGCTCCGCCCGCGTTAAAAAGTTTTTCCGGGATAATAGTCTCGGTTTATATTTTCCCGGGATAAGAAGTAACCTAGGTCCTTCCCAGGGTCTTAAACTATCTCCTCACTAAATTTCATTGAAATAGATTCGTCGGTTTGGTCGTTAAGGCTCCAACGGCGAGATTAAAAAGTACGGGATACAATTCCCGGGTAATGTTTTTCCGGGATAAAAGTAGCCTATGTCCTCTTCTAGATTTCGAACTCTCTATACTTGGTTTCATACGGTTCTACTTGCAGAAAATGATTTTCCGGGATAAAAGTCCCGGTACATATTTTCCCGGGATAAGAAGTACCTACCCTATGTCCTTCCCAGAGTCTTAAACTATCTCCCTACCAAATTTCATCGAAATCGGTCAGTGTTTAGCTGTAACGACTCACGAGAAACAAAAATCCGGGATCAAAGTTCAGCTTTATATTTTCCCGCGATAAAAAGTAGCCTATGTGTTAATCCAGAACATGATCTACCCGTGTTCCAAATTTCATCAAAATCCGTTCAGTAGCTTTTGCGTGAAACATTAACAAACATCCATCCATACTCACAAACGTTCGCGTTTATAATATTAGTAGGATGTGGTGAGTTCACTGGTATGGATGTAAACATTTGTTAAAACTCGTACATGATGCCAAATGAAAACTAAATATTTTATTAATACATCCATTTTATTCATTCTACGTATCTACAGAGCAACGTGTTTTTCAATAATTAATACTGTTCCAACGATCCGAAACACGGGTTCGCAAAGTGAAATTGAAATGAATTATTACGAGGTTCATACGTACCAAACATATGTGAATTTGTTATTGTTTACATAAATTTCTTTGCCCACGCTTAGATTCCATTTGCGGGCGCAAACATACCCACCGTTTTTATCGTTAAGTGTACAACGTGTTAATAGTTTTCATTCATTATATTTAGCAAATACAAACACAATACCTAGTAAGTGGGCGATAGCCTAGTTGGAATGGAACGGTCTGCCGAGACAATGGCCGGAGATTCAAACCCAAGGCACACACCTCTGACTTTTCGAAGTTATCTGTGTATTGTTTATCAATTACCGTTCGCTTTAACGGTGAAGGAAAACATCGTGAGGAAACCTAGATGCCTGAGAATTCTTCATAAGAATTTCGAGGGTATGTGAGGTCTGCGAATCCGCACTAGGCCAGCGTGGTAGACTAAGGCCTAAAACCATCTCAGTAGTAGAGGAGACCCGTGCTCAGCAGTGGACAGTATATAATACAGGGCTGGTATTATTATTATTAAACACAATACGACTCACGTGAGACTGCCAGGTCGGGGTTAGGTACGTGCTCGTACACACGCGCGTATATGATAAATTCGCTGTGCATCGCCCCGGGTGTTTCCGCTCCAATCGGTTCGGATGCACGCCCGTTCGATCGATCCTATGAATACACCTTTATAAATGTTTTATTTTTATTCTCATTTATTTAGTGACGCCCTATTAATGAATTTGTACGCTAATAAGTTAGCAAAAAAATGTTCGCAACACTTGGATTTATGTCGGCAAAGTTTACTTCATGGAATTAGTCCAACTAGTGATCGATATTTTTGTAACAAAAATTTTACATAAATTTTATTTTTCTGCATTCCTCTATATGCACATTAATTATGCCAAATATCACACTCCTCTTTCAGCGCAATGCGCTTAAAAAGGAATCCAATTTTTTTCTTCACAAATGAATACATAGATTTGTTTGGGTTTACACTAAAATAGATTTATGTAGTTTCTTTGATATTAATTGACTGTACTTTATGTTTTAATGTTCACTTTAAACTACAAATATTGGAATAATAATATGATCACCAACCAACTTGTGACACATATATTTGTCAACAGAATCCACTGGGGGCATATTACCGCCCATATAAATTAAGTTTCCAAAATTTTAACGAGTTGCTCAACATCTTGCATTAAAACTGTCACAGTTATGCTGTTACCAATTTACACACACACACACTCACGCCTTTTGTCCCCGAAGGGGTAGGCAGAGGCGCAACCAGTGCACCCACTCGCCGTTATTCCGTCCCATGATGTGATAGGGGGCGAGCCTATCGCCATATCGGGCACAAATTCCAGACTCCGAGCTGATACTGAATAGAAAAACTCAATATCACTTTGCCCGACCCGGGGATCGAACCCGAGACCTCGGCTTTGTAGTCGTACCAATTTAACGAAATGCTATTCTAAGCAATCAGAACTTAAAGTATAGATATAAACGCTCAACATTGTATTTTGATTCATATTGTCAACCGTTACTTAAAGGATAGCGAAAGCACACCGATGAGCAAATCGAATATAACAAGTATATTTAAATCAATTCTTGCTGTAAGAGACCCTTGTCGATTCACCCAGCGAATAATTGTTCAGCGCCAAACAATTTGCAAATGCTGTCATATCACCGAGAGCGCTCCGCGTATATTTTACATCCTTTTCGATTCGCATTCTATTTCGCACCATGGACGCGCTATTAATTAGTTCGAATGTTTGCTGTATTAACGAACGTCCGGGTGTTACAATTATTATATTCACTTGGACTCAACGGCGTTAAATTAATTTTGGAGGGACGGATACACACGGTGATCATTGATTGCCGGACGCGCTGCTGAAAGCTTATTCACGCCAGCACAAATGTCGCACAATTGGACGGGTTCGCACAACAGTTCATATTAACGTAAGTGATACTTCGATTTTATTATGGATTCCGTCAGTTGCGATTCAATATTCTGTATTAATATTCCATTTTTCCATTATCTAAACGACTGAATAAATACAACATATTGAAATACTAGGTATAACCAAAGCTCCTCAAACAATGTACGACACCATCGCCATCTTCTAAGATAATCAGATTAAAATATCTATTACTTCCCATCAGTTAATCCAAGATAATATGATCTACCCGTGTGCCAAATTTCATCTAAATCAGCTTAGTCGTTTCTGTGTTTACTTCTAACATACATACATCCAAATATTTTTAGAAACTTTCGCATTTATAATGTTAGTAAGATAAGGAATGAGGTACTGTCAAGTGCAATCTATAAATACATACTATTAAATAATTACCTCATGAAATCATAAAATAAATTACGCTAAAGTTAGGGTCATTTACAATACTCTGTTTCTAATTTAAATTAATATATTAATTTATTCCACTCGACACGCCACGCTGGCATACATTAATTTGTATTATTAAAATTACAAGACTCATGTGACTTTGCTCTCATGAGTTAATAAAGTGTTAAGCCCATTTAATGAAGATATATAAGTTCATGTATATTCTAGCTATAATTAATTTATACATGAAAAACTTTTGAACTATAATGTTTCGCAAAAAATCTATATTTTAGGTGTTGTGGAAATTTTGTAAGGAATATTAAATTACATCAAAATTCTTCAAATAACAATATAATTTTACAATACACCTAATTTTACAAATATCAGCATTAAGTCAACTGCACTCATCGGAGTGCGCGCCGCGCCGATCCGAATACGTTTTGATTAAAATAAGTATTGAAATATATTTTTACTATCGTAATGTCGCAGTGAACATGTTTTATTTTGATATATAGCGCCGCAAGCCGCAACCGTCGCTAATATAAATCCGCTCTACAAATTACGTAGCGGGCATGGTATTTGTAAACCACCCACTGGATTCAAACAAACGCGTCACAATCCCACTTTGATCATTCATTCATAATGGCTTTGACATTTGTAGGCCGATACACGTGCAATAAAAAAAAGCCTTTTATATCGCGCCCGGGAAATGCTTAATATTTTATTTTTCCTCTTTGTCGCATTAATGTCACCGCGCAGATGTTATCAAGCTCCCTGGACGGATCAAATGTTCGTCTTTCTTCACGAATCACGAACGCGTAAAATTGAGTTGAACATTAAAAATACTATCTGCACTTTTATCGCGTCGCTGGTTTTATTTAGGAAGAAATAGATTTTATCCTCTACGATATTTGTCGATGTTAATGTCTTCAATTTAAATGGTTATGACAGCCATAATTGAAAATACGTTAAAACCTCGAAATAATAAGCCAACATTATATTGTACAAACGTGATCAATAAAAGGAGCGCCATTAACGATTACGCGTCGCATAAATTGAGCATGGCACCGAATAAAGCTTATTCATTTCAAAAATCCGTGTGCAGTGTGTACTAATTTAATTACTCGCTTCGCCGTGACCCGGCCTGACTTGTAACAAACGTAAAAAAAGTTATCGCCGCAAACAAACCATTCTAGTCGCTGAGTAATTCTGGCAAAATTCCCTTTCTGCCATCACGGCCGAGTATGAAGCATAACTCAACAGGGGGCCCGTGCGCAACCGACTGTAAAATGGTCGGTGAAGAGGAGGATTTTCGAACTGACCGGACATCGGTCATCGGACCCCGCCTTCAGATGATATAGAGGTGTGCAAGTGTGCCAGCACTAGAGACTCGCCTTTTTTTGTTTGTTCCATGCTTAACTGCCTCAGTGGCGTAGTTGTACTGTATACGCGTTACACGATTTGCGCGCTGAGGTCCCAAGTCGAGTCTAAAACATTGTGACTGAGTTTTTCTATCTTAAAAATTACTCAGTCGAAGTCGGCGTCAGGAAGTTGGCGGTGTGATATCCCCGTGCCTCGGAAAGCACGTAAAACCGTTGGTCCTGCGCCTGATCTCTCTCCGGTCATGTCGGATTGCCGTCTCACCGGACTATGAGAGTGAAGGAATAGCGAGTGCACTTGTGTATTGCTCACACATATGTGCACTACAATATCTCCTGTCTACCTGGCTGGATCTCCGTTGAAATTGGCCGCCATAGCCGAAATCGGCTAGGAAGGGATATGCTTAATTGTGATTGAGTTTTGTGCTGCCGTGAGCACGCACGTGATACATCAAATTGTAGTTTTTATTCGGTTTAATCACGCTACGTTAAGTGTAGGGTTCTATCTTAAATGTGTTTTTGTTGCTGTGAAAAAAATAACGTTACACCATAATTATTTCATGTTAACCCGTTTTAATAAGGTAGTTTGTTCTAAGAGCTAAAAAATAATAATGTGTAATTAAGTAAGTATACATAATTCGCGTGAATGAACTAGTAAAAAAAAATTATAAAACACATAATGCTTTTTTAGCACTTGTCAAAAAGAAGACATCCTTAACCCATAGAGTGTGCGTTGTTCATCGGACTGACGTGCGCTTTGGATAAAACTGCAGTGAAACTATGTGTTGTAAAATTTTCCAGTGGCAAAGCGACGCATTCGGTCGGAAAACTGCAAACATAAAGGCTGGTACTAACTGTAAACTAAATACAGGGTTCTAGAAATATTTACTATACGAAATACCCATAAAATGTTTGAATAAAGAAATTTACATTAAAAAAATGAACCCAAATCAAAGAAAATTCGCATGTTGGTTTATTTTGTTGGATGCTATTAGTCTGAATCCTCAAAATTTGCATTAGATTTTGATTTGATTGATTTTTTGCTTTTATTGCACATTATTGAAACGTGACGTGTTAATTGGCTAAGCTAAATGCGAGGGAATTGCAACTTTTAGTTACTAAATTGCTGTATATGTTATTTCTAAAAACATTTTCACATTCCATGATCGCAAACCAATTTTAAAACTCCACTATATTGGATAAAAATTACGTACCGAAAGAATATGTAAGAGTGTGTATTAAAAGAGACCGCAGTAAAAATATCGTATCTACGAAACGGGGAATTCCCGTGCATTCGAGCGGAAAATAGCCGACATAAAGGTCCGACATTTCGGTACTGACCGGGGCACGGACGACGATAAAATATATACGAGAGGACCACCCTCACGGCGCAAGTGTCGGAATTGATAAAACTACATAAATCAACCCCATGCCCTCGACATATACATTTTAAATTTATTTAAACCACGTCTTACAGTTACATTTTATAGAGCCACTTATGTTGATTCGTTTAGTCGCTTCAAGTTGAGAAATTGTGATAGAATAAAATCTGAATATTTCCTTTTCAACTTACTCTTAATAGGAGTTGTACCATAATTCTCAGTACGTGGAAATACGTTATGCGATATCAGGTAGAATTTTAATAAAATAATTCTCTATTAGAGTTTTCAAACGATCTACTGGATATCTGATGTGGCTAACTAACTGTTGGCCTTTGGCAACGACCATGATTATACATCATATGTCAACTAAGCTATAGCTTAGTGTGACATAGAGAGATTTAGCATTGAACATTGGCACTCTTCATTCAGGATTTAGGCCCGTGTAACAGCACTCACTGGTGGTAGAGTTAATATTGACTGAATCTAAATAATGTATAACATTTTATGGGTTCGAATAAATTTATTTCATTTCATGTCATTTCATTTCACTCCTAGTGCTGTTACACGGACGATAGCCTCGTTGGGAATGGAACGGTCTGCCGAGACAATGTCTGGGTGTTCAAACCCAAGGCACACACCTCTGACTTTTCAAAGTTACGTGTGTATTGTTTATCAATTATCGTTCGCTTTAACGGTGAAGGAAAACATCGTGAGGAGACCTGCATACCTAAGTTCCTTATAAGAATTTCGAAGGTATGTGAAGTATACCAACCCGCACTAGGCCAGCGTGGTGGACTAAGGCCTAAGCCCCCTCAGTAGACGAGGCCCGTGCTCAGCAGTGGGCAGTATAATAATACAGGGCGGGTATTATTGTTATTATTATTATTTTATATTTTTACTTCTCGGTCCGTAAGACCGGTAAGTGCCAACATTCAAAGGCCTAAGCCAAGTGAGTGTTGGTAGTTACTGGGTTGGGTGTTACAGGGTTCGACGTTGTATTTTGGGTTGATAGTGCAGATGACTCTGTTTGCAAAAATTTCCTGTCAATTCTGCAGGTGTTTAAAATCACTGCCTTTTGCAGTTGTATAGAAGTCTGTGGTGGTAACTCTACAATTGATAAGGAGTGTGCTTAACTGTTTGGGGATAATTGCAGTGGTGGATAAAACTATATGGACTATAGATACCTTTTGTAAATGCCACATTCGTGATATTTCATCTTTTAAGTCAGTGTATTTTGTAAGTTTTTCGGCTATTGTGTTTTGCGGATTGTGGGTATTAGGTATGTATTATTAACAGCACTCCTACAAACAAAGTCAGAAATATTATGCCACTTACCAATCGATGCATAAAAATATTATCTGTCTCTTTAAAAAATATCTAAATTTACATGACATTTTGACACTATAAATTATTGATACTGATGTAAATGCTAGCACCAACAGCTAAAGCTTAAAGCAAAACGTCACTAATTACGCAGCACAGATTATTTATAAAAATCTTCGCGCGAAGAGAGAGAAAATGAGCATCGCATAAATAAAGTGAGCAACAAGATGTCTTTGGCGTCGGCTTCGGTGACCGTCGGTGTTGCCAGCAATTAATCTCCATTTTCCGCATGCACCAAATCGCGCAGCCATTATAGGCGTCTGTTTTATTTCATTAAATGGACCCGTCAAATTAATGCGCCACACCGTTTACAAAGCCGATGAATGAAAGAATCGAAAGCGGTCGCTTCATAAGATTGCCACAGTTCTTTTGTTGGCGTCTGTTTGTGACGGGTTTGCTTTTTTTTCTCTATTTAATGCGGTGGAAGGTAGTCTTTTGGTTAGGGTAACGTTTTGTGGTTTTAACTTGGGTAATTTTTGAATCAGGTATATTTTTTTTTCAATACGAAGGTTATCGCTATTGTTTTTGTTTTAATCATCATCAATTAATAATCATTTTTGAATACCTAATGCTAAACATTTGTCAATAAAATTAATTGAAGCTATTAAAGTTTACTGTCTTCATTATCGTATTAAAGCTAGACGCCAAACGAAAGAGATATTACCAGAAATTCCGCACCTCTACGACGCGATGACAGACTGGTCCACCTGTTGTCTGTATATCATCGGTTTAATTGTGCTTATTGTAACGAGAAGTGTTGATGATATATCGCGATTGTTGCAGGTTAGGACGTTGTTCGTGAGCGGTCTGCCGATGGACGCCAAGCCACGGGAACTCTATCTACTGTTTCGAGCATATGAGGTCAGTATCGCAATTTTTTAAATCTCTATTACACTTGTTAATTCTTATATTTCATTTTTTCCTTTCCTTATTATCATCTTAGATTTTTAATACTTTGTTTTGTATTAAATGCATTTTTTAACGCAAATTATGTTAACAATCTCCGCAAATATGCAACAAAGTTTTATTTCAGTTTGTAAGACATAATCCTGAAAGTTATTGTACTTGTGAGTAATTTATATGTGATCATTTAAATAAAGATTAATGCACCGCGTGACAATAAAGTTGCACCCGTATCGAGGTAAAGATTAAATAAAACTGCCGGCCCCAAAGCAGCGTCACCTCGCGTCGGTTCCGTCACGCGACGCGACTAGATCTCCACCCGGATTACCGCGCCGTAAATATCAAACGTCATGGCCCGATTCGTAATATTCGGATTGAATCGATTCTGTCTACCGATATGGGGGATTACGCTCTATCCTCGGCTGGTACGGATGGCGCCACAAACGTAAGGTGCCTAAAGTTAACCGAGGGCGGGACGGCGTTTCATCGCGTGTTGCTGCCCGTACCTGGTACAAAATTACCATTTTTCGAATGGGTAAACGTTGTTTTGTTTGAATATAATTCGAACCGATGTGAATGACACGACCGTAATACGGTAATATGTACGAGGGTGTATCCGACGATTTTTATAAAGTTTCCTAAACCTGTACGCCCCGGGCGGATTGTTTAGATAACGAAGTTAAATAACCATTGTAATTTTGTTTGCGCAGGGCTATGAGGGTTCCCTGCTAAAGGTTACGAGCAAGAACGGGAAAACAGCTTCGGTGAGTTTATGCAAATATTATATCCGATTCGGTTGTGACCTGCGACTGGCGCTACACGAGAGCCCATTACTGTATATTTACGAAATACTTCTGATTCGCAGCCCGTGGGATTCGTCACGTTCCATACTAGAGCCGGCGCCGAGGCAGCCAAGCAAGACCTTCAGGTTAGTATCAGAGAACTCATTATCAGCGTCACCGATATATTATAGTGGTTACTCGCTATTCTTTTGGGTTTGGTCCAATGTTTTTAAATGAAATGTAGCACACAATTATTCAAATGTATAAAATTTTTCGAATATATTTCTTTTGTAATTGGAACAAACTCAATTGAACGACATTTATTATAGTTAATTTAAATAAATGAAATGACAACATCAGATACTTCCTACAGAGCGGAAATTACACAGTAACTATGAAAGGAGATATGTTCGCAACACACCTCGCCTAAACTCTATTGGTATGGCTTCGAGACACAGTACGTTAGGTACCACGACAGAGGCAATATCTCAATGAAAGACCGAGATACTCGTCATGTGAAATCTAATACGCTACTGTAAATACTAAAACATATAAGAGCACGGTGTTACTAAACCTCTTTCATCACATGCCTAAACACTGCCAACGAGCACTATAGTTAATATTTTCATAGTAGACTTGAAATAACATTTTCCTGACTCGAGTAACCGCATCGTAAGTTATGCTAAACCCATGCACATGTCGAATAGACCACGGGTCGTCAAGTCGGCTGCGCCACCGCGCCACCAACCACCGAGCGTCGCCAGAGTGTGATCGATAACAGTGTATATACGCAAATGCATGTCACCGTTTGACAGATTTTGATGTCACGTCCCAAGCACTGTGTTTCGACACCCTAGCAGGCGCGGGCGCGGACTTCGATGATAACTCTGTCCAAGAGAGTCAATATTGCAACGAATTACCTCATCCAGCAATTAAAATACCTCATTGTGTCCGATGTTCCATTGTAATTAATATCATCGGGTCGCCGCAAACAGCCCCGAGAAGTGGACATAATAAACGCAAACATTTTCCGTTCCGTACACGCGATAACCACCGCCAATCCCAGTGTCGATGACACATATTATATATTGGGAGCACGCGGCAACCGACCCTTCCGTCATTATATCGGAGCGCCGCACCGCTCGCGGCTGTTCACAGCAGGGTGTCCGGTTCGACCCCGACATGCCGCAAACGATTCGGCTGGAGTTCGCTAAAAGCAACACGAAGGTCAGCAAGCCGAAGCCGGCAGTTGCCACAGCCGCGCCAGCTGCACACCCCGCATTGATGCACCCACTCACTGGACGTAAGTACCGCCGAACGCACACACCGCCTGGCGCTCGCTCGACGCGCCGCCCGCCTCCACACCTCTACCATGCCTCTCGGAAACACTAATAGCACGTACAGTGTACCGATCCCTACACCAATACAGCGCTCCTGTTCTCATTCCGCCGCAACGCGATCAGCGATCCGCATTCCATGATATCGATTAGTGATCACTGATCGATTATCGACGATCGATGATTGGTGATTGACGATCGACTAAAATGATCGAATCAATTAACAGCTATCGACAAAGAGCTGGCGAAACGCTATCGTGGGGCACTTGTAAACACTCTTACGCGAATAGATAACGAGATGGAGGCGTCGAGCGACCGCCAAGGACAAGTACTTGTGATCGCTTACACGTACCACGCAAGGCATAGCTCCGCGTAACTACTACAACGATCTGTCGGGTTCTATACCACTATTACCGATCCACATGTTTTCATGACAATAATATGGTAGATAGTAAACAGTACTATCTAATATTGTGCCGTCTTACTGAAGGCATTCGATGTGAACTAAGTGTGCGAAATTTTTTGATTAATAACAGGCCAGACGATGAAGAAAATACATTTGCTTTCAGGTATCTATAGACGCTTCATAATTGGCTCAGTAAAACTGCACAATCAAATCTAATGATACTAATTCGCTTAGCATTCCATAATATTATCAATCTTGTACTTATCAAAAGAGACGTGAAAACATGTTGTGGCACATTGTAAATAATGATTTTCTATAGTATCCTAATTCACATAGTTGCGTTATGCGTACGTACCGTGGACACACTGACACAGATGACAGAGGCAGGTGTTGTGTCGCATGAGGTTGCATTGTGCGTGTGTTGTGCAGACCTAGCGAGTCCGTTCTTCCCGGGCGGCGGCGCGGAGCTGTGGCACCACCCGCTGGCGTACGGCGGCGAGTTGCCGACGCTCTCGCACGGGCTCGTGCACCCCGCCATCCACCCACAGATGGCGCCCGTTCGCTCTTACCTCTGACTAGCTGCCGCCGACAGGCCACACCACGTAAGCTATATCACCAATCTCACCTTTAACTTTCACTATTAGCATCTTATACTATACTGTGTTGAGCTGTAGAGCTGTGTTCTGTAACCAGCGACCATTTATAGTCACAGTCGCTGATTGTACCATGTTCAAATCGATAATAGGGGTAATGTGGAATACCAGTATAAGTTATTTTGTGTTGGCTATAGTTAGTTCATTTCACTCTTTCACCCTACGACTCATAAACATTAATACTACCTTTATTTTGAATGCTTCGCCAACCTCTAATGAATTTGTTTTGGAAAAAAAATGTTCGTAATCTCACTGGTCGTATGAATTTCACAGTAGGTACTCAGCAAGCAAAGCTCTTTATGTCGATTTTCTTATTAATAGTGGTACGCTGTTCGAGCCGGGCCATTCATACTCTGACCAAACTAGTTACATCGCTATCGTCCCAACTAGCATGTAACTTACTATACGTATGTTGTATGGTGTGTAGACTCCCCTGACGCTGGGCGCGTGCGTGCTGCCTGCGCCGGCGCTGGGCTCGCCGGGCGCGGGGGTGCCGGCGCATGCGCCCGCGCCTGCCGCCCACGCTGCGCACCCTGCGCACTCCGCACATCCTGCGCACTCCGCGCCGCCCTGCTCCACCCTGTTCGTCGCCAACCTCGGACAGTTCGTCTCCGAGCACGAGCTTAAGGAAATCTTCAGCAGGTAGATCACGTTCCCTTTTATGTGTAAACAGCTTCAAGTTTTTGACTGAAAATTTATGGGGTTCCCACTTCATAAAATAATTGTATCAATTGAAAAGATTAGATTATCGATATTATTTCCAGTCGAAAACTATAAACACAATGTCATGTGCATGTTCACGCACCAATTGGAATATAAACAATGTCATATGTGTTAAAAAGTAAAACGAAGTTACAAAATAATAAATAAAATTAACTTTTCACAGTGCATGTCGCACCGAATATCACAATGTCGTCTACTTTAAACATTGTTACGTTTAATGATTTTATGTTATCGTTATGTTTGTGTGAAGTCTCGCACAAACGTTTCTGCATTTGAGAGCCGCTTTGCAATACATGTATCGAATGTAGAGACTGTTTGTGCGAGCACTGAAAGCCTGCACCCGTACCACCCTGAGCATGATGACCGTCACTGTTACTCTTGCGCATATTAGTCGTACAAGCACAATGAACACAAGCGAACACGGCGAATGGTAACTAATGTCGCAACCACACTAGAACACGGTAATATTAGACACAACTCGCAAGCAAGCAATATGTGTTGCACCGATTCATTATGTTAGAAACGCAAAGCTAAACTGTTGACGAAGGCTGCGGCGTCACTAAGTTACCGATAGGTGCCACGTAAATACACGCAAGTGTTTCGACACAACGCTTGGACAAGCGAGTATCATAATACGTACACACTGGTGGACGGGGCCGGGGGTACGAGTGCGGGCACAACTGAGTACCGTGCTGCGGGGTTCTGGCGACAGCTGCCCGGGGTTCTCGCGCCTTCGCCTGCTCAGCGCCGGCAGCGGCGGCGGCACCACTGGCCCGGTGGCCTTCGTGGATTTCGCTAGTCCGCCGGACGCCGCCGCGGCTATGGCACGCCTGCAGGGAGCCCTGCTTCTCAGCTCAGAGGGGGCCATCCATCTCGAATTTGCGAGGCATAAGATGGCACACAACGGCTGGATTCTCGCACATGAAGTATGCACGCGCATAATGTTTTATACGGGGTAACATTCTATTGGGATCAATACAAACGTGAGGACAAATACTGAGCAAAAATTAACTTTCTACAGTTCGCGCCACTTGCCATTTGCATTAATACGTATGTTATAAACTCACAATGCATTATCCCATTAGAATAAAGGATTTAAAAAACTAACATATTGAACGCTTTCGTATTTATGTGTATGTATTTTTCCCATAATAGACTGATATGAATTAATACTTTTAATCGACTTACTTCAATATTAATAAGTAAATATAGTAAGAACACAATTCTAAAAGTAAAAGAAATACTAATATCTCACCTTGCACCACGCACTGTTAGATGATAAATGAATGTCTGTCACTACACGATTGATACATGCCGCGTGTAATTACCGTGAACGTTGTTCTAATTTGGTGTTCATCCACACAGGGAGCCAAAAGCGGAGAAGAGAGCGAACAGCATTAGTTCGTTCATGACTCTCGGCACTTGACAACCAGCTAACTGAGGGACGCGCACTCTAGATCCTCTGAATCGCATCGGAACTACACCAACAGGAGACGGGGCACACACCAACTGCTCTAGCGTATACGTATACCCATATTACGGCTAGCGTGACTTTCATAATAACATTGTAACAGAGGGAACAGGCGCAGGAACGCGATGTGCTCAGTCTCCTCTTCATATTTCACAGCGTCAGGGATGTGGTGTTGTTATTGTTTGTTTGAACCAAATTGATCATGTTTTAATTGTAATATTAACATTCCAGGTTGATTATTTACCGTTCTAATGAGAATATGTAAAATTATTAATTTCGTATAAATGTAATCTGTTTATTTAATATTATTCCCTTTTATTGTGTAATATAAGATTTATTTACAACTAACTTATTGTATGTGAAAGTTTTGTATATTTATTTTTACAAGGCCGATGTATACAATCGAGAGGATTTGTTATGAATATAGTGTATTATCAGAAATTAAACATTTTAGGATATATCTCATTCGAATAAGCTAAAAACCAAAGGTGCCCTTCATAGAAAGATTACGTTTTGTTAAATAATATTTCAAGTTGAATGATTTAAATGAAGTTGTATGTAATAATTACGATACTTTTGTTTTAGCCTCGATAATGTTAGCGTATTTAAATAAATTTCCTATTTCAAATTATATTTACCTACTTTCTTAGTAATTTTTATAATGTTCAATCACTCGTTAAAGCGCTGGCACTCTAGTGTTGGTCTTACGATCCTTTCTGTATATGGAACTATTGCAATAATGATAAAGATTTACTATACAGACTGGTGTATTACCTTGGTTCCGACGGCCCGAGACGAGCCTCGGCCGTCTGCTGTGGAGTGCAATACATCACTGACCACTCATCGCGGACTCGTATTAACCTCATACTCGTTATATCTCCAGTAGTAGAGACCCTTCGTTTCGTTTCTTCTCGTTTAGAACTCTCTCTATTTAGACGACACCAAAATTTCTTGTGCCTTGCAAATAAATCCTAAAGTTTCGATACTATTCCAATGTTTGTGATTACTATTCGGTTCCATTAGTACTTTGTAGAGTTTGGTTGAAATTTTGCAGTGAGACGTTACGGGTTCCCTTGGACACGGCGGTTGCCGGTGGCGGTGTTGATGACGTCATTACCGCGTTCGGTTTAGTCTTGTTGCGAGAATTTAGCCTTGGCCTTATGAGAGTTAAATAATTAAATGTAATCATTATAATATTATTAATGACTAGTGAGTAAAGAGGCGGTGACGCGCGGCGGCGATGCGCGCCCACGCTGAATAGTGAATCAATTATTCTACTATCTGCATGCTTTGTCGAGCTTTTTGGTAATAATCTAATTTAAAATTTAGTAGTTACTTTTATTGTGTAATCCTTAGGCGAATAATATTAGATAAGGGTATTTATTGTAGACAACCAGCATAGTTACATTAATTGTAAAATGAAAGTTATTAATTAATACATAATAATAATATAGCGTAATGAAATTTAAATTTACTGAAGTGTTAGGATTAATGATATCAGATCAAATGGAAGATTAATATATTTTTTATTTTTAGCTAGTTGACTATCGCATACAAGATGAATTAGTTACCTTTTGTCGATCGAACGGTAACGACGACACAAGTACACAATGCGAGATAGCAATAAACCAAAAATGAAACTTAATGTTAAATTATAAGTATTTAGTGATGTATTCAGCTGATGTAACATGTAAAATTATACAAAAAAAAAACGTAAAAAAAAATTCCCCGCTTAGACTATAATGATAAGGTTTTGGACATTTGGGTTATAATCTTGACGCGACAAAATCTATTGAGGTACTCTCAAGATAGAGCTCGGACTCTGGCGTCGGTGACTCGAGATACCGATGGAGAATTCTTATGAAAATCTCTTAGTCAATATTTGATAGAAATTTCGTCAATTTTTGACTTAGCAAAATTTTGTACGTTGTTTATAGTGACTGTATCTTTCATAATGTAACCGGACGTCGCATAGACCAAAGAATAAAGCATATACATAATTTTAATACTAACCTCAGACTGTACCAAACTTATATTTTTTAGGCAAATTGTACTGGAGACAGTGTTTTGTGAAGACAAAAAAACATCTTGTTTTATTCCTAAATTAATTATGGATATGTAATCATGTCACCAATTTCTTAAGGCTATGTTGTTGAATAAGGATTTTTGTTACTCCTCAGTCCTCACGAAACCAAACCCATAATTTAATGTGGCAAGTGTATGTTATAATATTATTTACAAAGTTTATTTCTTATTGATGAGTTATTTACTTCAAATATAAAAAGCAATTTACTTTGATGTATAAAATTCAGAGATTCTCTTATATCAAATTCTTCATCTACTCTCGGTTTTAATAATAAAACTAAGTCAATGTTTACTTATTTAAATCGATATAATGCTAATTCGTATGTACGTAAGTAATTGTGTAATAATGTAGTAGTGATCTCCCATACATTTGGCGTGCGGCGTCCTTGATCGCACCACAAAAAATACAACGAAAATGTTATTTTTCTGTTGCCTCCACACATTCTTCGATGGCTCTAGACAGTTATATAACTATGAAATTAAGCTCTCTTTTTAAATTTTAATATATCACTTGCACCTCTAAAGCCATCGAATGATTGACATTTTGATTTTTGCGCGGAGTTCTCGGCCGCCATTTTGTGTGTACGAAACTTTTTTGACGTGTCACAACCAAGATGAACATTGAGTAGTATGCACAGAATGGTGGAAGGAGTTCGCGGGTTGCGTGAGGGACGCCGAGGCCGCCATGATTCCGTCCAACAACCGTAGATAGCGAGTAAGAGACGTCCAGTGGCTGCGGACACGGCTACGTCACCTTTTGCGGGACTACTCGATACATATCATCGTGTAATATTTAATGTGTATTTAGAAGTAAAAGAGCGGTTTCATAGAGACGTTTATTCTGTATTCTCATCTACTACTTATAATGCAATCGGCTGTATGTCACGCTAACCGCACATAGTTTGTGTTTCTAACGTATTCGCTTGGCTGTCTTTATGTCCTTTATCTCGATATGTTCACGGCTTCAAATTTAAATCAGTTTTCATAACTGTTTCATCTGTGTTGAATGTTGAACCACAAGGCAACTTCGAAATGGATATTTTCATAACTTTTACTGTGAAATCGAGTAGATGGTGTTCGGATAGTGGTCGTACTGCGTGCATAGAAGACGCGTGACATTGGCCCGCATGTGCTAGGATAGAGTAGGGGTGTAGCGTCGCCTTGCAAATTAGGTTAAGTAAAGCGGTATCACACAAACGCCGTGCATCGGAAACATATCAATTCTGTGCCCCTTAATAAATTTAGTTAAAATACTATTCTAAGAGATACAATATGAATAGAAATTAACAAAACAAAATAATCGTTCGGAGTATCTAATACCAGCTAAGTGTTGTTTTCGTACATTGACGAAATAATTGTCGATTAGATTGTGTTTAAATGAAAAAGTAATTGTTAAGTATCATAATGCATAGTACCCGAGTAGTGTCGCGCAAGTATCGATTTATTTACTTATCGCTATAGTATTTATATGTTATTTTTATTGTTAATATGTCTAGACTAATGTATTATTATGGTTTGATTACCAAATTATTTTTAACATTTCGCTTTGGATTCAGTATTAAAAAACTTTGTTTTTTGTTTTTGGTGACAAGTTAGCGCGTTGCTGGGAATTATTTGTATATCGAGCAAAATATACCATACAACCAATATAGTTAGTAAATAATTGTTAGATTTGTGTGAATCGGATTATTTGAAATGCTTTTAGAGCAGAGGTAAAGTGTTATTGTGGTTTAAGAAAAAAAACATAATGACATGTAAAAATAGTGATAAATTTAGCTTAATTATCATTATTACAACTTTTATAGATGTTCATTACTTTTCCTTTTTCTTACTTCATGGAGTATTGTGGCATTGGAGACGTCATTGTTAATTCAAATAAATTTGAGCTCATCCTCAATCGAAGTTTTTATTCGTCTCTTCACCCCATTTTGTTGTTTATCACATTTTTGGTCTCCAAAAAAAATTATTTATTGGAAATACATTTACAAAATTACACTTCGGCTATACGAAACATATATTTTAATGGGAATAAAATCTAATGAAATATTACCAAATCTCCCATTTCGCTAACTAGAAAACATTTTCCCATAAGACTATGTTTAATAGTACTCCCATCAGTTTCTTGTTATAATATTAATAATTCATAGGTGTAGATTAGGATAACTGAAATTAGAATATTATTGAGAGTTGAGCTTTTACTTGCTTTGTAGAAATACTTGCTTTCCTACGTTCTTATGTGAAATTAATCAACAAAGTTATAATCGAATAAGAAAATAATAATACATGTGTTTTGAAAGAATGTTTTTCTACAAGGTGTAAAATACATACTCTTTGTAACGCAAAACGAAAGTTATACAAGAATAATTTAGCAATTGATTACTGTCTGTATTTTACATCTTGTAAATTTCAGTGAAAAGACATAAGCAATGGCTTTCTACAAAGCCCCATTTAATAAATATTGCAGTGTTGTATTTATTATTAGCTTTAAAGAATTATAGGGTCCAAAGATTGGGAATAAACATTATGACAATTTAAAACTCTTGTTTATTTATTTCTAACTATTAAAAGAATAAAATAACAATAGAATAATTAAGGAATAACGGTCGTAGTGCAATCTGTTTGGGAGAATACATATTTCTACAGGAAAAGTGACCTGAACCTGATAATTTCATAGGTAAGTAACAGTCTTAATGTGTGTAAACATTGAAGCAAAGTTTTATAACTACATATAAATGATATACATTTATAGATTGCAAAAGGTTATGAGATTTATGTGTATTTTATGCCAGCCTTTATTCGATGTGAAGTCGGCACTTTGCGCTATTTACACAATATATTTTTTCTTTATTGCATCGAATCACGAGGTGAGCATGGCGTTCGCCTGATGGTAAGCGACACGACCACCCTTAAGCAGTAGAAACACCATCCAGCACCTTGAGTTAGAAAATACTATGTGGCATTCCACTGCGCTCGTCATCCTGAGACATAAGATGTTAAGTCATTATGTCCTGTAGTTGCACTGGCTACAATGCCCTTCCAACCGAAACACAACAAAGCATACCCACTGCTGCTTGGCGTTAGAAATAGACATTGCGGTGGTACCCACCCAGACGGACTATTACATATTATGAGCGTCCTACCACCAGTATCGTAGAATGAATTTGATTTAGTTCTTACGTCTGGGTGCATACCTGGCGCTATTTCACTCTATAGATCCCATCCTGGGAAAATATGTTACAAAACCTACAAAAAGTGTAGCCGTACCTAGGAATTTTACCTCCTTTCTTAGTGTCTACTTCCACAACCCATAATATATACAAGCTACGCTAGATCAAGGAGGCGATAAATGAATGATGTCAATAAATAAGTCTGTTATAATTTCAGTACCAGTAAAATCTTAGAGCAGTTGTGTAAAATAGTATTGAATATAGTACTAAACTTTGAGCGTGAAGCGTTTGAGGGAAGTACAATGATCTGCAGTCCTTTTATAGTTTTAAATCTTTATCAATTAACATTTAACTATAGCATAGATTTTTATTTCGAAGTATTGGCTCAAAAATACCTCGTAAGTATAACCCAATAAAAATACAATGCCGTCTAAAACGCCCGCTTACGGCAATTTGTACACTATTTTGTTATTAGAACATCACATTTCCCTGCGGCACGAAGCGTATACATTACTAATGGAAGAGTACAGTATCATCCACATTAAGGCCCAACCGGAGCTCTAATTATTTAGACAGTTAAAACTTGGTGTGACCTCGTTCCACGAGCCAAATTAGTTCACACTAATATATCGTTAATATCACATTATCATGCTATGAAAGTTGAACATTTGAAATTCAATTTATGTGGCAGCGAGTCTCCAGCCAGATTTCTTTATACATCTGCATTAGCAGATGTATAGATGTACTAATAACAGGCTGTACTAATGTGGGTACAGCATGTTCAGTTTGAAACATTGTTGTCTCTTAAAGTACTAAAATAAATAGTGTTGCCAGAATGGGAATTACTACAAAATTCTTCCACATTCATTTATTGCTGTATTTTTAGAGTTCCGGACTTTAAAAGGAAAGAGGAACCCTTATAGGATTACTTTGTTGTCCGCCTGTCTGTCTCTCTGTCTGTCTGTCTGCCTGTCTGTTTGTCTGTCAAGACCCTTTTTCTCAGAAACGCGCAGACATACCTTTTTCAACTGTGAAAAATCAAACTTGTACGACAAGGCGATCAAAAGATATGACCGATTACGTCGCATATTTTCCCATAATATTTTGCAATTTCGCAAGGGAATCAAAACCTATAAGGTACTTCCCGTTGACCTAGAATCATGAAATTTGGCGAGAAGCAAGGTCACGTAGCACATGTAAAAGAAAAAAGCTGAAAACCGTAAATATTTACTTCAATAAAAAGAGCAAATTCACAAACTTTTTAAATCTCATTCATTTATTTTACTAGCTTTTGTTCGCGGCTCCAAAAAAAAGTTTTTCCGGGATAAAAGTCTCCTTTATATTTTCCTGAGATAAAAAGTAGCCTACGTGTTAATCCAAGAGATGATCTACCCGTGTGCCAAATTTCAACGAAATCCGTTCCGAAGTTTCGGAGATGTGCAGTAACAAACAGAAAAATAGACAGAAAAGAATCATAATTTATTGATTTGTTGTTCATTACTCTTCTTTTCAAAGGGGGTGACCCTTTGCTTTTTATCACATTTCTTTAAATGTAATACAGGGTGTATTACATTTAAAGAAACTGCTTTATTGTATGTATAGATTTAGGTGAACTATTGAACTTATACACTTAGATAATATAGCTACAAGCTTATCGGAAGCCTCGGTACGCGAGTCCAACTCTGTCCTTTTTTTTTATAATAAAGAGCTTAATTTGTACTATAGCCTAGAAGTAGTGTTATGGACTGCCAAAGAAGGATACATACATATATAAATATACACTCACGCCAGTTATCCCCGAAGGAGTAGGCAGAGGCGTAACTAGTGCACTCACTTTTCGCCATTATTCCGTCCCATGATGTGATAGGGGGCGAGCCTATCGCCATATCGGGCACAAATTCCAGACTCCGAGTTGATACTGAATAGAAAAACTCAATACCACTTTGCCCGACCCGGGGATCGAACCCGAGACCTCAGCTTTGTAGTCGTACTGTAATACAACTACGCCACCGAGGCAGTCAAAGAAGGAGTCCTTAAGAACAACTCTTATCTTTTGTAAGTTACATACTTATTTATTGTTAATCTACACGCACTACCTAAACCCTCTCACTAGCAAAAGAGGCCCTTGCCTAGCAGTGGGACAATATATAATTCATTATAGTGCTGGCATTATTGTTAATTATTCACTAATGATGAAAAAAACACTGTATCGAAGCCGGGTTACGTCTGATCTCTCTATAAGAATATACAAACCGCTTTGGACAAGCGTTGTTAACAATAGATCTAACTTAATGGAGGCCTACATAGCAGTGGCATGGTGACAATTTAATAGCCTGATTATCATTTTATATATAGGTATTGACTGACTGCATCGGTGGAGTAGTTATATTACAGTACAACTGCAGTGCTAAGGTCTCGGGTTCAATCCCCGGGTCGGGCAAAGTGATATTGGGTTTTTCTACACAGTATCAGCGCTGAGTCTGTAATTTGTGCCCGATATGGCAATAGGCTCGCCCCCTATCACAATATCATGGGACGGAATTCGCATGGCAAAAATTTGGTGACATTTTCTTTGTTAATATTTATACGCATAAAATTACTATTTATGTATCCATACTGTAAATACCGTAATAGTAATTATCAAAATATGAACATCACTGCATAAAGCACTGTCCTTCACATGAACGTTTAATCACAGTTTGAATCACCCGTGTTCTTCGTATTTCGCATGAATGCTTTAAGTTCCGGCGCCAATGTTCCCGTGCTGTTCGCTCTCGGGAAACAACTTTAAAAGAACTTAGTGTTCTGCACAAATTGCCTAGACGTTCGGAGCACTCGTTAAAATGGTTCGCACAAGTGTTGTTTCTTTAATTGAGTTTAGCTAAATCGTAGAATACTCTTTCTTTTACATTATCTCGGCTTGCCGTTCTATGGCTGATTAACTCATAAGTATGCGTATCTGCATTAAAGAGGTTGGGGTTTATTTCAACTCTATAATACAATACTATATAGGTAGGGAATATATATACATTCCTGTGTGTGTCATCCATATGTGTGTTGACTGCGAGTAGAGACTGAATGGAGTAAGTATGAGTAAGTGAAATAAAAAGCTTTATTCCAATATAAGTACGCCAGTTAATTTTATCACTTCGAAGATGGTATGGCTGATAGACGTTGCCTCCGACTAATCGTAAACTTTTTTTGTCTCTTGTCGATCGGCATCGTTGGTATGCGACGAGTAAACTGTTTATATTTTATACTGGCTATTACTCGCGTGAAATCCTTTCCCGCTACAAAAATCTCCAAAACACTATACGACACCAACGCCATATCATCATTACCAGTCCGTTGCAGTCCACTGTTGGACATAGGTCTCTCGCAAGATACGCCACAGAGCCCGGTCTGCTGCTTTATGCATCCAGTTGCTGCCGGCCCTCTTGTGCAAGTCGTCCCGCCATCTGGCCAGAGGGCGTCCCACGCCAAATCTATACATATAAATAAAATTGGAGTGTCTGTTTGTAATATTTAAATAACCGTTTTTTACTACATGCATATGTATGAGTATATGGTACATGCACCAAAATAACATTTTTTACAATTTTTGTCTGTCTGTCTTTCTGTCTGTCTGTTTGTTCCGGCTAATCTCTTAAACGGCTGCACCGATTTTGACGGGACTTTTATTGGCAGGTAGCTGACATAATAAGGAATAACTTAGGCTACGTTTTATCCCGGGAAAATATAAAGCGGGACTTTTATCCCGGAAAAACTTTTCCACGCGAGCTGTATAGATGTATAGAAAAAATGTATAGATATGTATAGAAAAATGTATAGATATATATAGAAAAATGTATAGATATGTATAGATATTCGGTACATACACCAAAATAATCTTTTTTACAATTTTTGTCTGTCTGTTTGTTTCGGCTAATCTCTGAAATGGCTGGACTGATTTTGACGGGACTTTTATTGTCAGGTATCTGATGTAATAAAGAGTAACTAAGGCTACGTTTATTTTACAAAAAATATTTTATTTAAAAAAAATAATGTTGCAATGTCCAAGTACTGTCCAGTACCACGTGCAGCTCACGCGCATGCCACCACTGGGCCATCACGTCGGGCGCCTCCCGCCACTTCTCCCACCAACGAATTAATATCACAAAGGCTGCCTATCCCGCGGGCTTAGAACGCGCGAGTGGGCTATTGGTGATGGTTGTGTCTCAACGAGTTAATTTTTTTTTTGCTTACGCGGCGAAAGTGAATTATTACTACCGCCCAGCGTTCAAGGGAAACGACTAAGCGGTTATGTTGGGTTCACCGTGCCTTACGACCCGACGTTGAGCCGCCCGGAGAGATGGAAAACGTCGGGCGACCGCCGGGCCGAGTCCCTAACCTATGTACACCGCACGGCATACCAACCAAAACTCCGCGGTGGCCATCTTCGGCGCATTAGGGACGGCTGCGGGCTTCCTCCGACTCACGTCTAAGTTGTCGTCCGCAACCGCCCCTGCGCGTACCGCTGTTGCGGTCCGTCTCCTGTTGTTGGTGGGACTCAGAAGCCCTTGTACGCCGAAGGACGTCCTCGGCGTCAAAGGCAGCGTGAGGCCTAACCGCCACGATGCCGTCCATCACGGGGGTCACAAAAGTTGGCTAGACTAATAGGTGGACGGCCCCTTCCGCCTACCCGTGACCCCCGGAGGCCCCTATTAGTCGCCTTCTACGACAGGCAGGGGATACCGTGGTGGAATTCTCCAAACGCCCCCAATACACAGGGCGGAACGACTTCATTTAGAAATTGATTTCCAGTGCTTATATCAAACTTTTGATTGAGAGTTTGATTTGATTGATAGATATCCTACTAATATTATAAACGCGAAAATTTGTAAGTATGTATGGATGTCTGGATGTTTGTTACTCTTTCACGCAAAAACTACTAACCGGATTTCGATGAAATTTGGCACACGGGTAGATCATGTCCTGGATTAACACATAGGCTACATTTTATCTCGGGAAAATAAAAAAAATCGGACTCGTATACCGGAAAAACTTTTTAACGCGGGCGCAGCCGCGGGCGAAATCTATCCTACTATAATCCTACTAATATTATAAACGCGAAAGTTTGTAAGTTTGTATGGGGATGTCTGGATATATGGATGTCTAGATGTTTGTTACTCTTTCACGCAAAACTACTAACTGGATTTCGATGAAATTTGGCACCCGGGTAGATCATTGCGTTGTTTTGGTCGAATGGATATGAATAAGCTTGACAAGGACGCCGCTAACCTAAACTGGGATGATCTGTCAAGAGCCACCTCAGTCGATGAGAAAGTTGGCATTTTTAATTCTAAAATAATTTCTCTTTACGATGTTCATGCCCCCATCAAGAAAATTAAAGCGAAACGTCCTCCTGCACCGTGGCTGACAAGAGGGGTCAGAATGGCGATGAGGCGTAGGGACCGGGCTTTCCGTCAGTACAGAAGGGACCGCTCAGAGGAAAACTGGTGCCTTTTCAAAACTGCTAGGAATCGGTGCAATCAGATGGTACGTAATGCTAAACGCCGTCATATTCTCAGCAACGTATCTTCATCGTCTCCCGCCAGTATCTGGAGATTCCTCGGGACTCTGGGTATTGGCAAAGATAAAAATCTAGATCTCCATGGGGTGACCATTGGTTTGAATGATATTAATCGCCATTTTTCAACCACTACTTTGATTGATCATCTAACCAAGCATCGCACCATGGATTTCTTAGCTGGTCTCCCTAAGCCGAAAATAGACCCTTTCCTGTTTTCTCCAGTGTCGTTGGCCGAGGTTAAAAAGGTTATCCTTTCAATTAAATCTAATGCGATTGGCTGCGATAACATTAGCCGTCGCATGCTAATACCCATATTAGACCACCTTCTACCAACTATTTCACACATCATTAATATATCCCTCAGTACAGGCATATTTCCGTCATTGTGGCGGAAAGCTATAGTTATTCCCCTTCCTAAGATTCCTAACCCCTCACTCGCTAAAGATTTCCGTCCCATATCCATTCTCCCTTTCCTTTCCAAAGTGCTGGAGGCCTGTGCTCATAAGCAACTGTCTCAGTATGTGCACCTACACAACCTATTGTGCCCACTGCAGTCCGGCTTTAGACCTGGCCACAGCACTGTCACCGCGCTCCTTAAAGTGACTGACGATATTAGGGCCGGCATGGAGGAAACCAAAGTCACAGTTCTGGCTTTGGTTGACTTCTCTAACGCCTTTGGTACCGTCAGTCACGATATCCTTCTGGCTATCCTCTCCCACCTATTGATCTCTCCCACGGCACTGGATTGGTTCTCGACCTACCTTCAGGGGCGCCAGCAGTCGGTGCGCATTGGCGACTCTTCGTCGAGTTGGTGCGATGTTGGCTCTGGGGTCCCTCAAGGCGGCATACTTTCTCCATTATTGTTTTCTATCTTTATTAACCTCCTTACTCTTAACCTTCAATGTGCGTACCATCTGTATGCTGATGACCTGCAAATATATTCTCAGGGTGGAGTAGATTGTATATCCGCAGCTGTAAATAGGGTAAACAAGGACCTCGAACATATTAAACGTTGGTCTGACAGTTTTGGCCTTTCAGTTAATCCTATGAAATGTCAAGCCATTATTGTAGGCAGCTCAAGAATCATCAATAGGTTGGACCCAACGACCATTCCTCCTGTCATTTTTAATGGCACGATAATTCCGTGGAGCTCTAATGTCAAAGATCTCGGCCTTTATATCGACTCCACCCTGAGCTGGAGGCCCCAGGTAACCTCTGTCTGCCAGAGAGTCACCGGTACTCTTCGTGCTCTGTACCGCCTGAAGAATTTTCTACCGCTTAAGACCAAGACTATGCTTGTACAAACTTTAATCCTTCCTGTTATTGACTATGGTGATGTGTGCTATTTTGATCTGAATGCAGATCAACTCAACAAACTGGACCGACTTCTTAATAACTGCATTCGATTCGTGTTTAATCTTCGTAAATATGACCACATTTCCTCCCATCGTTTGCAATTAAAATGGCTACCTATACGCCAGCGTCGCTCTATGCGCGCACTTACTACCCTTTTCTCTCTGCTTATGTCCCCTACCGCTCCTACTTACTTATCTTCTAACCTTAAATTTCTTTGTGATAACCATAATAGAAACCTTCGCTCATCCAATAATCATCTCCTTACATGCCCCCCTCATAGCTCTGACTTCACCCATTCCTCTTTCGCTATCCAATCTATCCTTCTATGGAATTCACTCCCTCTCGAAATCAGGACGTCTAACACACGGGTAGCGTTCAAAGTGAGAGTTCGGCAATTACTTCTAAATGAAGCGGAAGAGTCACCACTTTAATTATAATATATTATATGGTATGTATATTTTTTTTTTTATATATATATACATATTTATTATATTATATACTTATTTGTTTTTATTTCTTATATGTGTACCTTTATTAATTATACTCATTATGTATTATTGATTATGTATTTGTCGTGTTTTTATGTTTATGTATGCTATCTATGAACTTGTTTACTTCTTAATATATACCTTGATTGCACCTACCATGATTATCTCTGCACCACCTTAAGGTTGACTGGTAGAGAATGCCTACGGCATTAAGTCCGCCTGTACATTATTGTATAAAGTGCAAATAAATAAATAAAATCATGTCCTGGATTAAGACATAGGCTACATTTTATCGTGGGAAAATAAAAAAAACGGGACTTTTATCCCGGAAAAACTTTTTAACGCGGGCGGAGCCGCGGGCGAAATCTATCCTACTATAATCCTACTAATATTATAAACTCGAAAGTTTGTAAGTATGTATGGATGTATTTTTTTTTGTTTATGCGGAGAAAGTGAATTATTACTACCGCCCAGTGTTCAAGGGGAACGACTGATCGGTTATGTTGGGTTCGCCGTGCCTTACGACCCGACGTTGAGCCGACCGGAGTGATGGAAAATGTTGGGCGACCGCCGGGCCGAGTCCCTAACCTATGTACACCGCACGGCATACCAACCAAAACTCCGCGGTTGCCGTCTTCGGTGCATTAGGGACGCCTGCGGGCTCCCTCCGACTCACGTCTAAGTTGTCGTCCGCAACCGCCCCTGCGCGTACCGTTGTTGCGGTCCGTCTCCTGTTGTTGGGGGGGCTCAGAAGCCCCCGTACGCCGAAGGACGCCCTCGGCGTCAAAAACAGCGTGAGTCCTAACCGCCACGATGCCGTCCATCACGGGGGTCACAAAAGTTGGCTAGACTAATAGGTGGACGGCCCCTTCCGCCCACCCGTGACCCCCGGAGGCCCCTATTAGTCGCCTTTTACAACAGGCAGGGGATACCGTGGTGGAATTCTCCAAACGCCTCCAATCTACAGGGCGGATATGGATGTATGGATGTTTGTTACTCTTTCACGCAAAAACTACTAACCGGATTTCGATGAAATTTGGCATATGGGTAGATCATGTCCTTGATTAACACATAGGCTACATTTTATCCCGGGAAAATAAAAAACGGGACTTTAATCCTGGAAAAACTTTTTAACGCGACGGAGCCGCGGGCGAAATCTATCCTACTATAATCCTACTAATATTATAAACGCGAATGTTTGTAAGTATGTATAGATGTTTGATACTCTTTCACGCAAAAACTACTAACCGGATTTCGATGAAATTTGGCACAAGGGTAGACCATATCCCGAATTAACACATAGGCTACATTTTATCCTGGGAAAAAAAATCGGACTTTTTTTTTCCCGGATAAACTTTTTAACGCGGGCGGAGCAGCAGGCGAAATCTATTCTACTATAATCCTACTAATATTATAAACTAGAAAGTTTGTAAGTATGTATGGATGTATGGATGTTTGTTACTCTTTCATGCAAAAACTACTAACCGGATTTCGATGAAATTTGACACATGGGTAGATCATGTCCTGAATTAACACATAGGCTACATTTTATCCCGAGAAAAAAACGGGACTTTTATCCCGGAAAACTTAAAAACGCGGGCGAAGCCGCGAGCAAAAGCTAGTATACAAATAAAATGCCATATATGTAAATAAAAATTCAGATTAAAATAGGCAGTTATTTCCCATGGGATAAAAAGTAGCCATGTGTTAATACAGTACATGATCTACGCGCGTGCCAAATTTCACCCAAAGCTTTTAAGTAGTTTCTACGCTTACTTCTAAGAAAGATCCAAATGTTTTCACAAACTTTTTCATTTATAATATAAGTAAGATTGAATGCTGTATTGTTCCCGAGTTCTTCACTTCTTATAGGGCTGGTATGTGGAAAGTAAACTGTTATGTAATTTATATTAAATCTTTTCAATCTAATCTGTTTCGTTTCTTGGTGTACGGTGACGCCAGTATATCATAAAGACTCGATTATAAAGATTACTAATTGATTTACACCCTACCTCTTCAATATGTTCCATACAATCAATGATACTATGAGTAGGGTATAGGTCTTTAAAATGCCGAGACCCCCTGTGTTTTGGAGAGCCTGTTAAGCCGCCACGTGCCAGTCATTAAGCCATCTCAAAAGCCCTACAGTTGGCTTAAAATTCTTACCCTGGAGTTATGGATTTATACATCAAACTATGTTGACTAACACATAATAGCTTAAATTCATTAAAAATACAATATCAACGCGACTTTATATCGATAACCGTAATACCTATACTTCTACAATGTGAAAAAAATACAATAACTATCTTTATAAATTATTTTAGTTCGCTGAATATCTACAATGGAAGTATTTATGGCTTCATTAATAAATGATACTCAAAATTTTCCAAAAAAATATTTCATAAATCACGTATATGTACTCTCCAATAAAGAATAATAAAGAGTATTAATAAAATTTGGCGTATTGCCAATATCTGACTGGGTTTTCAGGCTTTCGAGGTATCTTTTAATTTCATTTCTATTTTCAAACGACATCGTATTGCTTTCGGGTCAGCAACTACAAGTTATTCCTTTAAAAATATATTTAAACGTTGAACAGAAATAAAACTGATAAAATTGCCCTATTATTTTTTATATACCAACCTGGAGTCTGGAATTTGTGCCCGATTTGGCGATAGGCTCGCCTGCATCACATCATAGGACGGAATACGTACGGCAAAAAGTGGGTGCATTAGTTACGCCTCTGCCTACCTCTTCGGATATAAAAGGCGTGAGTGTGTGTATAAAGAGGAAAGATTTGATTTTTGTTTGTTTGTAATGGATAAACTCAAAAACTTCTAGACCGATTTATAGAAAATCTTTCACTAACATAAAACTCCATTATCAGCGAGTAACAAAGGCTACTTTTTATCGCGGGAAAATATAAACAGGGACTTTCATCTCAGAAAAACTTCAGGCGGTCGGAGCCGCGAACAAAAGCAATATTATAAGGAATATAAAGTCAACCATATTAGTATTTTGACATAAATATCGGCAACTATGCAACATCTGGATTATATCTGTTTGTAATCTATGTGATAATCTTGGACTTACGCGAGCTGACATTTGTGGGATTAAGAGCATACATACGAATTGGGATCAAGAGTATTAGCACATTGAATCCGGGATTGACCGACCATTTTGGCATATTTTTTCTGCTGAAGGATTTATCTTTAGTTAAGAATATATTTTTTGGATGAATAACGACTTTAAAGCTCTGTCGTCTTGGCAATAAAGTTTGTTTAGACATTTTCCTCCTTACGACAAAAGGTCAATGTGGTAAAATACCTTTGTTTAATCTTTATCTATCTGAGATACTAATATATCGACCGGTAGGTACAGTACATAAAGTATAAAAAATACGTTTAAATTTATTAAAACCAGAAACGTACCCTATACATATAATTTAAATACAAAAACAGGAAACCAAGCAATTTTAAAGATTTTCCCATCCAAAAGAATTTATCTTTAGATCTCATTACCAACTAACATTTAAATATCTTCGCTGAGCGCGGAGCATCGTGAATCTTCCCTAATTAGCCCTGACTGTTTAGTTTGTTTGCATCAGAGTTTTGAGTCCTTGCCGCACAGTAATGATTCAAATATTTTTAATTTAGAATTAAATAAAATGCCGTGCAGTATCAACCAGGTAATAATAGAACACGAAACTTTGAAGATTGTAATAATGATATATGTGTAAATTTCAAAAGATATCTACACGTACGTTTCGGTGAATTTACTCATAAGTCGTATAAAACCAGACAAAACGCTGTTAGACCTGCTTAGCACGTTCCTAAAGCTAAAAAGCGAACTATCAAAGATGCTAGTAAGTAATGGTGAAAGAAATTCCTTTCAAAACACAACGTTGACGCTGCAACACGAAATATTTATAAATGAAGGATATTTTCATGTGTAAAATAAACATTGATCCGATAAATCGCATATCATTTCGTCACTACATGTGAAGACATATCCCAGATGTTCGAGGCGTGCTACCACATGAAAGAAGCCCTCTTTTCCGCTGGCTTATTTCTCCAGATAAACTTGTGAAACTGATTCGATTGATATTGGTATTCCCTAATAAATTTTCGAATACAGATATTTAAAACTGTTGAGTTGCATGATCTTTTCATAAATTTCTACTGTCGTTAAGTATTTAATCTTCTAATAAGGACGGAATACACTAATTAATTATTGATAGACCCGGCTATCCGGGTCTATCAATCAATAGACTAGTCCGAATTTTTCTGCCATATAAACTAGTTTTGTTTTCACAGATCTCGAACAGAAATATCTGGCAGAATAGTCGCTAGAAATGTGTCTGATTTATTTGTTAGATTTTTGTCAAATAGTTATCTGGAACTTAATCAGGAACCGGTGAAATTGCCTTTGTAATAGTAAGCAATGTCTGTTAAAAGTGCACAGCGTTAGATCCGATTAATATACGATTTGCTTCAGTGTTCGTAACAAACACACATTTTAAATCACCAGAAAGCGTATAATTTGTACATTTTATGTTGAGAATGGCGGCAAAGGAGTAAATACATATACTATCTGATCATCGCTAATTAACTGGCACAATTCCAGAGGGATCGTCTGTGTTTCACCGTACCTTAGAAAAGGAAAGATAATTTAGAGAAGAGTTAATCTTGGGCGTAAGAAACTCACGGGCCATGGGAATCTCAAGGGCAAAGCTGCTAATTCATTTCGGTTTTCTGTAGAACCCCACTGATAATGCAATCCAATACTGGTCCCAATATTCAATAATATTATTTAACACATGATAACATTCAACAACAAATAAATAAAAAGTTATAGAATTCAGTAACAAATGCAAATAAGTAATACACACTTCAATAAAACGCCCCAACGTAAAATAACAATTGAAACAGTAATCCACCAACAAACCAACACAAAATGAAAATGATATGCTGAAAGTGTATTTTCAGAATCAGTACTGTCTATTTGTTTTTCATAATCCAGTAGTACATTCTAGAAGCTGCCCACAGTTGTGATTCGCAAAGTTTACGCATAAAAGTTTGAAAGCGAGCACATTTACCGCACAGCTTCCAGTTCAGAAACGAAATTAAAGTTGTGTGCGTCGCAAAGGGCGACATTCGTGCCCGCGCGTGCTTCGCCCCACTCGCAGCTTATGAAAAATTCTAGCGAGCCTACATAAATACGATATGTTACGTAACCGTCCCAATTCTGTACTGGATAAGCTATCACCTAGCATCTTAGACTAATGAATGCTCTAAGCCAAGCATTGATTATTTACACATTGACGTGTGCTTACTGAATCACAGATTTCGTATCTACATCCGTTTCAGTTTAGATTACAAAGACTGGTACTCTATTATTCAGAGATATCCGTATACTATTTTGTAATATACATTTCTTTGTACGAAATAGGAAAATAAAACAGTCTCTTTCTCAATTCTCAATCACCCTTCCTTCACATACTTGTACATAAACAGGAGAACGTATAAGTTCGTATGCAAACATGCAATCGGCGTCTCCACATAACGCACAATACTCGTATCGTAAAAAAGGTCAGGGCGATACTGAAAAACGGAATCGAGAACGTGTTGAATTTTTTATCGCCGCTTCTATCTTGTAAAACGGGTGTTATAGGGATGTCTCAGCTCTTTACATAACGAATCCGTACTCGCGGAATTGCTCCTACTAAATTTAGAGGCGTTTAACTTCTTCACTTTCGACTTCGTAAATCTTTATTTGCTTGTCGAAACAACAACAATCCGAAGCTTTGCGAACTGATTTAAGAATGTTAGAGATGTCGTCTATTGAGGACTTGAGAGTTTCGATTAGGAGTAAAGTGTTAGCAATCGTTCACTATAGGTAATTCTCTTACTATTTTGAAATCTCTCGTTTGATTTCAAAGTTTTTTCTCGCTATTTTGAAATAAAGATTTTCCATTTATTTTATTTAATTGTTAAATAAGTGGGTAGTTTTTTTCAGCGTGTGTTACAGAAATATAACACAACAAATAATACAACCTTTCGGCGCTCTATTAAATCTGAATGTATTTATATAATTTCTGACAGATTTACTACCAGTAGATTCGTATTATTAACCCCCGACAAAAAAGAGGGGAGTTATAAGTTTAGGGTGTGTATTTGTGTATCTGTATGTCTGTCTGTGGCATCGTAGCTCTCAAACGAATGGATCGATTTGGACGCGGTTTTTTTTATTTGAAAGCTGATGTGACTGCGATGGTTCTTAGCTATAATTTATGAAGATCTGTTCAGGCGTTTGAGGATTATCAGCTCATTTCCAACTTAAAAAATCCGATTGACTTTAAATTTGGTGTACTGTGACATTCAATATATTTGTAAACATGAGCTGATGCTGCGGCATCAAGTAGTCTGCGGGATACCCAACTCCTTAGCAACTTATAGCAGATATAGTGTGTTTGGGCTCATAAAGATGGGCTCAACGAGTAGGTGATAGATAGTTCATTATCAAGGCCCCATAATGGAGACTAAAGTAATTTAAAAAGTTTGAAATAAAAATTAAACTAAAATTTAAATAACCCCCGACACAAAAAATCTCTAAAAAGTAAAATAATAATAGTGTCTTTGTCGTTTAAGTACCTAGTAATGTTTTGACCCAAGCGTCCTCACGTCGGGGGACCGAATTCCGGACCAGGGAGATGAAAATACTTCTTTAGCGGTCCCCTGACGCGACGACGGTTGGGTCAAAATATTACTATAGGTACTTAAACGACAAAGACACTATTATTATTTTACTTTTTAGAGATTTTTTGTGTCGGGGGTTATTTAATTATTTTTTGAAAATAGCATTAAGTTTGTGAGGTCATGGAATAACTACTAAAAACATACAGTTAATTATGAAATAAAAATAGCCAGAATGAGCTGAATGTCATTATGAACAATCTATACTTAGCATATCTCCGGCCGAGTCGGGTTTCTTTCTCATATCTTACTAGATATATCTTACTACACACTCGTATACTTACGAGTGTGTATCAATGTAAACAATTAATATGTCTACACAGACACATATACTACGTGCTTTATCCCTTAAGGGATAGGCAGGGATGTAACTAATGCACCCACTATTCGCCGTGTATATTCTGTCCCATGATGTGTAATATGGGACGAGCCTACCGCCATATCGGGTACAAATTCCAAACCTCGGGCTGATATTGAGTAGTATAACCCAATATTACTTTGCCGGATTCGGCATTCGAACCCCAGAAGACCTAAGATCGGTAGAGATACCGAACATATAATATAACCACGCAACCGAGGCCTGGTTTAAGAAAATTACTAAATAAATAGTATTCTTTAAATATTATAATTAACACAGTTCACAACCTCTATTTGTTCAAATGCTGTTTATACAATTATAGATGCAAGTGACAACTCAATGTTACAATCACTAAGTATGGTCAGACACACCACACTAATACTTCAACTGTTGTTAGGGCAATGATAGGTGTTATTAAGCTGGACGCGATCGCAGAGATTCGAGTGCTCCGGCGCGGCGTAGGGCGTGAGGTGTGAGGTGTGAGGTGTGAGGTGTGAGGTGTGAGGTGTGAGGTGTGAGGTGTGAGGCGTGAGGCGTGAGGCGTGAGGTGTGAGGTGTGAGACGTGAGGCGTGAGGCGTGAGGTGTGACGTGTGAAGTGTGACGTGTGAGGAGTGAGCTGTGAGGCGTGAGGTGTGAGGCGTCAGCGTAATTAACTATGGTATTATATAAAAGCTAATTCCTTAATCTGGTCAGAGTAAATAATAACACAGATTGGTATTGTGAAATTTATGGACGCAGCAAAGTTCAGGTCAGACGAAAGCCGAGCTCACAAATCAACTCAAAACTAAAAAAATATCAAAACGTGGGGATGCGGCCGGCAAAAATTAGGGTTAACTGGAAAGCTTTGTTTACATGTTTGCCCGGTTTCCGGAATGGAGAATTGCGAACAACTGCATCGGAGTGGTTTAATTATTATCCATGTTTGGTTTACAAATCATTAAGCTTGCAAATGCATTTTCATTCGACAGACAGCGGTGGAGCGGTTTTTAGATAACCTTTTTAGCGTTATGTGCGGGGACAGACCCAACAAATCAGACGCAGTCAACCGTCACTGACGTCGGTTTGGAATAAATCCGGAATCAAATAAGTACTGATCTACACTTGAATCAAATTTTGCGTTTTTTTATGTTGTTTAGTTGTAGTCTGTAGTCGTTTTTTACAGTAGACTACGTAGAAAGCTTGAACTAACACCTATCAGAATCATGCACACCTCAACGGTGCGTAGTGCACCCTGCTAACTAGTAGACGAGGCATTGGCAACTTCCCAATCCGAATCATGCCAGTATCTGGGTATTCTAAAATCACTAAACGCTTAAATTCAGAATAAACATTTTAAAATACTGAGTTTAAATGGTTTGTAATGTATTCCGTCCCATGATGTGATCGGGGGCGAGCATATCGCCATATCAGGCATAAATTCCCGACTCCGGGCTGATACCGAATTTAAAAAATCCAATACCACTTTGCCCGACCGGGAATCGAAGCCAAGACATCAACATTGCAGTCACACCGTAATACAACTACGCCACCGAGGCAGTGTTAATTCATAAAAGCACACTCATTCCAAATTTGTATATTCATATACCACTTTAAACACACACAGATAGTTCATTGCCCGTTCCAAACCACTTTGATCACACACCTGAAAGTTTATAGACTACGCGCCACTTCACAAATCACTTAGTCCTTGTAATTGTCCCATATTTCAACCGGCTTTATACTACTACCACAAATTGGTTACACATCAACAATTTAACTACCACTGCTATGGCCGAAGAATATTGCTAGGGTAAAAGTAGGTACATGAAATAACAAAATTCAACGAAGTAAGCGCAGCCGGCGCCGGGTGAAATGTGGTGGGATACACTCTCGAATATCAAGTAGCGTGTGTAGGGTTAACAGGTAAGCTTTGTTTAAATTTTTGACCAAGGAAAATCAGTCGAATAACTTTATGATACTTACCTAGGCCTGTTACCTAAATCATGGGACTGAATTTTTTTATAAAAAAAAATGTGTTAAATGAAAATCGGACAAACATGACACAGTTTTTACTATAAAATGACATTAAAAGATCGAAAAGATAATTTTCATTTTATTATCACTGTTAAAAGTTTACTAATTAACAGTAAATGGATAGGACTGACGAATATATTTTTTACAAAACTCATTTTTTTCATAGGATTGTTTTTCTTTTTTCACTTTGGCAAACCTGTGCTGACCCTCGCCATGAGGCAGGACTAGAAGGCGCGTGTGTAATGGCGGGCGTGACGTCACGTCCGGATACCGTACAAGGCCTCATTCTGTATCATGAATTCTATTACATACGCCGCGTCGTATTAAAAAAAATAATGCTCATACTATCTTTTCGTAGGGCATATTTTAACAAGTATTTAGGCTCTAAAAAGAGCAATGTTAACAAAATGTACTTTATGTTTACTTTCGGTTATCCGATTTTGCTAAAATAATTGTTTGGAGGATACTTAAATTGCGTACTTCCTACGTAACAGTATTTCTAACGTGTAATCATATATACAGGGAGTTGATAGTATACCGTGATTAAATTAAATAATGAGCAACATTAAGGTTTCTAAATTTTACTACACAGGAAAATCATGACCCCCAAATTAAATAAATTTATTTTTCAAACAAAGTAAATCTCTAAATTTCGCTTACACAATGATACACCATTTATAAGCTAGATTACTGACCTTGTCATTGTAAACAATAAGAGCGGCAACGCCTCGCAACACACGCACTGCTTTGTCATTTCAGCACAAGCACGAGTACTTTTTGGTTGGATTAAAGTTACACGTTTTAAAATCATTTTTGAACACTTATTCAAAAAGTACTGATGTTCTCGTCACCAAAATTAAACAATTTGTTTTCCTACGCAACAATGAAATCCCAAAACTTACTTAGGTACTTGTAAATATCATAAAATCTATTATCTATCTATGGCGCACTTTTACAAGTATGTCACTGTTCGCGGCCATGTCTTTTAGTCTATTGAAGACACTAATTATTCTAGCTTTTAAATCGTCCACACTATTCACTTCAGTATTATGGACGTTATTTGTAATAAAACCCCATAAAAAAAAGTCTAATGGGGTGAGATCTGGTGATCTTGCTGGCCACCGAATCGGTCCATATCGTCCAATCCATTGCTCGCCAAACAATTTCAAATGGAAAAGCGTCAGTTTGGCAACTCATAAAAAACAAATTAGCGGCTATTTCGCGAGAACTACAGAAATCACAATACCTAATTACACTTCCTAATCAAAAACTAAAACAATCGCGCGCGCTCTCACAATATCCGATCGTTTATTGTAAGTGTGCAAACGCATGTGTACGCCACAGGGTTTGCGAAACACTGACCTTGTCGCCGAGGCCTTAAGTCGACAACTATAACTTACCACCGAGGATGCCACAGGGATGGCCAATACTATGATGAATATCGATATTGCCTTATACGATATGCATTAATTAATTATTTAACTTCCGAAATAGTTTTTATCACAAATCAAACCACCAATTTTTTTATCACAAATTAATCCACCTTGGATGATCTTTTTTGACTACCATTAATTAATGTACCCAATTTGTATTACCGATATGTAGCGTAGCCCCCAGATCTTTTCTAGATCCGAAATTAAGAACATAACAATTAACATTAACATAAAATTTACTGTTAACAATATTACAAAAGCTTTGACATTAATAAGACAAAAAGATATCTGATATGCTATAACAATGATTACTTATCGATATCATCATTAATTTTGCTTAATTATTGGGCATCTCTAATTTGTCCTAATCAAAATATTAATATTTATACTCTGTCAAAACGCACCGCGCTCTTTGAGCCGGCCGGCGGCTACATGATACATCTATTGCTTTCCTTTTCCTGCGTTTTTTTTTGTATGGGAGTAAGTAGGAAGTCTGCGAAAAGCTGTATCTTATGCATTCGATAATATAAGAATGGCAACGTCGCGCGTTCTGTTTCATGGAGTCGGAATAGCAACGGAAGGCTTTGACCTCTGATATCAGCTGTTTCAGATCGGCGCGTATTTACATCATGTATCAAACTTATGAAAATGAAAAATCGATCCTGTGACTAAACTATTGCACCTATTGGGTTGATTTTTGGCACAACGCTTTAAAACATTGTTAGGTATACCTGGTGAGACAAAAACACGCTATGGCAGCAACACTCTGAACGCCTCAGGTACCCGCCCGGTCACATTGGCCCGGTGTACGTGATCTGTCAACAAGCGAAAATCGACCTACACGCACACACATAAGGCGCGTCATCACGCACATATCGCGTGTTTGACAGCTGTCATACCGGTCCGATCGGACCGGTCCGGGCCCGAAGGGATAAAGTAACTATTTAGATCTTTATTTCAAACTTTTTAAATTACTTTATTCTCCATCATGGGGCCTTGATAATCAACTATGTAACATCTACTCGTTGAGACCATCCTTATGAGTCAAAACACGCTATATCTAGCATCAGCTCATGTTTAAAAATATTGCCGAAGTCACAGTACACCAAATTTAAAATCAATCGAACTTTTTAAGCAATAAATGAGCTGATAATCTTCAAACGCCTGAACAGTTCGTCATAAATTCTAAGAACCGTCTCGATCGTCAGCTTACAAACAAAAAAACCGCGTCAAAATTGGTCTATTCGTTTGAGAGCTACGATGTCAGAGACAGGCACACAGATACACACCCTAAACTTATAACACCCATCTTTCTGTGTCGGAGATTTAAAATCTAATCTCACGGGCTAAATATTATCTAGCATAAGTCTAATACGACTAAAGCTTCAGTTTAATATTATCAAATGTGCACACAGGCGTTTTAGATTAATAAAACAAATTATTCAGATTAATAAATCCAATTTAATAAAACAAACAAATCCAACACATTGTCAGTTAAATGTATAGCAAACACTACAAAAGAATAAACATTGTACAATTGTTTGATACTGCAATAACAAGTTTGTTTTTCGTTTAATAAAAATGCATCGGCAGCAATCGTTTCGATAATTTATTGGCGCTGGACTCTAAATGGAAACAAGCTGCGTTCATTTGTACAAACTGTTTCTACTTAGATAATAATACACCATTATAGCGATTATTTGCTATTAAACCATAAATACTGCAATTAACAAGTAACAGATTGCAATGTGGAATTTAAAGGACTCGGGGGTGTGTTATTTGTGACTTATTGTTTATTACATATGACTGAATATAAATAAAGGACTCATTGGTGCATATCCTGGGGCAAAAGTGCGATATTTAGTTCCATTTTTTTTTTCAAGTAATGCAGGAAAAATGGTAATCAGAAGTTACATAATCCTACTATCCTACTAATATTATAAAGGCGAAAGTTTGTAAGAATGTATGGATGTTTGGATGTTTGGATGCATGGATGTAAGGATGTTTGTTCCTCTTTCACGCAAAAACTACTGAACGGATTTCGATGAAATTTGGCACACGGGTAGATCATGTCCTGGATTAACACATAGGCTACTTTTTATCCCGGGAAAATATAAAGCGGGACTTTTATCCCGGAAAAACTTTTTAAGGCGGGCGGAGCCGCGGGCAAAAGCTAGTAATTACATATTATGATGACATAATAATTATAAATCCAAATATATTCATCAGAGAATACACGGCACGCAACATTATACAACTAAGCACGACATATAAATATCCCATCAAAAACATAAATGTGAAATGTGGAAGCCAAGTCTAATATTAAGAATATGCGTGCTGGTCGACTTCATCGACAAAAGAATTGAAATCTTAATGGTTGCTAAGCCCTGTAGACAATCCTGAAAATTATATTTATAAGAACACAATCCATTCAAAAATAAATTTAAACTAATATTTCTTTGATTTTCTGCTACGACAATGTATGATATTTAAAAATATAATTTCTTAAATTTGAATAGTCGAATTATTTACACAAAGCAGATAACTTAGTATAAATTTAAGCTCAACATTTGACTTGGCTAGTCTTCACATACAATTTTTTTTATATTTGGCTAATAAACTTATCTTTATGTTACTGTTTTTATATTGTAAAGTCAACATATCCTACTCTTCGAAAAAAATATTTTCTGATAGAACTAGCCAAAAATCTGTATATATGTATTATATAATGTACCTAATTTATACCTTTGAACTGATTTTAAAAGAGCAACCCAAGAGTTTGTTGCTTGTTCTTCTCTGGTGGAAACTGCTTTCCGAAATGGTGGTAGAGTAAAAATGTACTGAATCTAAGTAATGTTAACATTTTATGAATTCGAATAAATGATCTCATTTCATTTCAGCATGCCGTTCGCCTGATGGTAAGCCATATGAAAACCCATAAACAGTAGCAACACCATTAAGCCCCTCGACTTGCAAATTAATCTGAGGCATTCCACTGCACTCGTCATCCTGAGACATAAGATTTTAGTTATCATGAGATGAAAACTAATGAGAAACAAATAACGTTGAAAAATGCTTACTAAACTAAACAACGCTTCACTTCTATTCATTAACGGTAAATCCGTGCCGAATAAATATTACTGGTACCACCGCAATGTTTATTTCTACCCCCAAGCCGCAGTGTGCATGCACTGTTGTGTTTCAGTTTGAAGGGCATTGTAGCCAGTGTAACTACAAGACACAATGAGACTTAAAATAATATGTTTTAGGATGACGAGCGCAGTGGAATGCCATACAGTAATTTGTAACTCAAAGTGTTGGATGGTGTTTCTACTGTTTATGGGTGGTCGTATCGCTTACCATCAGGTGAACGGCATGCCCGTCTCGTCATTCAATGACATGAAAAAAAACAATTCGCAGTACGCGGCAGACGGCAGACGGCAGCGGCTATTTTCTGAGATTTCCCACTGAATGAGTGACCTTTCGCTTTTATATACATTAGAGACTTGAAGAAGGCTCTTACAAAGCTTTTATAAAACACACTAGTGAAAATTAATAAAAATATCGCTTTCTTCGTCTGTCAACAAGTCCATAATATAAAACTGCAACGGCAGTACTGTGTTTGTTCGGGAATGCCGCCTGCCGCTACGCGTCAAAACAAATGACGACATGCCGCGCATCATTAATTGCAGTCATGTGTCGGAATCGGTCTCATACAAATTAATACTGCATAGTAATGCCGTCTGCCGTCACGGCACAAACTATTGCCGTCTGCCGCTCCCGTCTGCCGACTGCCACGTCTTGCGAAATCGCAGCTTTACGGGTATTAATCAAACGGTTATTATCTAGCCGGTAAAGGTTAGAAATATAACTGTAATTCATAATTAAAAACTGAGCCTTCCAGAGAACGAATAAATGATGACCCATACGATGACGCTAAGCTCAATTAATTTAACAACTCATATTCGTAACCCCGGCAGACGCCACGCATCGGCGCTTAGATATTTATAACGTAATTATAATTTGACGCACCCCTTATAATGGGTAAGCAGTTGATTTCCTAGCAGCTTGTATTAATTAAAAATATTAATGACACCCACTAACACGGTTTCCCCTTAGTGTATAGATAATAAGTACTGTTTTAATAGCATAAATCGGCAAAGAATCAACTTGGCCACGTGATGTTAAGTAATCATCACCGTCCATTAACGCTGAACATCGAAGATATGAAAATTATCGTGTACTACACTACCCACTTAATACTAGAATGGAACTAGGATTATGAATAGAGGGTGTTTGTACCTTCTAAAATGTCAATTCTAAGGCCACCACCAAGTCATGTGACTTTGCATAAAAAGGTATCACTACTACTACGGTGACAACGAAGTGCTGCAAAGCCTTCGTAACGTCGTGAGAAAAATAAAATAAAAAATCGCGACAAAATCCGTAATAGTAGTTTAATTTCAGTATTACTAGTATTATTGGTTCTTTAGTGCTGCAGACGGAGACAGACTTCAGAGTATCTGCCGCTGTCGGCATTTACCTCGAGAAATCCCCACGAAATAAAACTAACAAGAACATTCAACCATAGGTTATTAACAATTAGGTATACTTAAAACATATAGAATTTCAAAAGAAAAAATTTGATTTTTGTAAAACTTTCCGCGGTCCTGACCCTTAGCACGAGTTTACGCATTATCGTAATATAGTATTCGTATCGAGTAAGTTTACACATTAGACGATGCCATACATCAAAAAAAGATATGTGCTAACATATTCCATATATTTTGACGCCCTCTTGTCTATCGTTACTAGCTTTATTATTGGAAGTTTACTCGCGCGCAATGTTCATGATGTCGTATTTTAGTTCCAAATACGCTCAGTGGGGTGCTGTTTTAATACCCATACAAAAAATACTTATTCTAAACCATTACGTTAACTATACGATAACGCGTCATATAGTATTCCACAATCCATAATTCACAACGAATTTACGCCCACTTCGCATCCGCTTCTAGAAATTTCAGGGAGATTAACCTATTTGTAACGTTACATTTTAGTCACGGTTTTTCTGTACTCGGACAATACGAAGAAACATATGTAGGGAGATAATATATGAATTCTCGTGAAATGTTTCACCTCTAATATTAATGCTTTTTGATTTCTCGAAGTTACTATTTTGTCTTTACTGGGAACTGATAATTATTTATAAGGTGAACAGATGGCTAAAGATGGAGAAAGCTACATCAGACAGTCTAATGAGTTGAAAAATATTGGGTAGCAATACAACAGATTCATGAGTTGTAGTCAACTCATGAAACTCATTAGTATGATATATTTATTTTGAATACCTCACCACTGCAGGGCGTATTCGATAGTTATTAGTGTAGGTAAATCTACGAAATTATTACAATTAAATCTAAAAACTTAGAACCGCCGCAGGTTTAAACAAGCGTTATTAAAGCCAGCACGCACGACTGATTTTCCTATCACACTCGAAAAATCCGTGTTTTGGATAGAAAGTTCAATTCACATAACCGATTGTGTTTGAATAAACATTTCAATCGAGAGGTTTTCATTGGCAGTGGTCATCCGACCGGCGGGCGCACATTCAACTCTTTTTCCCGCACCACTGGCTTTAGATGAATGAACTGCGCCCGGAATATTAGAGTTCACCAACATATTGTGAACATTATACCGATTGCACTTTTAATTGTTATTTATTAAAATAATAATTGGTTGTGCACGTGTGGTTAATTAATTGAATTGTGACCCAGATTTAAAATACTGTTGAGTATCGATGTAGCTGCTACGTGCTACGACGGCTACGCTGTACTATAATTGTTTTATGCTGTTAACAGAAAAGTATCTCAAACATGTTAGTATGCCATTTTCTTACACGACTTTACGCTTGAATGTAATTGAGTCATGAAGAGGAATTCAATCAAGTCAAGAACGGGATGCGTTTCTGTATTGTAGATGACCTATAAAATATAAAAGTTTTATTTATATATGACTTCGCAAGTAATTACAACCAGGTCTCTCATTAGCTTATTTGGCTTATATAGCCAGCTAGACACAGAAAGTTTTAAACATTACCTGTATATCGTTAAGGAAAACCAAGGAACAATAATAGAACGCCAAATGATGGTCGAACGAATAAAACTTGTAAAAATATTTGTTGTGACATGATACGTCCCAATAAGCCATGTCGAATGATGTGTTTACACAATTAACGTTATTATATCAATTAATAAACAACATCTAAAGGTAAAGTTTAATTTATCTGTCATTCAAGCGACACCGGAGACCGGAGTGCGTTCTCCCGACTTTATCTTGACAAGCACGCCGCTACGCGCGAAACTTGAGACATCTGTCTGACGTTTCAATGCCAAGTTGGAAACGTGTAATCTTCAGTAAGGTAATCATTTATTTATTTGTTTTAATGGAAATGTGCAAATATTCGAGATCGTTGTTTTGTGTTATAGGTGGAATAAGTTATAACTTATTTAGAAAATAGCTTACAATCATTTTATCATAAAATAAGTGTTGCTCTCGGCTCTACTTGCGTTTTCCCGAATTGTATATTAATTACTTTGACAAAAAGTAAAAACGTTATCATCCTAGCCAGTTCCGGCCACGGCGGCCAATCTCAACGGATATCAGCTAGGTACGCAGGACATTTTAGTGTGTGCGCAATACACAGGTGCACTCGTCATTCCTTCACTCTCATAGTCCAGTGAGATGACAATCTGACATGACCGGAGAGAGATCAGGCGCAGGACCAACGGCCTCACGTACTTTCCGAGGCACGGGGGGGTATCACACCGCCAACTTCCTGACTCCGAGCTGCGACTGAGTAATTTTTTAAGATGGAAAAACCCAGTGAAATGTTTTTGGCTCGACTTGGGATTCGAACCCAAGACCTCAGCGCGCAAATCTTACTCGTAACGCATACGCAATACAACTACGCCACCGAAGCAATCCAAAAAAGGTAACGTACCAAAGACATAATTTATCTGTTTACCAAATTCCAATTCTATTCGGTAATTACTAATTACTACGGTTACATCTAAAAAACATTCAAACTTATTATAAAGCACACGTGAATACTATAAGATCAAATGTTGACCAAAAAGCCGTTCATATCTTTAACAATAGTAATACAATATTTTCAGAGCTCCATTGCTTTGAAATATATATAAGTTGAGCCCCTCTCTGGAGGCCATATAATTTGAGTTAGGTTTAAGTTGTTGTTGGCTATACCGCGCTCTATGTGCCTCTAGTGACACATTCGAGAAGAAATTTTGAAAACAAAACGACTATTTCTGCATGTGGGGAATTAAAAGTGTAAATAAGATTGCAATTGTAAGCGAATATCGTTGTATATTTAAACCCGCAGCCAACAAAGTCAAGTGAAAATATTTTATGAAAAGAGCGGCGAGTGATACCCTCGCCGAGCCGGGTCGTATCACGTACTCACCTCGCTCTGCGATGCGCAAAATAAAACACCAAACAAAGAATACGAAACCGGACTGCAATCGTAAAGTAGCCACCGGCGGACCTTTATCTGAATACTCAGAATTTAAAATGCAATTGATTCATTCTAGTATGGAAATGTTGAAGAGGAAATATCACTTTAGCTAGTGGCCATGCCGCACTAGAACTGTCAATTTGCTTTATTAATTTCCAGGCTCGCGCTAAAATAATCGCAATTAATTATTCAAATTTGCGAGTGCAGAGCCGTGTCGGTGCATCGGTGAGCTTTCGCGCTGTCAGGACTTGCATTCAGCTTGTCGCCGAAATGAACATGTCTGGGTCGTCGTGGTATTCCAGGAATAGCGTCGAACGAGACAGGTCAAACGGAAATAAAGCAAACTGCACTCAGCGAAGTTTGGACATGTCTGATAGCTTTACTGGCGGCTCTTGAATAAAATACACGCTATTTCTGTCCGCCTTTTTCGTTTTGACATTTTATGTGCACATTATTGTAATTCTTTCATCTATAAAACGCTTCCCTTTTAAGTTTTTAACGCAATTATACACCTTACCATTTTCTGCAACAGTTTTTATGTTAATTAAATAAAACATCAAAGGTCTGCTCTTATTAATTCGTAGCACATATTTACAGACATGTATATACAAAATGGTCCCAACAAAACAACTCTCGCTGACGCTCGAGCTAAACCGCAAAGTTTCGTAGTTTATTAGTAGGTGCTTAGGTGCGGGTGCCAATGGCGCCCACCGTGGTGCAGGCTGTGTGCACTTAAATAACCTTCGCCGGCGTTATCCTTATAACAACACATGCGACCCGAACTTGCACATGATCCAAATATACAAAAACAAATCTAACCATTTATTTTATTAAAATAGAACCTAAACCACTTTAATGGAATGACAAATTACGTTTATTTATACCGTTTATATTGTTCTTCTTAGGTATGCAGGTTTTCTCACGATGTTTTCCTTCGCCGTTAAAGCGAGCCATGATTGACAAAGAATACACACATATTTTTTTAGAAAAGTCAGAGATGTGTGCCCTTGGGTTTTGAACCTGCGGATATTCGTCTCGGTAGTCCGGTCCACTCCCAAATAGGCTATCTAGATATGTGAAGTTTGCCAACCCGCCCTAGGCCAGCGTAGGACTAAGGCCAAAATCCTTACAGTAGTAGAGGAGGCCCGTGCTCAACAGTAGGCAGTATATAATACAGGGCTGGCATGGTATGGTATACTGTTCTTACAATAAATCCACATTTGTTAGATTAAAACAAATTGTTCACAGTATTCTTATTAATCTTTTTATCCCCGAAGAGGTAGGCATAGGCGCAATTAGTGCACCGACTTTTCGCCCTTATTCCGTGCCATGACGTGATAGGGGGCGAGCCTATCACCATATCGGGCACAAATTCCAGGTTCCGAGGTGATACTGAATAGAAAAACTCAATATCACTTTGCCCGACCCGGGAATCAAACCCGAGACCTCAGTTGTACCATAATACAACTACGCCACCGAGGCAGTCATAATTACATTATTAATCACTACAATTTTTTTAGTTGAGTCGAATAATATCACAACATTTACAATAATAAGGTAGTTGCGTATGCTTGATTTTATATAATTACTAGTAGTGCTTGTGGCTTCGCCCGCGTGAATAAGTTTTTCCGGGCAAAAATATTTTCCTGGGATAAAAAGTAGCCTATAGCACTCAGGAGTAAAGTAGCTTCCCATTAGTGAAATAATTTTCAAAATCTGTTCAGTAGTTCCTGAGATTAGCGCGTTCAAACAAACAAACTCTTCAGCTTTATAAAATTAAGTATAGATTATTTTTGACGTAAAAAAAAATACGAAAATGAAATTCTTCTGTGAAATCAGTATCAAAATCGATTGAAAAATAAAGCAGTTATTCATTTTTGAGATACTGTTAGAAGCAAAAGTGTGGGCGTGGCGGGGATATCTCGCTATCTCTTCCTCACGAACGCAGCGTTATGGCCGGCTGTGCTTGGTGACATCACAGCCTGATATTGATGTTATTTGACAGCTACCCCTTCCACCAAATTTCAAAGCTTTATAACTTACTATTGCGCCAAATTTGAAAATTCTTTTGTCATTAGATTTTCGATAGCAAACATAACCATAATTGTATTTAAAAAAAAAGTAGTCAAGTACCCTAATACCCTTAATATGCACTGGGAGCACAGTAATCAAAGTTTTATTAGTTTACATGCTAAAACTCTGCACATTATTTACCTACTAGAAAAACATTGATGCATGGGTTTTTTAATACATCAAAGACTAGAAATGTAACTTAGAATTACTATGTCAAAAATACCGGAAACGCAATGCTTTGTTCAAAGCTAGATAAGTCTCCATACATTGTCGGAAAACATTTACCCCTCGATTTCTGGCCACATGTCACCTGATAACAATTGCACAGGCAATATAAATTTCTTGGCAGCGGCGGGTAAGGGTATAAGAAAAATATATTATGAAACCGAGCACTTTTATTGTGCGGTAGTAAAACGAAAGTATTTGCATCGGGAATCAAACCAGACACTTGCAAATCGACGATCGTAAACCGATCCCACGTCGGTCACTGGCTTTATAAATAAAACGAGACACCAACCTTTCATAGGCAACGGAAATGTGAACCAGGTCATTAAAATATTAAGGTCATGTATACTTAGTTCGCTTTATGCATGTGAACAATGTCAGATTTTTCTATGAAACTCCTAAGTTTGTACAATGTTTGCGAGTATAACACACGTGTGCACGTATAGGTGTGTTAAAGTACTGCAGAAGTCACGTTCCGGCAATATTTGCTATATAAAATTCAGCAACAGAGTCGGCGCGGGCTGAAACGTAAAGTCCTCACGTGTGCCCTTTTATGTTTATCCTAAACATCTGAAATATTTTCCCAATAAATTTCATACAAATGTAACGAACGGCAATGCCACATCAATCATAATAATACGGAAAAACATGTTTAGGCCTACAACAGAATTTACGGTTCGTGAATGACATGATGAATGTATAAATCAATTGCCCGACATGTAAAAAATACACAGGAAATTAAAGTAAAGGGTTTTTAGGTTCAGCAAATCTTTTTTATAAATAATTGTAGGTTGACACTGCATTTGTAATATAAACATGAAAATAAGAATTAAAGACGAATTAACAGCTCATATACCAAACTGGGCACAAGTCACGCATAGTAAATTATTCATTGATGAACAAAAACATTGATATGTAAAAAAAGCCCTTGATCAATGAAGAGATTCATCGTTCCATTTTTAAAGATTTGTGTTTAAAATCAGAACTTGATATCGTAAAATTTTACAATGATCTATTTTTAATTCTAAAGAAAACATGAAGGTTGAAATCTCCAAAACCCGTGGTTCATAAGTAAAAAATTACGATATTGGGAATCGTTAGATCACGCATTATGTGCAAATGGCTTGTTAATATTATATCCCGCGTCGCTAACAATGTTACGACCACGACACATCGCTACGCTAATTCAAAGTACGCGTTGTTATAATACTTTAGCCTGAAATTTTAGCCTTTATAATGTGCCACGTTCTCTATTACTGGAATATTTACTTAACAATGTAATCTTTTATACCACATTATGATCTTGCACGTCATAGTGAGAGAGCTTTGTGTAGGTAATAATGCCTTATATATCTTGGTAATATGGTAAATCATGGAACTAAATTATATTTGGAATATATATTTTTTTATGGCATTGAATGATGAGACGAGCATGCCGTTTGCCTGATGGCAAGCAATACGACAACCCATAAACAATAGAAACACCATCCAGCACCTTGGTTACAAAGTACTGTGTGGCATTACACTACGCTCGTCATCCTGAGACATAAGATGTTAAGTTTCATTATGTCCAGTAGTTACACTGGCTACAATGCCCTTAAAACCGAAACACAACAGTGCATGCACACTGCTGCTTGGCGGTAGAAATAGACATTGCGGTGGTATCCACCCAGACGGACTCTTACATTTGAGAGACCTACCACCAGTGATTTGTGTCATTTAATTCTACAGGAATAAAATTTGAAACTAAAATATTGACACCAATATTTTATAAAAATCTAAATGTAAATTAGTATAAATAAAATTGAAATTAATGGTAATTTCCTTATCTTCCGCCTCTATATGTATCATAGACTTAAGAAAATACTTCAATTGTCTATTATGTAATTCCTAGTGTATATACCCGCTACATTTGTTAAAAAAGGTTATTTTAATGGATGGCTTTCATTTCAGCAGGCCCACACGTTACACCAACTAAGTAAATACATTAGTAACTCCAATAGATAGCGGGAAAGATAACGAAGTGTCTAATTAAAAAGCTTTACCTCTCAAACTAGGTTAGCGTGTTCTTCGGATGAGAGTGATATGTGATTAAGGCACGTAGGTATACTCTGTGTCTCTGTGTAAGTGTACTTACGTACACTTTTATATCACGTGATCTTAAATCAAATTATTATTAAACAACTACGCCACCGACTGCCTCGGTGGCGTAGTTGTATTGTGGTACGACTGCAATGCTGAGGTCTCGGGTTCGATCCCCGGGTCGGGCAAAGTGATATTGAGTTTTTCTATTCAGTATCAGCTCGGAGTCTGGAATTTGTGCCCGATATGGCGATAGGCTCGCCCCTATCACATCATGGGACGGAATAATGGCGAAAAGTGGGTGCACTAGTTGCGCCTCTGCCTACCCCTTCGGGGATAAAAGGCGTGAGTGTATATGTATGTATGTATGTATAATTAAATCGAATGGAATTATTATCGATTATGTTTTTAAAGGTCCGCTCAAAACACACTATAAAATGTTATACATAATATTGAAATTTATAAATAGAAATTATTTATTGTACGTCGAAACGACGATGACTTTAACTATAATTATAATATAACGATTTTTATAAACGAATTTTATTTTAATATGAATAAAGTCGCGACCTCAGCAAGCAATTTAAAGTTGGCGGAGGGCTTGACGAACAGCTTCGCGGTATTCACAGGACTAAAACGGAGGATGCCTTGTCGCCTGTACTCTTTCATTTAGTTTTGGAATACGTACTCCTGTCGGAGTAAAATTAAACAAGAGGTTTGGGGTGGTGGGATATGTAGACGATTTGGCCCTGCAAGGAGAAAACCGTATTGAACTTCAGAACTCTGCTAAAGTCATTGAAAAAGAAGCAAAAAAGGTTGGTGTAGAAAATAAGCCAGGAAATGACAGAATCTCCATAATTAATGCTACTAATACAGCCGCGCTAGGTGCGAAGATCTGTTCATCGGAAATACAATCTATAAAGGAGTACCTTAATTCAAGTATCTGGGCTACACAATTACAGACAGTAATACCAGAGCTGAAGAAATAGATATACGCATCCATAACACCCTAAGATGCCGTGCAGCTCTTCGTAAGGAGGCTTATCAGTAAAACTACTAAGATTCGTATTTATAAAACCATTATAAGACCGATTTTAAAACATGACTGTGAGGCTTGAACACTAAGACTCACAGAGGAAAACAAGCTCCTTATGGCAGAGCGTAAAGTCCTGCGTAAGTTTTTGGGACCAGTCAGGAAAGAGGTCGGCTCATGGTGGATCCGAAAAAATGTTAAGTAAGTAAGATCTGTAGTATAACCCAACATTATCGGCGAGATTAAGGCTCACAGTCTTCATTGGCTTAGCCATCTTGAGCGCAGGGAAAAGATCGCAAAATTGTGCGTATCTTGGTCTACCAACAGGTCGTCGGCCGTAGGACGACCAAGGTATCACTGGAGGGATATGGTAGAAGGTGACTTGCGCCAACTTCAGGCCAGTAACTGGAGAGAGCTGGCCACAGTACAGGGGAGCTGAACGACTCTTGTTTTGGAGGCTAAGACTCACTTTGGATTGCTGAGCCACCGGAGTAAGTAAGTTTAACGATTTTTAAACCACAAAGCAGAAAGTGTGGATATTTTATTTTACGGTATTGTCATTTAATGGATCAGACTAAAGCCCCAGTTATAAACTGACATGATAATTATAATTTATAATTTCAAACTACCATTAAATTCATGTCAAATAAAATAGCTTTTATGAAAACATAATGCAAATTCTATCTGTAGTATTTATGCATACGTAGTAGGCCCATTTGTCGTTAAAACACTTTTTATGATCAAGTAATAAATCGCAAAAGTCATAAAACCAAGTTTGTCGTGAAAGACACGGAACTTTGCAATCGACATTTCCACCTCATGAATAAATAATATTGTTATTGTTACAACAAAATGCATTACGGTCCGTCATTAATGAATTACGAAGCATTAGGAAAATGTGATGTTAAAATGTTAAGGTCGCAGGAACGCGCTGGATGCGCGCCGCTTTTGACAGATCCGTCTGGAAATCCTTAGCAGAAGACTATGTTCAGCAGTGGACGTCATGAGGCTGATGATGAAGAAAATGTTATTGATTAATTTTTATACGAAACACAAAACAATTTGAAAGGAATGTAAAACAAATAGCGACCATTCAACCGTGAGACATACAAATGAGGGTTAATATATTTTAAAACATTTTTACCATAATAATTGAACGGTTAATTGAAGGTTCGATAAGTAATACAATTTATGCACTGGTTTCTGGCCTGGCGGGCGGATAAGAGTCGCCCGTAATTTATTATCAGCTAGTTATAACTTATTTAACGCGCGTTGTCCGAACTCTACCAAAAGCTCATTTTATTATCACTAGCTTTTATTAGGGTCAATTGTTTGTTTAACAATGTTTTTAACCTGTGGCATGTTATACGTTGAATGTTTTTTAGGGATGTAAACTATCGTTACGAGTACAAACAGTATGACGCGCGTGATGTGGTGCATCATCTAGCACCTGCGAAGATAACAAATTAAAATTTAGATAGATCGGTTCTCTCTTCGCTTTTAATCCTCTCGCCGAAATTGTATGTTCGTCAGCGCTTTGAAAATCCTCGTGCGAATACGCGTTTCATACTATGAACTAGTGGTATTCTAAGTTTAACAAACTATGAATCAATTTTATAATGTTTTGCTACTTTGATTCACGTAAATTTGCATTTTTAACCGGACCGTCTACTGGAGAAGGTAATATGTGTAGATCTCGAGGCGCTACCTGTCTAATAAAGTTCATACTATACTTCCACTACCTGCCGCGCTTGGCACGTGGTATACATTTCTGAACTTTATTTTTAGAATCAAATTGATACCACGAATCATCAATAAAATCTACGATATCCAACACATTACTTTTTAAATTGTTTTTTATTCCTTAAATGTCTACCAATGTTTTTATCGCAAATTTCTTAACATTATGTTATTTCACATCGTATATAGATAATTCCATTAATAATAATAATAAATAGGATTTTAGGATAGGATAATATAGATCCGCCCAAATAATATAAAATTTAAGGAGTGAACTATTAAAGCTCAGAATACCACAACACCGGTTGTCGTAGCGATAGGCTGTTATTTAATTCGGGAAACATTGTAGAGCGCGGATAGCTCCCCTATAACTCATAACCAGGTGGCGAGATTTACGTCCAGACAATATGTTATAAAAATCCGGCCCATTTTATTTTTACGGACCTACATAATAGAGGATTTTATTTCGGAGCATATTTTTCTTAAGGCCTATGAAGTTGTAAAAATAACATCAGATTAAAAATGTACACGTGTGTTTGTAATTATGTCGTAACTTCAAAATGGTGTACCATGATACAAGCTAGTTTGTTTTAGACAGATAAATAACAGGTAATATTTTTAATAACATTCTTCATTTAATTTTGTACTATCTCATTATTTTCACAGGATAAGAGATAACGCATACTCGCATATCACGCCATTTATCCCCGAAGGGGTAGGCAGAGGTACAACTAGTGCACCTACGTCTCGCGTGCGTATTCCGTCCCATGATATGATAAGGGGCGAGCCTATCGCCATGTCGCGCACAAATTCCAGGCTCCGTAATGACACTGAATAGAAATCAGCATTGCAGTCATACCGTAATACAACTAAGTCAATTTAAAAATTATCATTTGAGCTTAAGATGTACGAAGGTTCGTGATTGTAGTTATTACCAAACTTCAACCATTTATATCAGTAGTCTAGTCCATTTGATTTCGTGAACAATGTTTTGAACTAACAGATTTAAAAAGCATATTTCTAATGCCAAATTCACAAAGTTAGGAAACTTTGTTAGATGTTTATATTTGAAGGAAAACGTCTAAGTAAATGAGATGTCAAGTAAACTAATTTCATTTATAAGTACAGGTTCAGAGATTAATTCATTCTTTTAATCTTAATAATAATCGTAAAAATCTAAACGAAGTCTTGACTTGTTCTTTACTTAAATAACGAAATTGAATACCAAGCAGTACTAGAAATTGTAATACAGTATCAGTATAAAAATTCTTTGGTTAACATAAATATCAGAATAAGATGCAGCGCAGTCGTATCCTCACTCGGCGCTCATAAAGTGCATCACTCAGACACCACGCGCATCCTCCTAACATATACGAGACATTTCATAAAGCTACTCCTTCGTAGTAGAATCTATGGCATACACGGAATGTTTGTATTTTAATAATATCATATGTATTTATAAGTTATTGTATTAATATCAGTAATTATTATTGAATATTTTATGTATAAAGCCATAAATGTTTACCAAGTCTATTATTATATTTTAAAACTGTGCATGGTAAAATCGTAACTTAATTTAATTTTATAGCAGTAGCGGCTTAATGCGTATACAAAAAAAGTTCATAACTAACTATACTGTTGAATGTTTTTGGTATACAACTAAAAATCGAAATTGCAGTTTACGTAACCAAACCCTCGTAGGCTATACACTCTCAGGGTCTCATAACCTATGTTGCGCATCTTTCTTCACTGCGTCAAACATCGTAGATGTAGTTCACGTAGCAGATCATTCGTAGCGCTAAGCTCGTAGCATGCTTGATATTAATAAAATGTATAAACTGAGTCACTGTTTATCTTGTTCGTGTACCTAATAGTAAGTTGAGATTCACTCGATTACGTTACTTGAGTTGTTGAAAAATACAATAGAGCACTTGAAAGTAACGATTCTTATTTGAATAAAATTTAATTTGTATCTTAAAATGTTATGTGAAGTTCTATTTGTATATGCAATTAACAATGGCGTAATAATATCATTTATAATATATTTAAATATAAATGTAGAATATTGTAATATTTTGTAAAATGTGAGATCAATACAGATATGGCGAAGGGTGCATTTTTCAAAAGTGAATAGAAAAACAAAATACTTCTTGAACTAATTTGTAATCGCCAGAGTAAAATATTTTCCGCAAAATGAATCAGGCTTGTACAAAAAGCTGTAGCAAAATTATGCAACAAATTTTACCAAAATAAACCCATCAAACATCTAATAAACCTCAGCCGGCCTGACCAATTAAGGGAGCGAAATTAATTTAAGAACTTCGCTGAGAATGTCGACTAATCAAGCACGTAATTTGACAAGAACTTATCACAGTCGCCGATTTCGATTTCTGCACGACTTAACAACCTTATTATCACAATGTACCTTTGTCATAAACCTTTCGATATTCATAATTGAATTGTAAACAGTAAACAATAGTACTGAATAACCAATACATTAAACAACACCTGTTTTATAAAACCTGTTTTATAAAAAATGTGAACCACAAACGTCCATAAAACAAGCAAACTGGCAGTGCTAATGAAAAGTAAAGAAAGGTAGCGGCAGTGTTCTTGAGAACTTCCGGTCAATAAGTGCACGTCCGCCCGGGAAAGACTCCGTTGTACCTACACCTAATTCCCTTCCTTCCGGCTCGCGACTTCTTTCCTAATTAAGTAACTGGCTCTTGATAGCTCCATTGAGGTTTGTCTCCGGAAAGAATGACCGTATTCCGGATATTCAACTTCCGCTCGTCGTTTAATTTATGTATACAATGCGCAGGTTCTACTTCGTTTAATTAGGTTTATTGTATTGATAATTTATTAAATTGGGTTCTACGATATAAAAATAAAACGAAAAATACAATTTGCCTAGTGTTACACAATATCACAAGGTAAAAGTAGGTAGCTAGAGTGACTAATAGTGGTTATATCATCCTAAAAAATATCTTCAACGAATTCTACTAAAGCATGTCCAAAAAACAGAATAGAGAAATAGGGAAAAACTCAAAATTGCCAAAAGCAACGATCCGTAAAATAGTATTGTGTCCGTTTCAAGAAATATCCACAAAAACAGACATATTTCATGTGAAGGGTCACGGCTCGACACGCACTTGTGTGTGTGCCAACCGTTGCTTAGGAATCAATTTTTACTAACCTTCACTGTGTTTAATGTTACCGTTTGTATTTTATGCTTTGTTTCACAAGTTAGGCATGTCAGGTTATTGTAACCGCTGACTCTTTTGCTTTCACTGCTATCAACAAAAGTATTAAATTATCTAATAGTCAATTGCATTTAAAATAGGTCATGCTGTACTATTTTAGAGACAACTGACGATATAGAATTTTAAAATTCTTGCTTATTGGAAAATTTAGGTGAAGTGGGATATAATGGTTTTAAAGGGCATATCGAAAATAAATCGTTATAGAAAATATCTAACAAACAACATGAAAGTGTAAATAAGTTGTAACTACTTTTTGAAAATTATTGGCTGTAACGGCAAAGTCAATATTTGCTATGGTAGCAAAGAACAATCTGTACAGTTGAAACAATTTATTATTTATTTTTATTCTATAATTTATTTTACACTGACTAAGTAAACACTTCAATGTTGTGCGCCAGCTGAACAAATCATAACTTCGGTTTGCAGAATAATTTTATTATTTTACTAGCTTTTACTCGCGGCTTCACCTTCATCAGAGTTTTTCCGGGATAAAAGTGTCAGCATATATTTTCGCGCGTTAAAGTACCCTATTTCCTTGCCAGGGTTTCGAACTGTCCTCCATAACAAATTTCATCAAAATCTGTGAAGTACTTTTTAAGTGTACCTATAGCGTACCTACCGACAGACAGACGCGGCGGGGGGACTCTATTTTATAATATGTAAAGATTTAATTGAATAGGCAAATAATTAAGACCCTTATGGTGATTCATCTTTTTTAATAATACATAACTATGGATATTTATATGACCTTTACTACATACATCATTTAAACTTATAAGCATCGTTTTAACTCCGTCGTGTTCCGTACCCATTACCATTTCAATAGTAGCGAGCGCGATAAGATCTCCGCAATCATTGCGATTGGGGCTTAAACCAGCAAGCCAATGTTTAAACTATCTAATAGCATGCTTCGAGGATTTCACAACTACATATTGAATTACTCATATAATTTTATTGAATATTCCAGACAAATTATTTAAGTTCGAGGATTTATCTTTTTTTTAATCAGGGGGTTTTTAAACTTCAGATAATCTATGTAGGTAACCCAGACTTCATAAGGGCTATGTTACCTGGAAATTGATAAATAATAACTGCACTAGAATGCACCGAGGACTATGAAATCTTAACTAAGTGTATATATTAGTCTGTTGCATTCAAAGTAATATGTACAGACCAGAGAGCTACTTAGGTTCAGACATTGCAGGCGTGAGAGAGATTGTAATACAAAATTACATTGAATTTACTCCATCAGGCAATGCAGTGTCACAAAAACCAGCATAAACTTAATCTAAGTTTAAGTTATAACTAGTTAAAACTATTACTACATTTAAGAAAATTTCAACAAGTTTAAACATTATAACGAGATTAAAACTGTATAAAAGTAGAACAGTAACCAAAAATAGAAACAGCTACAAAACATCCTTTTTCAAAATCGATTGGGAATTCCGCCCCTTCTACATCCCAACAGGAAAATTCCATTTTCCAAATACAAAACTGAGAACAGACGACACAAACCTAAATACCTTGTAAGTAAACGAAGCGCAATAAGTAAATAGCATTTTCTGCTTTGAGGAAATTTCAAAACAAACCGGCGATGAAAAACTCGAAACAACTTTTAACAGATTGCTGTTTCTCTCTCGCAGAATATCATCTATATTTAAACGTTCAACAATCGATTAATTGTGATGAGTACTTTTTATTCTAACCGAATAATGTTTTGTTTTTTATTGTATTGGTATTTTTCGATATAAAAGTAGATACGTTTTGCATAAGAATATAATTAGACCAGTTACTTAGTAAAGGATATTTTGTGGTAAGAAAGTGGATTTTCAAAGAATGTTTTTACATAAATGCATAATATTTTTTGATACAAAGTGCACAAAACATGATACCATAAAAATAAGCAGAATTTCAAATAGTGTCGGAATTCTTGATGGGATCTTAATTAGATTGCTAATGCCAAATACAGTAAATCGTACATTTATGCGTAAGTCACTTCTCATACTATGAAGTACTACTCAGTTTTCAGTGCTCATACTAACTTTATTTATGTTATGAAAGGTTCTGAACACGCTATAATGATTACAAGTCCTACACTGAGCATAAAGTATTGTATAATTTTCTATTTAATTACTTATTACGAAAGTACTATTTCCTTGAATAACTCAAATATGTAATTATAATCCTAAGAAACATTATTTCGTTAAAATACAATTAGATTTTTAATATAACTTATCTCCAACTGTAAATAATGCAACTACAAAATATCCTAATCAAACCGACTGGCCTCCGGAGCCATATCGTTTATGACTGACTGAGGCAATAAACCGAATATCGATTATTTGCAGATAAACCGTTGCGAGCGAAATGAAAATCTATACAACATGATATTAAAATTATTATTGCAGCATAAATTACGTGGATTTAAAATACCTATGGTACCCTTATTGTTGCACATAAGACGCTACAATTTTTTTTTTAATGAGTTCTTGGTCAGTTCTGAGTGTAAAGAATGTATCCAGGTGCCATTCATTACAGCTGTTCAGTTCCTGCAGCTAACTGTAACCTTCATACAATTTGGGGAATCTTAGCCAGAGCCCGTAGTCAAGACACTTTTTTACAAGCGTTAAGTCTAACATAAAACAAAAAATGCATGGCAATAAGGTATCCTTGCGATAGACTTATAGATAGAATGTGTCATTCGAATGCATTTTTTTTGTTAACCCCGACAAAAAAGAGAGGTGTTATAAGTTTAGGGTGTTTATCTGTATGTTTGTCTTTGGCATAATAGCTCTCAAACGAATGGGCTGATATTGACGCTGTTTTTTTTTTGTTTGAAAGCTGATGTGATGGAGATAGTTTAGCTACAATTTTTATAGCTTTTTTATGTCGGGGGTTATTTAATTTCCTATTAGCCTTAACGCTTGTAGAAAATCATCTAAGCTACGGGCCCAGGTTAACTTAATAAGCAAAATGAGTAGCTAATTAAGCCTAATATTAAAAACAATAAAAACTAATCTCAATCCTACTAATATTATAAAGGCGAAAGTTTGTAAGAATGTATGGATGTTTGGATGTATGGATGTTTGTTCCTCTTTCACGCAAAAACTACTGAACGGATTTCGACGAAATTTGGCACACGGGTACATCATATCCTGGATTAACACATAGGCTACTTTTTATCCCGGGAAAACATAAAGCGGGACTTTTATCCCGGAAAAACTTTTTAACGCGGGCGGAGCCGTGGGCAAAAGCTAGTAAAAAATAAAAGAATTGTTTTTTGTAAGAAGTCTGCCGTTGATAGATGCTGTATTCAATTTTATTTTACTCGTAATTATAGAACCCCTTGTTAGCGGTAGTCTAAGCACAGCTCTATATGACTAATCAAATACACAATCTGTACGAACTCCACACTAAAATTAGATTACTTTCTACGCTCTTAGCACAAATAATATCCTCTTATGCAGCAGTGTACATATTGGATATCGAATAAAGGATATCTGCTGATACGGTATCGGATGACGCTATGTGTATTCAAACCGAGGGTATTGCGAGTATGCTATATGTACTTGGATGGTGTAAGTATTTGTCTATCGCGCATTATTATCGATAAAAAGTCCTTGTTTACATAGTTACAATCCCGGATATGTCAGAAACTTTAATATGTATACCGGATATCCCAAAATGTGCAATCGTTTCCAAAGAAACATCTGTGTATGTAGGCCTGTATTTACGTGTCTATTTCAGCCAGAAGCCTTTTTTATATGGCATTAAATTACGAAGCGAGGATGCCGTTTGCCTGATCGTAAGCGATACGACCACGCATAAACAGTAGCAACACCAACCAGCACCTTGAGTTAGAAAGTACTGTGTGGCATTCCACTGCGCTCGTCATCCTGAGACATAAGATGATAAGCCTCATTATGTCCAGTAGTTACACTGGCTACAATATCCTTCAAACCGAAATACAACAATGCATGCGCACTGTTGCTTGGCGGTAGAAATAGACTTTGCGGTGGTACCCACCCAGACAGAATCCCACATATGAGAGACCTACCACCACCTGATTCAAGTTTGCTTTTTTGGCCACACCGGACTTTCGGGTGAACGCTTTAGGCGCTCGCAACCCTTAAATTAAGTGACCATGCAGTGTGGCCAACCCACTAACGGGTTACGAACCTCGGCTCAGGACGGTCACTGAGAGAGGAAGAGACATCAGCGATTTCTGGTGAACATTGGTGTTTAACCTAATCCTATCCATTGCTTTCGTCGGCACGCGGGCCAGAACTGTTAGAGGGTACGGGGGGCGACGGGGAATGTGTCGAGGTCCTCGGCGACGAGGACGGATCTGCGGTCTTGTAGAGTGTATGACTTTTAAGATCTCGTTCTTACGACGAATAGCCAGAGTGATATCATCCTCTAGATCGGTTGAAACTGAACGCGGTCGTCTCCATTTAGCGCGGTTGAATAGAGTGTAGATTGACGCTTTGCAGATGAGCGTATTTGGGTGATTTACCGCCCGATCCAAATAGCGTTTGCTGGTCATTTGCAAAAAGTGCCTGATGGTCGGCATGTTGGTGTCCACGTGAAGGTTGCGATTACGAACGTACCACGGTGCACCAAGAGCGTGTCGAAGAAATTGGTTCTGCAATACCTGCATTCGCTTAAGACTGGCAGACGGTAATTGGGTGAACACGGGCGACGCGTATATCATAATCGGCAAAGTAAAGTACACACATAGTAAAGATCCAAATCTTGTTGCCGGTGGAAATTTTACTATTTTTATTTATGAGTCAATGCAGCTGGCTCATCGTGAATGCGGCTCGCGCGCGTACCGTCTCTAAATCATGAAATGAAGTTCATCCTCTGATCAAGGGTCACTCCCAAATATTTAGCTTTGTCCTTCCAGGGGATAATCTGATTGTATGTGCGGAATGGGGTCTGAGGCACATGGACTCTCCTTTCAAAGTGGACATAGAGCATGGCTCTTTGTGGGGTTGACGGTGATTCGCTATTTGTGGAACCACTCACCGAGCTTGTTGGCGGCGGCCTGCAAAATGCGCACATCATTGGGGTCTCTACATGAGGCGTAGATTGCGGTGTCATCAGCAAAGAATGCCAGATGGGCGTTGTTCGGTTTATGGATATCGCTGCTGTACAGCGAGAAAAGAAATGGCGAGAGAGCGGAGCCTTGCGGGGCTCTGGCCGTGGTTATTTGTCGGGAAAAAAGAGTTGCCTCCACGCGGTATTTGAAATCGCGATTCGACAAGTCTCGTATGATGTGCGCGGACTAAGTGGGCACATTGAGCGTGTACAGCTTGAAATGCAAGCCGTTGTGCCACACCCTGTCGAATGCTTTTTCAATATCGAAGAAAAGAGCACTAGTAAGCATGTCGAGTTTGAATTTGTCGTTAACGTGCTCCGTGATGCGAAGCACCTGGTTTACGCAACTGTATCTAGGACGAAAACCAAACTGCTCCGGAGGGATCAGATGGTTATTGTGGGTGACTATTTTGCCATTGACTGTGAACAGTCTCCGGCACCTCCCCACTGTCGATCACAACTGTGAACAAGCTTGTTATATTACACTATTATTAAATTATGTTATAGGATTTATAATAGTTGATGCAATTTTAAGAAATTGTTAATTTTATTCGAGATATAACAAAAAGATCATTAATTTATTGTAATAGTAAAAATGAGATACAAATTGAAAGAATATTAATTTATTTGTTAATAGACATAGGACCTTTATCAAAAAACATTGTATAAAATATGACACATAACTTGAAAATTCATTTTTGGTATTGACACAATTAATCCCTTAATGAATTTGTTAATTTTATTTGAAAATATGCACATTTTAAAGTACAATTTGCAATTTAGTTTTACAGCCATATTTATATCACAGTAATGAAATTAAATTAAATAAAATTATTCGAACCTATAAAATGTTATACAATATTTAGATTCCGTCAATATTTAACTCTACCACCAGTTCGGAAAGCAGTTCTCACTAGAGAAGAACGGGAAAGAAACAGAAGAAGTATCATATAAAAGTAGGCTAATAAAGTTATTTTACCTCAAACCAAGTAATGAAGATATAAGCACTATTATTAAATCACTTTAATCTGAACTTGGCTCGTCTTTTGTGGTAGATAATTTTCACACAATAATTTGCGTCGCCATTTTGCATTTAGAATTAGCGCTTAAAGTGTTCAGAACGAATGCGAATGAGTTCTGATGATGGGGGATAATAGTGCGGTGGTTGCGGGTGAGTTGGTGGATAATGGTGATGCGGCGGTTAGTGGTGTGGTGGATGGTGGTGTGGTGGATGGTGGGGAGGCGGCGGTGGTGGTGTGTGGACTGGGCCATGGACGTTGCGGAAGTGGCAGTGTGGCGCGCACATCCCTGGGCACGTGCCGCAGTGTGGCCCGCACGGAGGTGGGGGTGGAGGAGGCATTTCTGCAATAAACAATATTGATTAATTATTATCGCTACAATAATGCGATCCATTCTTATTTATACTTGTTTGTAAATGTACATCATATTATATACTTAACTAGATTTTGCCCGCGGCTCCGCCCGCGTTAAAGAGTTTTTCCGGGATAAAAGTCCCGCTTTTTCTGTAATAAAATGTAACGCTGTCCTGGGATAAAATGTAGCCTATGTGTTTATCCAGGACATGATCTACCCATGTGCCAAATTTCATCGAAATCCGTTCAGTAGTTTTTGTGTGAAAGAGTAACAAACATCCAGATATCCATACATCCGCACATCCATACATACTTACAAACTTTCGCCTTTATAATATTAGTAGGATTATTCACTCTACTTTAGTATTAAACAAAACTAATGCTCACCTCAGTGTTTTCAGTAACGAAGCAAAACAATTTTTTATAAATAAACAGCTGGTGTTGCGATGGCGGTAAAAATCGGAACGATATTCATATGTTGATTCATTCGTTGTTTCTATTTATCGTCGTAGCTAATCTCTGATATCGGACCTATTCACAGAATAGATAACGGACACGTGACGCAAGATCACACATGAAGTCGGATTTTTGGATGTTATGTGTGTATTGTTTATAAATTATCGTTTGTTTTAACAGTAAACGAAAACATTATGTAGAAACCTACGTACCTGAGAGAATAATTTCGAAGGTAATCTGTCAACCCGCACTAGGCCAGCGTGCTAGACAAAGGCCTAAAACCTCTCAGTAGTTAGGGATTGCAATCCGAAAAATCGGATCCAGTAATCCGGCGGATCCGGCATCATCTAACGTTTATCGTATCCGGTACCAATAAACCGGATCCGGTGCTATCATTTTTTGGTAAAATAATAGAGCTATGTTGCATGAGTCCTTAGCAGTACTAGGTACTTTAAGTAAGTTGCGCGTGGTGTTCATGCGTGCGAGTCGTTCGTCGCCTGATACTGATAATGAATACTAAGCCAATTATTACATAAAATTTCTACTTAAAATAATTATTTATCGTAAGTTGATTAAATTAAAGAGTTTTAATTGTATAGGATGTCCCAAAAATTCCGCAAGATTTGAACTAAATTGAAAACACAGTTTTTAGTAATATTCATTGATATTTTTATTGAATTGTAAAGTAAATAGGATAGGGCTATTTAAGGAATAACACATCGGGCAAATGGCCCTCTATCGTCAAGAAGAAAATGTGCTTCATCGCCTCATTTTTACTAACCCTACACTGTCAGCTGTCTGTGTTGCCAGCACTTTACCGCACAAATGACGGCCAATTAAAATTTTGCGTTAATTCTGGTACAATAATAGAAAAAGTAATTGTTGTGATAATTGTGCCATTCATTAGACAGAATCATCAAATCACGATAGTGCCTGTCATAAATGGACAACTGTAACGTGTATAGTCAGCAGCATAAATATCTGTACAAAATCGAAATTTCAAATCGCCTATATACGCGTTAAGTTAAACTGATAAAAAATTTTCATCATAAGAATTAAAGCAAATCTCTATTATTTTATTTTTGTGAAGAGAAAAAAAAGATTAATAAGAACACAAAAGTATATAGGCAATTTGAAATTTTGAATTTGTTCAGCTACTTATCCTGACTGCACATGTAACTGGACATAATGAGACTTAACATCTTATGTCTCAGGATGACGAGCGCAGTGAAATATCACACAGTACCTACTTAGTAACTCAAAGTGCTGGATAGTGTTTATACTACAGATATTTGTTGCATTCTTTTTCCTGTATCATGTATTGTACTTTATACCTTGAACTGATTTTGGAAAGAGCAACACTAGAGTTTCTTGCCCGTTCTTCTTTGGTGAGAACTGCTTTCCAAACTGCTGGTAGAGTTAATATTGACGGAATCTAAATAATGTATAACATTTTATGGGTTCGAATAAATTATTTCATTTCATATCATTACTGTTTACGGGTGGTCGTATCGCTTACCATCAGGCGAACGGCATGCTAGTATCGTCATTCAAAGCAAAAAAAATAAAATATGAAGTCGGTTAAAAAGAATATAAAACTTGATTGTTAGCATTCCCAAATACTTTCGTAATTATTGTGTCTCATCTTAGGAAATTACAAAAGCTTAATGATATTAGATTTGATAATGTTACTTACTAAAATAATTTATCCATCTGTAAAACTGAAATCTAGGAAGACTGAACATCTCGTTACGTTGTTAAAATTTTCCTTGTTACCTATAATACTGGATTTAAATTTTTTGTTCGTTGCCTAATCTCAACATATTAACTACGTAATGTAGTTCATTTTGAACCAAACCAAATTATAATCATCCTGAGCTGATCAATCCGGCCAGAATGAAAATGACGTCGGATTGCAATTCCTTTCAGTAGTATAGGACGCCTGAGCTCAGCAGTGGGCAGCATATAATACAGGGCTGGTACGGTGGTGGTATTGTAATATAATACATGGCGCAAGTGTATTATTAATTGGTAAATACTCTGAAACGTTATGAATAGTTAGGAATGGAAAATCTGGTAGGTAGTTGCTTCTGGAATATTCGTCATTCTAAAACAGTTATACTCAATCTGCTCTGCGGCCCGAAAAGCTACAGGATTTCTTCAGCGAAAAGTGCCGTATCCAAACAGCATTATAATACTACGGAAAGCAGTATCTCTAAAGCCATATCTTTTGTCAAAGTGAATTATGTTTGTCATTATGTGCGCATCGAGAATAAGGAAGATGCAAATATAATATTTATCAATATTTTGTAACTAAAATGTTAAAATACATAAAAGAAGATCCACTACAACGTTTTATTTTATTATTATCGATGTTTAATAATAATTACGAATTAAAAATAACGTGAAAAGGAACGTGTTTTAAACATTAATCAACCTCTGTGCCAATCAAGTGCTTTTTCGTTGCCGCCGAAACTCCTCGATATAGTCTTGGTAAGGTAGCCATTGCTTTACTACGACATAGTACATAGTTAAAAAAAAAGAACCAAAAATATCACTTAAGACGAGGCTGTATGGGCTTGACCCCTTTCTTTGCCTTGCCTGTAAGGGAAAATTATAAAAAAAAAACAATCAACCTTTTCGGTAGTCTTATAATTGATTATAATTCTCTTTGATCATACATTACTAACGTCTAAGACTCCAGAAATTTACAGAAAGTTAATGTTCCCATGTTTGTAATTGTTTGTTGTTGAAAATACAGAGTTTTTAAAATGTAGACTTTTATTTCTATTTCATTTAGCAGCTTCTACATATTATGGCAGTAATTTCAGGTCAACAAGGTAGTCTTATGGCGATAATGCAATCGGTTATATCGAAATAAAAAAGATGGAGAATTGTGTAAATTTAAAAGTCGTTTTATACACACACACTCACGCCTGTTATCCCATGACATTGTGATAGGGGCGAGCCTATCGCCATATCGGGCACAAATTCCAGACTCCGGGCTGATATTGAATAGAAAAACTCAATAACACTTTGCCCGACCCTGGGATCGAACCCGAGACCTCAGCTTTGCAGTCGTACTGTAATACAACTACGCCACCAAGGCAGTCGTTTTATTCCGGCGCGTAAAGTACGTAAAGAAAGTTACCGTGTGACAACCATCATAAATGAAGCGTTCAGTCCTGACTCCTGCCAATGCGAAGATTTTGCAGCTTTTGAAGGTTATGTTTAATAGACCATAAGAGCACAGATGATTACTATTAAAAATCTATCTCGAAGTCGGCGTGCAATGTGCATTGTACTAAGTACCTGATATAAATATATTATCCTTTTTTATTACTTCATAATAACATTGATGTATTTATTCAAAAAAAATCTCGTAAGTCCAAACTTATGTATTTATGAATGCCACCGGCGAACAATTAATGTGACCAGTGTGACGTCAATGGGCGTGTAGCGCTTTGAGTATTTAGCGCCGTTAGCACTCTAAATATAAGCTGTCAGTTTAAAACCACAATTTTTAGCAATAAATTATAGTATATAGCCACGGCCCCGCCCGCGTTAAAAAGTTTTTCCGGGATAAAAGTCCCGATTTATATTTTCTCGAAATAGAAAGTAGCCTATGTTTTGACATAGAGAAAATGAAACATGACATGTGCCAAAATTCATCAAAATCCGTCCATTAGTTTTTGCGTGTAAGTTCCCGTAGTATTATAATGCTCTTTGCGTGAAAGAGTAACGAACGATACATCCATTCTTACAAACTTGCGCGTTTATAATAATTATTTTAGTAGAACTATTTTTTTAATATATTCGTGATCTGTTCTACACGAAATTCATTCTGATGAAAGCAAAAATAATAATATTGCATCTTTCCCATTAATCCTTTTGATATTATTACTGGTCAAAGAGATTTTATAATACCTACTACTGAAAATTGTAGGTAAATGTTCTTTGATTAATCCAATGGGTAATTTTTGTGAACAGAGAAAAGCATTTTGATCTGTGTGTTTTATTTACCCATGTTATTTAAAATGCCGCGATTTTGAAGAACAAGAAGATCGAATCTACACCATAAGGTAGTACATCGCGGAGGAAATTTGGTCGAATCAAAACAATCTGTTGCGTCTACGTAAACTTGAAAAATACTTATGATCGCGTATCGAGGAATAAGCTGTAGTCAACGTTGTCATTAACGTGTGGGACTGAGGGCTGCCAGGTGAGGGCATTCAAGTCTCTTTAATGAGAACTCCAAAGCCTGTGTCAGTGTAAAGGGAGCAAGAATAGAGATTTGCAATACTGTGATGTTGCCGACGTTTACGTAAGGAAGTGAATCCTGGTTTGGCAGAAGTAGCACGAAAGTTGAGTAAATGGAGTAATATAATGGGAGGAAATACACTCCTTACGGAATATATTATGTGGAGTTACTATTTTTTATCGTTTGGGGATAATATTTTGAGAGAAGGTTATCGATTGAATCATGATGTGATTACTAAAATTAAAAGAAGTATGCGGAGATCATTTAGGCACGTAGAGAAGATGGCTAAAAGACGAGTTACGAAAGGTATTCATCCAGCGAATGTGGATGGTACGAATTGAGGCAGTACCCATAATCGGCGAAAATGTATGCTGAGAACTATGAATGTAGAAAAGGTGAAAGAGGTGTGTCATAATCGTGGCATGTCGCGCTCAATAGTGTAATGGTATGATTGATTGAGACGTGTTGTTGGTATTAGGTTCTTTATTATACTTCTTTTGAACTGTCTTTACACTACATCTTACATCTATTGAGAAGTTTTCTTCAGTTTTAGTGAAATTCTTGAAACGTAGTAGGCTACTTGTAGCTCTGCGGGCCGCATGTTGGGTATAGCTGTTGTAAAATGACTAATATTCCCGAAGCAACTACTTACCAAAATTCCTATTCCTAACTAGGTACTAATTACATTTCAGAGTATTTACCCATGAATAATTCATTTACGTCACGTGTCCGTAATCTATTCTGTGAATAGGTCCGATATCAGAGATTAGCTGCGACGCGATAAATAGAAACAACGGCTAAATCATTATCATTCGGATTTTTACCGTCATCGTGACACGACTTGTTTATTCATAAAAATTGCTTTGCTTTGTTCCTGAAAACACTGAGGTGAGAATTAGTTTTGTTTAATACTTAAATAGGGTGAATAATATGATGTATATTTGCAAACAAGTATAAATGAGAATGGATCGAATTGTTGCAGCGATTGTCTTTAAGCTTTAAGTGTGTACTTTTTCTATATAATACAATTAATGTGAATATATATTACCATTTTCATTCGTTTCCTTTAATAGTAGCATTTATTGGTCTATGGTTTTGTACACGGTTGTCATGTCATGACATCTACTATGTGTACACGTATAGGAATGGTGCAGCTCTGTAATCAATATTGTTTATTGCAGCAATGCCTCCTCCACACGCGCAACCGTGCGGCCCGTACTGCGGCACGGGCCCAGGGATGTGCGCGCCACACTGCTACTTCCGCAATGTCCATGGCCCCGTCCACACACCACCGCCGCCGCCTCCCCACCAACCACCACACCACTACCCACCGCATCATCATCCACCACCTCATCAAGTACATCATCCGCAACCACCGCACCATTATCCCCCCCATCATCAGCACTTTCAGCGCTAATTCCAAATGCAATATGGCGACGCACTATCTGGTGGGAAAATTATCTACTACAAAAGCGAGCCAAGTTTACATTAAAGTGAATTAATAATAGTGCTTATATCTTCATTACTTGGTTTGTGACAAAATAACTTTATTAACCTACTTTTATATGATACTGTGATATAAATATGGTTGTAAAACTAAATTGCAAATTGTACTTTAAGATCTGCGTATTTTACAACTGAAATAAACTAATTAATTAAAGGATTAATTGTGTTAATACCTAAAATGATTTATCAGTGTCTCTATAACATTTATACATTTTGTTTTTTGATAAACGTGCTATATCTATTGATAAATAAATTAATGTTCTTTCAAATTGTCTCTCATTTTTATTGTAAAATAAATGTATGGCCTTTTTGTTATATCTCGAATAAAATTAACAGTTTCGTAGAATTGAGGCAGCTACTGTAAATATTATAACATACTTTAATAATAGTGTAATATAATAGGTTTGTGCACAGCTGTGATTGACAGTGGAGACGACTGAAATATAATAACATAACACTTACAGACAATTAGCCGCGACCTCTAAGTCTATATAACTAGTCTATATCTGAATAAGTGTGTAGATACAATTGGAAACTACTTATAATAAACTAGTAGTGCTCGCGGCTCCGCAAGCGTGAAAAAGTTTTTCCGGGACAAAAATATTTTCCCGGGATAAAAAGTAGCCTATAGCACCCAGGAGTAAAGTAGCTTCCTATTAGTGAAAGAATTTTCAAAATCGGTTCAGTAGTTCCTGAGATTAGCGCGTTCAAACAAACAAACAAACTCTTCAGCTTTATAATATTAGTATAGATTGAATTTCAATGTAATTTTATGTAAATAGCACTTATGAAAACCCCACTTCCGAAAACGACAGACTTCCCACTAAAACAGTTACATTATGTCTATAAGGTCAACAAAACTTAATCTTTGAAACCAAACCTGTAGCTACCAAACCATTGCTATTAAATAAAACCAACTTAAACCTCTGAACTCCGTTGCTATATACAAGAGTAATTATTTCATAGTGTCTTCACCACACGATGTAGGGAAATTGGAACCCAAACAGCGTTCTTATTAAGAAAGTTTTTGTTCGTAACAAGATTACGTACACCAGATGTGTTGGATAGTGCTTGGTGCAAATATTAAAGGAATCGCCATGCTTAACTTTGTCTCGGGGAATCATCGACAAAAGTCGAATGCCTGCGTTCTGTGTACAAATTTATAATGGCACAAAACTTTTAACAATACGTCATTCTATTTCACTTTATCATACTGTTACTTCATAATTATGTGCATAAGTTTCTGAAAATGTTTGGATGATTGTTAGAAGCAGAAACTGTGGAACGAATTTGGATGAAACTTTACCATAAATAAACCATGTCTAAGATTACTACACAGAGTGCTTTGATCTCGCGAAATTATACCTAGGGGGACTTACATTGCGAGAAACATCTTTCACGTAGGTAGCTACCAGCAACATCTAGATCCCTTTTTTTTGTCTAAAGTGGGTCTAACGTTATATTAGCAGCAGGTAATATATATACAGTTATATTTCACCATTATCATGTGCAATGGCTGAATATTATGTGAAGTCTTTGTTTCCTGTTTGACTGAGTAGTTGTATTACGGTACGACTGCAATGCTGAGGTCTCGAGCTCGATCCCCAGGTCGGGCAAAGTGATATAGGATTTTTTTAATCAATGTCAGCTCTGAGTCTGGAATTTGTGCCCCATATGGCGATAGACTCGCCCCCTATCACATCACAGGACGAAAAATGGGTGCACTAATTGCGCCCCTGCCTAGCCAGGTATAAAAGACGTGAGTATGCGTAGTCTTTGTTCCCACAAAATCGTAACCCAATCAAAAACTCTCAATTTGAAATAACCACGTGTCTGATCAACTCATTATGCAATACGTGTATTACCTTTATACTTACGTATTAATGAACAAATTTGAATACAAATATAACTCGTACGCACTAACGAAAGAGAATTCTACGTATTAGATAAACAACACATTTTTTAGTTATTCAAGTCTTCTATATGAAAGTTCACTCTATTTATGTACAGTCAGCCCCAGAAGTGGTTGAACAAATTCAAAACTAAAAATCGCCTCTACACTTTTGTGTTCTTATCAATTTGAGATTTCTCTTCACGAAAATAAAATTAAAGGGATTAACTTTACTTCACACAAATAAAAAATCACTTCAATTAAACTTATGCGTAGAAACGAATTGAAATTTTTAATTTGATCAGCCATTTATGTGGCTGACTGTACTTAGTTAAAATGTCGAATTGAAAAGCAGGCAAGCCACATAAAAAATTCAATAATTTATAGAGATCTATCCTCTATGGCGGTACATAAATATTAGCCACATAACATCACTTTACACGTACCGTTCCGTGAGTAACGGTTATAGCCTTCTGGCTCGTCCGTTCACTTCCTGTGGGCTCGTAGTCACCCCCCTGATATCTGCTGCAATTATCACTACCACAATCGTTTTCCTTCACATACTGATGTACGTAAAAGTTTGTTAAATGATTGAGGCGAAATAATTGAAGTGTTTAGTGTCTAAGGACTTCAATTTACATTATGTTTTTCAACCTCTTTTATCACTGACACTTAAAACAAGTATTTACTTTACATACATAAAATAATAATATCTAAAATTGATAATCGCATCTTAACATAATTCAAGTGGGTACTATAATATTATGTTTATTTTATTGCAACTTGTTTTACACAATGACAATGCAAGACAAACCACCACATGTAGAGTTTGAACGTTTTACATGGGTTAATTAGAACAGCATCTTGCGAATAAATCAAATTGAAAAATAAAGCCTTTGTGATATAAAGTGGGTGTAGAATTAGCACTTAACTTAGGCAACAGCCAATTTCCAACAGTGGAAAAGAACGAAACATAAGCATTATGCAAGCCAACCTCCTTACTTAATTAAAAAGTTCCCAACAGGTTAGCTGTTCTAGCTGCGTTTGTGGCGAAATAAAATACCATTACACTCGTAACTCTCAGCTTATTTTATTATCCACGTCTAATTAATAGACTTCATATTTTAAAAACTACGTTTTGTCGTATATTAGTCGATCTCTTGTTAATTATACTGACCTTGAAAATTTTGAAAATTCCGTGCTCTACTTACGTAGACACGGAGATTTAATCTGATGTCGTTTATACACATTCTAATTTTGTAAAACCAAACCATAACATCCAAGTATTCAGATAAAATATCTATCGAACTCGCAAATGGATTTAAATTAAACATTTAATCCAAAATTTTGTCATATCTAGATGTATACAAACAGGTAAAAACAGTTTTCCCATTATTTATTAAGCTTATAAGTAACGGCAAGGGAGGGAAGGCAGGGTTATTGCGGCTCGTTTCGATGCAAAATGCCACTGCGTTGAAATATACGACACCAAATGAAATCATAAATTCCAATAAATACGAAGCAAGGAAAGAGGTTCAAACACGGCAGCTTCCCTTGCCGCACGTATGCATACAGGTCCTTTTTATTACGCAGAGAAAAGCATCCCAAAACCACAATTTACTATATAAAATTGTCTCTGTTTATCCTGTTTTTGAGCTGAACAGATTATTTTATGTATTACTTAAATCAGAATTTACTGTTATATATACGCGTAAAAGGGTATCCCAAAACCACAATATAGAACACAAGGTTTCATATCGCCTCTTCAGTGTTAAAATATATACTTTTTCAATTCCAGTTAGCTATTTTTGTTCATACCATCTGAAACTTGTTTTTGTTCGCTTGTTAAATATGAAATGTGAAATTTGTATAACATACTATACTATTTGTGTACCATAACATACTATTTATTAACACTGTTCAAATAATAGTACTAATAGTTAATTTGAAGTGTAGGCAAGGTACATAACGCAGTGAACCGAATAATAAATTAAACCTCGCTAGAGAGATGCTGGGAAATTGGCAGAGCATTCACTGTGGTCATAGAACAGACGTAACTATCTAGGGACACGGTAGTACCCCGCTAAGACGAGCCGAGTGACTACCTACCTACCTTTTCTCGAAGTGCTTCGTCGGTTTTTTAAACCCTCATAACTTGGGTTTGGATTATACCAGATAAATAAAATTCTCGGAATATAATGTCAGTGGGAGACTTATTCTAAATATACAGTTTCAATCACATAGCTCTTATTCTTTAGATTTTATTAATATCTAAAAACCTCGACTGCGTCACTAACTCACTCACTGATCATAAAAATTCTTAGGGTACTTCCTGAAGTACTAGAAAGCTGAAATTTGTAGGCTAGTAGTAGTATATAAACAACAACAAAAAAACTTTTACCCCCTAACCCTAGGGAATGGAGGTTTATATGAGACTTTCACAAATTTTAATGCTATATGTCTCAAAATTTACATAGGGGCTCCTTATTATAATTAATAAAATATATAGTTCAAGATTTTTAGAAAATCACCCCCTATCCTTTAAATAAGGGGGACTTCTTATTACCAATTAATACATACGTGTTTCAGGTTTTAAAAAAACAAAGCATCTTATGAAAAGAAGAACTTTTTCTCACTCTAAAACTCTACGAGTAGCGAAACGGCCAAGCCACATATTTTGACCAAGATGTAGAGTTTCTGAAATCAGGGCTTGTAGAGTTAGAATCTTGGCTCTACATGAGATCTGATAACTTTTTGACAGTGCGAGCCATATTATGATCTCGTCTTGGCAACGTTTTACGTGAATTTTTTTTGGTGGAATTATTATTGCTATTAAATATTGATGTGCGACACTGGACGATATGGTGGTCGACTGGGCTTGTTATTATTTCTTATGCGTGATTTACTGTGTTGTATCTTGGTGTGATTGTTTTGGTTATAAATGTCAATTAATTGACCTAGCTCATTAGTCAGCTAGTTGTCATATGCACTTTAGAACTTGGCTACCTGGGATATACGAGCTCATTGATATAAAACAACATACAAACACCCGAATTGAGAACCTCCCCCTTTTTTGGATGTCGGTTAAAAATACAAATTGGGACAATTTCGTGACATCCATATTTATCTAGGCAATATGCAATGCAATGCAATCAGCCCTGTATTATATACTGCCCATTGCTGAGCATGGACCTCCTCTACAACTGAGGGGGTTTAAGCCTTAGTCCACTACGCTGGCCTGCAGCGGGTTGGCAAACTTCATGTACCTGCGAGATTCTTATGGAGAATTATTTTGTATGTAGATTTCCTCACGATGTTTTCCTTCACCACTAAAACGAACGATAATTGATAAACAATACACACATAACTTCGAAAAGCTAGAGGTGTGTGTCTTGGATTTTAAACCTCTGGACATTGTCTCGGCAGACCGTTTCATTCCCAACTAGGCTATCGTGCACTATCTAGGCAATATGAATTTTATAAAATCCATTACATTTCTGAGAAATGTGTAAATAGCAAAAAAATATATTTTAAGTTATGATTACACGTAGAGCAGAAAATATTTACCCAGTGAAAGTGCCGTGTTGAAGAAATTTAACACTCACAAAGATTACCTGCATTGAATGTCTCTCGGAGTCAGACGCGACAAAATTTAATAAGCATTATTAAATTTCTTCTGTGACAGTGCGGCTTTCACGTTTAGTTTTAATGTAATCATATTTCACATCTCATTCCTTTTGGTTTCGTACTCGGAAACAAACAATACCTTATTGCTGTTATGGTTATTTTATAAAAACACACACATTTATCTTTCTAATTTATATAGAAACTTAATTTACCTATTTTACTGCACACAGAGTTCATAACATTCGATATAAATATTTCAAAAACATTTTAAGTATGAATGAAAACACGCTATCGCCTGCAGACAAAGGTTCATTTCCTTATGGATATAATAAATTAATCGACTCTTTGCGAAGAGAAACTAATAATTCCGACAAGTAGCCCATCGTATTAATATTATGCAAGAGGCCAGAGCTTCGCACGTTCGACGCCGGCTCCGCTCTGCTACAAATGCGAATCTAATGCTACCATAAATCGTTTCCCCCTCTTGCGCACATCCCTACTCCTTCTTTCTCCTCCCCCTAAGCTCTGTAAGTAGCTGAACGTAACGTGAATTAGTATCGATTAGGAAAAGGAAATTTCAATCTAAGCTAGATTTAACAAACTTTCCACCACTACGGTGATCATGAGATTTTTATTGCATTGCCATTACGAGCTATCTGCTTGAAAAAACTTATGCTTTCCATTATAATGTACACATTTGTTTAAGAGTCTGAAATGGACACGTTGGAAACAACATAATGTTCGTCATTATTCGCTCTACGCTTATCAAATTTCGAGACGATAATTAAAGTAACTTAAAGAATTAAGTCCCTGTATTAAAAAAATATGTTTCAATTTAATAGCTGAAGAAGTAATATAGTTTAGCATCAACTGTAGCAAGCACTGGGCACGAGCAAGACCCACGAGTCGCAGCCGCCTGCCGGTCCAACTGTACCTCCCTCGAATTCCGCATACATTACTCACGGAGTACGCTTTCTACGAAATTAAATTTTGATGGTTACTCGGATAACGCGGTGTTAGCACACTTTTTCATAACAGTATTTTTTTAAATTGAATTTCATTACGTCATTTTGTCGACACCAAGTTCTTATTCGGCATTTTACCAGTGCACCGTTCGTTGGAAATAACTTTCGTAATTATACACATTAGTATAAGAATATGGCACCCTTTTGGCTGCTCGTTTAGCAAACTAAATTTTAAATTACAAATGTTATGTTTGCTACTAAGAGAATAATATATTATGCCATTTGGTAACTTTTATAAATATTCATAAAATAATAATTTGTAATAATACCAATCAATTCTTATTATGAAAAGCATTTGAACTGAATAAAAAAATGGGTATGATACAATCCTACTAATATAAACGCGAAAGTTTGTAAGTATGTATGAATGTCTGGATGTCTGGATGTATGGATGTTTGTTACTCTTTCACGCAAAAACTACTGAACAGATTTCAATGAAAGTCGGCACACGGGTAGATCATGTCCTGGATTAACAGCTACTTCTTATCCCGGGAAAATATAAACCGGGACATTTATCCCGGAAAAACTTTTTAACGCGGGCGGAGCTGCGGGCAAAAGCTAGTTTTACATAATTATACCTATATGTGAAGAAAACTTTGTATCCCTTGTTTTTAACCAAAAAATGGCAATGGCACGCACCAAAATGTGTGATTTGGCATAATTCAAATTCATAATATATAGAAAGACTGCGGAAAAACTAATTTATGCATGTTTTACAAATATCTATATTAAATTCGTCGAATTTCAACCACTGAACAACCGCTAATTTTGATAATAACCTAAATCGGCTTGACGTAATATAAATAGATTTCAAATTGAACAAATAGATTTTTAATATAAATAGATTTCAAATTGAACAAATAGATTAATCATCAAACTATTGTTTTATAAACAAAATATAACCTGATTTCTTTGATAAAAACTGAGAACATGTATTTTTATGTAGGTACTTACAGGTACTTATATATACACATAGCTTATGCCCGCGGCTCCGCCCGCCTTAAAAAGTTTTTCCGGGATAAAAGTCCCGCTTTATGATTTCCCGGGATAAAAAGTAGCCTATGTGTTAATCCAGGACATGATCTACCCGTGTGCCAAATTTCATCGAAATCCGTTCAGTAGTTTTTGCGTGAAAGAGGAACAAACATCCATACATCCAGACATTCTTACAAACTTTCACCTTTATAATATTAGTAGGATATACTTATATTCAGTTTACAACGTGAGTTTGACTCTTTCTAGTGTCTTTAACATAACATAGTTCTACCTATTACCTCTCTAATATTATTGAAACAAGTCTCTGATTCTCTATTCGAGCAGGCTAAAAGCTAAATTTATTATTAACAATACCTGATGACGGATTCCGAGGCTGTTCAATATGAAATCTCAAACCTAACTGTTTAATTTAGGTATGCCTCCAGCTTAATCCTGTATTAACAAGGGCCTAAGGATCCATTAACTTAAGTCGGTCATTCAACGATCTTGGCCTGCTCTATTAATATTGAATTCCCATGCAGAATGTATTAATATTACGCAAGATAGATAATATAATAGCCTTGATATTACAATAGGAAGTATAAGTAGCTGAATGTTATAATCAATTGACTTCGATTTAAAGTCGTAGTTGTGTAATGGCAAACCCGCTGAAGACTTAATGTCCCTCGGCAGTCGGCACTCTACGCCGCAGTCTAATCTTTATTCAGATTGTACTAACATAATATTAACTTTACCCACTTTATCTATTTTAAGAAACTCTGTATTGTTCTGTCTGTAGTGTTAAGGCTACGTACATATTATCAAGAATCTAAATATTATTATTATACTAGCTTTTTCTCGCGGCTTCGCCCGCGTATTTTAGTTTTTCCGGTATAAAAGTCCCGTTTTTTTGATCGGGATAAAATGTAGCCTATGTGTTAATTCAGGACATGATCTACCCGTGTACCAAATTTCATCGAAATCCCTTCAGTAGTTTTTGCGTGATAAGTAACAAACATCCATACATCCAGACATCCAGACATCCAGGCATCCGTACATACTTACAAACTTTCGCGTTTATACTATCAGTAGGACAGATTTCGCTCGCGGCTCCACCCGCGTCAAAAAGTTGTTCCGGGATAAAAGTCCCGTTTTTTATTTTCCCGGGATAAAATGTAGCCTATGTGTTAATTCAGGACATGATCTACCCGTGTGCCAAATTTCATCGAAATCCGGTTAGTAGTTTTTGCGTGAAAGAGTAACAAACATCCATACATCCAGACATCCATACATACTTACAAACTTTCGAGTTTATAATATTAGTAGGATTATAGTAGGATAGATTTCGCCCGCGGCTCCATCCGTGTTTAAAAGCTGTTCCGGGATAAAAGTCCCGTTTTTTATTTTCCCGGGATAAAATGAAACCTATGTGTTAATCCAGGACATGATCTACCCGTGTGCCAAATTTCGTCGAAATCCGGTTAGCAGTTTTTGCGTGAAAGAGTAACAAACATCCAGACATCCATACATACTTACATCCATACATACTTACAAACTTTCGCGTTTATAATATTAGTAGGATCCCGGGATAAAATGTAGCCTATGTGTTAATCCAGGACATGATCTACCCGTGTGCCAAATTTCATTGAAATCCGGTTAGTAGATTTTGTGTGAAAGAGGACCAAACATCCAGACATCCATACATCCAGACATCCATACATACTTACAAACTTTCGCATTTATACTATCAGTAGGACAGATTTCGCCCGCGGCTCCGCCCGCGTTAAAGTTTTTCCGGGGTAAAAGTCCCTTTTTTATTTTCCCGGGATAAAATGTAGCCTATGTGTTAATCCAGGACATGATCTACCCTGTGCCAAATTTGATCGAAATCCAGTTAGTAGTTTTGCGTGAAAGAGTAATAAACATCTAGACATCCATATATCCAGACATCCATACATACTTACAAACTTTCGCGTTTATAATGTTAGTAGGATATCTATCAATCAAATCAAACTCTCAATCAAAAGTATGATATAAGCACTGGAAATCAATTACTAAATGAAGTCATTGAGACACAACCATCAGCAATAGCCCACTCGCGCGTTCTAAGCCCGCGGGATAGGCAGCCTTTGTGATATTAATTCGTTGGTGGGAGAAGTGGCGGGAGGCGCGCGACGTGATGGCCCAGTGGTGGCATGCGCGTGAGCTGCGCGTGGTACTGAACAGTACTTGGACATTGGAACATTACTTTATTTTTCTAAAATAAAATATTTTTTGTAAAATAAACGTAGCCTTAGTTACTCCTTATAACATCAGATACCTGCCAATAAAAGTCCCGTCAAAATCAGTCCAGCCCTTTCAGAGATACCGCCCTGTGGATTGGGGGCGTTTGGAGAATTCCATCACGGTATCCCCTGCCTGTCGTAAAAGGCGACTAATAGCGGCCACCGGGGGTCGTTGGCGGGCGGCAGGAGGCTGTCCGTCTTTAGTTTTTTGCGTGTCTTTTAGCACATTGCTGCGACCCCCGTGATGGACGGCAGTGTGGCAGGTAGGCCTCAAGCTGCCGTTGACGCCGAGGGCGTCCTTCGGTGCGCGGGGGCTTCTGAGCCCCCCACCCCTCCCTACAGGAGACGGGCTGCATTAGGCGGCACCACGCAGGGGCGGCTGTGGACGACAACTTAGACACTATTAACACTATTAACTTAGTCAGGGGAAACCCGCAGCCATCCCTAATGCGCCGAAGAAGGCCACCGCGGAGTTTTAGTTGGTATGCCGTGCGGTGTACATAGGTTAGGGACTCGGCCCGGCGGCTCAACGCTGGGTTGTAAGGCACGGTGAACCCAACATCACCGCACAGTCGCCCCCTTTGAAGGCTGGGCGGTAGTAATAAGTCACTTTCTCCGTGAAAACAAAAAAAAGGCCTTTCAGAGATTAGCCGAAACAGACAGACAAAAATTTACAAAAATATTATTTTGGTGTATACCGGGTGGAAGGGAAACGCTCTCTATACCGGAACGGTAAGAGAGATAAAACCATAACATTAACGAAAAACTAAATTTATTTGCAAAGCTAAACGATAATACTTACGATTTTAGTATTTCCGTAATTCATGCGCGCGCAATGTAAAGCGTACAAAAAGTGGGCGGCCGCCGCGCAGTGCCGGCACCGGCCCGCGGTCGTTAACCCGTCAGCTGATGTACGTGTTTCATTACGATTTTTTTGAAATATTGACCTTTTTTACTATGTTTTTCAGAATATTAGTTTAATTTATCTATCCATACGTGAAGCTGTACAGAAATTTGAGAAATCCTACTAAAATTGCGATCGCGATTTCCTTAGTGCCATCAAGTCAGGAATCACCAATACTATCACCTGTATTCGTTTCCGAGAGCGTTTCCCTTCCACCCGGTATACCGAATATCTATACATAGGTATCTATACATCTTCCTATACATATCTATGCATCTATCTATACATTTTTCTATACATCTATATATACAGCTCGCGTTGAATAGTTTTTCCGGGATAAAAGTCCCGCTTTATATTTTCCCGGGATAAAACGTAGCCTAAGTCACTCCTTATTACGTCAGCTACCTGCCAATAAAAATCCCGTCAAAATCGGTCCAGCCGTTTCAGAGATTACCCGGAACAAACAGACAGACAGAAAGACAGACAGACAAAAATTAAAAAAAAAATATTTTGGTGCATGTACCGTGTATGTATTCATATACATGTAGTAAAAAACGGTTATTTAAATATTACAAACAGACACTCCAATTTTATTTATATGTATAGATTAAAACCCTGTATTAATTTGTGTCATTGTTCGGCACGGCGTCCTTTAATTTAAAAGAGTCCAGGTCATCCACGCTTGCATAATAATAACTACATTTTTTCTCTACTCACGGAATTCCCAGTGATTCTAAATAATTTATCAATCCAGAGTACAAACTGGAAAAAACAACACAAAATAAAAAGACTATTCCACGATATACATTTTTACCTTTTGATGTCGGATCTCGTAATTGTATCTCGTAATTGTAAAATGAGATCAGAGTTATAGCTGCGGCGAGGTTTACAATTGATTTCACTCAGGAGCCCGATTTGCAGAAATACAATTGCAATCGCTGTATTTTTATAAATTTCAAAGTGGAACTTTATGAAAATACTATCCAAAAACACCATAGACTATTTTATTTTAAAAAAATCACAATTTTATTAAGGTATTTTTTTCGCATATTTTGTTGATATCGTAAACATAGGCGATACTTACGCTTGCGATTTCACCTGGGTGTAAGTTTCCATTGAATTAATATCTCATATCCCATTAAAATTCAACTTTGTCACACAATTTCAAATTGATAAGTCTTGAATATAAACAAATCTTTATATCATTATAAATTTTACACAATACTGACGAGCCAGTAGCGAAAAGTGAGGAAAATAAATATCTGAAAAAAGTCAACGACAAGCGCGGGCACACTTCGTTAACCCAGCACACCGCAATGACTACAACTTGTCGATGAATGTTATCCATTTTTGTAGAATCGACAGTAGAATCAGTAGCAAAGTTTCATTGTACTATACATTGAAACATAAAAACGAATGTATCGCACAATACGGATCACGTTACCGCCAATAGTATTTAATAATGGATAAAGCATTTAGCCGATTTTTAACGCCCGATCGAAATAAACGGCTAAGTTAATTAGGCATATCGCTCCGAAACTGGCGCCATTAAAGATTCAGATGGCAAAGTGCAAATCGGTGTCGTTGCAGTCTCCGCTGCATTTAGCCTGTCGCGACTGGACAGGTCGAAAGGTGCACACTTGCACAAACCTGCCTGGTCCTCAAATAGAATGTTCTGCGGTAGACCGAGAGCTGGACCAAGAGGAAATACAACATCACAATAAATTCTCTACTGTTGTAAAAGTTGTTAAATACAACACGTACACCCGAGTAATTCGGTGTATTGAATTCAGGAAATATAGCCATGTTACTTCGATGTGTCGTGTTGTTCCACAGCTACCAAGTTAAATTACCATAGCATCGATTGCCTTCTGCGAACCGGCTGACCCCATCGCAACACGGATTAGACAGTCCGTTGTTTGTAAAACGTCATAGATCCTGTTACACTGTAGGACCTTGCATTTGTTTTTTGTTTAAAAACAAAGTATTTCCAGGAAAAATCGGATTTCAATTGATTTGTTTTTATTATAGTACATATTTAATAATTTGTTTACTTTTAGTCTACATCGATTTTGGCAGAAGTATAATACATACCCATAGGCGTAGAACATAGGCCTCTCGCAAGATACGCCACAGAGCCCTTATGCATCTGTCTGTCATCAGTCTGCTGCTTTATGCATCCAGTTGCTGCGGGTCCTCTTGTGCAAGTCGTCGCGCCATCTGGACAGAGGGCCAAAAGTAACATAGGATTTTTTTATTCAGTATCATCCCGGTGTCTGGATTTATATCCGATATGGCGATAGTCTTGCCCCCTATCACATCATGGAACGGAATACGCACGGCGAAAAATGGGTTGCATTAATTGCGTTGCGCCTCTGCCTACCCCTTCGGGGATAAAAGGTGTGAGTGTGTGTGCCATCAATACAAATAGTATCATTATATATGAGCGCACAATACTATCAAAAATAAAAACATCCTAATATTAAAACATTGAGAGCCAAGCTCCTACGCTACCTATCAGTTTTGTCTGGGAATCGTTCTGATATAAAACAGTATCCAAACTGCAAACAGCGACTTGTAAATGTGAAAATGGATTTTGACACATGGTTCTATATCGGAATTGAAATTCAGAGCGTCGCACTTACAATGCATATACTATTTCCGGTTTTCAGCCGACTCGCTTTGACCTGAAACTAATGGAAAATGTGTTTTTTTGTGTTACTTAACTAGTTTTAAATATGTATCTTATGGAATGAAAACAGAGGCATTTGAATTATTAATTTCAACTGCTTTTCTTATACATACATACATATATATATACACTCACGCCTTAATTGTGATTTTCTTAATTTTGTAGTTTATCATATTCCAACCGAATCGTGCATTAAAATAATGATGTTACGCCGACGCTATAACCACACTTAAAATCGACCCTAATGGGCCGAAAAGGGTCACCACGGGGTTTTGTGTCGTATCCCGGTGTAAGGTGTATGTGTTAGGCACTCGGTTCACCAGTCAAGAGATGATGCCCATATCTCCAGGTGGCTCAACCCTGGGTTGTTAGACACCACACAATCGCTCCGTTACCCCTGAGACTGCTCAGTAGAGGTATTTGTGCTGCAGCAGATTTTTAAGCTATTGCATAGCTTCCATTGCGGGTCTTGAGCGCAGAGACCGAATCCAGAAATTCCGTAACGAAAATAACCTAACACCCCTCACTCCGACCGGCACAGCGGTGATATTTTATTTTCAAGAACACATGTAGACTGTAAAATTCCATAAGTAAATTTAATATCGCAGTCTTGTAAGAATACAATATGTAAGAAGATATGAGCTGAATGTTAAACGATAAAAGGTCGAAATTACCGTGTATTTAAAAATTGTTCCAGTCAGTGAAACGTATCGAAATGTCAAACGCGCGCAGTTGATGAGAATGAAACATAGAATGACGTCATCCCGCCACGGGGGCGGGATGACGTGATTCTAAGTTTGAATTTTTAAAAAGTTTTTATTTTATATCTGTTCAAAGAGGTTATAAATATTAGAATTGCCTGCTTAGAGTTTCGACGTTATGGCACGAGTGAAATTTGGACAAAAAAAAAACATTATAATTCCATAAGTTGATAAAAAATGCTATGCAATAGCTTTACCGCGGCAGTCTCCGAGTGCCTCACGTCTTTTTTTTTAGTCCATTGCTCAAAATTATAATAGTAATGTATTATAAATATTTTTAAAGACTTTATGTTCACTTTCTGCGTTTCATCCAATATGTAAGATGGATACATAAATTACCCCTGGGTATGGTAAAAAATGTCATAAAATATAAAACTTAGAGAATTAACATAGTATGTCGATTTACCTGCCGCCTGCCTGACGCCATTCATTTTGGGAATATTTGTTGACTCTACCTGCCATTGGCAGTCTATTGAAGGATAATAAATACAATAGGGTAGTTGACTACACATAACAACAAACATACTACTACTACTACGTATACATTTATCAAAAAAAATATTAAAGAAAAACAAAAAACCCGACTGCCTCAATATTTGCCATCTTTACTAAAATTACTGAAGAACTGAAAAGACAGGAACAAGATTTTAATTTGGTTATGATCATCTTAGTTGACAGTGTCCATAAACGCAGTCGGAGGCATAACACGCTGACTTCTCATAATTTGGTTGGTGATATAGGTAGAGCAACAAAATCTCGGAGTGAGCAGATGCCTCCGACTGCGTTTGTGGACACTGTCAACTAAGATTATTCAAAACCAAATTAAAATATTCAAATTAAAATCTTGTTCCGCTCTTTTCAGTTCTTCAGGAAATTTAGTAAAGATGGCAGGTATTGAAGCAGTCGGGTTTTTTGTTTTTCTTTAATATTTTTTTTTCATTCCTTTAATATGATTATTTTACATCAATACCAAGTATCGAAGATCTGAAAAAGAGTCAGATTGTAACTGGAAACGACATATGAATGACGTAGCCCTCAAACTAAACAGATTTGTATATGCCCTTAGAAAGCTACGGACTGTGTCAGACGAAAAGATTGCATGTATAGCATATAAAGGCTATGTTGAGTCAATCCTTAAATATGAGTAAAAAATATGGGGGAACTCTACTGATGCTGGTCAAGCATTCATTGCACAAAAGAAATGCTTAAGAGCTATTTGTGCAGTAAGTGTACTTGACTCTTGTAAACCCTTATTTAAAAAACTCAATATGCTTACATTGACCTGCATGTATGTTCTTGAAGTATCAATCTTTGTAAGGAAAAATAAAGATTTTTCAAATTCAAGGGGGATCATATAACTAAATACAGACCAAGAGATCCTACTAAAACAATGATTCCATTCTGTCGAACAGCCTCAAAGAAAAATAATGTTTACTCTATGTGCATATCAGTTTTAAACAAACTGCCTAAAAATTTAAGGGAACTTCCATTTAAATATTGTAAAATTAAGTTAAAAAAATGGCTAGTAGATAAGTGTTTTTATACAATAAAAGAGTTTATGCAATACAAAAATAATGAAGTTGATTATTTGTAAAATTTAATATAATACAATTAAGAATATAATTAATATGCTAAATAATAATATATAATGACATTATGTTAGAAAGAAATAATATCATTTTAATTGTTTTATATAATTATAAATATTTGCATGCCTAATGCAGGCAGAGTATAGCTTGAACTATGCACAACTGTTAAATCTGGTACTACCTGTATTCTATACAAATAAATGTTTGTTTCTTGTTTCTTCATTTACCTATATTATTAATGTGAAGTGTGATGTGATTTATTAGCATTTCCTATTCCAAACTCCAAATATTCGTAATCACCATTAAAAATTCTTCACACCCCCATTAAAAATTAAAAAAGAGATAGCACGATATCCCCCCCACGTCCCCTCTTTTGTTCAACAATACTTTAAATATGAATAACTGCTTTATTTTCATATTATTTTCTGTTACATATAAAATATTTATTTTTTTATATGTTAATTAAGGTTGTTGGTAATAACTAAAGGTTTATAATAATTAATAATAAAATAATTTACAAAATGAAACATAGGAAACCACCGCATAGTAGATCTATGCTATGATATTACAAGCTTCTCATTGATAAACTTATACCAAAAAAATACTTATAATTCATTAATACCTACGTAATATTACGGCGTGTTAGATTGAATAATAATAATAAACAATACCAAGAAACTTCGATAGAATAAAATGGTGCCAAATAAATTATAATTTATGTATATAAATAATTCCATAATATTATACCTACTCTGCGATGCAATCTTTTCAATTTCATAACTTGCTTAAGTTAAATAACCATTTGTTACCGTAATAAATTATATTTTCAGGAAGCTACGACTTTTGGATTCTTTGTTTATGAAAACATCTCAAAAAGAACTTCTACAAAGTTCCACCCGCCGGATATTTATTTAATGACCTTACTTTCATTTTTGCGAAGACGTTCAAGTAACCCAGATGTATTTGTACAAGTTCTGGGAATCTCAACGATGGGTCTACATTTTGAACACTGAAAGATTAATGTAGGTATGTTGTCCATGAAGTCGTCTGTATGATTATTTGTTCAGAACTCTTCTGATTTTTTTCTTCAGCTAGTTTTTATTTAAAGCCTTGGATAGATACTCAAATAAAAATATTTTTACATAACTTGATTGTCATATACTTAGTTCATATAAAAGTGATACAGAAAATAGTATCAAAAAATACATTGAATGTTTGTGGCTATATACTTCGCTGCTCGCAGTCTCAGACGTCGCGTCCCGGAACACCGCGACGTACATATTTCGGAATCATTGAATGCTTCTTGTCGCAACTTCAGCAGAGATCTTCCGAGATAAGACTTGTTTCCATCGGTTTGTTGTACTTCACCGTAGCTGAGCATGCCTTTCCAAACTTTCCCGTTCGTGCAACTCGACTGAATGCGATATAGTATTGTAGACAGACGGAACGTTTCTTACAATAAAACTGATTTATTTACTTTCCCGGCTTAGCACCGCATTGTCTGGAGATAAACTTATCTATACATATAAATAAAACTGGAGTGTCTGTTTGTAATATTTAAATAACCGTTTTTACTACATGCATATGAGTATATATACGGTACATGCACCAAAATAACATTTTTTTAAATTTTTGTCTGTCTGTCTGTCTGTTTGTTCCGGCTAATCTCTGAAACGGCTGGACAGATTTTGACGGGACTTTTATTGGCAGGTAGCTGACGTAATAAGGAATAACTTAGGCTACGTCTGTACTCGCGGCGGCGTCGTGTGCCGGGTCGGTCACTTCCCTGTAACATGGTTGAGGAGGCCGATGGCTGGCACATACGTCATACTCGTGAACGGGTGCTGCTTGTGTGGACTGGTCTGCTCTGTTTGATGGTTGACTTTATTTTTTACTTAAAATTAAACAAAAAGTGGTTGTTTCACTTAGGTACTCTCCGTTAATTTTCGCATTTAATATCCATCTTTAAAATTGAAGTAATATTGTGATTTTCAAATTGTAAAATATATATATTTAAAAAAAATGATAAAAGACCTACGCTGAGTTTCTTGGTGCTTCTTCTCAGGTCAGTGGGCTTTTCCGAAGCACCGGTAGAATCTTTTATAGAGTAAGATCCCAAAGCGTTCTGACATAACTTATTTTCACATGGATGAAACCTTCACGAATTAGTAGCGTCTAGTATACTTTATAATACCTGCCTACTTGTGGAGCTTGCCCTGTGACACCTGGGCAGGTACCAGGTGAGAAAGGTAACTAAAAATATGAGTTATCTAACTTAAATTTGTATGGCTGATTTTTATATATGTTTTGTAGAATATTATTCTAAGCTAGAATTATAAAGTGTCAGACACTTTTCATGGACCAGAGCTTTTGTCAGACGCTTTAAAACTCGACAAAAAATTAATGAACTTTACTTATTTTTTCATGTCTGACTTTTAGATATGTTATTCAAGTGACTATTACAAAGTTATATTTCATCAGTCAGACAAATTCGAGTGACCAAACATCCCCTAAACACAAAATTATTCAGCCGGGAGTGCGAGCGCGAGAGCACTATGCGCATGCGTCTCAGAATAAAAAATTGAAATGTATTGAAAATACTTACTAATTTCAATCCAAGATTTTTGCATCCTCATTTCAAAAAGATCCCTTATTAAAAAAAAGTTTTAAAAAGATTCAACCCTTGTAAAATGTATATCTATATATTTGTCAAGTTGAATCTTTTTTAACCTCTTTGAGCCATTTCGAATCTTTTCAAATCTCTTTTTCTAATCAGGGATGAGCTTCAATATTAAGTTGTGAATTAATAAATATTAAAGTGAATTTATTTATTGCATGTATTTGGGATAGTGAATATATGAGGAGCCATTTTGTTTTATAAGGAATTATCTTTATTTTATTGTAAAAAAGATACCAGTTAGAAAAATTTTAAGAAAAAATATTTTACCAAAAAATATATAACTATGATTAATTACAGCAAATATTTGTTTATCTTTTAATCATCGCAATTATCGACAGCAATTGGAATTTTCATCGTTCATCCAATCATGATATTGTCCATTCAAGTCATCCTCGTCATCAGTGATGTTGTCGTTGCTGGCAGCGTCTTCTGCAAAAAACAGTTTAAAGAATTAAAAAACATAAAATTATAAATACAATAAATTTAAAACTGAAATCAAAGTATAGTACCTGAATTTTTAAGGAATTCACTAATGTCTCCGGGTAATTGGTCACCATCAAACCTTGATCACTTTGATTTTTCTTCTTCCATGGTTTTCACTATTACAAATAACAATATCGGTCACTAATTACACGATATAAACAACAAAAACATGTGCTCTTATACACCCGAACTGCACTGGATACCAGGATACTATAGGCAGTGTTGCCAACAATATTTGTTAAGGATCCGTCAAGCTAGTCGTATTTTTCCGTCAAAAACCCGTTAGATCAACAATTGACACGGGTGTAGCTACTACTATTTTTGCATGGGGGGGGGTGCAAGCGTGTGGTCTTGCCGCCCCATGGAGACCTCCTTTGACATGTACACCCCTCCTCACACATACAAATGTTGTTTTCCCGTCCCGTCAAATATCCCGTCAGCCGTTAGATGGATTTTTTCCCTTTCACATGTATCCAAATCCGTTAGAAATGACGGGAAATCCGTTAAGTTGGCAACACTGACTATAGGTTGCGCGCGCAATAAGCTCGTATACACTGTAAGGTGGAGCAGATGGTGAGTTTAAGAAAAGGAACCAAGTTGTTGTTAACGTCTCACTCGCTCTGAAATGCATGCGCATAGTGCTCTTGCGATCGCGCTCGCACTCCCAGCTGAATAATTTTGTGTTTAGGGGATGTTTGGTTACTCGAATTTGTCTGACTGATGAAATATAACTTTGTAATAGTCACTTGAATAATATATCTAAAAGTCAGACATGAAAAAATAAGTAAAGTTCATTAATTTTTTGTCGAGCTTTAAAGCGTCTGACTAAAGCTCTGGTCCATGAAAAGTGTCTGACACTTTATAATTCTAGTTTAGAATAATATTCTACAAAATATGTATAAAAATCAGCCATACAAATTTAAGTTAGATAACTCATATTTTTAGTTACCTTTCTCACCTGGTACCTGCCCAGCGGGGCTATCAGCTAATTTTGACGTTTCGAGTGAACAACGAAACATTGATGTCAACCGAACTTTGATGTCAACCGAAATTTTGTAGCCATTGGTATTGCGTATGATATTATAGCTACAGTCAACACGAGTGCCTATCAACGAACCATATGTCATCTCTACTTTTTTTATCGACGTTACGCGGCTCAGTTGTACACACCAATTAGACGTACAGCCGTAATGGGTGAATTGGTCTTTTTTATTTAGCGGCTTGACATTGTCAAAATCATTGCCTAACAGCGATGGAGCCATATCTTATTTATTTGTCTCTGGCCATAACATAAAAATATGTGAATTGAGTTGAACGGTGCGTTTGAATCTTCAGAATAATATTATGGAATATGGTGCGGAAATCAACAATATGAGAATTGTTTGTGCTCGAATGTGAAAGTACTTTTGGGTTAGATATTATTATACTGTGACATGTTTTTACAAAGAAACAAATCCCAAAGCCCATTTGGCCCCCAATCGAGTCAATATCCTAGTAATTATACAAACTTGGGAATCAGATGCTTTCAAACTTAATGCAGTAACAGACAGTGTAAATTAAATTAACGTAAGTATTAATATTATATTCAGTATGTAATAAAATTAATTCTTGTAGGTAATAATATCGTATGCCGTATCAGCCTGCTAAGGGCGTGGGCGCTTAACCATTTATTGTCTTTGCACTAAACAAACTATTCCACTTGAGTACCAAACCGAAGATCAACCCACTTACCTATTTATTCTATGTGGTTGCAGCAGTATTCTCAACTAACCTTAACTAAAGGTTCTATTCAACATTCATGGAGAGTATTGCTTTTGTTAGCTGTTTTCATTTTAGTATGCTGTATCTGTTGTGTACGAATGTGCCAAGTCTCCTAATTATAAACAACGCAAGACTTGTTTCTTAATACAATAAACATAACGGCATTGTGTAATGTACGAAAAATTAATGCATTTCTATAATTTTTAGAGTTGAAGAAGTGGAGGAACGGATTTGAGGCGGCTCCGATATTGAGAAGCACATGGCTGTCTTGAAAAGGATTGCTGTAGACCTGTGGTTGTGGAAAGACCTAGTACAATACATAATTGACAACAACTGTACACCTCAATATATAGAATTATATGTTATTATTGTGCCTTAATTAACCAATGTTGCATTTTTTATTTCTCAACCTTCTTAATGTGATAATGAATACAAGTTTGAATAGTGTTTCTTTAATAAACATTATTAAATATATTTTACCTGCATCATTTAGGAACTTACTCATTTTATTAAGAATCTAAGGAGATCTATTTTTATTAAATTTATATATTTATTGCTATATTAGGTACATGTTATAATATTAACATTATCAAACAATAAACACATTTTATTACAAGTATAATTTATAAACAATACATATTTCATGTGTACTCTTATATTATTAATCACATTATTTATAGTTTATAATATTATCAAGAACATCTATCGACGAGCGAGACTCGTGCATAATACAATAAATCTACAAATTGAAATAAAATTATTTTGTGGGCTTTATAGCGGTTTTTTAATTTAATTTTTTCTCCCGACGTATCGAAGATAGAAGACTTTACAGCCTTCATGGTCACTGTGCAAATTTTGGCGTCGAAGAAAATATAACTTAAAAAACCGCGATAAAATCCGCAAAATAGTTTTATTTCCAAGTCTAACATTCGCGTAAATAATATAAGAAATCATTAAATTGACAAATATTCGCGCTCACGTATAAATAAAATAAAGCTTGCGATTATATTATATACAAATTAAAAATCTTAAATTTCTAAACGTTTCTATTTAGCTACTTTACTACGTTACCCGGCCGGGTAATAGTGTTAATCACTTTCCGAGGCAAAAACACTGCTATTGAATAGTGGCTTTCAGATTAATGTTGACAGATACGGTGTCTATCAATTTGATGTCAACTTTGCTTAGACAATACCAATAGCTACAATTTTCCATAGCAATCCACACTATCGATATCCACCGTGACGTCACCGGTGGACATCAATGTTCATGAGCACCGCGAGTTGTCCACCGGTGTTAGCCAATACGAAATCGGTGATTTGACAGTTATTTGATGTACACTTCCACCGGTGCTTATCAGTTTTCGATGTCAACTGAGATACATAATAGCCCGGCAGGTGTCACAGGGCAAGCTCCACAAGTAGGCAGGTATTATAAAGTATACTAGACGCTACTAATTCGTGAAGGTTTCATCCATGTGAAAATAAGTTATGTCAGAACGCTCTGGGATCTTGGGCTATTAGTATAACAACATTGTGAAAAATGAAAAATGACGTGTAAAAGTGCCCTTAAGGACCTAATTACTGAATAAATGATTTGAATTTGAATTTGAGTTTACGTTTTATCCCGGGAAAATATAAAGCGGGACTTTTATCCCGGAAAAACTTTTCCACGCGAGCTGTGTAGATAGATGTATAGACAAATGTATAGATATGTATAGAAAAATGTATAGATATGTATAGAAAGATGTATAGATATTCGGTACATACACCAAAATAATCTTTTTTACAATTTTTGTCCGTCTGTTTGTTTCGGCTAATCTCTGAAATGGCTGGACTGATTTTGACGGGACTTTTATTGGCAGGTACCTGATGTAATAAAGAGTAACTAAGGCTACGTTTATTTTACAAAAAATATTTTATTTAAAAAATAATGTTGCAATGTCCAAGTACTGTCCAGTACCACGTGCAGCTCACGCGCATGCCACCACTGGGCCATCACGTCGGGCGCCTCCCGCCACTTCTCCCACCAACGAATTAATATCACAAAGGCTGCCTATCCCGCGGGCTTAGAACGCGCGAGTGGGCTATTGTTGATGGTTGTGTCTCAACGAGTTCATTCTTTTTTGTTTACGCGGAGAAAGTGAATTATTACTACCGCCCAGCGTTCAAGGGGAACGACTGAGCGGTTATGTTGGGTTCACAGTGCCTTACGACCCGACGTTGAGCCGCCCGGAAAGATGAAAAACGTCGGCGACCGCCGGGCCGAGTCCCTAACCTATGTACACCGCACGGCATACCAACCAAAACTCCGCGGTGGACATCTTCGGCACATTAGGGACGGCTGCGGGCTTCCTCCGACTCACGTCTAAGTTGTCGTCCGCAACCGCCCCTGCGCGTACCGCTGTTGCGGTCCGTCTCCTGTTGTTGGGGGGACTCAGAAGCCCCTGTACGCCGAAGGACGCCCTCGGCGTCAAAGGCAGCGTGAGGCCTAACCGCCACGATGCCGTCCATCACGGGGGTCACAAAAGTTGGCTAGACTAATAGGTGGACGGCCCCTTCCGCCCACCCGTGACCCCCGGACTTTTACGACAGGCAGGGGATACCGTGGTGTAATTCTCCAAACGCCTCCAATCCACAGGGCGGATATGGATGTATGGATGTTTGGATGTATGGATGTTTGTTACTCTTTCACGCAAAAACTACTAACCGGATTTCGATGAAATTTGGCACATGGGTAGATCATGTCCTGAATTAACACATAGGCTACATTTTATCCCGGGAAAATAAAAAAATCGGACTTTTATCCCGGAAAAACTTTTTAACGCGGGCGGAGCAGCAGGCGAAATCTATCCTACTATAATCCTACTAATATTATAAACTCGAAAGTTTGTAAGTATGTATGGATGTATGGATGTCTGGATGTATGGACGTTTGTTACTCTTTCACGCAAAAACTACTAACTGGATTTCGATGAAATTTGACACATGGGTAGATCATGTCCTGAATTAACACGTAGGCTACATTTTATCCCGAGAAAAAAACGGGACTTTTATCCCGGAAAACTAAAAAACGCGGGCGAAGCCGCGGGCAAAAGTTGGTTATAAATATAAGTAACATATGTATTGTATCTAATAAATAAATAAACAATATACAGTACAAAGCTTCGGAAGACTTTTGATCTTAAACCGAGATTTAAAATAAATACTTGTAGACCACACAAAAATTACCTAGTTTCCGTGCAGCCAGCTTATTTCATAACTGGCCCGTCGTGCGGTGAGAATGAACAAACAACAAAAGCTTTATTTTCCTCACAGAATTTTATTTCTAAACACATTTTCCGAGGTGATAGCTGTTGTTATTAGTAATTAAATACATAATGGCTATTAAAGAAATATAGAAGCCTCTTATGGTCAATATGGAGTATCCTGGGGTTATGAAGTAAAATATAATTAATTATAGCTGCGTAATGTCTCGTGTCCTTGTTGTTATGGCGCCCCAGAGCCTCATAGCTTAACTGCGAACCGCACAATACCCTATTGAATTTGGATAATACCCTTTTTGAATAACGACCACTTTCTTGGCCGATGATTGGTCATAGAAAACAAATAGTATATATAGGCTCCAATTAATTAAAGTTCATGGTATGTTATTTATCATATGCTGTATGGTGAGTAATAATATTGAGCGCCCATCTGCGAAAACGTTCTTTAAACATGTTAATACAAACTAGTTTGTATTTCGAATAACAACAGTACATCGTTGAAATAATGAAATTACATACACACACATAACACATACACTCACGCCTGTTATCACCGAAGGGGTAGGAAGAAAACTAGTGCACCCACTTTTCGCAGTCATTCCGTCCCATGATGTGATAGGGGGAGTGCCTATCGCCATATCAGGCATAAATTCCAGACTCCGGGCTGATACTGAATAGAAAACTCAATATCACTTTCTACGACCCGGGGATCGAACCCGAGACCTCAGCTTTGCAGTCGTACTGTAATACAACTACGCCACCGAGGCAGTCTGTCAATTACATATGAAAATTAAATCCCAATTTCCACAAACTTTATGTAACTCCCTTGCGGAAATTTGTCATCGCGATCAATCAATGTCATACGTGTACCTTTAACATAAGTACCCGATCTTGGTAACCGCATTTTACATTCACCTACATTTAATTGAAAGGTTCAAATCATTTTGAGAAGTCACTGGATAATGGATATCCAACAGTTCTTGGCTTATAACCCTCACATATGGTGATATAGAAAACCTCATAAACAGCATATACTAGTTCATGTATACTAGCTTTTTGTTTCGTACACTCGCTCACACAAACACACACTCCCCCTCTCACACACACATACACACACCCATACTCTTCTTTGTATAATGTTTTTTTTGTAACTTTTACCTGCTTTATTATTATTATTTTTCATAACTATGGTGCTTTTAATAAATTTTTATTTTTTGCTCTAAAACATTGTCACTTGTTCCTATCCGGAGCTGAGCGATGTTAACTGCGACACATTAACTAACTACTGCAGTTAGCAACTATCTTTTGTACCTTTTTCATGTATGTTTTGTACCAAATAAATATTTATTATTAATAGTTCCAACTTTATATAATATTTTTCATAATTTCTTGCGTTACTTGAACGTATTCTACTCCTTCAGGAGTAGGCAGAATCGGTAAAAACATGCTCTTGGCTTGCTGAACTTGGTTTCGTTATATGACAGGAAGCGATACTATGATGCGATAACTCAAATCCGAGATTTAAACGTTAAAAATTCATGCAATTATTTGCCTATTAACATGGTAATGGGACTCAAAACTAGACGGCTATATTACTTGGGTACCTATCTATGTACTAGTAGTGATCGCGATTCGCCAGGCAAAACTTGCAACGGCAGCCCGTTTATTTGGCCCCCATAAATAGACACACATTGGACGAATCATTGAAATCATACATCGTTTAAAGTTATGACATTCCATTGCTTCTAAAGAAAGGTGATTTTTGGCGTAAATTTTGTAACATAATTGACAAAAAATTATAAACCCAATTTCAATAAGGTACTTACAAGTACTTCGTGGGTACACAAAATCTGGCTTTATGAATTGCCGCCGCGCCAGCGGAGATTGTGATTCGCTGCTACTATTCACAATGTTCATCCATAATACTCTGAATACTTTTTAAAGTTAACCTCATTAGCCTGAAACTTATTTCCATTTTAGCAGTACCTTTAAAATTCACTGTATTATAAGGGAAAAGTCCTTCACTCTCATAATATTTATTCTGTAAGCACATTCAAACAGAAATTAAAAGGTGGTAAGAGGAAACGAGCCGGAGGCAAATGGCAGCGTGCTCTATCTACATCGTAACGAAATTAACTGGATACCGCCATCTAACCTCTGTTACCCTGGTGCTTTGACACTGTAACCGCATTACGCAACGTATAATCTGTATTTACTTAACGTCAATATTTTATTTATGTATTTGTTACTGTAAAAGCCCTAATAATATGGTTCAAATGATTTTGTAAAGTCCTTAAAAATCTTCGGTCGTTACTAATAAATCGATGGGTTGGTAAAAATGTAAGGATTATATAAATAAGAGATAAGTTTTCTGACTTTTACCATTACAGTTTGGTTTATCCTAGGTTTTAATAACGGTTGGTAAATGTTAGTTTTGGAAGTGAGACTTAATGCATTTATGTTAGACCGCATTGAGCGTATCCAATAAAGGTTTTTATACCAATTGTGTTATACAGAAAATGGATGTAAAATTTTTAACTCGTACGAATCTCGGTTGAATCACTATAAAGTTAAGTCTTTAAGTACCCGTAGGAAAATTTTAGATATTATTTACATGTTCAAATTAATTAACGGATTAATCGAATCCCCTGATCTTTTGGTAAAGGTAGGAATCTGCATTCCACGCAATAGCAGCCGTCTAATAAATAGAAAAAAGTTTGTTCTGTCGCATAGCCGAACAAACTTCGGTTATTTCTCACCCGTTTCTCGAATGCTGTCATTTGCCAATAGCATTCGTAGTGATATTGATGTCTTCACTGGTTCTGTAGCCTCAATAAGGTCTAAACTTAATGAGTTAATCACTTAGCGATAAAAACATGTTTTTTTTTTAGTTATAATTTTTCCTTAACATTTACTAAGTTGTATAATTTTAGTTTATATTAATCACTAATCATTGTTTGTGTCTTACAAAGAATACCTAGTGCATGTCGGATTTACATCTAGTAGATGTCAACAAAATTATTGTATTGTTCATAACTTTACTTCTAGCATGCATGGTACCATGGAAATTACTAGCTCTCATTTAAATAAAATCATATTCTAGCCATGCTGGGTATGAATAACATTCGGCCGGAAGTCGGAACCCATATTTTATCATTTTTGTCATAATCTCATCAACTAATAGGTAAACTTTACAACTGAACTGTTTTAAGTTGATTCAGCATCAACCATACGTTTTTTTAGTGTTTGATGCTCACTGCCATAGATATTATGCGGATATTATACGTATATATAAATAAATTATATGTTTCAAAAGTTTCTTTTCTAATCCACACATTGCTCTGTGTCGATTTTGTGCTGCCATCTATGATAGTTCGTGCACGTTACCGATAGAAAGTAGTCTATTTTTTTAAGTCTTGTTGCCTTCCCGAAAAAAGGGAGAGAATTACTACGTTTTGTTTCTAACCTGATAGGTACACCTAGGGCTGCCAACCGTCCGGAATTACCCGGACGGTTGACAGCCTAGTTGAAAAGCGTCCCTAGTTTGAAAGGCGTCCGGGTGCCGTCCGGCAGGGTCTTTTAAAAAGTGTTTTTGTTGCAAAAAATATTTTTTCAGAGGTGTCCAGGGATAATCCCATATTTTACCCAAATATCCGGGATTTTTGCCGTGTTTATCCGGCGTCGGCTATTTAGGTGGTGGCAGCCCTAGGTACTCCTTAATTTAAAAATATTGAAATGTTGCAGATACTACAAAGAGTGTAATAAAGTCTGAACATCGCGTCGCGTCGATGAATATAATTTCAATAACTCGACACAAGATAAACTGAATTGATTGAGTGCTCTCCACTCTCCAGATTTGTGAGTCTCTTTTTAATATCACCGCATATTACTGATATTATTTGTATGTAACATTTCAACTAGGTAACTTAATAATTGATTTTTAAATTCATTATAATTGCTGTAATACTAAACAGTTGATTAAATTTATTAATATTAAATAAATTCCTTAGACGTTTTAGGTTACGCGTTGAAACTATAATATCTGATAAATCATAGATTCTAAGCTAAAGAGAAAATATTATAAATACGTGTACTTAAAAGAACTTTGTTATAAACAACAACCAACGCTACACCAATAGTAACGCATAATAATCAACAGCGACCGATATTTTAAATAAGTATGTTTTAATTACAGTTTACGCATTAAATACATTATAATAATTAAATAGGTTACCGTGGGTTATGCCTGTAATCATGTTGAGTACAGTGATATTCTTGCTCGGAGGAATTGACGAGTCTGGTGGGAAATCAGCGGTGCAACGACATGCATGCAGCGCCTAATTCAACCGTATCATGTAACCGTACCTAAAAGAATTTTAAAATTATGCTTGCTTACTTTCTATTTTGAAACCGCAAAAAATCCCTTGGAATCTTAGCAATGCATAATTTCATATGTATATCAATAATGCAATGTGATCAGGGATTGCTAAAAAAGACAATAATTGTCTTTATAATTATTATAATGTTATCTTTAGCTATACAAAATTTGACAGGTATTAATTTTCGGTATTAATTTTCGCAGATCGAAATGACCAAGAAATACGGAAAGTTTAGCAACCAATACACTAAACATATAAATAAATACGGGTTAATAAAGAAACCACATACTTACCACCCCCTGCAAATAAAACTTAAAAAAAAACAATAAAAACTAACTTTAAGTTCACACGCCAAAAAAACAATAAATACTAACTTTAAGTTTACACGCCCCAATGCCACTACTTACTGCTCTAGCAATAAATGTATGATTCCTTGTTTTCCTACGAATCTCAAAAAAGAAACGAAGAGAAACCAATACATACTAAAATTAAACGCAAGTAACTGGATACGGCTCGTCTCAACCAATTCTGATTCCAGACATGATTCTACTGAAAGCGTACTAATTTGGAGAACAAAAGTACAAATTAGAGCTCCACGAAGTATGCGAGAATAAGGGACAAAGATTTCGGAAGCTGCAATTAAAGCTTTGCATTACGGATTACCTGTCTTCATTTGTTAATCAAAAAATTACTAAACTTATGTTAATAAGCTTCATAAAGCGGCAAAGTAACTTAAATGAAGCAGACAAAATACTTATTATTTAAGTTAAAAAAACACATTAGTAGGTATATAGTACAAAATTTTAACTCCAAAACTAAACGAATTTATCGACAAACGCGAGGCCATTCTTAAATTTTTTTTTCTTTTGTTTCTAAAAGTCAGAACTTTCACGCCGATCGAAAAAACATAATAAATATTTAATTAGTCGAACATTCAAAAATTAAGTCGTATTTCGCTTTCTTGTTCAAGTTTGTACATTCGACACCGCTTTTCTTTCCCACGGCAGTTGTGCTAAAAGCAATTGAAATGCGATCGCTCTTCTGTTGGTGCTTCTGGTGGTATTATTCCGTAGAGTATTTGACAGGCTATTTAATTTACATATTGGAAAGAAAACGGTCGTATGCATCTCTCAACCTCGTTAATGTTCCGATCATATTATATGTCTAATAATGGAGTGAATTAACCAGAGGGGGAGGGTCACAATTTCAAATACAATAAAAAGATGGACTGGGCTGCCTCGGTGGCGTAGTTGTATTACAGTACGACTGCAATGCTGAGGTCTCGGGTTCGATCCCCGGGTCGGGCAAAGTGATATTGAGTTTTTCTATTCAGTATCAGCACGGAGTCTGGAATTTGTGCCCGATATGGCGATAGGCTCGCCCCCTATCACATCGTGGGACGGAATAACGGCGAAAAGTGGGTGCACCAGTTGCGCCTCTGCCTACCCCTTCGGGGATAACGGGCGTGAGTGTGTGTGTGTGTGTGTGTGTGTGTGTGTGTGTGTGTGTGTGTGTGTGTGTGTAAAAAGATGGAAGACTATAAAAAATTAACATAATACCTACAAACGTTTTAAACTAGCCTTTCCTCTCTTGTTGATTGATATACAATCAAATTATCAACATTGTTAGTCAAGATAATAATTATACCAACATCATCTGTCATTTTAAACACGCTCCACGATAGTATAGATATTAAACCAAAATGATAAATCTTAAAGCTTGACAAGCGTCACCGACCTAACGGATACTTAGTACATTACCAATTAATTAATCACTAAGGAAAGGTTGGGATACAATATTGATTTTCTCATTTGCTTAAAACGTTGCGAACGATGTAGTTTAGTAGGGAAATCAAAGCAATGTTATTTAACCAAGAATCCATTTTAGGACCGTGTGGTCACAGTGACAAGTCTGGGGTCGGCTAATGGCATTGTTATACCCCTGCCCGTTTAATGAGACCTTCATGATGCGTCCGAACCCAGCACAAATTGAAGAGCTACAAACTGTATGTTTAGCAATTTTGTATTGTATTAATGTTTAATATTTATGCGCCTTTAGATAATAATATTACTACAGTTATTGATTAGCATATATTTAATTTTTTATGATTGCAGATGCAACTGTTTACTCGATATTTTTAAAATACTTAATATCGTCCTTTTGACGATATGAAAAATTCACAAGTAATAAATATCTAAATTAATGGCATATAACAAGTAATTGTTGACTTATGTACGCATTGCGACATTAAATGACGCAAATCTAGAATTGTTCGCAGTCGCTGCCGTACTCCCCATTTCTAAGGGTAATTAACGCAAATATTTCGTCAACCACGATGAATTCGTGCCCAAGTGACCCTCGCCCACTTAAATAAATTAAGCAAGCAGTTATTTATACACTTAATTATCCCTTAATTTTATTGAATCTGTGACAGCGTGAAATTTTGTGAATGTGCTTAATACTGTTGGAAACTTATTGAATTTTAATTAATTTGATGAAATGACAACAATCACGTGACAATTAATTACACGTCTCACGTCTATATCTTTAATGGGGTAGATTGCTACATAGAATAAAGACTAAAACAGATTGCTACTTATACTGCATTTATTGTCACACTAGCAGGCTACAGTATCGTCCATCTCAATGAAATCAAAAAAATTTAGATTCGAACAGGTAGATACATTTTTATTAAATATCTTTATTAATACCAGCAAATAGTAAATTTTTTCTAAATTTTAAATTCATGAATAGCTATCAGCTGAAATGTTTTATACCATTATAAGGCTTTGTGCATAAGTTCTATGTTACCGTGTAACAAGTCTTGATGTTTATCAGTTGAAAAAGTTGCACATGGTACCCAAGATTGAAGATAACGAGATTTCCAATATCAGTCTGCGAGATTCGACCCAACACAATGAGTCATCAGTCACGTAAAGCCGGTAATTCAACCAGGACGTCCCCTGTTATCCGGACATATCCGAATCGGTGTTATACTCAATATCTATTTATCTGGCACTAATCGTGGATAAACAGCAAGCTAGCGTATTTGTCCACCTCCCCCTTTTCTTATTAACATTGATAATAAAATAATAAACGACATCAGGCAATTTAGAATAACCTTAGAAAGTCTGTTTTGATCCGATTATTGCAGTCGTCTATTTGAACTATTAATAGCTAACAATTATACTAGGATTGTCAATTAAATCAGCAGAAAGCGGTTTAATCCCGGTCGGCTGGTGGACACAATTATTCATCAGTAGAACAAAGCCGGGTAATCCGGCCATATTGACCGGTTCGGTAGCGTCGCCGCACCCCTTGCGCTGTGTACACGCCCTTATTTGCTTTTCAATAATGTTAATGACCGTAGGTGTACCGACAACATACAAGCACAAGCCACCAGGAGAATAAATAAATTCATTGTTTTACTTCTCGCTTTAAATTAATTTTGGGATAATTAATTTGAAGTGACATGTCCAGTGAAGTTACGTCAAATAATAATTAAGCTTTTATTTATATACGGACTTCGTGTTGTTTGTGGCTTTGCCCGCGTGAAAAGCTTTTTCTGCTACTAAAGTACATAAATAATTGTAGCAATTGATAGCACTATCTATTTCCTATTAGTAAGATTACATAGCTATTAGATACTTAGTACTTATCCAATACTACTTACTACTGTTAATGTGATGATACCCAACATCGGGTGGAGACCTTGCTCATTACATATAAGGATGTGTAAAACAGTTTCAAGTAACTGATTAATTCTAACTTTTCACCTTACTAAATCAATGCTATGTAATACAATTAATCAAAGTATGTAATATCTTTGAAGCTTTTTAAAAAGCCCATTTGTTCGGATGAGTTATTCTGTTTCAGCGCAGTCCATCTTCATAAGCACATAAATAAAATATAACCCCAAGTCTAGCCCTAGTTGGAAGGCTTTCTAGCTAATGGCTTTAAAAATATTTCATTTCGGAATTGTTTCGAGTCTGAAATAGCGCCAAGTGACAGTTAAACTGATGTGTTCTGCTGCAGAACTGAGAAGGGTACATTTATTTAAGTGTCCGGGTTAAAAACGGGGGGCAACAGAAACTTATTCGACAGCATTTGACAGTTCTATAACAGGATCACGGATTGAAATATTGTTTGTTACTAATGGTAATGGCTACGGACTTATTTAAATTGGATTTGTTGTGAAAATTGTTACGTTTGGAAAATAAATCGGATATTGAATCCTACTAATATTATAAAGGCGAAAGTTTGTAAGAATGTATGGATGTTTGGATGTATGGATGTTTGTTCCTCTTTCACGCAAAAACTACTGAACGGATTTCGATGAAATTTGGCACACGGGTACATCATGTCCTAGATTAACACATAGGCTACTTTTTATCCCGGGAAAACATAAAGCGGGACTTTTATCCCGGAAAAACTTTGTAACGCGGGCGGAGCCGCAGGCAAAAGCTAGTGATATATATTTAGCGGTGATAGCCTAGTCGGGAGTTGAACGGACTGCGAAACCAATGTCCGTATTTTGATTAGTAGAAATAAAAATTATTTATAAAAAATATTACCTTTCTGTATACTAAACAACAATTTCATAGATAAAGACCTAAACTTAATATTAAGTTTTCTAAAGAACTTATTGGCTGCTAACTTTACAATCATGAGTATTAGATGGCCTCCTATCTACCTTAACTACTTAGTATAAAGTAGCAGTTATTTTATTTTTTGTGAAAGGAATACAAGTGTAATAATTTCATACCGGTATTTTTTATTTTTAGGGGAGGCCTATGATCAACAGTGGACGTCATGTGGCTGATGATGATGATAATTTTAGATATCGTCTAGTATTCATACACCAAAATATAACATTTTGTGTGAAAACATAATTTACAAAAATGTCCAAAAGTCAAAAACGAACTGCGAAGTTCTTCGTATACCTACGAGTGTAGCGAGTGTAGCGTGTAGAGCAAATTGTACGTACTTACATCATGCTATGCGTTACGTGACCAGACTCGGCAGGAATCGCCGTGCGGTCTAAGATCGTATGGAATCTATTTGATTAAATAAAAACCTATTCAGTTAATTAGATGTTAAAAATATGCATTTTAAATCCTGGTTGGTGACTGGTCAGAAACATATTGTTATGTAGTATGTAGCACGGATTAAATATAAGAGTAAATATGTAGGTGTTTGATATTTGGGTCCTAAAGGAAAATATATGTATATATTTGTGTAACACATAAGGTACCATGTTACCTCGCGGTGTTATCCTTCACCGTTAAAGCAAACTACATTGTTGAAAAGTAGGTTACTTGATCCCACCATTATATTTTAGGTGTACCATATTGTAACTCAGTCATTCCTGAAATTAAATTCCCGTCGTACGTAATCTTTACTTAAAAGTAGCCTATGACATACTTTTATATTGATCTGTACACCTACCAAACTTTATCCAGATCCATGCCAGCTATTTCTGTGGTTACTTTTAACATACAACCAAATATCTAAAAATCTTGACAATCGTTAAGATTTATAATCAGCGTAAAATCTTAGTTTCTAATAGACGATCTTTCCCGTAATACACTCTCATAATGAACACAATCAGTAAAGCTGTGAATCTAAGTACATAAATCGTTCCTTTTCCCGGTATATAAAGCGCTGTATGAACCCCGTAATCTAATAAAATAAATCATACGTCATTTATTTACATAGATACTCTATAACAAATCAAGAATGACAAAACATTATACTAATTGGAAGGTATGTAATCCAGGGACATTCAAGATGCCAGACTCCAAATCCATTGCGGATCTTTAATGAAAAGGCAGATGTTTTTTTGGGGCTCTGACTCCATACCAAATGCAATTATAAAATTATCACTCTTAAATTTTCTGCGAGGTGATGTTGTCATTATGATGGTGTTTAATTAACACTTGTCAATATGATATGTATATCATCGTATTGTATATACATCGTTATGTAATATAAACTCTACATAAATGAACTCTAAACTATAAATTAGACTAACTAAAAGTACCCAGTGTAAAGTAAACTTTTGGCTACGGGCTCGGGGAATACGCTTTAGATACTCTCAACAGTTCAATATAAACTCACGCAGAACAAAGGGATTTAAATACCGTTTTATAATAATATCCGAACCAGCTGTTCTCAATTAACCCCATAACTGTTTAATTAATTTCGATTCCGCTAAAGGGAATGAGGTAGGTAGTAATATAACATATGCATGACTATACATTTGTTCTAGGAGCTTCATCAAAATACTTAAAGTTTTGTACTTTATCCTACTTAACAGCCTCGTCTCTTGTATATTATTTCAAGTCAGAAAAAATGTAGAGTCGTTATTTGACTCTCGATAGAAAATTACTGCAATAACGTAGATGTAATCAAAATTACGTTTATATGATTATCGACTTCCTCAGCCGTAGATACATTTCTTATATTACCGAGACGTAAAAAGTTATTAGGGGCCTATTTTAATACGAACTGCAACATCTTTGCATCTTTCACATCAGGCGCATTGCCAGCAAGAAAAAATATGAAGAAACTCCATTGTGGTGGTTCGGGTTAACTTGGTCTTCCTGTGGATTCTGTCAGTTAGTTCCCCTTACAAAATAGCCTTTATATACACCTACTGAAACTTTTAATCAAGCGCACTGTATCCACTAATGATATCGATTTCGTCATCTTAAGACATCTAGCTAAAACTAACACACACGTACAAAAAGATTTAAACATTCCCAATACAAGTTCGTGTTTTAATAACGATTATGTTTTTTGTAATGAAATCCTGAAAAATAGCACTGGTGGTATAGATAATAGAATAGACGCAAAAAATAACTATGTAGTTATAGTTACTTGCTGATATCGTAACTGAGTTGTATTTAAATTAACTTAAAAGACAAATCCTACCATGTACATACATACACAGTATCACGCCTCTATCCCATAGGGGTAGGCATAGACTATGGATCGATACCATGTACCAGACCTATATTGTACCTATACTGCCCCCTGTTGAGCATGGGCAACAACTTAAAAGACAAAACCTCGACGTAAATGGAAATTATAACTTCAACAAAATATCATTTATTTTACAATCACATGTTTAAAAAACCATAATACCTACATTATATTCTACTGATAAAGTAATATTATATATCTTATCGGACTACTTATGTTTTATTTAGTATCATGGCCGAAGTAAACGGCCGTTTTGCCGATTTTCCTGAGTTTTTATGAAGAAAAAGCCCTGATTTTACGCCCACAAATTAAGAATGGCATCCCAAGTCATTCGGGTTTTTTGAGAAGAAAATACTTTAATTCGTTCCTCAGTTATTTAGACGGTGAAAATTAGGCAGCCCTTAAGAGCCACGGGCGTTGACCCAAATCGGATTTGAGTAATGAAATGAGGTCTAATTAAGAAGTCAAAAGAAAAATTGTTGAAAAACAAGACTACCATAACCTTTATTTACCGTTTTCGGTTCTCTGATTTCTTGATATACATACGTATTGAGTATTCGTGTCTAATGTCCAGGCAACATCTTTGTTTTTGTTAATAAAATATGTGTGTCGTGTTATCCATGGACTCTATTAAAAAAACAAACCTACTTTAATTCCTGTCGTACAAAAACCTTTCTCTAGAATCGCACCGTGCATTGGTAAAAAACGTATGAAAATACGTTCGTTAGTGTTTCAGTTTATCCAAGAACATTATACACACTATACTAGAGTTTATCGCGTTCAATAGACAAACAGATGCGATACGGGACTTTGTTTTATAGTAAGTAGTGATGTAAGGACATATCCTTAAAAATAAAATAATAAAAAGCCGCGAGAAAAAAAACGGAATAAAATTCCCGGTTCATATTTCTCCGGGATAAGCAGTACCTAGCCTATGTCCTTCCCATTATTTATACTTATTTGTTTGCGGTTCCACCTGCAAGAACATATTTTCCGGGATAAAATTCCCGGTTTACATTTTCCCGGGATAGGATACTATAGCTGTAACGGCTCCAATCGCGATTAAAAAAAAATCCAGCATAAAATTCTCGGTGTATGTTTTTCCGGGATAAAAATAGCCTATGTCCTCCTCTGGATCTCAAACTATCTCCATACTTATTTTCTCGTGGTTCTACTCGCAGAAAAGGATTTCCGGGATTAAAGTCCCGGTTCAAATTTTCCCGGGATAAGAAGTAGCTACGATCCTTCCCCGGGTCTACCAAACTACATCGCAATCAGTTCAGTGGTTTGGCTGTGACAGCTCCACTCGCAAGAAAATAATATCCGGGATAAAATTCCCGGGTTATGTTTTTCCGGGATAAATGTAACCTATGTTATTCCCTGATAATTTAGCTTTATGTTGGTGAAAGATTTTTTAAAATGGGTTTTAGTTTCAAAGCCTTTTCAATACAAAGAAACAATCAAATCTTACCTCTTTATAATATTAGTTTAGAATTTAGATGATACATAAAAATTTTGGAGCATTAAAGTTTTTTGTATGCGTCGAATATCGCAGTATCGCATAGAAAAAGTAAAATAACTAACAATATCTCGAAAATTATAGTTTTAATCAGTGATACTACGTGGCGACGCAGCGCCGATACCGATGGTGTATCACGTGCAAATTTTAATACCTACTCGTTCATAAAATTAACATCATGAAACCGTTGTTATTTACATGTCACCTAGTCAGTAGCAGAAACATACGCGAGGCGCGACCACGCACGTGTTTAGACACGACACTGCACCTGAGCACCGCACTAACAGTGACGACTGACGTTTAAGATTCGTTGAGGGGCCGTTCAAGTAGGTATTGCGTAAGCACCATAGGGAGTGGGCGGGTCCATGCTTTGCTTATTTTCGGTGACATGGGGGCGAGGGGGTCTCAACAGTGATTACGTCACTATTTTTTTTTGTAAATAAATGACAATAACGAAAATTTAACATGTCGGGTATATTATTTTTATTAATTTCTTGAGTGTCTGAATATATTATAACGTCGGGTAGGTACGATAAAATAATAACCGTGCAAAAACCAGTTGAGTTGTCAAACTACTTAGTGGGAGCGGCAGTTGGGTGTATAAAAAGGGTGCCGAATCATATGAAGCGACACCATTCGACTGCGCCAAATGGAGACGGCCGCGTTCAATTCTAACCGACCCAGAGGACGATATAGCTCTGGCCATCCGCCGTAAGAACGAGTTCTTAAAACTCTTACACTCAACAAGACCGCAGTTCCGTCCTCGCCGCGCCCCCAGTCGCCCCCCCTGACCCCCTAACAGTTCTGTTCCGTTCTCTCAGTGGCCGTCCTGAGCCGAGGTTCGTAACCCGTTAGTGGGTTGCCCTCAGCATGGTCACTTAAATCAAAGGGTTGCGAGCGTCCAAAGCGTTCACCTAAAGTCCGGTATGGCCAGAAAAGCCGACTCTCGTCAGGCTACTGGCCGTAAGGTCCAGGAAAAAAAATATGAAACGACTAGTTTGGGTCAGTTCAATACTAAGGAGTAACTATGGTGATTTTCATATAGGTCAGTGCTTAATCAAGTGTCCGGCGGTTCAATCCCAAGGCACACACCTCTGACTTTTCGAAGTTACGTGTGTATTGTTTATCAATTATCGTTCGGTTTAACGGTGAAGGAAAACATCGTGAGGAAACCTGCATACCCAAGAAGTTCCTTATAAGAATTTCGAAGATATGTGAAGTCTACCAACCCGCACTAGGCCAGCGTGGTGGACTAAAGCCTAAACCCCCTCAGTAGAGGAGGCCCGTGCTCAGCAGTGGGCAGTATATAATACAGGGCTGGTATTATTATTATTATATTATTAGTCAAGTAATCACTATTTTACTAGAAGAGTCGATTATAGTTGAGAATCCTGGTGTGTTATTGGACTCTGTGAAGACTTAATTAAGCCCTCGTGTGCCGGGAGCGTGGATCCACGCTCAAAAAAAGTGTTCAAACTCTGTCGGGAGCGTGGATCCACGCTCGGGCCGATTTCTGCAAAATGTATGAAAACTGAACATCTACAGGTTGTTTCTTTTTAGCTTATTTTTGGGTTTCCATTAGATGCAAATCTTAATTATATACTAGAATTGAGAAAAGCGGTCGCCATTTTGAATATCTTTGTTTTGAGGCTGGTTGGCCTCAAAATCGATACCTGGACATGGCTTTAGGTACAAAAGACGGATCCAATGTTAGACTTGAAAAAAGTGGCCGCCATTTTGAATTTCTTTGTTTTAAGGCCAATCCACCTCAAAATCGATATCTGGGCAAGCCTTTATATACAAAAGACGGATCCAATGTCAGAATTGAAAAAAGTGGCCGCCATTTTGAATTTCTTTGTTTTAAGGCCAATCGACCTCAAAATCTATATCTGAGCAGACCTTTAGGTACAGAAGACGGATCCAATGTTAGAATTAAAGAAAGTGGCCGCCATTTTTAATTTCTTTGTTTTAAGGCCAATCGACCTCAAAATCGATATCTGGGCAGGCCTTTAGGTACAAAAGACGGATCCAATATTAGAATTGAAAAAAGTGGCCGCCATTTTGAATTTCTTTGTTTTAAGGCCAATCGACCTCAAAATCGATATCTGGGCAGGCCTTTAGGTACAAAAGACGGACCCAATGTTAGAATTGAAAAAAGTGGCCGCCATTTTGAATTTCTTTGTTTTAACGCCAATCGACCTCAAAATCTATATGTGGGCAGGCCTTTAGGTACAAAAGACGGATCGAATGTTAGAATTGAAAAAAGTGGCCGCCATTTTGTACTTCTTTGTTTAAGACTGATTGGATTGAAGATAGATATTTGGGCTTTTCTTTAGCCAAATAGAATAAATCGAAGTTGGAATTTTACGAACTGCATTCCATGTTAAATGTTCTTGTTTTAGGGCTATTGGTTTTAAAATCAAAATCCGCTGGACATGGCCACAAACTATAGTAGGTTTCAATTATAGCACTTTTAAATAATATCACCATCAAAGCTTACTCAATTCTCTTCAATAACGATATCGCAGCTTCGTTATGTCGCAAAATAAAGAATTTGTATTCTAATTTAAGAAGTGGCCCGTGGCAGCAAACAGCAAATAAAGTAAATTCTTTTGTGAAAGCATCAAAATCGGTTCAAAATCCGGGAGTCGTTAACAAATCAACTATAGCTATAAGCATAATTAGCCGCGTAGTATAAATTATCTTAGTATATTTTTCTTTCCCCACATCGTTATGCCCTGTTGGGTGGCCATTCAATTACTGCATCTTTTTTTTGAAGTTATACTTCTTTAGGCGCGTTATGAAAAATGGATAGGAGTGAAATTTTTCGATGCGCCCGCATGTGTGACACAAAAATTCTCACGGTTATTTTTTTATCATTTTCCCCTTATAGGGAATGCAAAGGGTTCAAGCCCATACAGCCTCGTCTTAAGTGATATTATGTCTTTTTTTTATTAATTAAATATTTATTTATTTACTTTTAAAATATTAAATAATCAATAAAAAATATTTTGAATTGACAATTAACAAATTACGTCATATATATTTATTATTCTCTAAATTCTATATTTAATAATTATATATAATTTAATTTTTTAGTAAAAGGAGAAGGCAAAGGCGCTTAGCCATGCAGCCTAGTCTGTTGTTGTTTTACTACACCCAAGGACTTTTTCAAAATTCAAAGGCCTAAGCCAAGAGTGCAATTATCCCAAACTATAAAGGTTAATGATGCCAAAGAAGTATAACTTCTCACGCGCGTACATAAGTACACGCCCGGTAACTAAAGATATGCCCAGAAATCAATTTTGAGGTCAATTAGCCTTAAAACAAAGAAATTAAAAATGGCAGCCACTTTTTTCAATTCTAACATTGGATCCGTCTTTTGTTCCTAAAGGCCTGCCCAGATATCGATTTTGAGGTCGATTGGCCTTAAAACAAAGAAATTCAAAATGGCGGCCACTTTTTTCAATTCTAACATTGGATCCGTCTTCTGTACCTAAAGGCCTGCTCAGATATCGATTTTGAGGTCGATTGGCATTAAAACAAAGAAATTCAAAATGGCGGCCACTTTTTTCAATTCTAACATTGGATCAGTCTTCTGTACCTAAAGGCCTGCCCAGATATCGATTTTGAGGTCGATTGGGCTTAAAACAAAGAAATTCAAAATGGCGGCCGTCTATGCCAAATCTCACAATGTTTCTGAATTTTTTAGTGACCATTGATCCATAATAAATAAGTAAATAAATAATTTCAAAATTCGTACTAGAAGAATTTTATGGTGTATAAATTAGAACATCCTTTACACTAAAAATCCGATTTTTTCAAATGTATGGGCGGCACGCACGCGTCTTTTACGCAAACCGAGCACGGCATTCCAGGGGTTAAGCAATAATTGCCCAACGATCAATAAATAGGGAGTTGCAGAGATAATTGATTTGTGACTTTTATTAAATATGTCAACGTACACCTCGTAGTATTATAATGCTCTTTGGTAGGGTAAGAAAGGGTAATGCCGGTCACTTAAGATAAATCAACTTTAAATCAGTAAATAACCAAATTTATTTAAGATTCTGACACCCAATATAAACTTAAAGTATTCTTCTAACGTAATCACAACCATTGAGATCAATCTTAATAAAAATATTTGTACAATGAACTTTTAAAAAAAATATAGATTTGACTGGTATTGCCAGACATGGCGGGTAATTCCGGTCGGCAGGTTGGCAATACCGGTCTAACGTTTTAGCGGCAAAAATTGCAAACGTAGTCTTTAGGGGACCCAAAAACCGTGCAATGAACGTGAGCCCAATCCTCACACTGAATGCAACTGTACCAAAGCTAGTTATTGTGGCCGTAAGCATCACATTACATGCATTTTTTTGCCTCTTCTTTAATATCAATATCTTCGTCACCATCGCCCATATAAACCATATCAACGTCAGAGTCTGATGAAGATTAATGGTTATTCTTATCTTAGAGAACCCTTTTCTTCACCTTTTGATAGCAAATTTAGCTGATCTTTTCGTTGTTGTCTTTTTTCGTACAGTTGTTTTAGGATCAGTTTTTCTTTTTTCTTTTCCTAGTTGCTCTTCTCACTTCTTTTTCCTTCAAAGCTTCCTTGTTAGGAGTGCTTATGAGGATTGTTGCAAATTGTTTTCGAGAGAAACCCATTACCCAGCTCCTCGTTTTTTTTGGCGGTCTCTTCGGAACTGATAAAATATATTTGGCAGTAACTCCTAAAGTCGAAGGGAGACAATGGTTTGGAATTCTACGCAAAGATAGTGATTCACAGTTATTGTGTTTCAGTCTTTCTTGGAGAGTTGAAAATGCGACGCCACAAGTCCGAGCTGCCTCTTTTATATTTGTTCCATCTTCAACAAGTTTGAATGCCCCTTTCAAATCATTTCGGTTCCATTTTCTTTCAATCCTTAGCTCCTTCTCAGAGTTTCCGACATCCTATAAAGAAACCTAAAATAAAACTGAAAAAAAAACAATGATTGCGTTGCGCGTAATACCGGTCAGCATGACCGGCATTGGCCGCCTGTACGTTTTTTTAATTAACAATAATATTTTTAACAACCCGTTACATATTGCTTGAAATCTATCATTACATGAATAGCTATGTAACTGAATAACTAAAACGGTCACTGGCAAAAGAAGAAACACATAAATAATGACACTTATCTCTTATCTTCTTAGTCACTCAACCAATCACAATAAAACGAAGCGGAGACGCATCGTGTTTTTTATTTCAAATTCTAACCCCACTGCTCTGCCTTTACTGCGCCGAACCAGAAACCAATATCTCATCTTGAATTACTATAGAAAACGTTACAATTTGTGCCATTGAGAGGTTGACTACAAATAAAACAACATCTAGAAGACAGAACATTATTTATTTATATTTAATTCGGCGTTTAAATATTATATTACGTAACAAAATACAATCTTATTAGTCCTGCTCAAAACTAAGAAAATCATGGAAATACATTGATAATATTATTAAAAAATAAGTCTTTAATCCAATAATACTTTCAAACAATGAAAGATTTCATCATCTTACATAGATAATATCACATAGATTTAGAAGTTTGTCATTTTAGATTTATATCCCTTAGAGTACACGTCATATGAATTCCCTTATTAATGTGAAATTAAGTAAACTTAATATTATTATTGTGCTTATAATAAGGTTATGCACGATAAACATTATCTAACGACTATTGATCTGGGTGAATGAACTTAGGTTTTAATGAAATACATTACAATATATTCTTGCGAAAACACGAAATCTACATCTAACCTTAATGGAATATCTCAATTAAAGATTCAAAGCCTGCCTCACAAACCCATTACTTAAAATTCATATTCATCTGTCACGAGAAACTCATCATTTTAAAGATATTGATATTCAATATTTTAATTTATAATATATCAGTTTTATTTGAAAGCTGTTGTAATAATCAATATTTGAAAAAAAAATACACTCTCACATGTAACAACTTGGAAGAACAAGTTCATATCTTATTTAGTGAACACATAATCATGACATTGACAATCACATCACAAAGAAACGTTAAACTGCGATTACATCTTCAAACTCCGTACTTTCGACGACGGATTGAAGATAAAGACACGTGAAAGGAGCACGTGCATGAAAAATAATCACCATCGAGCTACGCAAATAAATGTTCAAAATAAAGCAAGGTTTAGATTAGCAAGCAAAAATTGCAGGAGTTATCTTGCGCAAGCGACGTTTACCGTAAACAGCCACGACAAGCTGACTTCTGCAAACTAGCAGGACTTGCGGCAAGTCGCGATGTATAGAATTACTTAAATATTGCCGCTAGTGTAAACGTATCTGGATGTTATAACGCAATATATCGCTGAGAGAACTTGCTATTCTGAATTAAGCTTAATAATAACATTAAAGCGTAACCCTAGGCAAGTTTTTCACATCGATGTCGGCGACCAAAAGTTCATTTCGCGTAGTTCCGAAGGCTTTGGCAGGAAGCCGTGAGATTGCTTCGACACCTTCGGTTGTTGTGTTGATTCGTGGGACAACAGTTTGGGTTCATTCCCTTTTGGTGAAGGACCGAGACGTTCCACCGACTCCACCAAAGTACCACCTGAAATTAAAGCCAAACAGTCAATATTATTTTAAATCCAGACTATTCATCGAGTTATAACCTAAAATTAGTTATGTCCGCAATTTCGTCTACATGGACTTAGATCAATGTCTTTCCGTAGTATTATAATATTGTAATGTGCTGGGGTTCGGGATAAGCAATTGCTGATTTTACTATAAGCACCAATTAGGATTTTATTAGTACTAGAACTCTAATAAACTAACATATACAATGCACTAGATACCGTAATATTGAAATGCTTAAATACACTTATTATAACCGCTCACTACACATTTATACACAACTAGCTTTTGCCAGCGGCTCCGCCCGCGTTAAAAAGTTTTTCCGGGATAAAAGTCCCGCTTTAAGTTTTCCCGGGATAAAAAGTGGCCTATGTGTTAATCCAGGACATGATCTACCCGTGTGCCAAATTTCATCGAAATCCGTTCAGTAGTTTTTGCGTGAAAGAGGAACAAACATCCATACATCCATACATTCTTACATACTTTCGTCTTTATAATATTAGTAAGATTCATAATATTTTCGCTTCGAAATGTTTGTAGTTTTCGCTTTTAGTCCGCTTATCGCTCGCTATTGATCGAGTCGTCAAGTAAATGTCCGCCTTTTATGCCCGGCCGCAAGTACCATCGTAGTTTGTGGAACATTCTCGAAAGATCCACAGAATAGTCACGAACTCTCTCGAAAATTATAGTCAGTTACCGCGTTTCCTGTTTCCACGACATTCTGGAGGTATCAAGCTCATTCGAGAACGTTCCGTCGCCGGACCTTCCACATTCGGACAGTCCCACTTCTCGCCAATAGATGGCGCTACTATACGAGAGTACTAGTATGCGTAAAGCTGTGATTCCACAGAACGCAGCAGACGGCAACGGCAGGACGTCACTTGCCGCGCGTCATTTGCCGTCGTGTGCGGAATCGGTCTCATACAATTTAATACTGCGCAGTAGTGCCTTCTGCCGTCGCGGCACGTGCTGTTGCTGTCTGCCGTTGCCGTCTGCCGCGTCCTGCGTAATCACAGCTTTATACTGCGCCCTCCCAAGACATGCTCGTCCCGTTCATCGTTAGAACCATAATAGCGCGCTAATCTATTAACGTGAACAATTTTAACGCCCGTGGTATGTGAGCATTTCAATATTGTAGCATCTAGTGCAGTGTTTTTGTTAGTTTATTAAGTTCTAGTACTAATAAAATTCTAATTGGTGCTTTTATCGTAATACCGTCGTTTTAATAGCGAACCCCAGCACGTAACAATATTATGTTTTTGCCTATCTCTAAGCCTGTTATAAAATTCTTTTCTTTTATACACATAATAAAAGTCACATAATTGTAACAACGTCACAGTCACATCGCGATTGATGCAATGAGACTGAACTAAACTTAAAAATGGAATATATTTTGATTTTATAGGTTGTTTTTGATGAAATAAATCCTATATTACTTAAGTTAAAATAGAGCTCCATATATTTCAGTAATTAGATTTTTAATACAATGAGTGACTATTTATTGCGTGATACGCCAACGAAAAGGGTTACTCTACGATATTTTCATATGTATATACTATATATAATACCGAATGATCTTGTCAATAGCGTAATGATCACGTTACGGCGAGCTGATTGATTCCTATTTACAATTCGAATGGACAAAGCGTGTCATAACCAAAACATGATATCGATAAGTATTATGTACACAGAACAAACTTTGTTTACACTCGTCTAGTGTAACACATGTATTAATTATTATAATTAGGAGGTTTTATTTCATTATGGCATCTCCGTCGGTGATGCAGTAATATTGCATGCGCGGTACGGCACTGCTCTGCGGTCCTAGATTCGAATCCCGGGTCGGGCAAGTCATATTGGGTTGTTCTGCTCAGTTTCAGCTTGGAGTATGACATTTATTCCCGATATGGCGACAGGCCCTATCACAAGACGGAACACACTCGGCGATGCATGCCGTGATTGCACTTCTGACTACCCCTTTGATAAAGGCGTGATGTGGAAATACAACACGCGTACTGACCTTGGAGTCTGGCTTCGATTGCGTCTTCTTCCGCTAACGTCGATGTAGAGGTGGCAAGATCTTTCTTGAAGCCGAGCAAAGCCATCGACAACCACGAACGGCTGCCGAAATCTTCTACCGGCTCGAAAGGTGTTGTGAAGTAACTATAATAAGAAATATTACAATTTTGTACTCAAAAACATCGACATATTTTTATTCAAATGGCCTCAGAATGAAAATTTTGATGAGCTCAGATTTGGATGAATAGTGATTATATCATTAGACCAGATAAAAATTATCAAAAAAACTCGCAGATTATACAAAAAAAAATAGCAGTATTTTCGCACTAGCTACCAGCCTCTCTAATAAAGATAAAACTTCATAGGACCATGACACGATGTTAAAATTAAGAAAGCCCTTATTTACAAGGATTGTGTACACAACCAGAAAATTGTTATAACATTGCTCTTGAAATTGTAGACTTTGGTATCGAACACAATCAATTCGAACGCTTATCACAGTGATCACGATTGTGCGTGTCAAGTGCTGTGCTATCGTACGTTTCGCTCATAATGATAACGGCGAACAAAGGACATGTCCAAAATCGAGCCTAAATTTCTAACCAAGACAGTATATATATTGGGATAGAACTCCTAAAAACTAGCCTTTTACAAGAAATCGATTAATTTTAAAGCCGTCCGATTTTGAGATTTAGGCAATTTTATTATGCTTAAAAACTACAATTATATTAAAGTTTTTAAAAAAGTTAGTTATAAATGGAGGGGTACAAAAATATATTTTTTAATGGATCCAAGATCCATATTTTTCCCCTAAAGTTTGAGCCTGGTTAAATTTTGAGGCCCAACACCCATACAAAAACCGGATCTCCTTTACTTAATTAGCAATTAACTCTGTTTTCGGTGGTATTATAACTAGGCCACGCAACATTATCGAACTGCTTATTTTTAAGTCAAATATTGAAATCGCTATTTATGTGTCAGCGGAGCAAAACAAGACAAATAATGTCGTTTCCCATTAGAGGTAATTTATAAACGTGTTATTGCTATTGAATAATAATTTGTTATTTCTTCTGCAGACCTAAAGAGCGTGGACATGAACTTTACGCTTGGTAACTAATACGAAAATAAACGTATGAAGAAAATTTTATATTCGATAAAATACAACTTATCCATATAGCTTGTACAGTATTTGTTTGTATATCATTTAAAAACGTGCCTAGTACCCTGTGCACATTATGCCAAAAGTCATTCATGAAAAACGAATATTTTCACCAAAAATCTCAATTTACTTTCCGTTTTTTTTTATATTTATTTTGTTCGAAACTAACTTTTTTATTTATATCTATGTTAAATAACTTAATGAAAAGTGTCATTTTCGAGGAGATAAGTATCTAGTTTCATTAGGTAACGCAATGCCAAAATGACCCAGTATCAGGGACTATATAGCCCTAGACACCTAATCTACCGATTGCCTGGTATTCGACGTCTGGAGGCTATATTATAGTCGCTGTCGTGTATAAACACATAGTATGTAGTATGTAAATGGACGATAGCCTAGTTGTGAATGGAACGGTCTGCCAAGACTATGTCCGGAGGTTCCAAACCCAAGGCACAATCTCTGACTTTTAAGTTACGTGTGTATTGTTTATCAATTGTCGTTCGCTTTAACGGTGAAGGAAAACATCGTGAGGAAACCTGCATACCTAAGAAGTTCTTTATAAGAATTTCGAAGGCATGTGAAGTCTACCAACCCGCACTAGACCAGCGTGGTGGACTAAGGCCTAAACCCTCTTAGAGAGTAGAGGAGGCTCGTGCCCAGCAGTGGGACAGTATATATAATACAGGGCTGGTATTATTATTATTATGTTGTATCTTTCCTGCGGGAAATCACGGCACGAAGACCCGTCCTTTTGGAATGCTTGCGTGGGGATATGGATCCAACACGTAGAGGCCCCTTTAAGATACATTACTCTAGTTGGGATGTGTACACCTTACAGGTACTCTCTCTGTCTGTACTTAAGGAGGAAATACAGCCAAAGACAGCGCCCGTAAGGCGTAAGGACTATTGCAGAGAAGATGGGAATTATACTGGGTCTATGGATGGGATATAGCTGGACTGGTTGCTGGGCTATTGATTGAGACAACGGGACGCCTGCCAAGGAAAATGTCTCTTATTATTATTATTATTACTAGCTTTTGCCCGCGTTAAAAAGTTTTTCCGGGATAAAAGTCCCGCTTTATATTTCCCCGGGATAAAAAGTAGCATATGTGTTAATCCAGGACACGATCTACCCATGTGCCAAATTTCATCAAAATCCGTTCAGCAGTTTTTGCGTGAAAGAGGAACAAACATCCATACATCCAGACATTCTTACAAACTTTCGCCTTTATAATATTAGTAGGATTATGTAGTATATACCGGTTCCCGTTGTGCCTGCGCGTGGGGCTGCAGGAGGGCGAGTGCGCGGGCGTGGCGGGCAGGCTGCGGCTCCCGCGGCGCGCGGCCAGGCGGCGCGACGTGCGCGGCGGCGCCTCCGAGTCCGCGCCCTCCTCCACCGACGCCACCATGAACCCGCGCGGGGAACGCGTCGACACCATCTGATTGGCCACCTGCAACCAAATATCCTCATTCATCTATGACGCCAGTTTGTTTCTTCTTCAGCCTTTGGAAGTCCACTGCTGAACATAAGCCTCCCCCAAAGATGTCCAGACCAAGCTATTAGAAGGTGCCTGCGTCCAGTGGGTTCATTCGACCTGTTCTTGGCTTAGACTATTTAACCAATGGACACGATATGGCAATAATGCGCAAACAATTTTTTCTGTCAATCCCGACGAAGGGCGAGGTAGACACGGTTTTTTTTTTATGGCATTAAATGACGAAACGAGCATGCCATTTGCCTGATGGAAAGCAATACAACCACCCATAAACAGTAGCAACACCATCCAGCACCTTGAGTTACAAAGTACTATGTGGCATTACACTGCGCTCGTCATCCTGAGACATAAGATGTAAGTCTCATTATGTCCAGTAGTTACACTGGCTACAATGCCCTTCAAACCGAAACACAACAGTGCATGCACACTAGAGGTGATCATTAAACGTTATAACTGTTAATTAAACTCATTATAAAAAAATAGCTGTTAATTCTATTAACTACTATTGCAATATTCATTAAACGTTTAAACTAATGAACGAACTGCAAAGGCAGGTAATGCCATCTGTTAATTTATCATTCAACTAAACTTGATAACTGTTAATCATATAAAAATGCTAATAACGCCTCTATAGGTTATTTATTAAATTAAATTTAATACTACTAATAAGTACAAAAATGATATTTTTTTCTTTAGCTAAGACTTAAATTATGCCTTGTCGTGATTTGTGAACAATAAAATCGCCACTTGCAATGATTGCGAAAATTATTTTATTTAGGTAACGTCAGAATTGATTAAAGTGGCCGCCATTTTGAATTTCTTTGTTTTAAGTTCAATTGACCTCAAAATCGGTATGTGGGTATAACTTTAATTACCAAAGACTGATCCAATGTCAGAATTGGAAAAAGTGGCCGCCATTTTGAATTTCTTTGTTTTAAGGCCAATTGACCTCAAAATCGGTATCTGTGTTTAACTCTAGTTACCAAAGAGTGATCCAATGTCGGAATTGAAAAAGTGGCCGCCATTTTGAATTTCTTGGTTTTAAGGCCAATCCACCTCAAAATCGATATCTGGGCAGGCCTGTAGGTACAAAAGACGGATCCAATGTTAGAATTGAAAAAAGTGGCCGCCATTTTGAATTTCTTTGTTTTAAGGCCTATCGGCCTCAAAATCGATATCTGGGCAGGCCTGTAGGTACAAAAGACGGATCCAATGTTAGAATTGAAAAAAATGGCCGCCATTTTGAATTTCTTTGTTTTAAGGCCAATCGACCTCAAAATCGATATCTGGGCAGGCCTGTAGGTACAAAAGATGGATCCAATGTTAGAATTGAAAAAAGTGGCCGCCATTTTGAATTTCTTTGTTTTAAGGCCAATCCACCTCAAAATCGATATCTGGGCAGGCCTGTAGGTACAAAAGACGGATCCAATGTTAGAATTGAAAAAAGTGACCGCCATTTTGAATTTCTTTGTTTTAAGGCCAATCGATCTCAAAATCGATATCTGGGCAGGCCTTTAGATACAAAAGACGGATCCAATGTTAGAAGTGAAAAAAGTAGCCGCCATTTTGAATATCTTTGTTTTAAGGCCAATCGACCTCAAAATCGATATCTGGGCATGGCTTTAGGTACAAAAGACGGATACAATGTTAGAATTGAAAAAAGTGGCCGCCATTTTGAATTCCTTTGTTTTAAGGCCAATTGACCTCAAAATCGATACTGGGCATGACATTGATAGTAAAAGTCATATTTAATGTTCGACTTAAGAAAAGTGGTCGCCATTTTGAACCTGTTTGTTTTAAGAATGATTGGATTTAAGATAGATATTTGGGCTTGTCTTTAGACAAATAGAATAAATCGAGGTTGGAATTTCAAGAACTGCATTCCATGTTAAATGTTCTTGTTTTAAGGGCTATTGGTTTTAAAATCAAACTCCGCTGGACATGGCCACAAACTATAGTAGGTTATAGAACTTTTAAAAAATATGGCAACCATCAATGCTTATTCAATTCTCTTCAATAACGATATCGCAGGTTTGTTATGTCGCAAAATAAAGAATTGAAGAACAAAGAAGTGGCCCGTGGCAGCAAACAGCAAATAAAGTAAATTCTTCTGTGAAAGCATCGAAATCGGTTAAAAATCAGGGAGTCGCTAACAATTCAACTATTGCTATAAGAATAATTAGCCGCGTAGTAGAAATTATCTTACTATATTTTTCTTCCCCCACATCGTTATGCCCTGTTGGTTGACCATTCAATTAATGTATCTTTTTTTTATTTACCCCCCTTCACCAGACTTAAAAGGCTACTCACGTTGATTACCTTATTAATTTTTTAAAGTATTTAAGTTTGATGTGACTGCGTATTTAAATTGTTAAATTAGTAAAATTACAACCTCGATTTATTCTATTTGGCTAAAGACAAGCCCAAATATCTATCTTAAATCCAATCAGTCTTAAAACAAAGAAGTTCAAAATGGTGACCACTTTTCTTGAGTCTACCATTAGATCTGTTTTTTTTACTAACGATGGCATGCCCAAGTATCCATTTTGACGTCAATTGTTCTTAAAACAAATAAATTTGAAATGGTGGCCACTTTTTTCAATTCTAACATTGGATCCGTCTTTTGTATCTAAAGGCCTGCCCAGATATCGATTTTGAGGTCGATAGGCCTTAAAACAAAGAAATTCAAAATGGCGGCCACTTTTTTCAATTCCGACATTGGATCAGTTTTTAGTAATTAAAGTTATACCCAGATACCGATTTTGAAGTCAATTGGCCTTAAAACATAGAAATTCAAAATGGCGGCCGTGTATACCAATTCTAACATTGGTTCTGAATACTATAGTGCTAATGTCCATAATAAATAAAGAAATAAGTAATATAAAGATACACAATAACATAATTTTAAGGTGTAAAAAATTGAACAGTCATTACACCTCAAAGCAGATTTTTTCAATTGTATGAACGGCACGCAAGCGTCATTTACACAAATGTTCATGAATACATAATAATTAGAAAATGTTTATTTCGATGTGACTGTTATTGTGAAAAAAAATTAACCTGTTGGTTATTGATTCAATGTTAAAAAATTTAACATAATTAAAATAAACGACGCAAGACACGTGTTGAACATGTTATCGCTAATGCTTTTCACGTAACTCCTTACTTCTTGACCGTTATAACTTAACTATTAATTTAACACGTTATTTTTTTTTAATGTTTAACTATTAACCATTAATAATTTTTAACCATTAATCACATCACTAATGCACACTGCTGCTTGGCGGTAGAATATAGACATTGCGGTGGTACCCACCCAGACAAACTTACATAGGAGAGACCTACCGCCAGTAAAAACGGATAGCACGAATTTAACAAAAAAAAAATCCAGACGTGAAGGGCTGAATATAAGGTTGCTCTTTACACAATAACACAGCAAAAATCACAATTTCTGTGGAGCACCGCTTAATGTCATTATCGTAGAATGTTATGACAGCGATTGCAAGTCACACAGGTTTTAATAAAAGTTTATGACCAGCTGCGCATTTATGACCAACGAAGGGTTCGCCTGGTCATCCCATCTCCTTGTTAAATGAATGCTCTAAGGTTTTTGGTGACTAAAATCTCTGAGGTCTTTCTTAAAAGTAGTATTATCGTACACCAAACTACAATGAACACACTAGTAAAGAAAAAATATTGCCAGATGGAAAAAAATGCCAATGTAATCTTAAAAAAAATACTCTACTCATCTTTAAAAAAATAGCTCGAGAGTACCGTTTCATGAAGTGTCTTACACTAAACTATAAAATGGACACCGGCATAAAAAATCTTACAGTGCAGAAAGAAAATAACAGGTAATATAATGGACATTGTAACTTTTATTGAGGGCATAACGGTACATAGACTCGCTACTTAGGCTTGCTCTCATCTAAGTTTGCATTTCTAGTGGCAATTTGAAATGTCTTGTACAAATGTCATGCTAGCTAGTCATTACTTAGGCACGCAATATGTAAGATTATTTCAGCGTTGCTACTTTCATGTCAATGACAAGTACGCATAAAACGGAAACAATGGCAAAATCTAGTTAGGACGTTTCAACTTTCAACTTATTCATACAGAAAAATCTTTGACTCATAATTTTATCGAATACGTTAATATAGTAATATAGTTATATCGGAATTCTAACCTTCCTAGTTCAATGAATAAAATTAAAAAAATACATTCAAAAAGTTCAACAAGCGTTCATGTTCATAATCGCTATGTTGAAATATAAAACCTTGGCATATCTTACCCAAGAATATAACGTTAGCATGAATACCTTTAAATGCTTCTTACATAGAAAAAAACAAGAATTAAAAGATACATAGGCAACGTCATATATTAACATAGATATTGCTAGAATTTCATTATACGATAACGATATAACGCTTCCTTAGTACCTATACATGACGCAATAAAAACAAAATGTATCAAATATCTATGGTAACTAGTAATGAATGACCTAGCAAGCTGTAAACACTAATTAAAATCATATTTCTCGTTCCGTGTTCAATAATATGGTACAGAGTACCTGAACTAGTGACTGAATGCTCGCTACCAAGGTTATCTACTAATTAGTGTGTATGACAAATTAATTACTGTATATAATTATATTTCAAGCAAGTATATAATAAAAACCTGCTCAATTACAAGTTGTTCTAACACTAGCCATGTTTTAATGTAAAATTCAAATTGTATGACGTAATGACGTTATCTCATTACTGTAACCGCATCAATAGTTTCGTAATTCCTATACATAGGTGTTTACAAAATGTTGCTTCGTCGAGCATTTGCTAAGAAAAAGTAATTGTTATTCATTCAATATGTTTGATTCAAAATATACAAATCTAAAAAAAGCTTTGTTTACAACAAATCGCAGCCAATGAAAACAATACATTGTTTGGGCTATTTACGGCATCTAGTATGGCAAAGTGGACCTGATGGCAAACACAATGAAGTCCAAATTACAACGTCAATCACAGGAGACATGTCAAGAGGTACTCCCGTACCTCGCTATGTTCAAAGTCTCCACTACACTCACTTACCAGCAAGTTGTAGGTAGGTAAACCAAACTACCACAATCATAATCAAAATTGCGATTTAACCATTATTATACAAATAAAACCGTATTAAGCAAGCGATGCTTTCGACGTACTCAAAATTTCAACTGTACCTATGCAATGTTATAATGCCGTGGATAGGTCACTGCGGCACGTGAACCATTAGTGTTCCACAGGGCTGTAATGGCGATCAAGACCGCAGGGTGTTGCCCCCATTGTACGATACTAGTCACAAATCAAGTTCAAATGAAGGCTGACCCCAAATAGAACACAAAGTAATTAAACACACTTGATCTTGGTCTAAAATATAATATTAATAAATAACCGATAGTCGTATAGCTTGCTTCTGGGAGAAATTTTAAATACTCTGCCAATTAAAGTGAAGGTTACTTCTAAAAAATAATACTCTACGAACATGCCTTAAGGGGAGATCCACCCCACGAGCTGACTCTGAGGACTCTACGTCTAAATACGGCCCTGTTAACTAGAGATGCCTTCGCCGCAATGCAGCTGAATATCGTGCCACATATGAAATTATCGGACGTGTATATTCGTCACTCGTAGTAACGAGTGACGTCACACCAAAGGCTCTCTCGATCAACTAACCTTGAGAACCGAGTTACCGCAGGCCGCGCCTTCACCTTTGAATCCGTCGTCGGTGCCCGCTGGCTTGGGTTTGGACGTCACTGAACTAGCTGCAAATAAAACATAACCCGTTAGACACGGCTTTAAAGAATATCCTACTAATATTATAAAGGCGAAAGTTTGTAAGAATGTATGGATGTTTGGATGTTTAGATGTTTGGATGTAAGGATGTTTGTTCCTCTTTCACGCAAAAACTACTGAACGGATTTCGATGAAATTTGGCACACGGGTAGATCATGTCCTGGATTAACACATAGGCTACTTTTTATCCCGGGAAAATATAAAGCGGGACTTTTATCCCGGAAAAACTTTTTAAAGCGGGCGGAGCCGCGGGCAAATGCTAGTTGTATTATAGTAAAGTGACTTTAAAGTGGTTTGTTACACAGGAATTCAGGAGAAGAGTTCTTATTCAGTACTAGTGAGTTAATCTTAAAAGATAGACATATACTGTCGCGGACATTTTTTAGATCATTTCAAGAGGAATAATTCTTTCATACATATATTTTTGGTATCTTGAACCGTTTTCGCAGCGTACGCAATGGAAGCCCTCAAGGATGAATAATTTTCCCCGTATTTTTCACATTTTCCATTATTTCTTCGCTCCTAATAGTTGCATCGTGATGTTATATAGCCTAAAGCCTTCCTCGATAAATGGTCTACTCAACACAAAAATAATTTTTCAATTCGGACCAGTAGTTCCTGAGATTAGCGCGTTCAAACAAACAAACAAACAAACAAACTCTTCAGCTTTATAATATTAGTATAGATTCGAGATGGCAATCATTATCAAAATTCGAATCCTAGAATTTCCGTTTTCTGATAATGTTATGTTTCGATTTAAAACACATAGGAGCCATGGTGATCAGTGATCATTTCACTTTTTAAGAGTTATAATTTAATGCCTCAGAGTCATGAGAACACTTCAGTGCAATTAATACTTCAATTGTGACGTTGCGATTCAATTTTGCAAAACAAATTTTCTATGTGTCGCTTATTTTAAAGAGTAGGCGTGGCGCCCACCAGGCGAGCGACCTGCTCGGCTCGTCATTGTTTACGTAAAAAACATACTGATACGAAGTTTATTTTGTTGAATTTACTTTAAGATTGTATACATTTTTAAAACAAACGCTGATTGTCGAGTTTTACGGAACATTTTGTATAAAACAATTGCGATAGGTCACAAACCAAACATTTAATAAAACATACATATGGCTTTGGGTAAAATAATTTGCAACAAAATGTATCAAGTGACTGCATTACGCGCATCGAATAGGTATGCGAACAAAACGATCATTAATTGATGAGTCATAACTCATAAGCCGCACACAGGGAAGGGAAAAATAAAACCTAAATATTACAAACAAATTATTTTCGCCTCCTTTTCAAATATAATAGCCTAGGTTATTGCTAGTATTGACCTCTGAATAAAATCAAAATAATTCATGATAATTGAAAAGGTAGGTAGATGTTCTTACATATTTTTTTCATTCTCTGAATGTAGAAAGTGTTATACTTTAAATATCTCTATGATAATGACGTAGCTCCTGTATATTCAGTCTAAGTCTATTTTTTAACAAAAGATCTGCAAAAACGCATAAAAATAAACAGCTCAAACCAAAAAGAAACACCTGCTAAAGTACAATGACATTCCTGAGTACGTACTATAAAAAATAAAAACCGCATAGCGCGGCCACAGGCCCGGCCGCGGAAACATGCGGTCGACATCAAATGCTTTAAATTAATCCACGTTCACCTGGCAAGTGTCCATGCGTGAAGAATCAAAGAGACATCGAATCTTACCGGCGGTGTTGATTGGCGCGATGCCGTGCAACACATCTTGGCACGGCTTCGTGTGCTTCGACCAGTCCTTCTCTTTGATGATGTTGTACGCGGCGGCCGCTGTCACCTCCTTGGTTTCTGTCGCGAGACTCGAAATGTTTTCAATGTTTTTCGTCTCTCCAAACAGCACATCAGTTTTAGGGTATCGGATGTAGAAGAACGAGTCCTCCGGCGCCGGTGGAGATCCCGCAAACGGTTCGAATTCTCTGTGAACAAAGAAACTTTTGTTACCCACACTGATATATAGAAATACGATATCATCAATCTACATAATTGCATAGTAACATGCTTAAAAGTCAATGAATGGACAGAGATCATTACGGTTAGATAACCATCATTAATAAAACCTTCAACCAATAAAATATTAATGAAAACCTATCAAAGATCGATTTATAAAATCCTACTCACGTCAATAACATGTTATTAAACTGAGACACAACGCTCCTTCTTCTAAACATGTTTAATATGAAGGTATATTCAAGGGTGAACGCGACCTAATTCACAGATTGCAGTTGCCACAGCTTTTATTTATATCACAATCAATGCTCACTGCAATAAACAAATTGCAACTGTAAAAAAAAGGGCGCTCGGAGGGAACGTTTCTAATGCTAAATCAGCAACGACCGACTGAAAACGTTCTGGATTTAATTTTGCTTTTTATGTGTGCGTCTAGCCGAGGCAGTGTGGTTTAATCTTATCACGATGTTCACGCCGAGCATCGAAAACAAGAAGTTTCAAAATAACAAACTCGTCTTGTGACGTCACATACAGTCGGCCAATGAGACCAATTCATTAGCACACTCCCCCTCGACGAGAAAGCACATGACAAGCCGCGGCGCGGCGAGGTTGAACATGTACTAATAATACGGCAACAATCATGATCTTGGCACTGATTAAACTTGTAGACCACCAATACATATGCAGAAAAATACATTCAAAAAAGCCTAAGATGATGTAGGGTGGCAATTAAGCTTTTACATAAAGCTTTTATAGATGCGGACATGGCATTTACTATAGCAGAATACTATTTTAACTTGGGACTATTTACAAAAAGAATAATATAGAACACAATCAAACATAATATTTAGGTACTTATTAAAATAATTTGGCATTGTCGAGCGTAGAGTTTTTCGTACATATTAACATTGCTTATCAGAAATTCATGTTGAAAAAAACAAAGGCTGATAACAAGGTACGTGTGGGGTTATGTATTTTTACTTAAAGTGAGTAGGTATGATGAAAAATGTTTACATTTAGATTATCGCATGAACCGTTGCTAAGGACAAACATGAAAATAAAGTTGATAACGAAAAACCCAGGCTCAAAATAACAAATGTTTCTGAGTGACAGATAATATAATGAATCAATATTTGTAAGAGGCATACACATTTCCACGATTTTCCTAATATTTTATTAACAAAGATAATCTTTTAAACGAATTCAACGGTAACAAATAAAATGTTTCTCACGGTTTTCCCGTCTAAAATAATATATTTTTTTCCGAATCCTTTATTACGTAAGAGCGTGCCTTAAGTATTAGCGTGTATGGTAAATATTATAACTAAAGCCATCTGCGGCGAACGCCATCGCCATCTGTTGATATTGTGCAGGTTGGTGTGCCGACGATTATAATTAATCTACTTTATAAAAATTATAATTAAGCGAATCTTTGATCAATAATATTTGATTTAACTATAATACCGTGGGTGCAAAATAGGCGGTTTACTCTTGAAAATAATTCGATTGTTCGATTGTTTCTCGATTCTAACTTCTAACGTATCCTGTTGGTTACGTCATATCCATGTGCTCATATTCCATGGAGATTTCATTGTAATCATTATAATTTCATTAATTTCCCTTAAACAATGATGGCCCAATTGTTATCACATCCATGTATTTGAGGTAAATCTAAGGTATTATAAAGTAAGTAAAAATAAAGAGTTGGCAATAGTTATGGGTTGCTAGTTTATGGAATCAACTTGTCCTAAAAAATGGAAAAAATGAATCCAATTACTTTGGATCCATGTTTTTTTCACTAAACGGTCAATGTTTTCGACGTTAAAAGCAACAAATGTAATAATTTTTTGGACTGGAAATAAAAAATTGTTGACTGTACAGTCAGCCACATAAGGAGCTGAACAAATTCAAAACTTCAAATAGCCTATACACTTTTTGAGTTCGTACCAATTATTGTTTTCTTTTCACATAAATAAAATAAAGGGGATAAACTTTACTTCACAAGAAGAAAAAAAATTGTTTTAATAAATTTAATGCCTAGAAACCATTTCAAATTTTGAATTTGTTCAGCTACTTAGTGGAGGACTGTACGTATGGTACGTGCTGTCTGTGGCGTAGCGTGCATTCTTGCCGCCCGGGGTAGACGCGGTAATTTGCACCAAAAACAGGACGTTTCAACAAATAAGTCACGCGTGGAATGTATAGACAACTAGCTCGCGGCTCCGCCCACGTGAAACAGATTTTGCGGGATAAAAGTTCCGTTTTATATTATCGAATCATATTTTAAATTCGTCTCAAAAAGAAGAGTATTTAATTAACAAGTCTAAAGGGCGGAACACTAATTTAAATAAGCCAAATAAAAAGTTTAATTCATATTAATTGATTTTATTGGAGACAATTTATCGTTCTACCGGTATAGCCTTTCTGTTATTCTTAGTCACAGGCCCATACGCATACACACACACGGACTAATAGTTATAATACTAATATCAGCAAAGATGCCTCCAATATTTAAATATATGAAAGTCGGTTAATAAAATTATTTGCATTTGTTTTAATTATTTTTAACAATTCCCAACACGTTAATAAATAGAAATAATACATATATTTTTACGCCCCGCACACTCACGTCCCCGCTGTGCAAAAAGGAGCCTGCGTATTAATCCACGTTCATGCTACATTTCATTCAACTCCATTCAATAGTTTTTGCGTGAAGGAGTAACAAACATTCATCAATCTTCAGATCTTTTCATGTTTCTAATAATAATTAATGGAATTCAGTAAGTACTTATGAATGTAAACTTAATAAAATCTTTGTTTTTATTATTAGAGTAATTTCAAAATTATGATCAGAGAAATTATTGTTTTGTTTCAATTGATTTTTTTTTTTTTGCTTTTATGAATATAATTTTCTCCCAGTTTTCATACGAACGATGCAATAACTGGTATCATTATAAGCGCACACAAGTTTAATCAGAATGACGCCTTGATAGCGTATGACACAGCTATAACGCACACTAGCATAATCGCCGCCAGCCCGTTTGTTTTGGTTGCTTTGCAGCGCGTGACTCTATCTAGGTATATTACTTATCAAAGCCTAGAAAGTTCAATTTTGACGCGCGGCTCGATCGTGCGCTAGTGTAGATTTCGGGAGTATCAAAATGCTTGAAACCGACTCAAACTCGAATTATTTAGAATTCGCACGTGTAAAGAGTACCTAAGCCCACAGGATTCAAAGAAAACCTACATTTAACGATTAAAAACATCATCGGCAGGTTTTTAGTTTTTACCAGCGTTTTAAGGCCTCAAAATTAAAATGTTCACAGGCTTAACTTTAATTCGGTGGATTATAAATTAATTACCCATTAATTAGTATTTAAGAGGATGGTGTCCCACAAAACAAGAAAATCTAACTCATTTATAATAGCCAAGAATGGAATGCATTTAGAATAAATATAGCAAAATTAAGCTTTTCTAAATAATGAAATAACTTAGGCAATGTAACTATAAATCGCAAGACCAAGGCACATACCAAGACAAAGGTCACAAAACTCGTAATGCCTATTGGATATTCTGATATCAATTTATTTTTGTTATTCAGTGGGTGTGTCAAACACGAAAACTGCACGGAGAAACAAGTTTAACGTAATACAGCTTGCCTTGCAACAACTGGGTTATAAAGAAGGGCATGGTACCAATAACCTGCACTGTCATTAGCGATCATAATAATTTATCTATACTAATATTATAAAGCTGAAGAGTTTGTTTGTTTGTTTGTTTGAACGCGCTAATCTCAGGAACTACTGGTTCGAATTGAAAAAATATTTTTGTGTTGAATAGACCATTTATCGAGGTAGGCTTTAGGCTATATAACATCACGATGCAACTATTAGGAGCGAAGAAATAATGGAAAATGTGAAAAAAAACGGGGAAAATTATTCATCCTGGAGGGCTTCCATTGCGTGCGCTGGGAAAACAGTTCAAGATACCAAAAATATATGTATGAAAGAATTATTCCTCTTGAAATGATCTAAAAAAATGTCCGCGACAGTATATGTCTATCTTTTAAGATTAACTCACTAGAACCGTTTTTATGGTAGGTAATCAAATTTGGTCGAAATTAATGCATTATTTGTTAAGAGTTGTATCAACGTCATAATATTAATCTTTATCCAAATAAATGCGTTGGATAGAGTGATTCAACGGGAAGGTTTTTATGTACTTTTAGCCCGGAAAAACTTATTAACGCGGGCGAAGCCGTGGGCAAAAGCTAGAAAGACTATATATGTTTCAAAAGTATATTTTTATACTGTGAAAATATTAAAAGTTTGCTGATATGTGGGAGTGCAAAGAAGCAACATCATAGAAAATACAAGAACTAATATGTGGAGCAAAACACACTTTTGCGAAAAAAATATCTATGAAAGCTGGCCATGCCTATTTGATTCTAGAGACTTCTTATCACAACGCTTCAGAGCACAAAGTTCATAATATTATTTCATCAGCTTAAAATAGATAAAAAAATAAAACTTTAATTACCTACTACTCAGGAACATAATAGATATAGCTAATAGCTTCGCGTTCTTTAACTTTGATAATAATCATGTTATCAAGTATTTCTATTTTCATTATTTCATACATCACCGCGGTTTAATTTCAAAGATTTACAAATTAAATATGCACTACTCAACTATTCCATTTGAGGATGAAAAGAACTTAATCTCCGCTCACAAGGTCCTTGCGAGGCACGCTCTATTTCAGGTGAATAATCGCTCAACTTTTCTACAAGTTCATGATCAGAGGCTTTTTATATTTAGAATTGAATTATCTCCATACGTCATTTATTGATTGATGACTCCAATCGGCAACACCTGACGCTACATGTCATTCAAAATTCATACACACACCAAAAATATAAAAAAAAAACAATGAATATCAAATACCGCGTGTGACCGATTGTTTCGACCGTCATACATCATCCATTAGAGTCAATCATCTCATTGATTGATTATAAAATGCTAAGGATAAACAATCACAATCACGCCACGATGTTGGAATGCATGTTGACAGTACATACATTGCGGTCGTGGGACCTATTTCCACGGGCAAAAACACAGGACGCAACGGTAGCCGACTCTTCCTACTGAGTGAAGTTGCACCAACACGCACTATTTTAACAGACTTAACAAATACGCACTATTCATCATGTCTCGCATTTATGCTATTAGTGGAAAGAGCAGTATTAAAATCTTTCGTTTGTTAGGTATTTCCAATAAACTATGAACTTTCCACTCTTTGTATAGACTTTATAGTGATGCCCTCTGTCCGCTAAAACTTTTATAATACGCAGACTTAAAAAATTACGTTACACAAGTTAGACAAGCTTTGCGGTTCTTGTATAACATAAGTTAATATTTTAAAACTTTTTCAAGTACCGACTATTGCTTTAAAGAAAGAAAGAGCACATACTATGTAGCTTGAGCCTTGATCATGCTTTGTCTAAAACGACCTCGCCCTTTCGAATGACGAAATCAAGTAGTGATGGAAGATACCGAAATGTTTAAATCGATAGTTTCGACAGTTCAAATATTTTTGCAGGCCTCTTTTTTGGATTTCTAGACATTTAAATTATAGTCGGGTATTTAATAGGTCAATAATGCCAAAGATAACTCCCTCACCTGTAAAGTTTACTAATAATAGTTACAATTTATTCCTATAGTCTTAAGGTCTTACCAAGAATCGTTGTATACGTCTGTTTTAGTTATACCGTGTTTTGTCTTGCTCTGTCGAATGTAATTTAACGTTTCAGGAAGTAAGAAAAAAAAAATATATTTTATAACTATAACAGATGTATACAACATTTATTAGTAAGGTCCCTATTGTCAAAATTATATTGGTAAGTGTGGAAAGAACAAAATACCGTCAAAAATATAACTTAGATCCGGTATAACTATTTATAAAAAACCTCGATATAAATTTTACTTTCTTTCTAGCTTTTGGCCACGGCTTCGCCCGCGTGAAAGTTTTTCCGGAATAAAAATCCCGCTACATATCGATGCTTTCCGATACAAAGGGCGTAAACACCATTTTGAGCAAAACAACTTCTTGATGTGGTCAATAAGGGCATACTTCATTTTTCACGCTCTATCAATCTGTGTATACAAAAGTGAGCTACGGCGACACAAAGGTTTTTTAACTAAACATTTTTTTAAAGCTAAATCTCATCTTTGCACAAAACCGGGCCCTATAAGCCATTTTTTATATTACGTAAGCAGAAAGGGTGTAACTCCAACATTTAGAATTTTGCGTCGGAAAAAAGGAGCGTAAAACAGAATAAATAAAAAATAATAGTTTGTGATTTACACCCAGCAACTAATTTTAAAAAGTATAGATTTTTAATGATCTCTATAACTGTTATGTGACGACGATGTCTGAGTAATATAATAACCCATCAAGCACCGCTAACATATTATACAGATGTATGGTAGGAAACCCTATATACTAGGACACCGGTGTCCGTCGCGGGGCTTGAGGCTTGACAGACTGCAAGATTGATTGCCATCATTGATCCATAACAAAAGAGCTTTCAGTAATTAATTCATATAAAATACAATAAACTATTTAAAGATATACGTTTTATTCTCAGAATAAGGACTCTTTAGTCTTTATTCTATTGTTTTATTATTCCCCAAATTGTAACTTTTGATTTGTAACGCAATTTTGTGCAATATTGTCATGGAACAAGGTGAAAACAAATATTCATTGAGCCTCAACATCGATTTTTCATTATTTCTTAACTTGTACCGTTATTAGGCCGTATATTTATGTGTTGTAAACACATTTTTTTAGGATCTTAACGCTGTAACTCCATGCTAGTTTCTTAAATAACACATGTGTAACTATACAGATAATGCTCTTACCGATAATAACCAAAGAAACACATAGTAACCACACAATAATATTTTCAGCCGACGATATGTGACACAGCATTTTAAACTCTATTCGTAATTCATTAGCTATAGATTGTAAATTACTGATAAGTATAACAAATACTATTAACGTCACAGCCAAGCCTCTCATATGCTCACTCTTTCGTCCTCTGGATATAAACACAATGGTGTGCAGTTAACGCAATTTGCGACGTTGGAACCCGCTAATGAATGTACAAACAGTCTCGTCGTGTTGAAACGATTGGCATAACGTACAAGAACAATAATGACAACGACATGTAATAAAAATAATAATATTTACCCAAAATAAAACGTATTTTTATCAACTAACTAGGCTTTATTAGCCTAATAATAATCACAGTATACTGAACAGCTTATTTCATTGGGTATGTAACCTTTGTTCAGAAACTGTTATTGAAGAGTTCCATTGTGTATCTCCGAAGATCTTCACCAGTTCTTCATAAATTATATACTAAAACCTTCCCTGAAAAATATACATTTCAATATCGAAAACCACATCCAAATCGGATAAGTAGTTTTTGAGAAACTCGCGGCCATACAAATTTACATACATACATACATACATACGGATCGAATACAGAATCTCCTTTTTTAAGTCGGTTAAAAATTAACAAAGGAGCACGACTATTAAAAGGCGATAAAAATGTCATCTGCCGAACATTCACATGCTTCCTTCCGGAGAGCCCAATGTTTTAAAAAAATTAATACTTCGTTAAATAAAAATCTCTACGACTGAAAAGCATAATGCGTAGTTAAAATTCATTGAATACCTACATTAGAAGTACCGAATTATTATACAAACAACTTTCATACTTGCTGGTTGGAGTTTTTGCTTTATTGTGGCCAAAAGTATTTATTTGCTCTCAGCCAGGAGGCCTATCTCATAGGAAACATATTACGCAGTCTGTTTCCAACACTCCCGTAAGAATAAAATAATAACACAGGTTAGGCTTAACGATGCTCTCAGCTCTACTGTTCATAATTATGTGTACCTAGAAGGCTAGAACACACAATACCTACAAGTAATTTGTTTACATATATACAAATAGATACACAATACACGTGACGTGTCACAAGTGTGTTATAAATTTATGGAGCTACATTACACCGTAAAGTTTTCCGAGAACTCGCGTGCATTATTTGAGGTGACGACATTCCCCGCACACGTCACTGCTCTATGTATAGTATAAACACAATACTGACAAACTTCCCAACGCGCAAAATCAACTATACAATTAAATATATTCTATGTTTATATTACTCGTCGAATTGGTTTTATGATTAATCGTGTTCTATAGAACTCTTTGCTATAATTATGTGTGACGTTTATCACCTTATTATCAATAATCTACCAAATTTGATTTGTTAAAAATAGACGTATCAATTATGCGTTTACATATTATCAGTCAATATGGTGGTTATCAGCAGCACTTACTGAGTTTTACCTCTGATACCATTACCACATCAGCCCTGTATTATATACAGTCCACTGCTGGGCACGGGCCTCCTCTACTACTGAGAGGGTTAAGGCCTTAGTCCACCACGCTGGCCTAGTGCGGGTTGGCAGACTTACTACACATACCTTCGAAATTCAGAGAATTTCTCAGGTATGTCGGTTTCCTCGCGATGTTTTCCTTCACCGTTAAAGCGAGCGATTATTCACAAAGAATACATATAATTTTTTAGAAAAGTCAGAGGAGTTATTGTAAGTTTTTGACTTTTTTTCTTGTGAAAAACAAATTTCGCTACATCCTTGTAATTTTGGTGACTCTTGAGCGGTATGTCACGTCGTAATTTAACACAGAAAGAGATGCTTAGGGCTGTCAGTATGATGGAAGTTGGGCGCAGTCAACGCAAAATCGCGGAGGCTGTTAACACACAATCAAGCTTAATTTGCCGATTATGGGCACGCTACAGGTCTACAGATGTAGCCAAACGTCATCGAAGCAGATACAGGGTCACTACCTACAGACAAAACCGCTTTCTCCAAAACTCTGCAAGGAGGCAACTCCCGTTTACAAGTCGCCAGTTGGTAAGACGACTCCAGTCACAGCACCAATAGGTTATCAGTGACCAAAGAGAACCAGAACGTTAAGAGTTTCCGCCCTGTGGATTAGGGCTGTCCGTCTTTAGTTTTGTGCGTGTTTTAGCACATTGCTGCGATCCCCGTGATGGACGGCAGTGTGGCAGGTAGGGCCTCACGCTGCCCCCCCCCCCCCCCCCCCCCGCCCCCCAGCATTAGGCCCTGCGGACGACAACATAGACAATCTCGGTCCGGGGAAACCCGCAGCCGTCCCTAATGCGCCGAAGAAGGCCACCGCCGAGTTTTAGTTGGTATGCCGTGCGGTGTACATAGGTTAGGGACTCGGCCCGGTGGCTCAACGCTGGGTCGTAAGGCACGGTGAACCCATCATCACCGCTCAGTCGCCCCTCTTGAAGGCTGGGCAGTAGTAATAAGTCACTTTCTCCGCGAAAACAAAAAAAAGGACCGTTAAGAGTTCCAGCCCTACGACGTAGAAATCGAGAGCGTCGTTTATTGTGGGCGAACACACATTTGCGATGGGTCGAGAATCAGTGAGTACGTGTTCTGTTTTCGGATGAGTCTCGATTCGGATTTAATCGCGATTCATGGAGAGTGCGTGATTAGCGAGTTCCTGGTTGCCAGAGTCGACTCCAGAAACCTCAGGAAGTTCATCCTTACCAAGGCGGAACAATAATGGTGTGGGTTGAAATTCGCCTGGGTGGAAGAACAGATCTCGTTTGGATACGAGGCAATTTAAATGCGGAGCAATACCGTGACGATATTGTGCACCCTATGGTCACGCCTCATCGCCAGCAACTCGGCCAAAATTTCATGTTAATTCACAATAATGCACATGAACAGACCGCAAGGCTGGTGATGAATATGTTCCGCGAATACAATATCACCACATTAGTGTGGCCTGCTCAGTCCGACGATCTCAACTCCATTTATTATGCGTGGGATTTGCTCGAGAGAAGAGCTTTCAGGGATTTACCCCAAAATTTGAACACGAAAGAAGATTTTTTTAACACCTTTCCAGAGTATGAAGCCTTATTCCGCAGGCGACAATTGATAGCCTTATGCTCAGCATGTCACGCGGATGTAGAGCCGTCGCTAATACACAACAGAGGTATTTTATTGTAAAAAAAATAGCGTGGGGTGCATGGTGTCAATAGTTATAAATATTTTATTGACATAATATGTTAAAAACTACCCCACATGAGTTTTACAATAAAATACTCCTTTTTCTTATTTACACTATTCTCAATTCAGTTTTTTTTTTTCTATTTTAGGTGGATATTCAGTATAATACAGATTTCAGATAATCATTATCAGACCGGAGTCCGGAATTTGTATCCGATGTGGCGATGGGCTCGCCCCTATCACATCATGGCACGGAATACGCACTGCGAAAAGTGGGTGCATTAATTGTGCCTCTGCCTACCCCTTCGGGGATAAAAGGCGTGAGTATGTATATGAAAGAGGTGTTATGAGTTTGTTTGTAGGAAGTAATCTCAGGAACTTCTGAAATTTAGTATGGAAATAATTTGAGATTCTGGTAAGGGCAGAGGCCACTTTTTATCCTAGAAAAACTTTTCCACGCAGGCACAGCTGCAAGCAAGAGCATTTAGGTACAGTTTACAATGTGTAGACAAATAAATTATATAAGAAATAAATATTATATTTACTCACTTTGTAGGCTTGCTTTTCATCCATAATGGGAGAGTGAATCCATCCTTGATTTCAGGGTCGCTTGATGCCATCTTTTTAAATTGGGAATGTTAAAAAAAATGCACCAGATATAGAACACCAGATATAGAAAATAAAATAGACGAGTTGATGGTTAAAGAATATGATTCTGAATGGCCGAATAATATTTTATCTTGAGCAGAAATGATAAGATTGCCTCAGCTGAAAATATTTACTGATGACATGTTAAAAAAAATTGTGGGAAATGAAACAATAATAAAAAGAGATACTATAAAGAAGTAATTAACTTAAATAGTGAAATAATCCTAAGTGGTTTATAAGTGTTCAAGACACCCTTTTGGATTCACTCAACTCCAGAGATAGTATTGACAAGCCCATCTGTAACAATATATTTTAAATATTAAAAATATGATCCCTTGTCATAATTATGTGTTTACAAAAACGATTGGGCCTATTCTGTGCATTTATATATTTAACACCACAAGATTGTAGTTGAGGCAATTGAATGAATAAATATGATCAGTCACATACTAAATAAAATTTAAAATAATATGATTCAAAATCAACACGTAGGCACCTTGAGCTTTCTGCATTCAAGGTGGTAGTCACTAGGGTACTACCACCTTGAATGCAGAAAAATTAAGTCAAAATGTGCTAAATTATGTGAAAAGTAATTTAATACCAGTGTATTAAGTCCTTACATATGAAATTGGCGTTTTGTATGGGAGGAATACAAAGTTTTTTTTTAAATATTATTAATTAATATAACAAAAATAAACCGACTTCAAAACCACTACAAATAAAAAAATAATTAAAATTTGTATTTGCTTAGTATATACGTATATTTGGAGTTGATGCCTAATTTAAATTGCCCGCTAAGCTTAGGAAATACACAAACAAATATATGAAAACATTGTTCAATTTAAATTAGGCACCGACTCCAAATATACGTATATACTAAGCGAATAAAAATTTTAATTATTTTTTTATTTATAGTGGTTTTGAAGTCGGTTTATTTTTATTAAAAAGTTTTTATTTATTGCTTTTTTGTTAGTTAATGATAAAATGGTGTAAACAATCAACATCATAGATATACGATTGCAGCATTCGCGGGTCATTTGCTGTTAGTTATTGAAGAGTTCTATTGTGTATCTTCGAAGATGTTCATCAGATTTCCACAAATTATATACTAAAACCTTCCCTGAAAACTATACATTTGAACATCGAAAACTACATCCAAATCGGATCAGTAGTTTTTGAGAAACTCGCGGCCATACAAATTTACATACATCCATACGGATCGAATACAGAACCTCTTTTTCGAAGTCGGTTAAAAATGATAGCGGATCCGATTCACACATATTTCATTTTATTTAGTGTTCAAACATTTTTCAAAATTCTTTTATGAAGGAATCCTTAGCAATGTTAATATGTGAATGTTAACCCTTTTCTTTTTAATATTTTAAGTGATAAAATTTCTATTGTGATTGTTATTTTTATATATAACTAGCTTTTGCCCGCGGCTCCGCCCGTTTTAAAAAGTTTTTCCGGGATAAAAGTCCCGCTTTATATTTTTCCGGGATAAAAAGTAGCATGTGTGTTAATCGAGGACGTGATCTACCCGTGTGCCAAATTTCATCGAAATCCGTTCAGTAGATTTTGCATGAAAGAGTAACAAACATCCATACATCCAAACATCCATACATTCTTACAAACTTTCGCCTTTATAATATTAATAGGATTAGTGTATTATAAAATAGATTTTCTAAATAAAAAGCTATGTTTTTTATTTCATGTGTATTATGCATTTGATCCCACACCCGTATTTGGTATACGCCTCCCCCTATAACGGGAAAAATCTGTGAAGAGACACTTGAATTTATGGTTTTATGAGTTACTGAGCCATTTCCTAATGTTAAAGAGGGATAAATAATTTTGGCCAGCTAGATTACTCAAATACCCGTTTGTGCGACATATACTTTCAGGGATGGTAAGTTGACCCGCGGGTTAGTTAGGATGCTTTTGTAGTCGTGCTTTGTACTTAACACCTTAGTGTTATTTCATTTTTACCCGACTGCGAAAGAAGAAGGGTTATGTTTTTCGAAGGTATGTATATTTCTTTGGCACGCCCTAGAGCCTAAACAGCTTGTAGTATTTTATGTGAGTGGTGTCAATAGATTTGTCTTAGTCGTGAGAGTGACACTCGGTACATCAAAATTAAAAATAATACAAATTTAAGGATTTTTGGCGACAAATAGTTTTCTCAAAAAAAATTTTTTTTCAAAATAGATCGAGATTTTGTTGCTCTACCTGCATTACCAACCAAATTATGAGAAGTGAGCGTGTTATGCCTCCGACAGTGTTTGTAAACAATGTCAATTAAGATTATTCAAAACCAAAATAAAATATTCAAATTAAATGTTGTTTCTATCTTTTCAGTTCTTCAGTGAATTTAATAAAGATGGCAGATATTATGCATGCATATGTGCATATGTTATCAAATATGGAAAAAAAGGAGACTTCGATGAGTATGGCACACTAGCAGGTGCATAACAAAACTTATTTATATCTTTATAATCAGTGAATAACTAGGAATCATCTTAAACAGGAACTGAACAATAGTACACTCAATACTTACAGACTAATCCTAATAGCAAAACTTTGGAAGCAAAGCTAAAAGTATCATTATATTGAAATATTTGTTACTTGACACACAAAACAAATAATTGCCCTTATTGGAATATAGAACGAAGTCCTAATAGGTAGAGGGCTGTAATTTTTTTAAATAGTCTATTCTTATTCAGTATGCAACTTTCCTTTTTACAATAGGTTAGAGGTTAGATTATTTTTCTTAATGGTATTCGCAGATTGCCAGTAAACCAATCCGGAAATTCTTGTATATTTTATAATCAACCGACAATACTTATTTAGACCCATACAATACAACAATCTAAATCGAATTGGTTAAAACTGAGTATACCAAACACAATCTACACAAACATAGTCAAAATATATAGGCAAATGTTTGCTTACATTATTCTGGAGAATTCGTTCAAAAAATCTGTAAGTGAATTTTCTATGTAGGCACGGTGAAGCTACTCTAGACAAAAAGAATAACATTAAACATTACGATCTAGTGGTTTTGAGGGTCGTAAAACATAAATCATTATCTTCATCCACGAAGGAGATGGGACAAAATACAATTGCAGGGAGCTAACGTCGTAATTTGTACTTCGTAAACAATCTTATAATAATACATCACGTGTGCCATAGTCCCTAATCATAATTGCAAACCTCAGTCAATGGAAAAATAATACTAATAAATAATTATTAAGCTATATTCTTAAACTATACAGGACCAAACTTTGAAAATATTTACCATTTCAATGTTATGTGTAGCACTAAAATGCACCATTATAAAATTATTGTAAACAGAAACACTCGTCCAAAGCAATTGTGATTTGTGAAGCGCAAAGTGAATTTCCTGCAGTGTGACCATCTCAAAAATGGCAAATCTGCCCGACACTGGCAAAAAAATCTGCCAAAATCTGCCAAACCTGACTCCCGAGCAGTGTAGCCTATAAGATTTGTAATTTCGCATGGGAGGGGGGGGGGGCAAGCGTGTATTCTTGGCACCCCATGAATTCCTCCAAATCCTTTCAAATGTACACCCCCCTCACATAAAAATGAAATTTTTGTCCCACAAATATACGTATAAACGTAGTGGTTTTTTGTTAAAAAGTTTTCTAATATAATATTTACATCATTCGAAATTTTGATCATTTTCATTATAAATTGATTTTAAAATTGAGGAATGAGGATAATGAAAGACAGGCTCAATAGACTAGTATCCAGAGCCGTAATATTTAAATGAAAAAATATATGTCATATGAACCAGGGATGCAAAGAGCATCAGGGATGTTATAGAGCTCTGTAACCGAAACTATCGGTTATCCGATGTAAAAACATATCCGTAACCGTAACCATATCCGTTACAAAAGCTTTGGATAGTTTTGGATAAAGGCGGAGTCTAAATAAAACAAACTAGTAGTGCTCGCGGCTCCGCCCACGTGAAAAAGTTTATCCAGGACAAAAATATTTTCCAGGGATAAAAATTAGCCTATAGCACTCAGGAGTTATGTAGCTTCCTACTAGTGAAAGAATTTTCAAAATCGGTTTAGTAGTTCCTGAGATTAGCGCATTCAAACAAACAAACAAACTCTTCAGCTTTAGAATATTAGTATAGATTACGGCAGCTTTTTGTTTCGCCACTCGCGCACCACGTAAATCATGTATAGTTTGTTTGTTATTTCTAGTCATAACATAACCTCATTCATAAGTAGTAACTTTTTTATTTACGAGTAGGTACTTAATTTAACAAAGTAAAGGAAATGTGTTGTGATACGTACTAAATTGATTAATCTATACTATCTATACTAATATTATAAAGCTGAAGAGTTTGTTTGTTTGTTTGTTTGAACGCGCTAATCTCAGGAACTACTGAACTGATTTTGAAAATTCTTTCACTAATAGGAAGCTACTCTACTCCTGAGTGCTATAGGCTACTTACCGGGAAAATATTTTTATCCCGGAAAAACTTTTTCACGCGGGCGGAGCCGTGAGCACTACTAGTATGGACAATATGCGTCCAAAGTTTAGTTAATTTGAACATTTTGTGATCAAGTTAAAACATTTTTTTTTTCGTTAATGGCCCTATTGCCAGTAGCCTGACGCGAGTCGGCTTTTCTGACCACACCGATCTTTAGGGTGAACGCAGAAGGCGCTCGCAACCCTTTGAATTAAGTGACCATGCTGAGGGCAACCCACTAACGGGTTACGAACCTCGGCCAGTGTTGCCAGATTAGGCGACTTTTCGCCATTTAGGCTATCTTGGAGAGTGTCGGGGCGACCAAAAATTGCGAATGGCGACCGGTCGCCGTTTAGGCTACGCGAATGGTGATTAGTCGCCAATTTAGGCTACTTCGGAAAGTTCGTGTTTTATGCATTGTTTTTGTCGAATTTGAGGATATTTATAGCTTTGAAGGTACAAAACATGTCCTTAGATCCTCCTTAGACACAATTATTGAAAACTGGGGACCTTTTTTTTTTTTTTTTTACCTCTCCGCGTCCCCACACAAGTGGGCGACTTTAGGCTACTTCGAATTTTCGCCGCGTTGGACCAATATAAAATAGAAATTAGGGAGGTTTTTTTTTTTTTTTGCTCTTCACCTCTCCATATACGAAGAGGCGACTTTAGGCTACTTCACAATGAATTTTCGGCGACTTCAACCGTCAAACGTCTGGCAACACTGACCCTCAGGACGGCCACTTAGAGAGGATGAGACATCAACGATTAGGGAGAGATTGGTTTTTAGGCCTAATCCTATTAGATTGTGTTGTCATCGGCACGCGGGCTGGAACTGCTGGGAGGGTTGGGGGGGCGACGGAGAACGCGGAGAGGTCCTCGATAGCGAAGACGGAACTGCGGTCTTGTGGAGTTTCAAGAACTCGTACTTACGGCGGATGGCCAGAGTGATTTCGTCCACTGGATCGGTTAATACGGAACGCGGCCGTCTCCATTTGGCGCGGTCGAATGGAATATATATTGACGCTTTACGGCCTAACGTGTTTGGGTGATTTACCGCCCGCTCGAAGTAGCGTCTGCTTGCCATATGCATGAAATACCTGATGGTCGGCATGTTGGTGTCCACGCGGAGGTTGCGGTTGCGAACGTACCACGGGGCACCAAGAGCATTTTATTTTGTAAGACCTGCATACGCTGAAAACGAGCAGGCGGTAAATGGGCGAATACGGACGATGCGTACGTCATGATAGGTCGAATGCAAGTCGTAAAGATCCTAATCTTGTTGCGGATTGACATTTTACTTTTTCTTTAAGAGTCAATGCAATTGGCCCATCGCGAATGCGGGTCGCGAGCGTACCGCGTTTATATGTGAGATGAGGTCAACCTCTGATCAAGGGTATCTCCTAGATATTTGGCTGTGTCCATCCAGGAGATGACCTGGTTGGACATGCGGACTGAGGTGTGGGGCACATGGAGTCTCTTTTTCTTAGTGAAAAGGATAGCCTGACTTTCGGTGGGATTGACGGTGATTCGCCATTTGCGGAACCACTCGCCGAGCTTGTCGGCGGCGGCCTGCAAAGTGCGCACCACGTTGTCGGAATCTCTACGTGAGGCGTAGATTGCGGTGTCGTCTGCGAAAAGCGCCCGATGGGGGTTCTTTGGTTTGGGGATATCACTGGTATACAGCGAGAAAAGAAAGGGGGAGAGGGCAGAGCCATGCGGGACTCCGGCCGTGATGGAGTGTCGCGAAGAGAGTGTTCCCTCCACGCGATATTTGAAACCGCGATTCGACAGGAAAGCATGATGTGCACGAGTTGAGTGGGCACGTTGAGAGTGTAAAGTTAATACAAATTCTGCAAAATGTAAGGGTACATAGAACCTAGAAATAAAACCAACTTATTACATACCTATTCTTATTTTACTTTAATATCCGTAACAGAAACTAACGGATAATCTGAAATTACATATCCATAACCGTATCAGAAACCAATATATTCCTATATCGAGATCCGAAATTATATATCCATACGTCCCTAACATGAATTATCTTAGATGATATAATAAATAATTATATTGACTGTTGTCTAATGTCTACAACTGAGATGTTTTATCACCAATGAAACGGTGGAGCCATTTATAAAGAAGAGAAATTGTGACTTTTCGTTTGAAAGCCTTGTAACTTGGATAATTATTGTGCTTGTAATTGGTAAACCGCATCCTTAGACCACATATTTACCTTGATTAGATTTGATGTATGATTATGTCCAAAAGGACATCACATGACCACACAGTTACATCACAGAATTCCTGGAAACTTTATTTAGAAATATACTTCATGTTATTAAACTGCAATGGAACTTTGCTTTTCTCATTATTCAGTAAATTGTGAGAAGATTAAAAAAAAACAAACATTCCACATACTCTCTTTTTTTTGCAGAATTAAATTAAGTGCTGCTCATATTCTTACACATAGACAAAAATATGATTGCTAGAACAATGAATAACATTACTATAAATATAATGAATTATTTGTAAAATACAAAATAAGACATGTACTTTTTACAATTTATGAGGTAATTATCTATTTCATAGTCTTCCCTGCTGTCATCATCACACCGACTACAAGTGCTGCTATGGTGAATCCTTGTGCTACAATCCTCACACGCATCATTTGTTGGGACAATTTCTTCCTTCCAGTTCTGAAGCTCCAAAGACCAAAAGATAATGCTCCGGCTGTGGCAAGGCATCCTAAAACAATTCTATGATTATATAATAATTATTTAAAAATTACAGAAAATCTATTAAAAAGATATCCTTGCATTGTATACAGTTATTATTATATTGACACTGACCCACTGCAAGTCATGGGATTCTTATACTAATGAGAAGAATTGGATCTCTGATTTCCTATGGAGTTTGTACGTCAGCAAAGGAGATATTCGCTTTTTGTATGGTGCTGGGCCTAAAATCTAACCAAACTCAAACTTTAGGGATATTAAAGGGCAAATTATACTTCGGCTTCGTCCTCGAGATTAGCATGAAGAGAAGTTATAGAACACATGTAGTACGTGGACTTAGTACGCCTTTGCACTTTATTTGAGACTTATTTTTTTTTTATACTTTGGTCACACCCAACCTGTCAAGAGAGATTCATTCGCGTTTTAGTGCGTCGCCGTATTGCACGTTAAATTAAAGTTATTCTTAATCTATTGCTCATCATGGATTTTAAGTGTAATAGAATAGAAGAACATGGAAATTACTTCTATTTGGTACAGAAAATAGAAGATTACCTAAGTGATCAACATTGTTCCCGTTCTCCGAGACTACCGACATAATGAAAAATACCACACAGGTAAAACGGTTAGTACCAAAACCTTATTGTGTACCGGGCCAGAATAATGTTGAGGACAGTTACTTTGCGTCTGTCTCCTATTTACATCGATAATATTAATATGGTCCCAGAGCAATTTATTTTGCTATGTCGGTGTAATAATTACGACTGTTTCCTTCTACCATGGTACAATCTAAATTTATCAGAAGGCTAAAGTTTCTGAGGGGCATTGCCCTAATTACACATTTTTTCAATCTACCGTCATGCTAAATTCTGTTACCCGGGTCTGCGTGCTACACATGGCGGTTGTCACTACCCGCAATTGATGCTTGCGATCAGTATTGTACGACTGGTTCTTATGTATAATGTTATGTAACAGTATGTTAGTACCACCAGTGGCGGCCTTAGGGAGTGGAAAATACCCTCCTTCGGCAATCGGGAAAAAAGGCCTTGCTAACATCTGCCGGCCAGAGCCTTACAATATTTAGGGCCGCTATTATCTACCAGTAGATAACGAGCACCGCTTGAAAAATATCAGCGCAAGCGGCGCAGTGGATTGACGACTCCTGACAACGTGGCGCGATGCACCACTGCACCACGTCGCCATGTGCTGGATATTACGAAATATCAATTTAATAGCATAAAACACAATTATGTCTGGTCATGATTTAGCAACGTCTTAAATGCTTAATGACCTACAACAGCACAGTATGTGTTAAATGATAAGCAGTCGATCTAAGAACGGAAAATCCAGCAGCAACGAGGTACTGCCATTTGAATTCACCGAGAACGGCACGGAACAGGATAAGTTGCAGGTAAGTGATCTGAGTTAAAAAATCGTAGTCGCTCGCAATCATAAATGATCACAGAATTATATACTAAGGTTTTTTGGCCTTATGTCTTGTGTTTTGGGTATGACCGAATATGTCACTATTTTTATGGTATAAAATCACTGTTTCAAAATGCAAGAATTAAATAGTAACCGTCACGGCGCGTCGCCGAAGTGAGGTAGCTGCAAAATATGCTGTACTTATTATAAAGTTAAGCCTCCATAAAGTAACCTGCCTAAACCAACATGGATAAATTAGGCGAATAGATTAGAATATTTTAAAATAAAATGACACAGATCCCAGAAACGTGACTATAATTTAGTCCAACCGGAACTTAGGCGTTCCGCATTTTACTCTTTGTATTTAATTGTTTCATTGTATACTTACTTTGATCTGTGGGTTGTCTATAAAGAACATAGAATTTTATTATAATTTAAATCAAATCAAAGAGGCTTTTATTCAAATTAACTCAAAGTGATCATGTAAATCGTTATTTATCTACCATCATGTCTCAGAAGCGGAAAAAGAGTTTCCCTCAGAAATATTATGATCTGTCTATATTGTTTGATTGCCTTAAGGGACTCGTTACAATTTTTTAGACTCAGAATATTTATTAAGTCTTTCACATGCACAGTTACCGAAAAGAAACACCTTTTAATATGTGAAAACATTGGTATTTTACATTAAAAATAATCGACAATGGTGTTAGCGGTAACGGGCCGGGCGAGTAATGGCGCGCGCATGGCGACGGCGGAAGTTCCCGCCGCTCCCAACTGGCGAACGCGTGGCGCTGGCGAGCTCGGGGCTCGCCACAACTGCGTGTGATTGGTTGATTTGGAAACTGTTTTTTGACCGGATGTTATAAGTCTAATTTTTTCCTGGCAAAATTAATTTGCCTGCTAAATATCAATACACTCGCTTACAATGACTCTAACATAGCTGGCGAATTGTGGTGTAAATATATTAACACTTGTGCCTATACCTTAAATAGGAAAAGGCGTGATAATATTATGTTTACATGTACACCATTATTATTGTTAATAGCTTTTGCTCATGATTGCGCCCGCGTTGACATTCCTTCCTGGGATAAAGAACAGCCAGTAGCACTCAAAGATATTTTAACTACCTGTTTTTTCAAAATAGGTTACTTAATTTTTGAGTTTATTTATTACAAACAAATATGAAAAGAACAAATCTTTTCTCGTTATTATTTTAGTGACGTATTCTTGTTTGTAACATACAGTCTTGTGATAATTTTCAAATATCATTAATTAGTCGTCAACTCAATATTTATTAATATATACCTACAATTGATTCTAAGATAAAATATAATAATAATATAGTACTTACATTTATATTATAGCTTCTCCCTCTCTTTCAAATTTTGCCGTGCCCGACAGGGACATTATGTACCTGACTATATTGTTAAAATGTAACACATTTTTCACCGACTTTCAAAAAAGGAGGAGGTTCTCAATTCGTGTGTTTGTATTTTTTTGTAACCAATAATTGTGGCAAATAATTGAAAATTGAAATTGAGACGATGCTATCGATCATCGGTAGCGCCTCAAAATTTGTTCAGATGCCTGAACAAAGGGGGGGGGGGGGCTGCATGCAGGTGACTCGCAGCTAGTGGAGAGTAAAAGTATGAAGAAAGCAGCGCATAATATTATTTATAGTTATTAGCTACCGTGAGGGACGAGTACACTGGTTGCGCCTCTGTTCCCCTTTAGGGATAAAATCTCTGAGTCTATGTATGTATTTATTTTACGAATTCTACAAAACCTACTCTATGTATAGGCGTAACTAACGCAGTCAGAAGGTTGACTGCTGCGCTATGATGATATTTTATAATATTTAACGCTTTAACTATTTTTAATAAAGCGTTATAAAGTACTCCGTTTTTACTCTTGAGATCTAAGCTTCCGTGGTGTTTTCCTTCTTGGAAACGTTCACTAACAGTAACAATAATTCTGTCATATTCTCGCAGTCGGCAAGTGTCAATTTATTTGTCACGGAAAGAATTTTGTTGGGTCGGTTATATAAAATGACACATTGCTCAATTTTTTGATCCAACTACTCCAATAAGTAGCATTCGCTACGAGTTCCACACATCAAAATGTGGTCTTTATATAAAGGCTGAAATGTCTATTTCCTAATATAAAAATTTGCCTAGGAGTTAATCTTCAACTTGGTATGTTTGTGGCAGAGTAGGTATCATCTATTCAGATGATACTCCAATTCCATTTCAAGTTTTAATATTCTAATATTGATAAATAATATAATTTGATGACAGATCTAAGATGTCTGTTTTGAGAAAATATCTTTGTTTTGTTGATTGTAATTATTAATTAATAATGTTACCGTGAAGGAAAACACGGAGAGGAGGCTTGCATGCTTTAGAATTCTCCATGAGGGTCTCGCGAATATGCGGAGTCTGCCAACTCACGGTAGGCGAGTGTGGTGGACTGGGACCTGGACCCTCTCAGTTCAAGGGGAGGACCGTGCTCGGCTGTGGGTGATATATAATACAGGGCTGATTGCATCGCATTGTTACCGTTAATTAAGTTTGTTTTTCCAGTTAATATGATTTTTGACACAAATATTACGAAGAAGAAGCGTAAGACTTTGAAAGAAGTGTAGACCACCTCCAAGTTAGTTACTGCAATCACATGCGGCCATGCTGGTCAAGACAAACCAATAAAAGGATTTTTAAGGGAAGTATATTCAATCGATGCTATCAAAATATGATATACCTAGATGATATTAGATCATACAACAGGGAACATTTCCCTTATGCCAAGGCTATTGTTTAATTATTTTTAAGTGCCTATACTATAGCGGCTATATATAGCCACCATCCAAAATAACCATTTGTTGAAGGAAATTAGAATTTTCTTAGAACCAGATCTTATTACTGAAGGCATAATATAATATTTTTTATAGTTTACTCGGAATTTGCTCAAATAATCGCTAATATAGTATTGATAATATAATATCTTTTATGACAAAATGAATTCATAAAAATTAAGTTTCTTTATTTATGTTGCCAGAAAGCCCCATATAACAGTATGGTCACATTCCATATCTTTTTAGCGAATGTGGAATAGATATAACTCTATTAGATGTCTAGTGCTCACAGCACGAGGCACGTTGCCACGGGCTCCACCGCTTACCTATAGATACTTATGGCATTAAACTGCATTCGATCTAGCAAACTGCAGTTTGGATCATAAATTATTAATTTTGACTTATCCTGGAGATTCGGTAATGAGACCTTAAGAATCTAGTTGGGAATGACGAATTTTTTGTTAATTCAATGATAACCAATTAGAAATTTTATATTGATATCCTATCAAAAAGCTTATTGCTAAGTACAACCTTATAAAGTTTTTTGATTAGCTAATTGTAATTACTACTGCAATTGAAATTATACAAATATTTCACTACTTATTCTCTAAAAGTCTACATGTGTTCTATAACTTCTCTTCATGCTAATCTCGAGGACGAAGCCGAAGTATAATTAATGATTAAACGAACTTACCTGTACGTGAAGTTCTATCATAATTATACGAAGGCTTCGTCCGAGGAGATTAGCATCCCTCCCTCCCGTGACTTGCGTTAACCCTAGTAAGTTGTGAAATATTGGTATATGGAACTCTCTCTCTAAACTAAATGAATCTCTCTTGACAGGTTGGGTGTGACCAAAGTATAAAAAAAAAAATAAGTCTCAAATAAAGTGCAAAGGCGTACTAAGTACACATACTACATGTGTTCTATAACTTCTCTTCATGCTAATCTCCTCGGACGAAGCCTTCGTATAATTATGATAGAACTTCACGTACAGGTAAGTTCGTTTAATCATTAAATATAGATCATGGATCTGTTAAAAAAAAATTTTTTTAGACCCCTCCATTTAAAGCTAACTTTGTTAAAAACTTATAGCATATTAGTAACTTGGTCATTTATATTTGACGGGTGTATGATCTTTATTGATCTCAATGTCAGTATCTGGACATATAAACAACGGGTAGTATGAAATAACAAGTTAGTGGGAATGACAGTTGCGAGTACAAATAGGGTGCCTCACCATTGAAATAACACAGTCTTATTTTAGTCGTAAATCGGATCGGATAATTGTTTAACTCGCCACAGAGTGAGACTAGTCAAGTGCAGTGTTAGCCTACCTGATAGGTGGTAACTTTGTTAGTTTGTGGTTAGTTTTCAAGGTAGTAAATGACAAGTGAGTTTATAGTGGATCCTGACATAGTGATTGTGTTCTGAACATTAAACAACGTAATGAACGGCCAATAAACCGGGAGTTGCAGAGATTACATTCACTGTGTGTTTTATTAAGTATGCCCACGTATACGTATGTCGGTAGTTACCCCGACGTATTATAATTAAAAGTGTTGAGGTAGAACCTCTTTCATCTTTTATGACGTAAGTATAGTTTACAATTAGCTGTCTTGTTTAATGGGTTCTTTTTTGATTGTTGATTTTTGTGCTGTGACTGTTGTTGTCATATTGAATACAATATAATTTTACTTTGTGCAAATTATAGATTTACTTCTACTATTCTGCTATTGCAATGGCTCTATTAAAATAAATGCTCTACAAAAAATAGTACATTACATACCTATAGGAACAAAAGGATTCTCTGTTATTTTTCTCCCAAATTTTTCTGAAGTAGTCTCAACATGATGAGCGGCTCCCATTTCTTTGCGTAACTGTATCCAATCCAAATCTGTCGGTTCGCTTACATTATCCATGTTGATGTATACTTTTGTTTCTCAATTAGAATATAAAGGCTGAGTAAATACCTATTATAACAGCTAAAAAATTTAACCTAATGGTTTTCGATTTGCTACTTTTTTTTTTTATGTCTACCAGGACTGTGTTGCTGTGCTACGCCAATTTTCGACTTTCGATTCTTTAAGACTAGGCTGTATGGGCTTTAACCCTCTGCCTTCCCTATAACGGAAAATTGTAAAAAAAAAAGATAGTCGAATCACGATCAAAAAGTATTATATAGTATCAGTGCTGCCAGATTAGACGACTTTTCGCCATTTAGGCTATCTTGAAGAGTATCGGGGCGACCAAAAATTGTGAATGGCGACCGGTCGCCGGTTAGGCTACGCGAATGGTGGTTAGTCGCCAATTTAGGCTATTTCGGAAAGTTCGTGTTCTATGCATTGTTTTGTCGAATTTGAGGATATTTATAGCTTTGAGGGTACAAAACATGTACTCAGATTCCCCTTGCACACTTTTTTTTTGCTCTCCGCGTCCCCACACAAGTCGGCGACTTTAGGCTACTTCGAATTTTCGCCGCGTTAGACCACTATAAATTAGAAATTAGGGAGGTTTTTTTTTTTTGCTCCTTCACCTCTCTATATATGAAGAGGCGACTTTAGGCTACTTCACAATGAATTTTCGGCGACTTCAACCGTCAAACATCTGGCGACACTGTATACAGTATACACTATACTAGGCATGGGTCGTATTTGCAAAATTGTGAACCAGGGCTTACAAGTAAGTCCGCCTAAAAACCAGCGTCAAAAACCATGGTTCGAAATACTTTCAAGTATTTTATTTCTGCATAGGAAATTAATCCGTGTCTTGATACAAATAAGGAACACAATCGCGTTCACAAATAAAAACTTCGTTACCTTAAATACTAAGTATTTTATTTCTGTATAGGAAATTGATCCGGTGTTTCAATACACATAAAGAGTACAATCGCGTTTGTAAATAAAGTACTTATAGCACTTGGTTAGTCTTAAATCGAAATACTTACAAGTATTTTTTACTGCATAGGATATTAACCCATGTTTCGGCACGAATAATGAGCACAATCGCGTTAACAAATATAATACTTTTACCACTTAAATACTTGCATAGGAAATTGTTCACTAGTTTGTTGAAATAAGAACCATAATTGCGCGCGGACGTAGCGCGGCGTAAAATACTTTCAAGTCTTGCAAGTGTTTCGGGTCGGCACCTGGTTGGCGTACTTGCAAGCAAATACCTGGTGTAAAAACCTGGTTGCGTAAATACGCACCACCTCTACACTATACACATCTAAGATACACAACAATAGATATTATTCATTTTCTCTGACTAATATATAGTTATCTGTGATTCATTTAGTATTAGTAAATAATTTGGTTGAATGTTGATATCAAAGAGCATTATAATACTACGGAAAGTTGATATATACACACAGACTATTCAGAAGAACTTTATATACATAATTCATTCCCAAATTGTACCTAAATAATACTCTGATAATTCGTATTGTGTGTGGGACGGTAGAGTGCTGTTTATATAAACGCTAATTTAAATCATAATGAATGGTTTTATAGCTGTACATTGTGGTAAGAAGATGGTACCATAATCTCATTACTAATAATATATTTGCGTACTTCAGAAGTATGACTTTATCGCTAATGTTCTTAGGAGCTGGTTATCACAGTGATTCTCTGAAGAAAGAATACCAAAAGACTTGCTACTTGGCTTGTCGAAAGGCTGCAGAAGCTCTCCAGAGAGGAGGTAACGCTGTTGAAGCTGTAGAAAAAGCTATTATAGGTTTGTAAATTTGAGTGATACAATTGGTTATTTACATTGCTAATACTATATGTTTCGGTTTGTTTATTTTACATTTTCAGAATTGGAAAATAGTCCTTTGACTAATGCAGGTTATGGATCTAATTTGAGCTGGAATGGCATGGTTGAGTGTGATGCATCTCTTATGAATGGGCAAACATTACATTTTGGAGCTTGTGGTGCAGTCTCTAATGTTTGGAATCCTATAACATTAGCCAAACATCTTTGCATAAAGCAGTGTGATAATCTATCATTAGGCAGAGTTCCACCATGCATACTTACTGGACATGGAGCCCGCTCATGGGCTGAGAGAATGGGATTAGAAATAGTAGATGACCACAAAATGGTCTCTGCTCGAGCATTTCGCAATTATAAACATTGTAAAAAAAAGTTAAAACGGTATTCAATACAAAATGATGTCAAATTTAGTCCCCTGGATACAGTGGGAGCAATTTGTGTAGATTCTCAAGGATTGGTTGCTTCAGGAGCTAGTTCTGGGGGAGTGTCTTTAAAACATGAAGGCAGAGTGGGACAAGCTGCCGCCTTTGGCAGTGGAGTGTGGGCTATGATGAGTAGAGATGGTAAAACACCTTCAATAGCAGCATGCACATCTGGATGTGGAGAACACTTGATAAGAACACAGCTGGCAAAGAATACAGCAGAAAGTTTGTTGGAACCATCACCAGTTTTAGGACTCGATAAATGTTTTAAAGAACACTTTTTAGAATCACCCTTTTTATGGGATGTGTCGGAAAGATTGGGTGGCACATTAGCATTGAGGTTTGACTCACAAAATGGTGATGGAGAATTGTTGTGGGGGCATACAACAAAAACCATGTGCATTGGATACATGTCTACTGAAAACGAAAGACCAAAGGTAATTCTGTATATATTTAAATTAATTATTTGAAAAAAATATATTAGGTATCGTTTGTGGCTTCACCCATGTGAAAAGCCTTCCTGCTACAAAAGTCCATAAAGCATTGACACCAGCGCCATCTACCTATGAATCACATACAAAATAACGCATTATTTCCCATGGTAGCAAATTACTGAGATATAAAGTAGCCTATGTGTTAATCCAGGACACCATCTATGTGTGTGGCAAATTTTATAGAAATCCATTCAGTAGTTTCTGCATTTACTTTCTAACAAACATCTGAACATTTTCACAAACTTTTGCATTAAATTATATTTCATATAGTCTATCAATTTAGAAATATAGTTATCTCAGTAAGGTTGATGTAATTCGTTCACATATTCTAAATTGTATATTATTTTATTTCAGTGCATTATTTCATACTTGCCTCAAAAAGTGGATCCCGGACATAAAGCAGTTGTATCAGGTTACCCATTTAAAGTATCCATTCAGCCTTGCCCAGTAGTTCAATGGGAAGTAAAGACTGAACCACAAAGCAACGGATCTCTTTAGCATATTTGAAAAAAATCCTTTAAAATTGACTATGTTCACAGTAGCCATCTGTGATCATAACAATTTGCATCGGTGACCATACTCCAGTGTATAAACAATATTCACAAACTAATAATATGTGAGCTTTAACCATTATTACTTAATTAATGTAAACAAAAATAATCTGAATGGATGCATAGAAAAACATTGTAACGGGTTTTTAATACATCAATGATTGTGACCAAGAAGTTTATTATGGGTATAAAATTCTTGATTGTGACACTCTTTTTTGACATTCCATAAGATTATGATGTAATTATGTTCAGAAAAAAAGAAAGAGGTACAAATGGTATATCTTGCATGTGTCAGAATGAGAATGTTACCAAAAATCAGTGTGGTGTGTGCATTGATGTATTAATTTAGTACATCAATGGGTGTGTGTCACAATCAGCAAAATGATATGAATGTTCTAGTTTGTGATACTCTACAAAATATTTAAATGCTAAAACGTATTTCAGTTGCATACCTAAGATTAAAATATCAATATTTTAGTACAGTAATAATATAAATGCATAGTTTTGCGAAAATGTGATTTACCAGGATGCTTTAAAATATTAAAACTTGATACACAAACAAAGACCCTACTTTGCAAAGAAACCTATCACAAAAAGTTCCTTGATTGTTTTGTATGTTAGATTAGTATTTTGTGTGATTAATAAAATATGTGAATATTTAACAAACGGTCTACAATTCCTAAATATTGTATTCATACAAATAGTTAAGTGTTCAAAAATATTGATATCATAAAATAAAACACTGTATGAGATTTCATTATTTATTGAAAAGACCTGTATGTAGCAAGTCATGATATTATAATATTATTATGTGCTAAAGTATAAATTCGGTGAGAGGTAATTAAGTACCTACAAATATGTACATATTTGTGCTTTGTATTCGTTAAAATGAATAAGTTAAATCTAAAATATTCACGAGAAAATCAAACTATTGTAACCTGCGATGAAATATTAAAACCAAAATCAGCTTTGAATCTAAGTCACATTCATAACATAACATAATAATTATCCCCAATAAGAATAATTACCAATAGTTCGAAGGTTTAAAGTTATTTTCTGCTGACATTGATTGTAATTAATCGCAATCATTATGTTCAGATTGATAAGAAGAATAAACCACTCAAAATAAGTCATGTATAAGTAAAAAACATATGCTTTTATTGGTATAGTGGATAACTGTATGTACCTGTTAGGCACATAGAATTTGAATTATTGTAACTATCCAAATAACTACCTCAGCCTGTTTGAATTCATCTCATTTAGCACCAAAAAAACAATAACATATTAAATTTTTCATCTTGTAATCACTGCAATCTTTATATTTTTGTTAGCCAAAGACAATTAATTACATACATATTGTGCTTTAATGCAAAGGCACTATAATTCTTATGATATACACAAAGTACGAAAATACTGATAGAATTTCATGATTATTTATTATCACATTTTAAAAATCATACACATTATAGGTACAAGCAATTTTAACGCAAATATGTACCTACCATGAAACACATAAGTATATAAGCTCATATCCCCAATAAACTGGCAAACGCATAACTAGTGTCCAGAGAAAGCTATCTCTAGACCAATTAGGGAAGAAATAGAAATACAATAAAGTATTATTTTTATGTTACAGGAAAGGACAACAAAACAATATTCTAGCCAAATTAAACTATAATGTAATGTGCTAACAAATATTTGAGTATTTTAGAAAAAGTTAAACTCAACTTGTGATTGTAAATCAGTCCTTATTATTTGAATTGTATCCTTAACAGAAGTGTCCATGTGAACTTTTGAAGTAATTTAATCGTAGTACTGCCACAATTCAATAGAATCAAATTATTTTATAGATTCTATCATAAAATTTATAGTAATGAGCTCACCAATGTGACTTCTCAATTATATTAAATCTTATATCTCATAACTATATGTATTTACTATTTAAGAAATATTCATTAACCTCATTTACAAGGGTGATCATTGATGTACGTATCAATTTTTATTGTAACTAATAATATTGAAAATTACTTTAGTACAATTTAATAAAAAAAAATGCAGTTAACGCTAGTATTTTTCATAATCTTGAGAATGTCTTTAATTATATTGAGCGATTTATTTTTAATGATCAATTCTAAATCTGTCACAAAATTTTAATTATATTCATGCATAAAACTCTACAAAACTGAGCTTATTATTCAAAAATATTTAATAGGTAAGAAATGAGAATTAAACTTATTGTAAATCAAAGAAGATTTTCTTCTAAATGTTATTTATACTTGTTTTTATGATTCTATACAAAATTATTTAATTTCTAAACGAAGTAGCAGCTATGATTAAATTACTTTTAATTTCGAGAAGGGCTCTTGTATAACACACTAGTGAACTTATAATTGATGTAAGCAATTTCTAAAATCGTAACTAATACATTTGAACTGAACATAAAAGTTTCTGATAAAAAATTAACGCAACAAAAACATATTACACGATTTTAAATACATTAGGTAATAATAATTTGAGTTTGTACGTTAGATTATTAAGGGAACTATATGTATCTTAAAACAAATTATTGTTTGTACGAAAAATAAAATTATGCTATTCTTAAGCTTCCCTAGAACTAGAAATCGAATTCAACCAGGTGCCATACTATCACTGGATAAACAAAATTCATTGCACGACGTTAACCTATACCACTTGTAAACAGTGTTAAACAAAAAATATGTTATGCTTATAATGTTATATTAAGATTATTTACAATTTGATGATAGCCTCAAAAAACGAGAGTACTTTATATTAGTGTTGCAACGAATACGAAAATTAATAATTTTATTATCTATTATTTACGAATATGAACAAATCATACTTATTTTACAAAAAAATGCGGCCTGTCTAGGAGAAATGTTTTGAATACCCATGCGATAAAGCAAAACAGGTGTGAGTGCACCATATTTTATGCATTAACCCGTCAAGCCCAGCTTATATACAGTAGAACCTCTATAAGTCGAATATCAAGGGAGACGCCAAAAATTCGACATATAGAGTTTTCTACTTATGGAGAGTTTCGACTTAGACGGGTACTGCTTCGACTTGTAGAGGTTAACATTCAATCTTACTTATTTTGAGTTATGGGGGGAAATAAATAAAAATCAAGCTACAGAGGTACTTTCTTGCGGGCTAATTTTAAAAGTCGGTAACTTATTTTTCTTCAAACTACAGAGGTAATACGTTTCAAATAATCCAGTTGCAAAGGTTGTAAAATAAAACATTGCTAAATTCGAGATACAGAGGTCCAATTTAATATTTCGAGTTATAGAGGGAAAATATGTACCAAAATGGCTTACAGGGACTTACTGATTATTTCGACTAATAGAGGGTCGAGATTTCGAGTAATGGAGGTTTTGGGGCTTGAAGGGAAGGGAACAAAACATTTCTTCGAGTTATAGAGGTTTTCGACTTATCGAGGTTCGACTTAACAAGGTTCTACTGTATATAGATGTATGGAAAACCCTTAGAGTATGTATAACTACGTATAAAGCGCGTGTATGCAAGTGGGAACAATAGGCACGGGTGGGAACATCGTCCTGCGCCGGCCGCAAGCCCTTATAGTCACTCGAGTAGGAACCGTGTGAGAACACGCGAGTGAGATCTATGCGAATATTTGATTATTAATACTGCAAAATGGTTAAATGTTCTGTGGAATCTTGTAAAAACAATACCCGGAAACACACTTAACAGAATTCTAACATCACATTTCACAGGCAAGCCATATTTCAGTATATTTTTATGTATGAAAGGTGCGCGGGAGGCGAACACTTGTACTACCCGCACTGCCCCGCGTCCCGCTTTGATTGCCGGACTTCGACAGGGATGTTACGCGTCGACACCAGAATAGATGTAATATTTTCACATTATAGCATACTTATTCATTACGATCGAAGGTGACGCTTATTATAATGTAGCTTAGGTAACTGTTTTTGTCTGTGTGTGATTTTTAAACCAATTAATAAGTGCGTGTTTGTTTATGAAATGAAAGAAATAATCACTATTCCTAACATTGGCCGATTACGATAACTTTTTTCGCGTCTTTTCAAAAGACAAAATATGTTTTTTGATGTAAAACATGCCTTTAAGAGGTTATGCGCAAGTTGCAAATAACTCTGTGTATACCGGGTGGAAGGGAAACGCTCTCGGAAACGAATACAGGTGATAGTTCTGGTGATTCCTGACGTGATGGCACTAAAAATCATTCCACATGGCACTACACTAATTCGCAGCATAAACGCAACACGCTGAAGAGTACCCACTAGGTCATATTTTGTAGAACCACATTTTTTTAACAACAATATATACCGCGCCGTCGGACCTGTACTTATCGATAACTGTTGCGTTGGTGCTGCTCGCGTGCCCATCCCTAGCAGTCGCCAACATTTCTATATAAGTAGCTATAGTTCACCTGCCTACGCTGGGTAGTGGGCGCAGGGAGCGATTTTAGCGCTCTATAGGTAGTTATACATACTCTAAGGGAAAAACCCTATATGCTCGGACACCGGTGTCCGTCGCGGGGCTTGACGGGTCAAACTAATTCTACAGGCAAAGATTGGATAATTAAGGGTATATTAATGGCATTTGTTGCATCACTACTCCATAAGTTTAACATAAGCGTCGGTAATTATTATTAGTGTCAATATTTTGGAGTATATCGTTTTTATTTTAAACACTTTTTAAAACTTAAATGCCAAACTAATACTGTCCGTAAAAATAATCACAAAAATACCAATACCAATCAAAATGTGTTACCAACTGCACAATTAAATTAAGACTTATTAACGAATAGAACAAAATAAAATGCAAGGTACTTATACCTTCAATCGTTTCAAACACTTCCATGGATTAATAAAAACACATTTATACACAACCATACTCATACCAAATCGCAGACTCCTTGGAGTTGTCTGCTTTTTCCGTGCGGTTGGCAGACCTTCTGTCGTGTCTTATGTCTTCTCTTTCTTGTGTGGGTTCGTCAAGAGTACGAGACTGCTCGGACAATGGTCCGTGTTGTTCCGACGTTGGTCTGTCATTAATACTTTGGCAAGCCCCGTCGCCGATCACTGTAGATATCCTATTATACACCAGATATGTAGGATTTTCTTTGATTGGTGTGCTCTGGGGTTTCGTGTTTAGAGTGATGTTGGGGTCGTCATCTGCTACGTAAACGGTACGTCGAGTACCCGCTGTACCAAATACCGGCGAAGCTGTTGATGCTGAAATAGAATTATCGGTTTTATGTATACTAATATAAACATCCTGAGTGTTTTAGGCTACTTTTTATCCCGAAAAAACGTGGTGTGACGGTGGCAGGTGCACAGTACAGTAAAGCCACCACACAAGAAGCCCTACCCTATCTTCTAAGGTAAAGTTCCTGATAGAATTAAGTGAGGATATTAAGAACCTGTAACACATCATACAAAAAAGTAGTTCCATCACATCGCCAAGAGATGGTGCTACTACGGAGACTTACAAATCGTAAATTGCAATACCAAGATTCTGCGGCGAAACATGACCTGCGGAGGAATTATGTAACAAATCACAAATCCGGCTTCCGAACTTAGCTTCCACTACATAGTGCGTGGGACTATTTTTGGGACCGACGCGACGTGTAGTTTGAATAAAGATAACGCTTCTACGTCGTGGGACGTATCACCTGTAGTAGGCTAATTCACAACGATTGTATTTATTCCCGTCTACAATTCGATTATAAATAAAAATCTTCGAACCCTGAGACTGTGTTTTCCATCACCAACCGTAGTCCCTTACAAACCTCCTTTATTAAAGTTTGTTAATAGTATTGAAACTAAATTACAGTTTATGCGCGCATACCCTGTGGCATTTTGTGTTACATGATTTCACTCTCATCATTTTTTCATGACGCGCCTAAAGAAGTATAACTTCAAAAATGATATTTCAGTAATACATTATAATATAGCATAGTAATATATTATTTTCACAAATGTTCATAACTTTTAGATGGGACATGGATCTCAATCTCGAGACAAGTCAATGTGGTTTATCAAATGCCGAAGAACAACTCTGAAACCATGGTTCATAGCCACAGAATGCTGCCCCCTGAGATTATTAAAATGTACAGTTTTAGCTGGTAGTTAAAAATAACCATGACATGACATGACATGAAAATAACCACCGTTCAGTAGTTTTTGCGTGAAAGAGGAACAAACATCCATACATTCTTACAAACTTTCGCCTTTATAATATTAGTAGGATTAAGAAGTAATTATAATTAAATACAAATTACCTGGTGGTAAACCAGAGTCTCCTTCAAAACCTTGATAGCTATTTCGGTGCGACTGCGGCACTGCTTTGTGCGGTCGTCTTCTCAACGAGGCTCGAATTAGAGCGTCATCTCCACCTCCACTATGCACCGAAGTGGTAGAAAGCCTTCTCGCAAAATTATTTTCGCTCGATAACCTTGCACAATCAAGACTAGGTATGGATCCTGTACCATCGAAATTATCAGACTTTTTCAAAATTTTATCTTCAAATCGTCTGCTGAAATTGGAGTCAGAACTATGCCTAGGCGATTCCACACTTGGATTAGACGAGCCTTGGTCTTGATCGGAGTTTTTAGATAGTTTCTCCAACTCCTGAGTACCTGGATCGGACTCACCCGATTCTGACCCAGCAAGAGTAAGCTGGGATTTAGAACGGCTTGCGTCTTCTATACGTTTATTGTTTCTGGAAGGTACTTTATTTATTAAATCAGTGCCGGCTTTGCGAACTCTTTTCACAAAAGAAGCCCCGAAGCCGCGTCTTTTCGGCGTACAATTGTCTAATTTTTTATAATGCTCCATTATCTTTTCTTCTAACTTCTCTTTTTGACGACACAAAGCATTTACTTTGTCAGCGAACATTTTTTCTTCCTCGTGATAGTGTTGTTTATCTTTTAAAGAGTGGGCTAGTAATTCGTGATATTGCGTTAGCAATTGAGACACATGGTCCATCAAAGAACGCCTATCAGCATCCAAACTTTTGTTCATGTGAATCAACATCTCACAGTGCTGATTAGTTTTATTTATTTCTAACTCTAGACTTGTTATTATCTCTGCCTTGGTATTGATTTCTCCGGATATTTCCGTGCTACGCAACTTTTGTTGTTGTAATTCGCTGCGAATGTTTCTATACTCTTCTTGTATATTTCTATACTCATTTTTCAATCTATCACTGGCAGTAAAAAGATTTCTAAAATCTTCCTTTAATTTGGAATGCTCGGCTCTAAGATTCATTAAATTTCTTGACTCGATTTTAAGGCCTTCACGCTCTCTTTCAAATTCAGCTACTTTCTTCTCGTAGTTGGAGATTTTTTCTTTTAATTCTCTGTTTTCTAGTTTTAAGTCTCTAATAGTTGCCTTGGTGGGTTCTCTTTCAGCCAGCAGCGTTTCATATTCAGTGTTCAAAGTTTCGTGTAAAGTTTGCAACGCTACTTGGTCTATTAAAAGATTGTCTTGCTTGTCTTTTATGACTTCTAATTGTTTTATAACTTCTTCTTTTTCAGCTGCTAACTGGCTATTAGCAAGCTGAAGAGTCATCTGCTGCGAAATTAATGAACCATTTTGTGAATTCAACATAGCTAAATTGACTTGAAGCTTAGCATTTTCGGCTTGAGAGTTTTCTAACGACGCTTGCAACGAAGCAAGATCAGCAGTAAGTTGTTCAATTTGGGGATTGACTACTGCTTCGTTATTTATATTATGTTCTTCGTGCTTGCAATCACACGAAATTAATTTCAGTAAATTTGCTTTAGCTGCAATTTCGGAGATTAATCCTTCATAATCAGTGTTGGTTATGATTTTTTCTAACAAATCTTCTACATTAACTTCCTTGTTAATTATTTCAGATGCGTTAATTCCAAGTTTTTCCATACAATTTCGTACTTTGTCAAAATTAACTTTCTCTAATATTAAATCTTTTTGAAGTGTTTGTATAGTTTCTGTGTCAACTTTCTTTTGTGATTTTAGTTCCTGTGTCTTTTGTTCCAAATCCTGGAATCGATTAGTTATATTTTGATTGGCTTCCAATTCTCTTGTTAATCTCTCTATTTCTTTCTTTTTCAGCTCGATTTCAGTACTTATTTTATCCAAGTGAACGTCTTTATCTTCCACAGCTTCCCTCAACTTAGTTACTTCTTTTTGAAGATTATGTGTATCTCTTTCACTATATTTTAATTTTGTTTTAAGTTCTTCTGTTTGTATTATTAGGCTTGTAACTTTGTCAGCTTCTGGTTTAACTAAATTGAGTTCTTTTGTCCTTGCATCCAAAGATTTTTCAAGATCATCCGCTCTTCTTTGTATTGAGTCACATAACATTTGAATTCGCTGTTTATCTTTAGTCAAAGATTCTAAGTGTCTTTCAAAGTCCTGTAATTTGTTTTTTTCAGAATCTCTGTCTATGGCTTGTCTGTCTATAAAAGCTTTTTGACTATCTAGGGAGTCTTGTAACTTTCTATTTTCCTCTAATGCATTTTTAAATACTTCTTCTAATTCAGAATTCTGTTGTACCATCCTATTATAATTTTCTTGCAACTGCTCACATTTAAGGGTTAATCTTTTTTTCTCCTTTTCCAAATCCAACACTTTATCACTACTTTCTAAGAATGATTGCTCTCTTAAGTTATCTATAGTCGAAAGTAGTCGTTTATTTTCTAATTCTAGTTTTAATGCCCTTGCTTGAGCATTACTGGTCAATTGTTCCGATAAACTATTTTCTCCTGATTCCAAAGTACTCTCACATTCGTTGTCCGTATCTAGATTACTGTTATTACTTTCACTGAGAATCGACTTAGTTATGTACTGGAGGTGATTATTTTCCTCAATAAGCTCTTGGATCTTTCGTTGGTCAGCGTCTCTTTCCTACAGAAAAATATTGCCATTATTATTTAACTCTACCTAAGCTCTTATAAATTTAAGAAAGTCTAAAATATTTACCAATGCGAAATCATTTGCTTCCCTCTTTAATTTTATCATGGCTGCCTCTAAAGTAAGACACTGATCGGCTCTCTTCCTTGCTCTTTGTAATTGTTCTTCAATTGCATCTCTCGTTTCCATTAGAGCTTTATTATCTTCACGCAATTCCGACACACGGGTTTTATAATACTCAGCATCTGCGAGCCTATCACGATAACGAAGAATTTCTTGTTCTAGCCTGAAATTGTCACAAATATAGTTTTAGTAAATACATAAATTATAACATTAATTTTAATGAAATCTTATCGTCGAATACAAAATAAAAATTGTACCTGTCGCACCGTTCCGCTCTCTCTCTAAGTGCATCAACTTCATCTCTATATCCTGATGCTTTTCTTGCCTCATTAAACCATTCCTGACTATCTGCGCGTAATTTCGTCAACACTTGTTTCGTGTGTTCCAATTCCTCGCGGCATTCGGCCAACTGTTCGGATTTTTCTTCTCTGTTTAAAAAACATAATTGGACAGGTTTTTATTATTTTGTAAATAATTATTTGTTATATTTATATAATTCAGTATTACACTAATCAAAAATCTTCCATTATTTATACCACTAACATTTATCATGATTAGTTTTTCGATACTTACAACTCTTGTCGTTGCTTTCGGAGCCGTGCCTTCCAATCTGCTAATTCTACGGCTAAATGTTGACTATCGCCGTTGCTTTGATTGACATTCTGAGTTGACCGATTTTTTCCATTTTTGTTATCATTTTCGTTTTCACAAAGGCCTTCGTGAAGAACCAAAGAAGCCCAGTTTTGCAGATAATGGTCCCGTTCTTTCGCTAAACGTCGCATATGATTGAACATAGTGGGTGATTGAAATAAGTCTATAGCGTCTGGTGTTAATACCACAGTTTGCATATCAGTGACCTGTAATAAAAGTTAAATACTCCTATTCTACCGTGTTTAGCTCAAAAACCGTATCTAAAAAAATACCGGAAAGTTGATTTTTATGGCTAAAGATAGCTTAAAAATGTACACCCGTGAACAAAATAGCCAAATAGCGATATTTTTTAAGACATGTAAAAAAAACTTCAGAAAGAAATTCCCTATATAGTTTTACCTCAAATTAAAAATAGGGAAAAGGAAACTATATTAACAAAATTTTAATATTCTCGAAACTAACGTTTCTTGACGGTTTCTTTGACCGCTTTTGAGCTTAGCACGGCAATATTATTTTTAGCCTTTGAGTATCTAGCAATGCAAAGGAGATGGGATGACCAGGCGAACCATTCGTTGGTCATACATGCGCAGCTGGTCATAACATTTATTAAAACCTACGTGACTTGCGATCGCTGTCATTACATTCTATGATAATGACATTAAGCAGTGCTCTACAGAAATTGTAATTTTTGTTGTGTTATTGTGTAAAAAGCCCTGCACGTGTGGATTTTTTTTTGTTAAATGTGTGCTATACGTGTCTATCTCGCACCCCGTGAGGATTGGCAGAAAAAAATTGTTTGCGCATTATTGCCATATCGTGTCCATTGGTTAAATAGTCTAAGTTTTTAACAGACTGTAATTAGGCGCGTATGTATTTTATTTTACCAAATTTGAACCTTTTGTATTTTATTGTTTTCTCAGGGAAAAACCGCGTTATCTCTGTCACTACTGGGAGGTAAGTGGAATGGTTATGTTGGCTTCACTAGTCTTACAACCCAATGTCGACACTCGGGAGCATAGAATCGTCCAAACGAGCATTGGACCGCGTCTAACTACACCCTACACCGGCATACCAACCAAAACCCGCCGTGGCGTTCTTCGGCGCATACGAGACGGCCTCGGGGATATAATATGTACCTACTGTTAATTATTTAGTACATCAATAATTCTGAGAATTGTAGGCCTAATTATCTAAATCTCATTTTTAGTAGAAGAAGCTCTTGCCATAAGCAAAATATAGTCATTATTTCCTTGTAGTGGTTTTATTTTTACAATACTATCGTGGGCAATGGCCACGTGTTACTTTGGGCGAGAAGTAAACATAAACATTAAAACGGCACATCAGTCAATTGAATAATAAATGAATAGTATTTAAATCGTTTCCCTTTATGGTATCAGTTCATTTAAATACAATGTCGTACTAAATAATATTCAATTTCATTTACTAACGAAGTAAGAATTGTTTGATTTTATGACAAAGGCACAATGTTACTTTTCAATTAATAATAAATCTATGTGATTTAGAGGACATTCTTTAATATTGAATCAAACACTAGAACTGAGTTGTTTACCGATTTTAAAAACAACATACTAGTTGAAACTTCTCAGAGACACATTGCTAAAGAAGGTTGTGAAATTTGTCGAACATTTGTTAATAAGCCCACAAATTATGCCAGGGGCAGCCAGGTTGCCGAGAATAAGTGCTATAACCATTCGTGCCAAATATTATCTACGAATTCTTTCCGGTGGCGGGGCTATTGTATAGGATTTAAGATGTGTTCTGCATTCTAATAACACGATAATAATAATGGCGATGTATTCCTACTAAACAAATAAGAGTACTCTGTTGGTGGAGTTGAATTGTGATTTGATAGATTTAGTTATTCACATATCACGTTTGCAAAAAAGTAACCATTTACTATTTTTTACGTGTCCCTGATACCGGACCTTAAGAACTCGTAATATTCGTGTTAATTTTCTATAAGAATATATTTTAAATGGTTCATTAATAAGATGATTATCCAGTAAATTTCTGGTTGAATAATTAATTACGACCGTTTGTACTAAAAGTCCACTCGTCACGCATGCCTAAAAATAGTAGGTATATTATTAGGTACAAATTGTAATCATTTGAATGAAATTCTTACATTTTATTAAGTAACACAGAGATAGTCTACGTGTGTATTTAAAAAGTAACTGTCGCACATCTATACACGCATTTTTTACAAAGACGATTGTTATCTACAACACGGTAATGCATGGCTAGCTCCCATAGCGCCGGTACAACGCAATTTACGTCACGTGGTAACTCCTCCACTTTATTCTATCTATACTAATATTATAAAGCTGAAGAGTTTGTTTGTTTGAACGCGCTAATCTCAGGAACTACTGGTTCGAATTGAAAAAATATTTTTGTGTTGAATAGACCATTTATCGAGGAAGGCTTTAGGTTATATAACATCACGATGCAACTATTAGGAGCGAAGAAATAATGGAAAATGTGAAAAAAACGGGGAAAATTATCATCTTTGAGGGCTTCCATTGCGTGCGCTGCGAAAACGGTCCAAGATACCAAAACTATATGTATGAAAGAAATATTCCTCTTGAAATGATCTAAAAAAATGTCCGCGACAGTATATGTCTATCTTTTAAGATTAACTCTCTAGAACCGTTTTTATGGTAATCAAATTTGGTCGAAATTAATGCATTATTTGTTAAGAGTTGTATCAACGTCATAATACTAATCTTTATCCAAATAATTTTTTCTGATCTATGTTAAGATTAAAGCTAGATTGATCAATAAATAGACTACACCAAGTATCTCGTATACAGATGTCCGTTGAGGTATTAGGTACTACTGTATATTTTGTCATTCAATTGCATAGATTTAAAAAAAAAAACCGTTTAACTTTGTAGATTTTTTTAGCCCCAGGATACCCAAGCTGTACCATGTGATCCATGATTCGATTCGCATAGGGTTGCCAGGTCGTCAAACCTAATAGCCGGACAGACCAGCTAACTTGGCCGAACATTTGGGGAAAAAGGCCGGACACCCTAATTTAATATGATTTTTTCGGTCCCCATTTTTCCCGCGTTTTTTTTTAGCTCCCAAGAGTATATATGTATGTATATACCTATATGTAGTGTATATTATATCCATGGCACGTTTAATTTTACGCATTTTGCCGCTCCCCTAAAAGTCGTTAGTCAAATAATAAAAGCCAGACATTTGGCTGGTCACACATTCAAAAAGCCTAACATAGGTCAGACATAGGTCTGGCTCTATCCAGACGCCTGGCAACCCTAGATTCAAAGATAAGACAATTATAACTATTTAAATGATTTTTTCTATAAGAAATCAAATCTGATTTGCCCAATAGTAAACTGAATATTGGCATAGAAGTGATAAGCTAGCCTTCTGTCTTATCACAGGTCATATATAATCTATACTCAATCGGTTTAGGTATTTAACTAAACGTAAACAAATCATAAAAAAGGTATTTTACCTGTCCATTTCTCCTTATAAAATAAGTCATTCCAAAATAAAAGTCTTCATCAACACTTATACTGTTATTCCCATTTATTAAATTTGTTTGCAAACACAATTAATTATCATAAATTACAATACTTTTATAAAGGATCTTGATATGTCGACTATAAAAGAGCTAATATGTCAGGCCCGCTAAACATTTTTCCAATGGATCGTAATAGATAACCCTACGAAATTTAAGAGTACGACTGTCACGTCGCCATTAAAACTGACCTCCATGCAATTTAATCAGTAAACTAGAACCAATTATCTATTCATTTCCGCATTGAAGAAATTTATTTATTTATCATAGTTTTTGCTTTGTTTTCATAATTAGTTGTTGTTAGTTATTTATTTTGTTTTCTGAAGTTAATTCAATAATTTTAAGTGATTGTTGTACATGGTGTAGTTTCATTGGCACAACAGACTTCGTAAATACTTTCGTAAAAAAATGTTGACTGCCCGGGAATGTTGAATTTCGACATGTTTTGCTTACATTTATTCAATTACCAATGCAGTATAGATTGGAATTAAAATTTCATCACTCCAAAATAAATAAGAAGGTCCTAATATTAAAAATACCTTCAAATATTTTAAATACCTGTTTGATGCACTCCACAATATTGTGCTGTAGTTCCAAATCCAGCTCCTTTATTCGAGTGATGAACAACTCCTTGTTTGGGCATTGCACTGCTGCTCCGAGGAGCAACAATACTAACAGCTTCATATTTTCCAATCCTTCTCTAGATTCAGGAGCCTTACCCAAGCAGATACATTCTGGCACCACTAGCAGTGTCATACCCAGTTCCTCTTCATATAGACTTTTCACATTTTTAATGATTGCATCAAAATTTTTAACCCTGCCTAAAACCAGGGCTTGGTCTTCAAGGCCAGCTAGCTTTGTTATGTGAGAGGATGGCTCTGGATCTATCTGAAGATAAACTTGATGCAGTATTTCTCCATTGAATAGAGATGCATATTCTGTGATCACTTCCAGATTGGATATGCATGATTTTATCTATAAATCAAGAAATTTTTTTTTTTTATGATATGGTATTGTAAGGTTTAAAAATAAAAACAATTTCATCATCATCATCATCAGCCTTTATCAGTCCACTGCTGGACATAGGCCTCCCCTAATGAGCGCCATAGCGCCCTGTCTTCAGCTTGCCGCATCCAGCATCTGCCTGCAGTCTTTCGCAGATCGTCATCTCACCTGGCCGCAACACTCTGTTTGTTATTAATTTAACTAACAACTTTTAATAATCTGGCAACACAGCCAACGAAAATAACGGTCAGAGTGGTGGTGGTTGCTAGTTGATGTCTTTTCGAAAAAAAATGGAGAGGCATTGCCTGCCGAGACAGGAGAATGGATAGAAGTGGTATTAAAAGAGTGTAGAAGTGATTCCTTAAGCCAGATTGGCAAATTATTGTTAAACCTACTAGTGGCTTGTAATTAAATACTCCGTTACAAGTACTGGTGCTGTTTTATTACTTGTAACAGTCAGAGGTAATCTTACAGTATGCAACACTGATATTTTTTTTTCCTTTTTGTGTGAGTCACAGTTAACATGTTTTATTTAAAATCATACAATATCATAGCATCATAAACAAGTTTTCTTTCATGCCATCCACTGCAAACAATGTTTCCCACATATATGAGAAACTCCAATACAATGCAGACTAGATATAGGTACTCAACACAACAAAAATGTGTTTTTATTACATAATTTTCTTACAACTTCACTAACTTGACCCCAATTTTGAGAAAATATATTCTATATTCCACTGTTTTCGTTCATTGTTTTTGCCTACTTTATATATTTTCTATTTAGTTTATAAACACTATTTAAGATCAGTTAATTGATTTTTGATTGACTGCCTCGGTGGCGTGGTTGTATTACAGTACGACTGCAAAGCTGAGGTCTCGGGTTCGATCCCCGGGTTGGGCAAAGTGATATTGAGTTTTTCTATTCAGTATCAGCTCGGAGTCTGGAATTTGTGCCCGTTATGGCGATAGGCTCGCCCCCTATCACATCATGGGACGGAGTAATGGCGAAAAGTGGGTGCACTAGTTGCGCATCTGCCTACCCCTTCAAAGCAAACAAGAAATAGACCGAAGGATAACAAATGCATGGAAAGGTTTCTGGTCAATGAAAACCATACTGAAGAATAATCAATACCCTCTTACAATTAAAAGAAAACTCTTCAACTCCTGCATACTACCTATACTTACATACGGTAGTGAGACCTGGGCGAATACGCAAACGTCGAACCAAAAGCTTATTTCTTGTCAAAGAAGTATGGAAAGAAGTATCTTGGGGTATAGGAAGGTGGACAAAAAAAGAGCAACTGACCTTAGAAATGTCACTAAATGGGAAGATGTGGGGAGAAAAGTTAAAATCCTGAAATGGAAATGGGCAGGGCATATGTTAAGAGAAATAAGAACTAAATGGACGAAAAAGGTAACTGAGTGGACGCCCCGAGCAAATGCAAAGCGAAAAAGAGGCAGGCAACTCAGAAGATGGTCTGATGACTTAAAGAAGATTGCTGGCCCATTGTGGACGCGGACTGCTAGGGACAGAGAAAAATGGCGAACGCTGGAGGAGGCCTTCTGTCAAAAGGACAAGCTTTAAAGAGGACTGCTGTGAAAGAAGTTAAAAGTTAGAAAAAAAAAACTGTAAAAAGAAAAAATGTATTCTCTTTTTAGTAAATAAAGGCTTTTGTATTGTATTGTACTTATTATGGAAGACTTAAATCATGACGAAGTCTAAAACATGGACATACCACCTTCGCCCATACCTCCATCATCCAAAATGTATGTATATTCATTGATTTTTAAAATGACTAACAGCCTTATTCATAAATAGTTTATAAACCTATTTTGGTTATCAAATGTTTTGTCTTCGAACAAATTTTGAATTGAGTTTGAAGGAAGAAGACAAAACATTCTATGACTGAAATAGCTTTATAAACTGTTTATGAATAAGCTTGTATTTAAATTTTCAAAAGTACATAATATGACAGTATATATTACTAGAGCCATTAATATTTACAACATAAATATGTTCAAAACATAACTGCCCTACTTTTACAATTAAACTATGAAATTGACTAAATAACAATTTGAGTCTTCATTAAACTCATAAAAATTGTTAATGTTATTTGTATAGAGGCAGAATATTTTAAAAAGTTTATGAAATATAAATATAATTAATGTAAAAGTTTATAGTGAATATATGAAAGGTGAATGTGACTTTTTAGTATATTTCCAACAGGAAAAATAATACATTATGTAGGACATAGTTTACTCAGGTAGTAATATTCCTGAATATGGACTTACAATATTAGAAAAGATCTGAATATTTATGAACGCTGATGTAATGATACGATTGTTTTCTTCGTAAGTCTATAATAATCAGAAGTATCTACCTTAGGTACGAAATCTTTCACTATTTAAATGACAGATGAATTCATACGGAACGGCAAGAAACATTTGCCAGTTTGCCTCATTCTTACGGACAAAGTAACATAGTATAGGTATCGTTGTGCACTCACCCACGAAACTAGGGGCCCATTCAAGAAGTCTTCGATCTCTGTACTAGACGCTGCCATTCTTGCCATGCGTTAGGATGATCGGAACCGGCTCCTTTGTATTTGGTTGGTACGCATGGCATTGAAGCAATGCTCTATGTTGATACAAGTAATAAATCCACACAACATCTGCTACCACAAGACAAAAGAAATTCACACAACCACCACGAACGACTTTGCAATTATCTATATATCGTTGACAAAATATAATGAAGTGACATGACATGTGTTATGTAGTATTGTCAGAGGAAAAAATCCCAACTTTCTAAAATGAGGTTGGGACGTATGCCATTTGTACTAATACCTAATAATTTTTTTTTCTGGATATTCTCTGTATTTATAGACAGTTTCTAAATCGTAGAAAGAAGCTCAATCAACAAAGTACGCTTTCATTATTTATTCTTCTTCTTCTTTTAATGTGATTTGCTTTATTAGAAGAAGTGTACCAAATAGGGTAGTTAGAGTCCGTGCGTAAAAGTCTCGTAGGAACATGATCAGCGATTATTTTATTCAAAATATCATAAAAAGTAAAAACAGAAAACTCGATATTCATATTTTCAAAACAAACGTCCCAGTTTATTGCAGAAAGTGCATGATTGATGACAGTGTAATCCCCTTTATGAAACAATCGAACAGTGCGAGGAGAAGATCGTATAGTTTTCGAATAGATACAAATAACTTCTATTTCAAGGAATGGATGGTGGTGATCCTCTTTAACCAAGGGAAGCATTGATTTTTTAGTAACACAATCACAGTTACTCACAACTAAATCTAAATATCTCAGATTAGAATTTGCAATTGCATTAAATTGTTTAAACCCGTTAAATGATATAAACGTAGACAAAGCCAAAACTAATGAATTGTTGTTATTGTCATTTACACATAATACTTGTTGGTTATTAACAGAAGTCCAACTAGCATTACTAATATTAAAGTCACCTACAATTATAAATTTATCGTCCGGATAACATATTGTATTTTTAGAAACGGATTCAAAAAATTTTATCTCATCCTCAAATTGAGAAGAACTGTGTGGGAAATAGTAACAATAAATATGACTAATTTCTTTTTTATGTTTATTTTGACTTGAAATACATATGGAGATAATATCACCTGAACGTTCATTATTTGACGGGAGTATATCAACCGAAGAGATAACAATTCCTTTACGCAGAGCAATAAGGACACCACCACCCATGCAGTCATTCCTAGATGCATATTCACGATCACACCGATATACCGCAAAGCGCTCATCAAAAAGTTCAGAATCGTATATGCCAGGTAACAACCACGTTTCACTTAAACAAATGATGTAGGAATCACACGAAAGAATATTTCTATAAAAAACATTAGTTTTGCTCCTCAGGCCGCGCACATTTTTATAAAAAAATCTTAAATTAGCCATCTGTAAAATACACAACGATAAAACATCTAAAATTAATTAATAGGAAAAATATTTTAACGCGATTAAAGATCAACAAACTCCAGCTCGAACTAGGTACAATAAAAATAAAATTCATCACAAATGACAGAGTTAATATGATATATATTTTTAGAAAGGCAATTTCTCCGACAATGTCACACTCAGGATGTACGTTTAATATACAGATTGCAATTGTGATAAAACAGTATAATAATAAAATTGATTTACAAAAAAATAATAATATATACGAGTACCAATGAATATGTTTCGTGTCTATAGAATTTAAAAAAGACAGTTTAAACATACGAATAGTTATATGGAAGACACTTTGGCAAAAGACGCTTAAGTTATGATAAATAAAAATAATCCCTACTTTATCTTTTTCAAATCATCATGACAAAGAATATGCATTACAGGACTCACATCTGATTTACGTACCATTATGCAACAGTTACGCACCCAAACATATTTATAAAGTTTTTCACTAGCAATCTTTTTGACTGACTGCAAAAGCATTTTATTAGATTTAGTAAGGTGATCATTAAAGTATAGTCTAGATGAATCTTGAGGGAATCCTATATCCGAAGCTCTAAAGTCTTTAACACTACGAATTTTAGACAAAAAGTCATCCTTTCTATATCTGGAAATGAAGCGGATGATAACAGGTTTAGGTTTCTTATTGCTTTTATCCAACGGAGCATCTCTTGTAACAAAATCTATGTCAGTCTCTGGGTTCATCTAAAAATCAGCATGTTTTGCAAGTCGAGATAAGAGGTCTAAAAGGTTTTCACCTTTTTTCTCTGGAAGACCTACTATTTCTATATTCGACCTTCTCGCCCATTGATCTTTCTTATCAAGATCACATTGCAATAGCCAAGGCCCTCGGTCCCAAGACACACCGCGAGACATGACCACTATGCAACTTGGGATTCCGAGACCGGCGGTGGCCAGGGAGGTTCTACCCCAGCCTGTTACGCGGCAGTGTTAGTGCACACGGAACCCGTCTTTATTCCTCCACTGTACCCTCTGCTAATCAGAGGGAACGTGGAAGAATCCTCTGCTGGTTTTGGTCCACGCCGTTTCCGGTACCCCCCAAATCTGGGGGGTATTTCCCTATCCGCCACCCAGGGAGACGCGCCCGATGGGAGACCAGCAACTCCACACGGGAACTATTTCTAACCCCTGTAGTTGGTTTTCATAATTAATTTAAACCGCATTACTTTATAGAGATAAAAATAAATATTATGATTGGATATCATATTATTATTCACACACAGACACACACACACACACACACACACACGCACGCGCGCGCCTCTTATCCCCGAAGGGGTAGGCAGAGGCGCAATTAGTGCACCCACTTTTCGCCGTTATTCCGTCCCATGATGTGGTAGGGGGCGAGCTTATCGCCTTATCAGGCATAATTTCCAGACTCCAAGCTGATACTGAATAGAAAAACTAAACATCACTTTGCGCGACTGACCCGGGGATCGAACCCGAGACCTCAGCATTGCAGTCGCACCATAATACAACTACGCTACTGAGGCACCCATATTATATTATACCGAACAGTTAAATATGTTATGTCCTGCTTTTGAAAAGAAACCTTTGTCACTCTAAAGAGAGAGACAGAAGATAACTGTGACGTCACTTTTATTTTTCAGTTAACGGAATGCAGTGTCCATTTGGGTATAAGGTTTCTTGACTTTGACATAGTACATAGGTTAAAAAAAGACAACCAAAAATATCACTTAAGATGAGGCTGTATGGGCTTGAACCCTTTGCCTTCCCAGTACAAAGGGAAAATTAAGAAAAAAATATTTGACATTTATGCAGTGCTGCCAGTTTAGGCGACTTTTCGCCATTTAGGCTACCTTGAAGAGTGTCGGGGCGACCAAAAATTGTGAATGGTGACTGGTCGCCGTTTAGGCTACGCGAATGGTGATTAGTCGCCAATTTAGGCTACTTCAGCAAGTTCGTGTGTTATGCATTGTTTTTGTCAAATTTGAGGATATTTATAGCTTTGAGGGTACAACACATGTACTCAGATCCCTTACACACAATTATTGAAAACTGGGGAACTTTTTTTTTTTTGTTCTTCGCGTCCCCACACAAGTCGGCGACTTTAGGCTACTTCGAATTTTCGCCGCGATGGACCACTATAAATTTGAAATTGGGGAGGTTTTTTTTTGCTCCTTCACCTCTCCATATACGAAGCTTCGATCAACAATACCACAAGATAACGCCTCAGGAACTAAAACAATACTCAAATATGGCATCAACTGGCTATACCATCAAACGGAGAAAAACGATGTAAAAGTCTAACAATTTCAACCTAAACTATACTTTGTTCCGAATCAATAAAGCGCGGTTTAGATTGTATTACCATTCACATATAATCTTACGCCATAAATGACAGAAAGAGATAAGAAATTTACAAGAATTTTTGTACCTTATTCTGTTTCGATAAAGCAGAGAATTAGACACAGCATTTTACATACGCCAATTTAAAATTATAACTACTGCTCTGAACAGGGTATTACGATTTATGGAGTCGCGCTTCGTATTTATTTTTTTGTATGAATAATTTGAGTAATGTATTTTAATTATGTTTTTATAATAATACAGATTCAATACGAATAATACCTAATGTTTAACAAATATTATATAACTATACAACATTTTATACCTTACCTACTTATGTTGTATCTTGTGCATGGTTGTGGGAAAATGGGTAAGAGTTTTTTACATCACAACAACATAATCAAGTCGTTTTATTTATAAATATAAATAGTCTATAATATATTAATGCCAATGTTTAAGCAAAACAAATAGTAACATTTAAAGTTGTTTTCATATGAATGACAATTCTCCAATGTTTTTCGCATTCTCATTCACATTCGTGCATATTATAATACATGGAAAACACCCAGACTAAGGGAAATACAAATTGTTCATCACACAAATATTTGCCTTCCGCGGGAATCGAACCCACCACACCCGGCGTCGCTGTCAGGTACACGGACCACTAGACCAAAGGTGCAACAAAAAAAACGAATAAATAGAAAATATGTAAAGTAGTAGACTACTCCAATGATTCAGTTTTCTAAAGCAACCATTTGTGGGCCAAACATTGGCGAATATTGGCGTGTGGTTTGGCTAAAAACTAAATAATTGTTGTTTTATTAAAACAGTGGGGTATTTTATTATTTATATTAAAACACAGCATTTACTTGCCGAAAGTATGATATTCCTTTCGATACATTTATTTTTCGATAGTTATTTTTACTGTTTTTGAACACACGATGAGGCATTGTGGAACGTTAGCACATTGGCGCAATCGAAAGTGAACTACATTGAAATAAGACCCCAAGTTTGAAGTGAGGCGTTATTCGCTCGGCCGTTTTTGAGACTCTGATCGGTTATCTAGTGGTATTGTTGATCGAAGATACGAAGAGACGACTTTAGGCTACTTCACAAGGAATTTTCGGCGACTTCAACCGTCAAACATCTGGCTACACTGCATTTGTGTCAAGTACAATGTATGTACATGCAGCGCTAAAAATTGAATTCAATTTATAACTCTTATTTATTTGTCTCTGTTTATAACACATCGATCAATATTCAATAATATTTCTTTGACGTTTGGTGATAATCATGTGGATTGCCAAGTACCTAGTGTTAATATTTATTATGATTAGCAAGTAATTTAATATTCCTAATCATCACTAAACCCGAGCATAATATTATGTATAAAATATATTGATCCGTAACCTGTAAAGTTAACCGCAAAATGTTTAACAAGACTCCGTTTAACAAAGTTAAATTCCAAGATCAACAATTAGATGATTATTTATTAGAGGTAAAAATATAATAACAATAATTGCTTTGAAGCTACAATTATTTTATTAGAAAAAGGGGTTAATCAGAATTAACTTTTTGTAGAATTCAGTTTTAAAGAGTAAGTTGCAGAGTAAAATTGATGCGCTCTCTATTATGAATAAAGAGTTGGATAAATGCAGCATGGAGAGAGACCGATACAAGACTCTTGTGGAACAATTGAAATATAAAGAAAGTGTTTCTATAAAGAGGCAGGATAGTAACAATGCAATATATAAGTTTACACCCACTAATACTATAAGCGGTGGAGACATGCTCGCCAAGACAAGGGATCAAAATAATATGCTGAAATTAGAGGTAAATCTTTTCTTGTACTACTTTTAACACTTTCAATGAATCAACGAAACATATTAGTTCCTATAATACCAGAAATTCGTTACACTGATGGCTTTGCTATGTTCTCTTACCCATTCATTAGTTTTAGGATCTGTCAATGCTACTCTTTTCTGCAGTCTTTTTTTTTATTCCATCAAATGACGAGACAAGCATGCTGTTTGCCTGATGCTAAGCGATCAACCACCTATAAACAGTAGAAACACCATCCAGCACCTTGAGTTACAAAGTACTGTGTGGCATTCCATTGCGCTCATCATCTTGAGACATGATGTTAAGTCTCATTATGTCCTGTAGTTACACTGGCTACAATGCACTTCAAACCAAAACACGCAGCATGCACACTGCTGTCCTCCGGCAGAAATGGACATTGCGGTGGTACCCACCCAGACGGACTCTTACATATGAGAGTCCTACCACCAGTAGATATAATCTATTGATGGTATCTTTGGTGAAAACCCAGGTCTTGGCACCATGAGTAAGCATCGGTAGGATACACTGGTTAGGTATGCTGGGCAGTTTGGAGTAGGCTGCCCACACAAGTCTGACTCACTTATGAAGCTCGTTAGTTTGGTTATCCTTGCCCATCCTGATTTCTTGCCCCATGTATACATTTTTCTCTACTCTTTCTATGATGATATAGTTGATGGTTATGTGTATGTTACTGCCATCCATGTTTATCATTATCTTAGTTTTACCCAAGTTCATCTCCAAACCAACCTGTAGGGTAACATTACTTATCACCTAGATCATTGTTTGGTCATTGCCTGAAATGGAAGTGGGCTGGACATGTTGCCCGGAATGATAGATTGTGGTACAAACGTCTCCTTGAGTGGAAGCCATGGGGAAATAAACGCCCTCAAGGAAGACCACAAAATTGCTGGAAAGACGATGTGTAGAAAGGTCGCCGGAATAAACTGCATCAAAAGAGCTCAATGCTGCAACAAATGGAAGGTGTTAAAGGAGGCCTACGCCGAAAAATTTGGAAAAGGCTAATGAATAAGAAGATGAATACCAGCATTTTATGATAGCTGTTTTGACAAATAGCATTAGTGAAGAGAAATCTCAATTCCTTATTGAAAAAAATATAATCAAATGCGTGCTGCTGAAAGTAGAAGTCGTACTGGCCAGCGATCCCATAAGTGACGATTGTATTAGATTTCGGTTTTTAAAATTTCTAATTTCGTAAAACAATTGCCGAGTTGCGTCATAAAAGTATACATATTTACGACACAACTCAAACTCAAATTCCATAAACTTTACTGCATGTCACTATTGACAATAACAGCGGACAATAATGTACATCAATTAGCTCCTTCTATGTAGTTATAAATATGAAACTTGATAAGCAGACAAACATGAAAATGGCCATCATAGTGTGATGGTACTATAGTAAGATATTTTCTTAGACTAATAGATATTTTTGAACCTAAAGACACTACACAGTACACTGTATGCATTCTCATGCTATCTTTGTATTGGAGTAGGCATTCACTATCTACTAAAAGTAATGTAGCCTTTGTTATAAAATGATACACTGCATATCAATGTTGATAATGATATTGACATTGAAAAACATGTAGCTTTTATGTTCCATTATCTCCCAAATATTACTAACACGATTTATAGATTTACTAGCTTTTGCCCGCGGCTCCGCCCGCGTTAAAAAGTTTTTCCGGGATAAAAGTCCCGCTTTGTGTTTTCCCGGGATAAAAAGTAGCCTATGTGTTAATCCAGGACATGGTGTACCCGTGTGCCAAATTTCATCGAAATCCGTTCAGTAGTTTTTGCGTGAAAGAGGAACAAACATCCATACATTCTTACAAATTTTCGCCTTTATAATATTAATAGGATTATTAAGCAGGGTTGATTGATTTAAATCAAACTTGACTTATTGTGAAATCAGCATCAGAATCGATTGAAAAATGATGCACTTTATCAGCATTAATCTAAGTTTATCAGATTTCAAATATTGTTGTAGTCAAAAGTAGTAATGTGGTAGGGTTATCTCTTTTTTACACACATAGAGTTATGGCCGTTTACTTTTGGTGACATTATAATTTGCATCTGATACCTAACAGTTACCCTTTCACTATTTTTCAAACCCTTTAAATATTTACGAAACTAATTAATTATTAAGTGGATTTAGATTCTTTTTTCATTGGGTTTTAGTCAACATACATTTTTGATAAGTAAATAAAAAAATATTTCTCATGTACCCAGTTTTTTTACGATGCGTTACGTCGTATTCATCCTGCGAACGAACAATAACGCATGACAAACTGTCATAAAAATTGTAATTGTGTAAAAAAAATAGTTTTTTTAGAGTTGTCAGTTAATAAAGTAAATAGTAAATATACAGGATGTTACATAACTACCCGTAAAGTCGAAAAGAGATTAAATGGGGCCTTGTAACGAGTCCATTCACAATATTAAAGAACTGCAGTAAAGCTGTATAACATACTCCAAAAAAATAAAAAAATATTATGAATTTCACTGATGTGCAAAACCCTATTTCAGTAAAATTAAAGAGTACACCACGCAGAATGTATCTAAATTTCTACCTAATTGACATGTTCAGAAAACACTGGTACGAAGGTAGCCCTCGCTGTTCAGTGGGGGGTCTAACATCGATAAATCGTTGCCGATACAGTTCGCGAGCACGATTTAAATTGCTATCTTCATGGCCTACGTACATCATATCATAATATTCTGAGTTAGAAAGCATCGTTATTTTGCAAAAAATTTTGGAAAAAGAACGAAACAGTTGTAGAATATCGATTAGAAGATTTGAAATTGACTACATGTTATTTTATCCAACTTAACATTTTTGAAGCCAGTATTTGAGTCCTTGAATGAAAAATAGATAAACTATAATTAAAGTAGACAATTATTAGGTAAAATAGGTACGTAGGCCTTTCTGTTAAATAATCTGGTTCCCTGACATGACAGCTTACTAAGGTTGACAATATTTTTGGCTTATTACGGGGTATTTTGTAACACGTTGTATACCATTTATGGAAAATAATAAAATATATTACTCATAATAAGTATGAAAAAATCTAATAAATAAAAAAAATCTTTCATAAACAAAAAAAATTTCATTTTTCTCCACCCTGTTTTCAAGTATAGTTACTTTCAAAAAGATGATCAAATAATTTGTATTTAAGAATATCTGAAACAACAAGAATGGATCTTTCAGCTTAAGTACTAAAATGTATCTGAACATGGCTATCAAAGAAATAAATAAATTAAAAATATTAATGATGAATCATGAAGGTTATTTCCAAGCAACAAGTTTTACAATATTGAACACTAGATAAATTAACACACACACTCACGCCTTCTATCCCCGAAGGGGTAGGCAGAGGTGCAACTAGTGCACCCACTTTTCGTCGTTATTCCGTCCCATGATGTGATAGGGGGCGAGCCCATCGCCATATAGGGCACATATTCCAGACTCCGAGCTGATACTGAATAGAAAAACTCAATATCACTTTGCCAGACCCGGGGATCGAACCCAAGACCTCAGCATTGCAGTCGTACTATAATACAACTACGCCACCGAGGCAGTAGATAAATAAACTATTATTAATTGCATTAAGTTTTACTTTTGCGATTCTTTTCTTGTAATCATTGACAATAATTGTACCTATAATATTTAAAATCAGGTGGAGATGCTACGAAATAAGTTGGAGGAGGCTACTGGGGATATAACAGCATTAAGGAAACAACTACACAAACAAGGACATATGGATGATTTTAATGATAGCAAAAAGTCTTCAAACATGTTTACATGTTCTAATAAAGATTATGAGCAATTAGTCCAAGACCTAGAAAAAATAAAAAAGAAGGTACTTAAATTTTTGTCACATTTCATTCCTTTCATTTTCTTATAGACAGCTGATGTAATTAAGATTTATGTTAAGTATTGGATATTATTTTCAGTATCAACAAATTCAACTGGACTACAGAGCAACACTAGATGAGAAAGAAGAACTAGTTTCAGATAGGGATTACTATAAAAATAAAGTACAGCGTCTCAACCACCAGATCAGTTACATACTAACAAATAGAGGTCGCATGATACAATCGGATGGTGATGTAGATCCCCCAAAACCCATAATTGATATTGATACATTAACCACTGAAAACAAATATCTTCATGAGAGAATAACACAACTTCAAGTTGAGAAAGAAATTTTAAAACAATCCCTCAATAAATACAAGGTATTTTTGTACAGTCACCAGTATAAGTAGCTGAACAAATTCAAAATTTCAAATTGCCTACATACTTTTGTGTTCTTACATTTTGTACAGATATTTATGCTGCTGCCAGTACTACAGAATTGGACGAAAACATTGTATAGTATATAAATGTATACTTTTTAAATTACAGAGCTTGCTTCACAATAGAAACAAAAGTTATTCTTGGCACCTGAAGAAAGGTTTCAGTGATATAATGACACAAAAACAAGGTACCTAAATCTTATTAAACAATGGCCTATTTTCGGACTTAGTTGGCATACACATAAATTTCCTAAAAGCTAATATAATGAATCCTGTCACGCCAGTGTGACACCATGTAGCTGCAGATGAGCAGCAGTGGTATAACCCACACTGATGCCTTTTGAGTACAACTGGACAGTGGCCATCTTGGAAATCACGTAGATGTGATGCTAGAACTAGAGTTCTGAATATAAGAGCATCAGAAATTCTGTCACCACAAATTAATTTATAATGACTATTCAATTTAGAATGGCTGCTTGCATAATTCTCAGCGTGGAATATGGTTTAGAATTAAAACATTCATTATTCTGCCTTCAGCGAAAGAATTTCTGGACAATCATGCCAAAGGAGGCTCAAAACAGAACTATGCAAATGAAATGAAAGCTCTATGTCTTGGACTGTTTGAAACTTTGAATGATAAATCAATAGCCCTGCAACATCAAAGAAAAACAAATCAGTATGTATAACAAATACATTAATATTTGTATACTAGTGTCTATTTTATATCTATTTTTTTTAAACTGTTCATGCTATAGGTACGCAAATAACAATGATTATTTACTAGGTGATTTTCGCGGCTTCGCCCGGGTGTGAAACGTTTCCCACTACAGATGTCCCTAAAAGACTGTATGATACCAGCACAATCTATCTATACCTACCATAGTAATACTATAAATGCGAAAGTAACTGTCTGTCTGTTAAGCTTTCACGCCAAAACTACTTAACCGATTTAAATGAAATTTGGTGAACAGTCTAGAGCCTGAGAAAGGACATTGGCTACTTTTTATCCCGGAAAAATATAATGCGGGAGTTTTATCCCGGATTTTATGTTCTCGCGAGTGGAGCCGTCACAGCCAAACCACTGAACCGATTTCAATGAAATTTGGTAGGAAGATATTTTAAGACCCTGGAAAGAACTTATATAAACTGGGACTTTAATCCTGGAAAATAGTTTTCTGCGAGTGGAACCACAAGAAAAAAAGTATGTAGATAGTTCGAGATCCAGAAAAGGACATAGGCTACTTTTATCCCGGAAAAACATTATCCGGGAATTTTATCCCGGAATTTATGTTCTCGCGAGTGTATCCACCACAGCCATACCACTGAACCGATTTCAATGAAATTTGGTAGGGAGATAGTTTAAGACCTTGGGAGGGACCTAGGGTACTTCAGCCGGGACTTTAGGACGTGCATAAAAAATAACTAATCCGCTATCTTGGGTCGTCCGCCATATTGGACTTAGAGAGCTCATTTTATTTTTTGTATTCTTCGGAGCAAACCCTTTCATTTGATACCCGTATTATGGACGTGCACACAAAATGAGTTGTCCAGCATCTTGGGCCGTCCGCCATATTAGATTCAGAATGACATTACTTAGCTAACGCTTGCCGCACACGTTCGGTTTCCTAATTAGGTTTCCTGATCAGGAATTCAGATTCGGAATTCCGAGTGACTAGCGCAAACGTCCGGTTTTTTGTACCAACACGTTCGGTTGCCTAATCAGGTTTCCTGATCAGGAATTCAGATTCAGGAACGTGTGCACGTTGTTGAACATTTTCTATGTGAGCAGAGCATTCAGGTTTCCGAATCTGAATTCCTGATCAGGAAACCTAATTAGGAAACCGAACGTGTGCGGCAAGCGTAACAATGCATTGTCACCCAAGCTAAACGTGTATGGAAAATTTCAACACAATCGGTTAAGGCTAACTGCTTCAAAATTGACTTGCAAGATTCCACCCGAACATAGTAATCAGTTTAAAAAGTTCCATTATTTGCCCTGAGATCAAATTACACACACACACACACACATACACTCACGCCTGTTATCCCCGAAGGGGTAGGCAGAGGCGCAACTAGTGCACCCACTTTTCGCCGTTATTCCGTCCCATGATGTAATAGGGGGCGAACTTATCGCCATATCGGGCACAAATTCCAGACTCCGAGCTGATACTGAATAGAAAAACTCAATATTATTTTGCCCGACTCGGGAATCGAACCCGAGACCTCAGCATTGTAGTCGTACCTTAATACAACTACGCCACCGAGGCAGTGGCACCGAGGAATCAAATTACCAGGATAAAAATTTGCCTATGTGTTAATCCAACACATGGTCTACCCGTATTGCTAAATTTTATCTGTTCAGTTGTTTCTGCGTTTAGTTCTAACAAATATACAACCATCCAAATACTATTTTCACAAACTTTCGCAAATCTATACTAATATTATAAAGCTGAAGAGTTTGTTTGTTTGTTTGTTTGAACGCGCTAATCTCAGGAACTACTGGTGCGAATTGAAAAATTCTTTTTGTGTTGAATAGACCATTTATCGAGGAAGGCTATAGGCTATATAACATCACGATGCAACTATTAGGAGCGAAGAAATAATGGAAAATGTGAAAAATGCGGAGAAAATTATTCATCCTTGAGGGCTTCCATTGCGTGCGCTGCGAAAACGGTTCAAGATACCAAAAATATATGTATGAAAGAATTATTCCTCTTGAAATGATCTAAAAAAAAGTCCGCGACAGTATATGTCTATCTTTTAAAATAAACTCTCTAGAACCGTTTTTATGGTAATCAAATTTGGTCGAAATTAATGCATTATTTGTTAAGAGTTGTATCAACGTCATAATATTAATCTTTATACAAATAAATGTGTTGGATAGAGTGATTCAACAGGAAGGTTTTTATGTATGTACTTTTAGCCCGGAAAAACTTATTAACGCGGGCGAAGCCGTGGGCAAAAGCTAGTTTATAATATTTGTAAACTTATTATCTAATGCGAAAGTTTGGATGTCTGTTACTCAATCATTCCAGAACGGCTGAACGTAGGTATATGCATAATATTAGGCACAGAGATAGAGTATAGTCTGGAATAGCACATGGGCTATTTTATCTTATCCCGGAAAAACTTTCAGGCGGGCAGTGCCCGAGCAATAGCTGCTATATTATAAAATTGAATGTGAAGATATTACGGCAGTAGAAAATGGGACCTCTGCCGTCAAAGTAATTTTGGGGTTCTCACACAGATAGAGCCTAGACAAGTATATTTTTTACTCTGAAAAAATGCGCAGTGGCTCTTTTATTTCGGAAAGACCCTCAACTGGAAGAAAATACTGGTTACAGGCAAAAGTTTAAATATTAAAATTAACATCTTCCAATCGTTGAGTACGACAGTAAAACCAAATAAATCAGATCTTATATTTTTTACTTTCAGGATCCTAGCAAACAGAATAACAGAACTAGAGAAGACACTGGACAGTTGGGGAAATGAACAAAAGCACATACAAATATTCCCATCGCAAATCCTTCATGAATTTATTCTCGATTCAGGGTCAGTTAAATCGGAGGATGCGAAAGATAAGGGCTCTAACGAGTCGCCGGATATTACAGATAATAAATGTAAATATTCAGACAGCGAGGACGAGAACAAAGATAATAGCGGGTCATCAGATCCCGAGAGTTATGGTCATCCAGTCGATGGTGAATACAGAAGTATGGGTAAAACCATATTGCCCGTTGAGTTAGAGGAATTGGTTAAAGAAGCTTTAGCCGAGTTAAAGCCTGATGAATAATATTTTGCTAAGCATATATTACTCCTATTAGAGCTTCACACAACTATTACACATGTTCTTATTGATACATAATATTATTCATAATTTCCCCAGAAATATATGACACAAAGACTTCTTTAACCAAATATTATAGTATGAGCCAAATGCAAATTACAAATTATATTTGTTTGTTAATTAATATGAGGTTTATATATAGTTTGTGATAATTAAACCAAAGTTTATATTACATGTTAGTTGTAACAGCTTTTATAACCTTAATTAGCTTGTTATTATTGTTTTAGTGAAAGTTTGTGTATTGAAAATAATATATATTGTGCAACATATTACCAGATTTTAACTATTTATAAATTAAATCCACAATAAATTACAAAAAATAATTTATTAAATGTAATTATAATTTTTATTGCCTGTATTGGATAATGTAACAATAGTAACATTTAAAAGCTTCTTACAGGATTACCACAGTAATAATTATTATCGTTCATTATACATATTTACTACCAACAAGTAGTTCTCTTCGTATTGGTATTATAATAAAAAAAATAGATGACTTATTATAATATAGATTTACATTCAGTTTAGTTCTACATACATTCAGTCTTCTACAAAATAGTAAAAATATACACAATAGTCACACATCGAGCACATATTTACTGTTTCAAATGACTAAAAGATTCATCTCTACTCTAACACATAAAAGCATTATGATATGTAATGCAGAACGCCACAACCTTAAGGCTTAGCATATCTACATTCTAATTACATTTAACAAAAATATTTAATCAATCATCAATAAATTGGAATATATTATTTTGTATTTAAAAATAAAAAAAACGCACTAATCAAATCGAGGTGCCGTAGTTTACTGCGGGGGCTTTCACCCCCTTTTATGCATTTTCTTCACATTGCAGTGGCGCGACCTTTAATGCGCAATTCTATTAGGCAAGTTACTTGTATGCAAGTGGCAAATTGCATGCAACTTGAATAAACCTGCATATAAGCTACAACTTGCATGTGGGTAGTTTGAACTTGTAAATTTTCATTCAAGTGACGCACAAATTGAACGGGCACACGTAAGTGGCATGTTTCGAATTGCAAACGAGTGACATGGTGTTTTTACTTTTTTTTATTCAATTGGTAATATGTGATAATTTAACAAATGACTCGGCAAACAACACACCACACTGCTTACCGTTTCGCACTCATGATTTCCTACTAAATTTTGAACGTCTCCACTTCTATTAAGTAAAACTTCCATGCAATTTGCACACTTTCGAGAACCATGTTTCCAATGTAAGCAACTTGTACGCAAATGTGACGTCATACTTGCATACAAGACTTGCCTAATGGAATCGCGCCTACCAGTTTATTACTTAAAAAAACAACTAATTTTCGCGGTCAGTTATGGACCGCGAAAATGTTGGTTCTAGAAGCATACAATTTACACAAGGGTTCCTTAGAAATACAGGTGAATACTTAAAAGGTATTTTTTATAACTCAAGTCTTAATTTCTTAATGAAGATTTTGAAAATTCTATCAGGCATTCTCATTTATTAATTGATTTTACACAAATTTTGTGTGGTAGAAAACTAGTTTCAATTTATGGTAAGTAAACAAATGGAAATAAATTGTAATAAATACTATTCTACATCCTGGCGCCTGGCGGATGTTATCATATTTTGGATAATTCATAGAGGTTTAGTAATGGACTATAGACTGGTAGTGACTGCCTCGGTGGCGTAGTGGTATTGCGTACGCATTACGAGTACGATTTGCGCGCTGAGGTCCTGGGTTCGAATCCCGGGTCGAGCCAAAAAAAATTGTGACTGGGTATTTTCATCTTAAAATTTACTCAGTCGCAGCTCGGAGTCAGGAAGTTGGCGGTGTGATACCCCCGTGCCTCGGAAAGCACGTAAAGCCGTTGGTCCTGCGCCTGATCTCTCTCCGGTCATGTCGGATTGCCGTCTCACCGGACTATGAGAGTGAAGGAATAGCGAGTGCACCTGTGTATTGCGCACACACTTGTGCACTATAATATCTCCTGCGTACCAGGCTGATCTCCGTTGCGATTGGCCGCCGTGGCCGAAACTGGCTAGGAGGATTTCATAGACTGGTAGTCTAAAGCATACCCTTGTAATAGACGTAATAATAAGTCTAAAATTCATAATAGAAGTAAATAATATTTTATCTGATTTTTTCGGTAACAGGGATGTCAAATTGACTAGTTTGCAATTAGGCAATAGATTACATAATGTAGGTAATGTTAGTGAAAATGATGCATGGGAGCTTGTAAATGCTCCTGATCACGGGACAATAGTGCAGTGCAAGCGGGTGTTGTGTAGAAAATATAACAAAATCGAAATATCGTGGCAACACTGGCTGCAACGGGACATTTAAGTATTTCAAACAGTTCCAATATTACCATTGGTATAGTTGTAACACCAACTTAAGTAACTTTCACTTTGCTGCTATATTTAAAAATTAATTAATAATAGCATAGCAGTAGGGTTGCATATAACTATTTATGCATAACCAAGTTTTTATTACTAGATACAATTATGCATTAAATTCCGTATGTTTAGCATTGTTTATTGTTCATTCAGTAAATTCATTTCTCTTTGGTGCTATTCGTACCGACTCATTTTGACCAATAAATGTCATGTAGATCCTGTCAGCAAGAAAATCAGATCATAAATAACAACGGTAACTACAATATAAATACTGGTTTTAGGCTTTAGCAGCAAACAATTCGATACTTAATCTGTCAAATCCCGCTTATATATATAGATGTATGGAGAAACTCTATATACTCGGATGCCGGCGTCCATAGCGGGACTTGACGAGTCATTTTCCTTTTTTTTCCGGCAAAAAAATATTCTACTGCACGTGATGGTAACTGGAATGCAGACAAAGTATCGGTTAACGAGAGATAATCATCTCTAGCCTGTTGAAAAATTGCGGCGGCGTGTTGCAAACGGGGTACACAGGGTGATCTCGGAATAAGGTCATCACATGGCAGCTATTATGTTAAGATATTATAGTATGATATATTTCTACATACATATATCCATAGAAATTGTCAGGATACCAGACGACGACGTAGATGAATTGAATAAAGGGATAGATACATTACAATGCCTGCTGTGTGGATGTATTTTAATTAAGCCCTCGCGTGCCGGGAGCGTGGATCCACGCTCAAAAAAAGTGTTCAAACTCTGCCGGGAGCGTGGATCCACGCTCGGGCCGATTTCTGCAAAATGTATGAAAACTGAACATCTACAGGTGGTTTCTTTTCAGCTTATTTTTTGTTTCCATTGGATGCAAATCTTAATCATATATGAGAATTGAGAAAAGTGGCCGCCATTTTGAACTTCTTTGTTTTGAGGCCGATTGACCTCAAAATCGATGCCTGGACATGGCTTTAAGTACAAAAGACGGCTCCAATGTTAGAATTGAAAAAAGTGGCCGCCATTTTGAATTTCTTTGTTTTAAGGCCAATCGACCTCAAAATCGATATCTGGGCAGGCCTTCAGGTACAGAAGACGGATCCAATGTTAGAATTGAAAATAATGGCCGCCATTTTGAATTTCTTTGTTTTAAGGCCAATCGACCTCAAAATCGATATCTGGGCAAGCCTTTAGATACAGAAGACGGATCCAATGTTAGAAGAATTGAAAAAAAAGGCCGCCATTTTGAATTTCTTTGATTTAAGGCCAATCGACCTCAAAATCGATATCTGGGCAAGGCTGTATGTACAAAAGACGGATCCAATGTTAGAATTGAAAAAAGTGGCCGCCATTTTGAATTTCTTTGTTTTAAGGCCAATCGACCTCAAAATCGATATCTGAGCAGGTCTTTAGGTACAGAAGACGGATCCAATGTTAGAATGGAAAAAAGTGGCCGCCATTTTGAATTTCTTTGTTTTAAGGCCAATCGACCTCAAAATCGATATCTGGGCAAGGCTGTATGTACAAAAGACGGATCTAATGTTAGAATTGAAAAAAGTGGCTGCCATTTTGAATTTCTTTGTTTTAAGGTCAATTGACCTCAAAATCGATATCTGGGCAAGCCTTTAGGTACAGAAGATGGTTCCAATGTTAGAATTGAAAAAAGTGGCCGCCATTTTGAATTTCTTTGTTTTAAGGCCAATCGACCTCAAAATCGATATCTGGGCAGGCCTTTAGGTACAGAAGACGGATCCAATGTTAGAATTGAAAAAAGGGGCCGCCATTTTGAATTTCTTTGTTTTAAGGCCAATCGACCTCAAAATCGATATCTGGGCAAGCCTTTAGGTACAGAAGACGGATCCAATGTTAGAATTGAAAAAAGTGGCCGCCATTTTGAATTTCTTTGTTTCAAGGCCAATCGACCTCAAAATCGATATCTGGGCAAGCCTTTAGGTACAGAAGACGGATCCAATGTTAGAATTGAAAAAAATGGCAGCCATTTTGAATTTCTTTGTTTTAAGGCCAATCGACCTCAAAATCGATATCTGGGCAAGCCTTTAGATACAGAAGACGAATCCAATGTTAGAATTGAAAAAAATGGCCGCCATTTTGAATTTCTTTGTTTTAAGGCCAATCGACCTCAAAATCGATATCTGGGCAAGCCTGTATGTACAAAAGACGGATCCAATGTTAGAATTGAAAAAAATGGCCGCCATTTTAAATTTCTTTGTTTTAAGGCCAATCGACCTCAAAATCGATATCTGAGCAGGCCTTTAGGTACAGAAGACGGATCCAATGTTAGAATGGAAAAAAGTGGCCGCCATTTTGAACTTCTTTGTTTTAAGACTGATTGTATTTAAGATAGATTTTTTTTTTCCGCGGTGGCCATCTTCGGCGCATTAGGGACGGCTGCGAGCTTCCTCCGACTCACGTCTAAGTTGTCGTCCGCACCTGCGCGTACCGCTGTTGCGGTCCGTCTCCTGTACACCGAAGGACGCCCTTGGCATCCGAGGCAGCGTGAGGCACGCTGCCGTCCATCACGGGGGTCACAGAAGTTAGCTAGACTAATAGGTGGACGACCCCTCCCTCCCACCCGTGACCCCCGGAGGCCCCTATTAGTCGCCTTTTACGACAGGCAGGGGATACCGTGGTAGAATTCTCCAACGCCCCCAATCCACAGGGCGGGAGATGTCGGTCAGTCGTCCACCCGACGCCTCCTACGTCTCGTCTGGCGGCGGGAGGGATCACCACTGCGCTGGCGATCCCTCTCGGCACTCTCCTTCCGCGAGAAGAAAGATAGATATTTGGGCTTGTCTTTCGCCAAGTAGAATAACTCGAGGTTGGAATTTTAAGAACTGCATTCCATGTTAAATGTTCTTGTTTTAAGGGCTATTGGTTTTAAAATCAAAACCCGCTGGACATGGCCACAAACTATGGTACGTTTTAAATATAGATTTTTTAAATATTATGGCCACCATCATTGCTTATTCAATTATCTTCAATAACGCAGCTTTGTTATGTCGCAAAATGAAGAATTGAAGAAGGAAAAAGTGTCCCGTGGCAGCAAACAGCAAATAAAGTAAATTCTTTTGTGAAAGCATCAAAATCGGTTAAAAATCAGGGAGTCGTTAACAATTTGTAAGAAATGGAACGCAATTTATGTAGTTTAAGATTCCTGCCGCATGACGGCGTCACTGTCTGTGGCTATGTCAAACGTTCTCTTTTAACGGATTACCTATTGTGCACAGTCATTGTAACCCTTTTCTTAAGTAATATAGAATCTATATCTAATATCTGCGCTTTATTCCGCAAATCTCCTACACAATTCAATGATTGCTATAAGAATAATTAGCCGCGTAGTAGAAATTATCTTATTATATTTTTCTTCCCCCACATCGTTATGCCCTGTTGGGTGGCCTTTAAAAAACTGTATCTTTTTATTTATTTACCCCCCATCGCCAGACTTAAAAGGCTACTCAGGTTGATTACCTTATTCATTTTTAAAAGTGTCTAATTTTGATGTGATTGCGTATTTAAATTGTTAAATTAGTAAAATTACAACCTCGATTTATTCTGTTTGGCTAAAGACAAGCCCAAATATCTATCTTAAATCCCATTAGTGTTAAAACAAAACGATGGCATGCCCAAGTATCGATTTTGAGGTCGATTGGTCTTAAAACAAAGAAATTCAAAATGGTGGCCACTTTTTTCAATTCTAACATTAGATCCGTCTTCTGTACCTAAAGGCTTGCCCAGATATCGATTTTGAGGTCGATTGGCCTTAAAACAAAGAAATTCAAAATGGCGGCCACTTTTTTCAATTCTCATACTGGATCCGTCTTCTGTACTTAAAGGCTTGCCCAGATATCGATTTTGAGATCGATGGGCCTTAAAACAAAGAAATTCAAAATGGCGGCCACTTTTTTCAATTCTATCATTGGATCCATCTTCTGTACCTAAAGGCTTGCCCAGATATCGATTTTGAGGTCGATCGGCCTTAAAACAAAGAAATTCAAAATGGCGGCCACTTTTTTCAATTCTAACATTGGATCCGTCTTCTGTACCTAAAGGCTTGCCCAGATATCGATTTTGAGGTCGATTGGCCTTAAAACAAAGAAATTCAAAATGGCGGCCACTTTTTTCAATTCTAACATTGGATCCGTCTTCTGTACCTAAAGGCTTGCCCAGATATCGATTTTGAGGTCGATTGGCCTTAAAATTAAGAAATTCAAAATGGCGGCCATTTTTTTCAATTCTAACATTGGATCCGTCTTCTGTACCTAAAGGCCTGCCCAGATATCGATTTTGAGGTCGATTGGCCTTAAAACAAAGAAATTCAAAATGGCGGCCACTTTTTTCAATTCTAACATTGGATCCGTCTTCTGTACCTAAAGGCTAGCCCAGATATCGATTTTGAGGTCGATCGGCCTTAAAACAAAGAAATTCAAAATGGCGGCCACTTTTTTCAATTCTAACATTGGATCCGTCTTCTGTACCTAAAGGCTTGCCCAGATATCGATTTTGAGGTCGATTGGCCTTAAAACAAAGAAATTCAAAATGGCGGCCACTTTTTTCAATTCTAACATTGGATCCGTCTTCTGTACCTAAAGGCTTGCCCAGATATCGATTTTGAGGTCGATTAGCCTTAAAACAAAGAAATTCAAAATGGCGGCCATTTTTTTCAATTCTAACATTGGATCCGTCTTCTGTACCTAAAGGCCTGCCTAGATATCGATTTTGAAGTCAATTGGCCTTAAAACAAAGAAATTCAAAATGGCGGCCGTCTATGCCAAATCTCACAATGTTTCTAAATATTTTAGTGACCATTGATCCATAACAAATAAGTAAATAAATAATTTCAAAATTCGTACTAAATGAATTTTATGGTGTATAAATTGGAACATCCTTTACACCTAAAATCCGATTTTTTCAAATGTATGGGCGGCACGCAAGCGTTTTTTACGCAAACTGAGCCCGGCATTCCAGGGGTTAATGATTTAAAGCTATGCATTTCAGGAAGTAATACATTACAGCTGCCGTGTGTGATGCGTCACATTTTCGTGTGTCACTATAGTTGCTTTTACACGTAGTGTTCGCAGTGACGTGGAGGGTTCGTGACAAGGGACCCCTCCTAACATATAAAATGTGTATCTATACAGGGTCATTATTACATTGCATTACTAAATGAAACCACATATTCGGCTATACCTCTGCTAACATCGTGCTAAAAATTATCAATGAATAACGAATAATTTCGCCAAAAGTCCCGGTTGTAGTATTCCAGTGTTTGTATAATTTTGTAGTTTAGTGCGAATATGGTGTGTGCGTAAGTGTATTTTTGACTGAAAGTGTAATGTTGCTGCTGCGACGAACTCTCCTAGAGCAGTCATAGTGGCATTAGGGCGTGTAAACTTAGTTATATTTTATTGATATTTATTTTGTTCGAAACTTACACTTTTTTATTTTACATCTATGGTTAAAATTATTAAATGGAAAGTGTTACTTTCAAGGAGATAAGTGTGTGGTTCCATTTATTAACACAATGTCAAAATGACCCTGTATAAATTTTTTTTGGTCTCAATACAAAAATTTTGTACCCCCTGGAGCTGGTGGCGGGTGGCGAGCGGTGGTGCACCTCACTAAGTCCAGGTGGTGTTGGTGTAGTGCTCGAGGGCGGCGAGCGTGTGGTGGTGGAGCGCGGCGGCGTCACTGCGCATGCGCGCGGCGCACACCAGCCGCGACAGCAGCGCGCGGTGCGACCGCTCCGAGTACCGCGAGTATGACTCCAAGCCTTCTTGCAGCTTCAGTATCAAACTGTCGTAGTTTTTGCGAACCACCTCAAGGATCTGCAAACATATAAAAAATATATATGACGAGGTTCGTTTCAAAACTTGATTATTTCACTTTCGACAGAATTGCCTTTTTTTGTGTTTGCAACATTGAAATAAAGATGCCGCGGAAATAAAATTCGATCAAAACCTGTTCATTACAGTACAAAAAAAGTTTTGATCGAATTTTATTTTCGCGGCATCTTTATTTCAATGTTGCAAACACAAAAAAAGGCAATTCTGTCGAAAGTGGAATAATCAAGTTTTGAAAAAAACCTCCTCATATATTTACCAAAACACTAATATTACAAGTTGTCAATAATTTATTTTTTTATGATTTTGACGAGTAAAAACCGTTGAATATAATTTCATTTATGAAAACGCATTGCTAAATGCTTATTACAATTTGTGATAATTGTTTAATATTACCTGATCTTCAGTGGGCGTGGAAAGATTTTGTGATGCGAGCCACGCTTCTATCTTTGGTGAGAAGTGTTGTATGATAGCGCGCACGTTTACTAAGCAATTAGCAAGTCGTAACGCCTCAGCTTTAAATTCGCCATCACCCGTAGAGTACCGAAGGGCTGAAATTATATAACGCCTTCTAAAAAGATCTTTATAAATTAAATGACATTTGTATGCTTTGGTATATTACTTACCTAGATAGAAAAGATTGTCGAACACTTGATGCATCCTTATTAATTCATAGTACAATTGGTCATATGACGCAGGCGTTGGCAGAAAGGTATCACCAAATGTTATAAATAAATTAAAAATATTAACAACCTGAAATTAATAAACATCCTTACATATTATAAAATAAAGTCCCCCGCCGCGTCTGTCTGTCTGAACGAGATAAACCGTGAAAAAATAAGTATGGAGATAGTTTGAGACCCAGGCACGGACATAGGCTACTTCTTATCCCGGAAAAATATAAACCGAAACTTTTATTGCGGAATTCTTTTTTCTCTGGTGACACCCTGAGGAATTTGGTGTGGAGATAGTTTGGGGCCCTAGGAAGGACATGGCTACTTTTTATCCCGGGGCAATTTATAGCGAGACTCTTATCCCAGAAAATTAAGCGCGCTAAAAAGATACTACAGTAGAAAAAAATGAAAGAATATTATGTTCTGCTACTGAGGCGAAGCTGGCACAGGTTGCTAGTATTAAATAAACATTATGTGTACAAGTATTTCACTTTAGAAACACATACCTGCTGCGCCATTATAAAAATATTATGTCTCCTAAGGAGGGTAGTTTCGTTAGCGACTAAGAACTTCAATAGCGCTATGAGTGCTGCCCACAGAGGGCGCCAGTCTCGTGCCAACCGCACGCGGCACCGCTTCTGATAGCTCAGTAGACGCAGCAGCACACCGATACATAGCTGGTATAGATCACCCGGGAACTTCTTCAACAGATGGCACATTATGAATTCAACTAGGAGATCTGAAAATTAAAATAATTAGGTATACAAAGCATCGAAGTCACTTGCCAGAGGCATGGCTATAAACTCACCAATTAATGTGGAAGCTAAAGGTTGTGAAGATGGTTCTTCAGGGACAATTTTTCTGTGCCTCATTGGAAGCCTATACAGTTGTACCTACAAAAAGGACTATGTGATTATATACATCATTAAATATTTTATACATGACTGTAATTAATTACCTTAAAAGTAAGATTTTGGTCGTGCATAATGGAATTCGCGAATTGTTCCTCAACAATACAGGTGAGTGTAATGAAACAAAGACTGCATTTGTTTATACTTGCTTCCGTCCGTGTATCTGCCATGACTATGGAACTGAAATAAACAAATGATTACTTTTTTCCAGCAATATCTAGGCGTCCTATCAATTTATAAAGAACTATTATAGCTTTACCAATATTGAAAGAATGTGACTAGTAAATTCGTTGGTTGATCGTTGTCAAGGGCTTGGATTTGTGACAGGTTTGGTGGGCTCTGAAAAATATACAAATTAATTAGTTTTCATATAGTGTGTTCTTATGTCTTATATAAAATATCAATTATGGCCCCAGTACTCAGTAAATATCATGAGTAATAAGTTATTTGAAGGTACAATATGACGTTATTCTATGGGGGTACTGTTTGAATGTTGAAACTTGAACCATAGCTACAGACAGCTCGTGACTTTTAAGCTATATTTTTATTTTTGATAGATGGTTGTGGTTATAAATCAGATGACGATTTAAATATACAATGAGAAATAACAACTTGTATTACCTGATGTGGAGGTAATGTGGCAGGAGGCGAAGGCGGCGCTGATGACGCGGCTGCAGACGAGGAATGCGCTAGCGTCGTCATAAAGTTCCTGTTCAAATGAGCCGCTTCGTAGAGTGCGAGTAGCATGCCCTCTTCACCGCCGCTGTTCCTCTGTCCTCTCACAACTGGTTGTGTGTCGTCACTAGTAAGGAATATACCCCCGACCATACTAGTTAGGGAGGACAGCCACCCGCCCCCGCCGCCACCGCCCTGCATACCACCAAATACCGATAATACGTAATCATTCAATGCTGCTGTTATGACTTGGCCATATCTGGAACAGAATATTGTTATGGTAAATGCAAGTATGAAATCTGTACATAATATAATTAAATTGTAGACTTTACATGTCTGTATAACGACTATTTTTGCAAAAATTACTGGGAAATACAAGGAATAAGATCGTAAAAAAACAATTTTTGATGCAGGTAAAACCACGAACATACCTTTGTGTACTTTTCTTTGTGATGAATAAATAACTTAGTTGTTAATTTATGAGTAAATCATGCAAGACCCTTTGCTCACAAACTACACGCAGTAATTAGCATTTCTCATTACCTTATTATGGTCTGTAGATAAATAATCTTGTATACTATTATAACAGCTTTATGTATAACATGTTAGCACAAATGGACTAAAAAATTATTAATAACAAATTACTTTATAGTCTCGGTACAAAGTCAGTAAGAAAAGTCGCTTTTTTGTGAAACTTGATCTTATACTATCTTCTCAGTATTACTTTTTGGCGAAAATGGACCCTAAAATAAGTTTAGGAGCTCTCTATATGATGGTACTATAAAGGATACCATGGTATAATATTGTTCTTAGATTATGTTATAGTGTTGAGGCTGGAGCCTTTTTCATTCAACACTTACCCATTTAAAGCTAGCTCATCATCAAGTATAGAAAGCTTCACAACATATGGATTAGCAGACTCTTCTTTTTTGTAATTCACCAAAAACATTAATAGCATGACAACATCGTAACCTACAAACAAAACATTTAATTGCAATTAGGCAATTTCAGGAACTCTTAAATTTACTATTAAACATGAAAATTCCATTTGTGATATTCTATTAAATAGATTGATAAAAGATAAAATGACTTCAACTACATGTTTTTGGTGCAGCTGGATTGTTTATAATAAGAGAAGCAAACAATTCACAATTTGATCTTAGAGTAGTTTTTAATGGCTATGAACAATAATATAATTAATTAGCCACAATGTATTGTTTACTCAACAATAAGTTGTGTACATTATTCATCATAATATCAGCCGTGTATTATATACTGTTCCAGTGCTGGTCACAGGCCTTCTCTACAACTGAGAGGATAAGGCCTTAGTCCACCAGGCTATTAGACCTATGTGGGTTGGCATTATAATAAGTTATCTTAGAGTCAGGACTATGACGGGTATATTTTTTGACAATAATTATATTCTTTAAATCCATTCCACTATTTTTAGGGTTCCGTACCTCGAAAGGAAAAAACGGAACCCTTATAGGATCACTTTTTGTTCGTCTGTCCATCTGTCCCTTTTTCTGAAGAACGCGTGGAGGTATTAAAGTGAAATTTATATCAAATACTCAGGTCTACGGTCCCTTGGAGCTGTGAAAAAATCAAACTCCTAAGCCAACGCAATCAAAAGATATAGCCGTTTCTGCCGCAAATTTCTGCAAATTTTCGAAACTCGCAAGGATGTGTAGCATCTATAGTAGTCTGTGTCGCAAGGGAATCAAAACCTACAGGATACTTTCCGTGAACTCAGAATCTTGAAATTTGGTACGAAGCAATGACTTATAGCACAGATAAAGAAAAAAACCGTAAATTTTACGGAACCCTCGGTGCGCGAGTCCGACTCGCACTTGGCAGGTTTTTGGCAAGACAATGAGTTGGCACAGACTTATGGCCATAACACTAGACCTAGTGAATTATGGGAGTAATATAAAAACATGTATGTATTGGGTGATGGTGTGTGTGCATGTAAGTTTATAATATTAATAAGTCATTTAACAAACATATCTGTATATGACATATAAATACATAGTGGTTACTAAAGAAATAAAATGATTACCATGTTGCTGTCTCTCCGTAGAAGTGCACAACAGCTGTATTAATGCTTCAAACAAGGAGTTCTGCATAAAATATTCAACCAGAGCATTGTCATCTATATTTTCCATGCCCGTTGCTATGACTAGCAGTAACTTTAACACCATTGATTTCAAACTATCGGGGACATCACCTGGTAAAGAGATAATATCTTTAATTACAAGGATGGATATAAATCAATAGGGCAGTTTCCTATGTTATATTGTGTACATTATTTTAAATGGAACAGAAAATAATATGAAAAATAAATTCTTCTTTGAAATCAGCTTCAAAATTGGTTGAAAAATAATGCAGATATTCATATTTGCAATATTGTCATGAGCAAGAGTGGGGGCGTGGTGGGGATATTGCGCTAACTCTTTCACACACACACAGCGTTATGGCTGGTGACACTAAGTGCAGTGACGTCATAATTTGATATTACTGTTTTTGACAATTACCCCTTTTACAAAATTTCAAAGCTTTATAACTTACTTATTATTGTGCCACTTTTGAAAATTCTTTTACAGTCAGATTTTGGTTAGCATAAATTTTTGATAAATGTAGTAAAAAAAAAGTTGTCAACTACCCTATTGCCATAACCATCAAATTATCAATTTCTATTATCCTTTGCTGCTATATAAGATTTTTAAATGGTTTACTATACAATTATATTCCCTAAGGTTGTATTCAATATGTTTTTATGTAGTTTAGACTCAAAAACAAGTAAATGGATCTTTGATGCCAAATTCACCCACAATTCCTGAAGAATCATTAATGATCACAATTTATTTCCTCACTTACCAGATAGTATTGTACTACAGTGTTCAAATAGTCTCTGCATTTTGCCATCAGCATCCTCTTGCCCTATTATTATAGTTTTGATGTTTATTGTTGGATCCTGCCCTACCCTTTGATACATTGTAATTAATAAAGCACTTAGTGTTTGTAGGGCATAAACCAATCTGAAATGTTTACAAGATAATAGGATTAAATGTCTTGAACCATACCTTAAAGCCTAATCAGGGTATCTATGGGAGAAATTTTTTGTAAAATCAAATTATAGATGACTTTTATCAAAGTTAATTCATAATATCTTAAAGCAGGCACAATTATTTTTTTCTGTCGCCAAGAGTGTTAACAGTATAAAAGGTGTTAAAATATGCTTTCACCTACCTTATATGATGCTCTTGCCCTAACATTTCTATACACTGCCCTACCAGTAAATTCATACTTTCTTTCATATTCATCAACTGTTCTCCAGATAATTTATTCAGCTCTGCTTCTAGCTGTGGTATTTTGGGTTTCAAGAGGAAAAATTCATCCCAGAACGTGATATTGTCTGTAGTTAAATCTTCACCTCTAAAGAATGATTCGTATATCTGAACTACTTTTTCTTTCAAATGTCTTTTGGATCCTGAACCACTTCTTTTTCTTGTAGCCATTTTAATAATTTACACGTCACAATACCCGATAAATAATACAACTTATACAAGTACCAATGTTTTTTACGTGTTCAACTCTTATCAGGTTATATTTAATTTTTTTTGAGAACATAAAAATGTTCTTCACTTCTCCACGGTTTTCCAGTGAAGTACAATGTTCTTCTATACCTGTTATCAATGCTGATAGTTTCAATTTCAAATATAGAATTCTTCGAAAACCTGTGAAATTGCCACAAAAATACACGAACACAAAAAATACCCCACGACCCACAATCGGCAATCCACTTAAATTTTGACAGACAAAACGAAAACGGACAATGACATTTAAACTGGGATCATTCGATTATATATTTAATAATAATAATATATTTATATTTAAAATTATTCAGATATTGATATATTCAGTAAATGTAAATAATATGAAATTAAAATTAGAAAACAATTATTGACATGTGATTGGTTTCAAAGCCATATTCATTAGATCGGTGCACACCGAAATGCCTCCAGCTCAGAGTAAGTATATACCTATAGAGAGCGCGTATGCAAGTGGGAACAATAGGCACGGGTGGGAACATCGTCCTACACCGGCCGCAAGCGCTTGTAGTCACTCGAGTAGGAACGACGTGAGCACACGCGAGTGAGATCTATGCGAATATTTGATTATTAATACTGCAAAATGGTTAAATGTTCTGTGGAATCTTGTAAAAACGACACTCGGAAACACACTTAACAGAATTCTAATATCACGTTTCACAGGCAAGCCATATTTCAGCATATTTTTAGGTAAAATTGAAATTACTCGTCGCGGTATGAAAGACGCTCGGGAGGCGAACACTTGTACCCCCCGCACTGCCCCGCATCCCGCTTTTTCGATAGTGATGTTACGCGTCGATACCAGAATCGATGTAATATTTTCATATTATAGCATACGTATTTATTACTATCGAAGGCGATGCTTAATATAATGTAGCTTAGGTAACTGTTTTTGTCTGTGTGTGATTTTTAATTGCGTTTTTGTTTATGAAATGAAAGAAATAATTACTGTTCCTAAAAATTGACTGATTACGATAATATTTTTAAGCTATTGCATAGCTTCTATCGCGGGTCTTGACAGTATGAGTTGGCAATCATTAAGATATATTTCTTTGTCATTTTTTTAACATTGGTAATAAATATTTCAAAAACTAGACGTGACTATTTTAGGCTTGGGGAGACTAGCTAAGAAATCCATGGTGCGATGCTCGGTTTATATCCATTGGTTCAATTATAATGGATATCCATTAATATTAATATTGTAAAAACTGCTCTTGAGGTACCGTGTTTATAAATCATTCCACATGGCACTACACCAATTCGCAGCATAGCTTTTATCTATATTAACGCAATACGCTTAAAATTACTCACAAGGCCATACTTTGTAGAACCACAATTTTTTAACAACAATATGTACCGCGCCGCCGGACCTGTACTTATCGATAACTGTTGCGTTGGTGCTGCTCGCGTGCCCATCCCTAGCAGTCGCCAACATTTCTATATAAGTAGCTATAGTTCACCTGCCTACGCTGGGTAGTGGGCGCACGATTCGATATTAGCCCTCTATAGGTATAAACTTACTCTGAGGCCTCCAGGCCAATCTCTAAACTACTAATATATATATGTCGGGACAGGAAGGAAGTATAAAAAGGAATTATGATTTTTATTAATCTCATTGAGGGTGTCTGAATATATTAAGTCGGGTAAGATAAAATAATAATCGTGCGACAAACCAGTCGGTATGTCGAACTCGTAGTGGGAGTTACAGTTGGGTGTATAAAAAGAGTGCCGAATCATTTGAAGCAACTAGTACGGTGCAGATCACTAATAAGTGGTAACTATGGTGGTTTTCATATCGGTCAGTGCTTAGTAAAGCGGTTACTATGTTAATTCGGGTTGTTACTAGGTGAGTCGTTTAGAGTTGCGAAGTTTGTTTAAGTAATTGCCTCAATATGCAATGTGTTATATTAACCAAAGTTAATAATGAATCCTGACGTGGTATTGTACTCTGTGAACAGTTTATTACGCAATAATTGACCAACGAACAATAAATAGCGAGTTAAAGAGAATTCATTTGTGACTTTTATTGTGTGAACCTACGTGTATCGATATCGGCCGTCACTGTCTCCGACATATATATGAGTGGAAAAACGCAAGGGCCGGGCCCGGGCGTAATGGCCCGAGGTTCATAACCCGTTAGTGGGTTACCCTCGGCGTGGTCACTTAATTCAAAGGGTTGCGAGCGCCTTCTGCGTTCACCCTAAATACAGGTGTGACCAGAAAAGCCAACTCGCGTCAGGCTACTGTCAGTAGGGCCATTAACAAAAAAAAAAGTTTGTAAGTATGTATGGATGTATGAATGTTGTTACTCTTTCACGCAAAAACTACTGATCGGATTTCGATGAAGTTTGGCACACGGGAAGATCATGTCCTGGATTAACACATAGGGTACACTTTAACCCCGGGAAAATAAAAAGAGGGACTTTTATCCCGGAAAAACTTTTTAACGCGGGATAAAAGTCCCGACTGCCTCGGTGGCGTAGTTGTATTACAGTACGACTGCAAGGCTGAGGTCTCGGGTTTGATCCCCGGGTCGGGCAAAGTGGTATTGAGTTTTTCTATTCAGTATTAGCTCGGAGTCTAGAATTTGTACCCGATATGGCGATAGGCTCGCCCCCTATCACATCATGGGACGGAATAATGGCGAAAAGTGGATGTACTAGTTGCGCCTGTGCCTACCCCTTCGGGGATAACAGGCGTGAGTGTATATGTATATGTATGTATAAAAGTCCCGCTTTATATTTTCTCAGGATAAAACGTAGCCTACATCCAGACATCCATACATTCTTACAAACTTTCGCCTTTATAATATTCGTAGTAGGAAGTAGGATTAGATCAAACTAAAAATATGATATTTCGTACCACCTAGTCGATTTGTTATGTACAACTTACAAATGACAACCCTAATTGTGGCCAGTGCTGCCAGATTAGGCGACTTTTCGCCATTTAGGCTATCTTGAAGAGTGTCGGGGCGACCAAAATTGCGAATGGCGACTGGTCGCCGTTTAGGCTGCGCGAATGGTGATTAGTCGCCAATTTAGGCTACTTCGGAAAGTTCGTGTTTTATGCATAGTTTATGTGTAATTTGAGGATATTTATAGCTTCGAGGGTACAAAACATGTACTCAGATCCCCCTTACACACAATTATTGAAAACTGGGGACCTTTTTTTTTGCTCTCCGCGTCCCCACACATGTGGGCGACTTTAACCTACTTCGAATTTTCTCCACGATGGACCACTATAAATTTGAAATTGGGGAGGTTTTTTTTTTGCTCCTTCACCCCTCCATATACGAAGAGGCGACTTTAGGCTACTTCACAATGAATTTTCGGCGACTTCAACCGTCAAACATCTGGCAACACTGCTGCTTGCCAGTTGCCGCCAGTGCTGCCAGATTAGGCGACTTTTCGTCATTTAGGCTATCTTGAAGAGTGTCGGGGCGACCAAAAATTGCGAATGGCGACCGGTCGCCGTTTAGGCTACGCGAATGGTTATTAGTCGCTAATTTAGGCTATCTCAGAAAGTTCGTGTTTTATACCTTGTTTTTGTCGAATTTGAGGATATTTATAGTTTTGAGGGTACAAAACATGTATTCAGATCCAAGTATTGAAAGCTGGGGACTTTTTAGCTCTCCGCGTCACTACACAAGTAGGCGACTTTAGGCTTCTAGGTAAAATTAGGGACGTTTTTTTTTTGCTCCTTCACCTCTCCATATACGATGAGGCGACTTTAGGCTACTTCACAATGAATTTTCGGCGACTTCAACCGTGAAACATCTGGCAACACTGATTGTGGCGACATTTTGAATTTGATAAATTTGAAGCGCGGGAAACTTCGGATCGCGGCGGACGTGTTTTTCACTTTTCTGATTTTTATTAATTAAGTTTGTAAATATTACCTATCAGTTGGGTTGTAATTATTTTTAAATTTTGTAGTTTAGTGTTTATAATTAGTTTATTTAATATTTCTATTTGGTAAGTGTAAATATTTAATTTTCTTAGTAGTTAAATTATGAATACACCGCCTGACCCGGGGGGATTTATCCCCCCGGCGGGCAATTTTGTTACAATATCTACTACAGAATTAGACCAAACTGCGAAAGCGCAGTATATTTCCGAGTCGGGTATGGAGACAGACGGCTCGACGTCGGCTAGACCGATTAAACGTAGTCGTCGTTTCGTATGCAAAAAATGCAATAAAAAAAGGCGAAAACACGACGGTAACTCTTCTAACACCTCTGGTTGCGATTGTGCCGATGTTTCACAGTCGCAACCAATAATTTGTTCTGATTCTACACCTCAAACAATTCCCGCCCAAATTGTGGGCCGCAAAACCTACGAAAAAAGTGATAGCGCGCCCTTTTTATTGCACGTTCAAAAGGTCACAGCAGGAGAAAATGACGGAACTATCCTCCATCCTCTGACTTTTGGTAAATTTTTAAAAAGGCATGAATTTAAAAATATTGTAAATGGAAGTGTAAAAAGGATTGGGAGAAATAAAATAGCCATGGCTTTCTCTTCACACACTGATGCCAATTCTTTTATTTGTCATGAAAGTCTTATTAAATCTAACTTAAAGGCCTTTATACCTACATTCAATGTGACCCGCATGGGTTTAGTGCGTGGAGTACCTGCAGAGTGGTCTCCGGAGGAGGTTTTGGAGAACACCTCTGTTCCAATTGGCTGTGGGCCTATTTTAAAAGTACGACGTCTTAATTTTAAAGCAGTTATAGACGGATCTGTTGTGTGGAAACCCTCCCAAACGGTTGTTCTTACATTTGATGGGCAAGTCTTACCAAAAAGAATTTTTATGTGTTATAATGCATTGCCAGTAGAACTATATATTTTCCCTACCATTCAATGCTTCAATTGCTGTCGGTTTGGTCACACCAAAATTCAATGCAGATCTAAACCCCGCTGCTATAAATGTGGAGACAATCATACAGTTGAGACTTGTAACATAGTTGAGGGAAGTGCTTCCTGTTGTTTATGCTCAGGGTATCATTTTGCTATTAGCAAATTATGTCCTGAATATGAACGCCAAAAACAAATTAAGGCACATATGGCTCAGAGCTCAGTTTCCTATGCTGAAGCCAGCAAACTATTTCCACCAGTTTCCAAATCCTTTGCAGACACTGTTATTTCCCGCGCTCCTCATGATCCAAGTATTTCAGAGCCTGTTGCCTTTAGGCAGCCACAATCTAGCAGTTATAAAAAAACTATTTTCCGAAAACCACACTCACCAGTCACTACTACTAAGGGATACAATAAAGAAGCACACAATAATATATTGAAAGATTTTAAAATTCCTGAACCTGCTAATGGATGTGCTCTTAATATTACTGCCAAGGATGCCCAGCCTAAACAATTTGACATGAAAGAACTTATCTCTGCATTTATCACTATTATTACACATTTTAATGCATCACCGTCCAACGTTGCCCCACTTTTAAATAGTATTTCCTCCTCTCTTTTCCAAAATGGACAATCTGAAGTTAATAATCCAATGGAATTGCCGCAGCATAATCAATAAAAAAAGCGAGCTAATTTACTTAATTAATAAATATGAGCCATGGGCTCTTGCTCTCTCTGAGACATGGCTCAAACCAAATTATGTATTCAAAATTAATGGATACAGAATAATCAGAGAAGATAGACAAGATGGGTATGGTGGTGCTGCCATACTCATTAAAGATTCAGTTCCATATTCAGTTATTTCTCTTCCTTCACATAGTGATGAAATATCTATAGTAGCATTAACTGTCAACAACACTTGTCTTGTTTCTGTTTATATATCGCACCCTTCACTTTCTATACTTCAAGAAATCAGCAACCTTATTTCTTTCCTTCCACAACATTTCTTGTTGCTGGGAGATTTCAATTGTCACCATCAATCTTGGGGTAGCTCTATATCTAATCAGTGTGGTGAAGAGCTGCTGGAGATATTAGATATGCACAATTTATGTGTATTAAATTCAGGTTCACCTACTCGTCGTAACACTCCTAATAATACCAATCAGAGTGCAATCGATTTGTCCATTTGTACTCCAAACTTTGCATCTTTTCTTACTTGGTCCACTTTATCTTCTTCATTTGGCAGTGATCATTACCCAATTAAAATCACTTTTCCTTTTCCACATAGTCATATGCCAGCAAAAAGAATTTTCTTAAAATACAAACTGCCAGATAAAAACAGTGAAGATTGGACAAAATTTTGTAAACATGTAGACAGTCAGCTATCCTCTCTCCCTGATGTTGCCGATGGCAAGGAACACATGTGTGCTGAAGCTTTAGCTCAAGTTCTTATTACCGCCGCTGATGAGGTCTTTCCTGTTAAAAGAAATACAAACATTAGAAAAATTCCCATGCCTCCCTGGTGGGACTCTGACTGTACTAGTGCTGTCAAAAAACGTAAGCAGGTAGAATTGCAGTATAATCATAACATGACTCAAGAAAACTTTGAACTCCTTTCCAAAGTGATTGCTGAAACACGCAATCTTTTCAAAAAGAAAAAGAGAGAAAGTTGGCAAAGTTTCTGTGCCTCCATTTCTCCAAACACACATCCCACTGTTGTCTGGAACAATATTAAACGTTTTAGGTCTGCCTTTGTGAACCCTTCTCCCTGTATTCCAGAATTGTTAGCTAATGACTTTTTAGATAATCTGGCTCCCCCATGGGTCCCTCAGGAGCTTATTTTGAAACCAATGTCTGTATCCGTCTGCAAAGGTGCTGATAGCTGTTCGTCACTAAAACTGCCATTTGACATAAATGAATTAAAAGGTGTTGTCCAGAATACTGTAGACTCTACTCCTGGATTTGATGGCATCCCTTACTCTTTTTTATCCAATGTCAGTGATAATGCTCTTCAATACTATCTTTCATTGATTAATTCTATAATGTCAACAGGAAGCATTCCCTCGGCGTGGAAACGTCATATTGTGTTGCCAATTCTTAAACCTCACAAGTCTCCATCTGATATTTTCTCATACCGCCCTATAGTTCTATCCTCAGTTTTAATGAAATTGGCTGAACATTTAGTTAAAAATAGGCTTGATTGGTTTGTTGAAAATGGAGGTTTACTGGCAAATTCTCAATTTGGTTTTAGAAAAGGAAAAAGTACTTTGGACTGCCTTAGCATATTTACGGCAGATATCCGCATGTCTTTTTCAAAAAATTGTTCGACTGTAGCTGTATTCCTTGACATTAACGGTGCTTACGATAATGTATTACCGTCTATACTTCAACTTAAATTACAATCTCTTCAAATACCATCTAATCTAACGAATTTTATTTTAAACATTTTAAATAATCGATCAATCAGTATTTTATCGTCAGAAAACGAATTAACTCGACAAGTTTGGAAAGGTTTACCGCAAGGATCAGTGCTTAGCCCACTGCTATATAATATATATACCCACGATTTGGAATCTTATGTTACCAATGGCGTTCAAGTTCTACAATATGCAGATGACTTGCTGTTATATTACTCTTCGGATTCAGTTGAGCACGCTTGTTCAGTTCTTAATTCTTCGTTAATTTCTTTGTCATCATGGCTTTTTCAAAATGGTTTAGAACTTTCCCCATCAAAGTGTGCAACTGTAGTTTATACCAAGAAAAGAACTCTACCTCCAATTAATATTTTATATAACAATAATCCAATTCCTGTTAAAAACTTTTTCAAATATTTGGGTGTTTTGCTGGACTCCAAAATGTCTGGGACTGCCCACTGCGACTATGTTGCTAACAAAGTAGAGCGTCATATTAATATGTTACGATGTCTCAGTGGAGTATGGTGGGGTGCTCACCCACAATCTTTAAAACTAGTGTACAATGCTATTATTAGAAGTATATTTGATTATGGTTCATTTGTTTTTCAACCCGGTAATGTTAATGCCTTTAAAAAAATAGATCGCCTACAGTCAAAATGTTTACGCATCATATCAGGAGCAATGAGATCAAGCCCAATCAATGCTCTGCAAGTCGAATGCGGCGAACCTCCCCTTTATCTAAGGAGACAATTTCTGTCTGATAAATATTTATTTAAAATTATTCAGTTGTCAAACCATCCTCTCATCCCAATACTTGAAAAATTACGAACACATTACCTGAATACTCCATCTCATAAATCTCTTCCATGCCTAATCATAAGTTTATATAAATTCCTTGCCATTTCTGCGCCAACTTTTCGTTCTAACCGGCTTACCGTATATAGTATTAACTTTGATTCATTAATTTTCACGCCTAAAATACTTTACAACTGTATTAATAAAAAATCTGGTAGTGCTAGAGACGAATTTAATGCTTTCCTGGCTGAAAGTTTTCAGGGTTTTCACCAATTATATACGGATGCTTCAAAAGCGGGGCCACTGCAATGCGTTGGGATTGGTGTTCTCCATACACAATTCAATATTGTGCAGAAAATTAAGCTTCCTGCGGAATCTTCTGTTTTTACGGGTGAATGTTTAGGTATCCTAAAGGCCATTGAATATATCCTTTTATTTAAACTTGATAAAGCAATTATTTTTACAGATTCTTTAAGTGCTCTTCAAGCAATAGCTAAGTTCCCTTTTAAAGGTAATAACACATTACCACTTATTATACAAATAAGAGAATTGGCGTTCAAGTGTCTCTCCAATGGCACTTTGCTTTACTTTTCTTGGATTCCCAGTCATTCGGGAATCGAAGGAAATGAAAAAGCGGACAGGCTTGCTAAGGAGGCAGTGGATTGTGGGGACTTGTTCCCTTTTAGAAATTATACTCAAGATCTTTTATCTTTACCAAAAACTTATCTTTGCGAAACCTGGAGAGACGTTTGGATCTCCAGTAGCAAATTAAAGGGTCGTGTTTATAATGATATACAACCGAATGTTACATTAAAACCCTGGTTTTTCAAGGTCAGGTTTGGTAAAGTTGAGACGTCTGTGTTAATTCGTATGAGACTTGGCCACACATGTTGTCCATCTCATTTGGCCAAAATAAACATTTTGAATAGCCCCATGTGCCAATGTGGAGCAGATGTAGGTGACCTTAATCACATTCTGTTTTCCTGTCCTCGGTATGACCACCATCCTTTCTTCCAATCCTTACTACATCTCTCAGTTCCTTTACCTTCTTCTATTGTTTGCCTTCTTAGCTCTAATAGTATGTTAGTATATAAATGTATAGCATCCTTTGTAATTAAGAATAATATTAAACTTTAAGTATTTTACCAATATTTTACCATACTAATCTTATTAGTCGTCACTACTTATAATTTATTATCATAATATTTTGTATACATTATGCCTGTACCCGTCAACTCCTGCCTATCTATTTAATTCTTTTTTATCTGTTTTAATTCTGAACCCACTTGATAGTATTCTAATACTTAACAATATATTTCTCTGCGTACTTGTGTCGCACAATATTTTATATTTATAGTTTCCTTACCTTGTATCCCTAAATCCTGTCTTGTCCAAATACCTGACATTGGCTAAATGCAACTAAACTGCGAAGCCACAAAGAAGAAAAAAAAAAAAAAAAAAAATTTGATAAATTGGGCATTGGCATTTGTTATTTGGTGTGGTCATTTGTTTTTTTGTTTTTTCGGTCTTGTGTTGTTACTTTTCTTGTAAGAGTATAAGCATAAAATGAAGTCTAAAAAACGGCACCACAGCATATCATCTGAAGAAACTGCAGAATCTGATGCTAGTGCGAAAAGCAGCAGCAGTTCTAACAGTGACAGTGAGGCATCATCAGTGTTGGAACATAGACACAAAAAGAAACGAAAACGTGCCGATTCTTCGGAATCAGATTCGGAATCAGACAATCAGAAACGATCCAAAAAGCGCAAACATAAGAAAAAGAAGAAAAAGCATGGAAAAAAGAAACGGCGTTCAGATTCAGGGGATGAGAGCGCGTCGGACGCTGAGGATGCCTCATCCGCCAGCGAAGGAGAGATATCATCAAAAAAGAAACGTAAACACAAACATAAACACAAGCGCAATCGTAGCACGTCAGCTAGCGAGATAGGTAACCTATTTGATTTGTATAATTCTCTTTTTGCATAATATTTTTTTATGGCATTGAATGACGAGAAGAGCATGCCGTTCGCCTGATGCTAAGCGATACGACTACCCATAAACAGTGGAAACACCATCCAGCACCTTGAGTTACAAAGTACTATGTGGCATTCCCCTGTGCTCGTCATCCTGAGACATAAGGTGTTAAGTCCTGCCCTGCCCTTCATGCCCTTCACACCGAAACAACAGTGCATGCACACTGCTGCTTGGCGGTAGTAATAGACATTGCGGTGGGTGGGTACCCAGACATACTCTTACATACTTTATTATGTATGTGTCCTATATTTACTGATAACATCATCGACACCTCATTGTTCTGGTGGCAGATTACTTTGGATTTAATATGGGTTACAAGCTAGCTATAAAAAAATGAGGAAAACATGGGATCTGAGGTACTCCCAGGATATCTACTTCAAAACTGATATCTGTCTATGATTTCGGAGATTTTGTACATTTCTCCAAAATAACTAACTTATTTAATAATAATTGTCATGCAATATTTATTCATAAAAAATTGAGGCAATAACTACATTAAATGAGTTTGAATGACTATCCTATTTCACACATTTATTTTTATAAATAGCCAATTTTCTTGATATATGACTGCATATATTTCAGAATCTGTCAATATGGGTATAAAATTATGGCAAGCATGATTTTTTTTCTTTGTGTAATCAAAGATTCCGTCCTAAAGCTTCTTGAATTTGTATCTTACTGAAGAGGTTCAAATGTAAAAGAAATATTATTATTTATTGTCATTGAAAAAAAAATGTTTTATGTTTTTAGTGGATGTTCGTGTGCAACGCCGCATACACAGTGTAGTTAAGGAGCGTAGAGGATCTTCAGAGGAAGCAAGTCATCCTGCACGCACATATTATCAGTAAGAATAAATAAGTCCTACATCAAACACAATATGCATTGTTCATAACTATCATTTGATCTAATTTTATCAGACTAGGTGTCATTTTTATTTTTTTAAATGTTGTTGAATTTGGTCTTCATGATATCATAAATTGTATTAAATATGATTAGTAAGTTATCAAAATTTTTATTAGGAAGGAGTATAGGCGATCAGTGTCGGCTGATTATGAAAGGGAACGGGAGGTTCAAAGGTTCTACAGAGGTTCTAGTAAAGACCGCAGGGCTCAGGCACCAGAGCAATATAGCAGGGAGCGCTCCGAAAGGTAGATAGATATGGTTATTTTATTCTCTGGATAAAGAATATTCTCAAGAACATCTTCTAGTTTAGATTCCTTTCTTATTTCATTAATTTTTGTATATTTCTTTACATATAAATGTGTTTGGTAAATATAGTCTAAACCATGATATATTATTTCAGATACCAACCATATCAAAATAAGTATGACACAAATAGAGACAAGTTCACACAAAATGTATCGTACAGTGAACATAATGATGACTATGGGAGAAGGCAAAGAGATTACAATGAGTACAAAAGGTATGCATAAAAATACATGAAATTTTACATTGTGCTTACATCTAATAATTTAGAATTTCTTTTTGTGTACTAAAAACTAACATGTTTTTGTTTTAGAAATCCAAGGTATGAAGATCATAGACCATCTGAAGATGAATTTAATAGAAGACCGCGAGAAGAGACATATTCTAGGCAAGATCAAAGAGGTTGGTAATATTTTTGGAAACCTAAAAATAGATGAATCTGGCTTTTAGGCTAAATAGTTTGAATGACAAATAAGCATAGATAATATTCTAGGATTCAACCAGAACAACCGTTTTGAAGACAGGGCTCCGAAAAGGCGGGACTACGAGCCCAATAAGGATTATCGAGAAAGGTATGTGAATATTTTGTATGTTATTTGCTTAGAATAAAATATATTGCAATTTATCCACAATGTATAGCAAACTTTCATACGACATTTTGATATGTTGTTATTTACAACCATGAGAACTTGTCCATTTCTGGATCAGAACAAAAAGTGTTTGGATCCAGAAATGCTCATTTTAAGAAGAATTAATATGCACATTAAATCTTGCAAGCTCATAAAATTTATGGAAATCTTTGTCCTGCTTAGGATGCCTTCCTGTTTCATTTTGCAACAAGTGTTTTATAGCATGTCTAATATAGTATGTATACATCTGTTTACGAAACACTCTCGATCAGCTCAAGTTTAAATTAGTTCGCGCATCGCTCGCAAGCTGCGTTAATGGTATCGTGACACATAATTGTTAGAAGAAATCTTACATAGCGTTTAAAATGCGATTTGGATAATATACCATATAAGCTCGAACTGTGTGCGTGCGGTGCTCATTTGCATTCGTCCTATTTGAATGTACCCTTATGTCTTTGTTATAGTACACAATAAATTTTTTTTAATCAGACGGGGACCTCCCGAAGTTAGTCGCTTCAATGAGAGGGAGTTTCCAGAAAAGAAGGAAAGATTCCGTGAAGAATATGGAGGACCATCAGACAGGTAAATTCAGCTCTTTTATATTATTAATTGTCATATATGTATCTCACAAAATGATCAATAAGTCAGTGCAATAGTCAAAAGTTTGTTTCAATTTCTACTGTTTTATTTGTGAATTGGCTATTTCTGGAGCAAATGTGGCATGCTCATGCACTGGCTTTGTATTTGATCCTCGACGTTAAATAAATATATTTGTTTTTACAGTGACTACTCTACAGCAAAATGTTATGATCCGAAAATATTGGTGTTGCAAAGATATTTTAGTATTTGCACATTAAATGATAATCACTGTAGGCACGTGTGAAATTTGTTCCATTTTGTCAGAGATTGATGGTACTGATAATTGTCCCATTGTGGAAGTGAAAATAATATGATAAAAGAAGATCTATGGCAGATAAATTCTCGTCAAGGAGTACATTATTTACGTTATATTGCCTTCAACACATACTAAACGGAAACGAATTCTATGACCAGATAAAGAAATTGCAGAGCAGGAGTAATACAATGTGCATGTGTGCAAGTCTAGAATTCGAAATAGGAAAAAAAAGAATTTTGCCTTCAGTTGATATTTTTTTGTTTTTATAACTTTACATTGTATTTCTTTGGTGCCCAATGAGAAAAGGGAAACAAAAGAGATATCGCCACCAGTAAATTGGATTGTGAAAAATGGGTGGAATAATTCCTATGAAAAAATGTGTGAAATATGAAGTGTGAATGGATAAAATTACATCTCAAGAAATTAATCACATTGCATGGACAGCCCATGATCGATTATAATGCAGTTTTTCGACTTACAATACTCCAAAACAAATATAGTCATCAGATTAAATATCATCCAGACTTTAAGTCATATACAACTCAACAAATTGAAATTTTATATCTTCACTTTTATAAAAAATTACAATATACTTCATTTATTCTCATAAGAAGTCAAAAATTATTGTATCTTTGGACTACATAATCTGACATCAGGTAGAATAAAACAAGCACAAGAGCTTACCACAACTCAGTGAAGAACATGCCAAGTGCAAGAGGCAATAGACTATCCTATACACAATAAAGCAATCACAAACATGAATGGACTACGCTATGTAAACAAATCAAAGATATGGACAGCTTTATCTTCCTATGTATATGGGCTCATCTATAGAAATAAAGAGAAAAGATATTTAAATTATTTGTGTCGTTGTTGAACAACACTCTCGATATTCATGAGGAATAATGTAAACGAAATATTATGATACAAATAGCAAATACTGGCGAAAATGGGAGTTCAAGTTGAGCCTTCCCCGAGAACAGAATTTCAGTATTTTATAGCGCATAAATCTTCCTGGAATTCAAGGAAAACAGATTTTGTGAATCTTGTTGCTTCACATGCTTTACAACTTGTTTGGTATTCTACGATAAAATTATATCAATCATAGATAATTTTCAACAAGAATATAATAAACACTAATATGAATGTTTAAATTTTTTTGTTTGAAATATCCACGACTGGATAATACTTACCTCAGTAAGTATGAGTACTTGAACCTGTGTAAATCTCCAATTCGACTGTATACGTCTCTCCAATCCAACGTTTATGTCATGAGTAATGGTAAGTCTAAGATTTATAGGAGTGACAAAGTAATTGGTTCTTCGTGACGAAGACTGTTTTACCGATTGTACAGCTAATCTATACGTTAATAATAAGATCCAGAGCTCCCCGCCAGTTCTTTTATTTGAAAATTAATCACGCGTAATACCATCATAACATTCTGTTAAAAACTTATTGAATCAATTAAAAAACTGTTTATACCAACGACGTCAACGTAAAAGAATCTGTGCGCGGTAACAGGTAATTCAAACATATACTATAACAAAAAAAAGGCGCAAAAATAAAAGTATTGGTGTTGCATTTTTTCTACATATATTTTCATGTGTTTTAATGTTGTATCATGTTTTTAGTCCTTGCTAACGCCAGCAATATTATCCATACATATTGTTGAATAACGATGTTATCGATTACAGGTCACGTGACACTCGTCGCGAGAAACCACCTGGCAGACTGGAAAAGAGTCCTGTACCACACAGGTAGGCCTTAGAAGTAAAATATGTTCGTTTTCTTAGTATATCTTAATTTTAAGAATCGTCTTAGCTGTGGCTTTAACAGTAATATAAAAATACACGATAAAAAATTGTAAGTATAACTTACTTGTATTTGACAGGGAATATTCAAGATCTAGAAGTGTCGAGCGTTACAGAGAGCGCAACATAAAAATAGAACCGAAGGACGACAGGGACACGCGCTACAGAGACTCTCGAGGGGACGGTCGTGATGCTCGTGCCGAGGGTCGTGGTGATGTTCGTGGTGATGTTCGTGGTGAGGTTCGTGGTGAGGTTCGTGGCGAGGGTCGTGGTGAAGGTCGTGGCGATGGGCGTGACAACCGTAGAGAGCGCAACAGAAGCGAAGAACGGAAGGTAGATCGTCGGGATATCAAAATTGAAAGGTCTCGGGAACGTAAAACAAGGTAATGCTATATTGTGACTAGTTATCGCTACTTTACGTAATTGTATCTTTCGGCTATGTTTTCTAAATTCTTTTAAAATTAGCGCCGAGTTGTTTTGATGTGTATTTAGTTGAATTCCAATATTCTATGTTTTACAAAATACCAGGTAGATACACAACTTCAACTAGTAATATTTTGTATTATTCTGAAAAAAATAGTAAAAAAGATCAACCTTTCAAAAAAATCGTAATGAAACACGTACATCAGCTGACGGGTTAACGACCGCGGGCCGGTCCCGGCGCAGCGCGGCGGCCGCCCAGTTTTTTGTACGCTTTACATTGCGCGCGCATGAATTACGGAAATACTAAAATCGTAAGTATTATCGCTTAGCTTTGCAAATGAATATAGTTTTTCGTTATTGTTATGGTTCTTTTCTCTTACCGTTCCGGTATAGAGAGCGTTTCCCTTCCACCCGGTATAGATGTATGAAATAACCCTATATATATGGACACCGGTGTCCGTCGCGGGACTTGACAGAAAGATATACTACTCACCGGCACCCATTTTACTTATCATGTCTTACTACTTTCTTTTTTTATTAAATTGAATTTAAACGATGAGACAACCTACTTCTTATCTTAATCCATATTGTAAATGCGAAAGTCAGTGAAAATGTATGTTTTTGGAAGTCAACGCAGTAACGGATTTCGATGTAATTTGGCACACGGGTAGATCAAGTCGTGGGTTAACACACAGGCTACTTTTTATTCTGGTTATTGGTTCCCATGGGAGATAATGGATATTTCTGATCTGATTGTTAAATCGATGTCGCTGGCGTCGTGCTGTGTTTTTGGGGACTTTTGTAACGGAAACGACTTTCACGCGGACGACGTCGCAAGCAACACCTATAAGGAGCGTGCACGAATTATAGGAGGAAGGACAAAATCGACACAAGAGTCACATGTGGATATGAAAAGAAACTTGTTACAACCATAATTTATGTATTATATTCTTTTTATACGACAAAAATGTTAAAATATATGTTCCGCCGGAATATTAATGATACCAGTTTAATTTTATATTATGATTTTTTATACATGTCAATGGCCATGTAGTGCCTGGTTAATGATTTTACATTTTTATAGAATCCTGAAAAAGAAACAGTCGAAAGCGGGATTTGAACCCACGATCTCCGGCGTACCGTGCCAGTGCTCTTCCAATTGAGCTATTCCGACCTCGCTTTCGATTGCAAATTTCAGGATCCGTACTTAATTCTTGAAATGAAATTTGCAATCGAAAGCGAGGTCGGAATAGGTCAATTGGAAGAGCACTGGCACGGTACGCCGGAGGTCGTGGGTTCAAATCCCGCTTTCGACTGTTTCTTTTTCAGGATTCTATAAAAATGTAAAATCATTAACCAGGCACTACATGGCCATTGACATGTATAAAAAATCATAATATAAAATTAGAAAAAAGTTTAGCGACTAGTTTCGGTTACTTACTCCTGTAAAGGGGTAATGCTGAGTTAGTAGTTGTAATAACTGCTAACAGATGTCGCTGGTCATCTCCTTTAAGAGAATTAAGTACGGATCCTGAAATTTGCAATCGAAAGCGAGGTCGGAATAGCTCAATTGGAAGAGCACTGGCACGGTACGCCGGAGGTCGTGGGTTCAAATCCCGCTTTCGACTGTTTCTTTTTCAGGATTCTATAAAAATGTAAAATCGATACCCGTTTACCCATCGTGTCCAGAATATCCTTTTTTTTCGTTGGGAGCTAGTTATTTAGGCAAACTGAGTAGGTTATATTCCCTTAATGCAATTATTTTGTTGTGCTAAATATTATCTTCTAAACATCTTTATATTTATAAATTCGTAAAGAGACATTTGTAGATACTTTCCAAAGTCACATCTACAATTATTATATACTAGGTTAAGGTTTTTGTAAGTTTTCCGGGATAAAAGTCCCGCTTTTTGTTTTCCACAGATAAAATGTAGCCTATGTGTTAATCCAGGACATGATCTACTGGTGTGCGGTGTGCCAACTTTCATCGAAATCCATTCAGTAGTTTATGCGTGAAAGAGTAACAAACATCCATTCATCCAGACATCCATACATACTTACAAACTTTCGCATTTATAATATTAGTAGGATTAGTTATTTTTTTCGTCTCGTCAGTAAACTAACTTCTCATCGGCCTACCAAGCAAAAAGTAATTTTATTTATTATATTTCAGATTTACAGATAACAATGAAAGCAAAGAATATTCTTGGGGCAAAGCAGATGTTAAAAAAGAGTCGGATAAAAATAAAGGTGAAAAGGAAAAACCGAACTTCGGCCTGTCCGGCAAACTGACAGCCGACGCCAATACGGTCAATGGGGTCGTTATAAAATACACAGAGCCAGACGATGCTAAACAACCTAAACGACGATGGAGGTAAGAGTTTTTGTAACTAATTATTATAGTATACGATACAATAGGGTGCTGGACTCATTTTTGTTCTTTTCTTTTTTCAAATATTTTCTTCATAAATTCTAACCTAGAAAGAATTATTCAAAATCTTGTAAAAAATCAAGAAATTATAAGCTTTTTAACTTAGATAGAAGGGTTAAGTGTCTAGTAACAGAAAAGACTAGCAATAAACAGATATGACGTCATCGAGAATTACAACGCGTTCAAAAGAAAGAGATGAAGCGATATCCCAACTACGCACCCACTGCTGTCCATGGCAATATAAAATATGAATTACTGCCTCACTTCTTATCAAATTTTAATTCAATTTTCGAAAAAAGGCTTCTTTTTCGTACCTATTATTCATATATTATACAGAATAATGTACAAAATCAAACGTAGTATAATTCCCTATTCAATGCTATAATTTATAAATGAACATGTTGTTTTACAAGTAATTAGGTAATAGTGAAAAGTTATTTGTTTTGTAATTAAACAATAATGATCTCTGACGACGATGCGCTATATTAGATATTTAGTGGCGATATTTTATAAATAAGCGATATTTCTTCATATAGTCACGGCTAGACCATAAAATGTACTCATAAATTAAAATTAAATATTAATGAACTGTCTTTCAGGTTCTATCCGTTCAAAGGTGATAAGGCTCTGCCCATCCTGTACATACACAGACAGTCAGCGTTCCTCATAGGAAGAGATAAGAAAGTGTGCGACATAACACTGGAGCATCCGTCCATCAGTAAACAACACTCAGCGCTGCAGTATCGCGCCACACCCTTCACCAGGGCTGATGGATCGCAGGGGAGACGTGTCCGCCCTTATGTTATCGATTTGGGTAACTATACATATTTTATTATTAGTGATTTGACATACGTAACTCTGCATATTATTTTACTAATATTATAAGCGCGAAGTTTGTGAGAATGTATCGATGTTTGTTACTCTTTCCCGCAAAAACCACTGAACGGATTTCGATGAAATTTGGTACACGGGCAGATGTCCTGGATTAACACATATGCTACTTTATATCCCAGAAAAACTTTTTAACGCAGGCGGAGCCGCGGGCAAAAGATAGTCTATAAATATATTAAATGTGAAATTTACTAATTTTAATTACAGTTCACCTGAGTGCTTCACAGCAGTGCTCGCGTGACTTATTTATTTAAATTACCATTATTTGGTGAAGAACCCGCGCTACGTCATTACTTCAGAGCTGTCATCAATGTTATGCTAGAATAGAAATGTGCGAACGTATTCATACGAAATAATAGCGATGAATGTGTATTATTGTTAATTTATTGAAGTTATACTTCTTTAGGCGCGTTTTGAAAAAAATGATGAGAGTGAAATTTTACCATGTGCGCGCACGTGTGACACAAAATTATCACGGTTGTGAAAATTTTAAGATGCGCGCACATCACTGTAACGAAATAGGTTGAAGCTGTTTAGTCAAAACTTTTTTATTGGTTGGTTACAGAATCAGATTGCCTCGGTGGCGTAGTTGTATTACAGTACGACTGCAAAGCTGAGGTCTCGGGTTCGATCCCCGGGTCGGGCAAAGTGATATTGAGTTTTTCTATTCAGTATCAGCCCGGAGTCTGGAATTTGTGCCCGATATGGCGATAGGCTCGTCCCCTATCACATCATGGGACAGAATGATGGCGAAAAGTGGGTGCACTAGTTGCGTCTCTGCCTACCCCTTCGGGGATAACAGAAGTGAGTGTATGTGTGTGTGTGTGTTACAGAATCAGCGAACGGCACGTTTGTGAACAACAAGAAGATCGAGCCGCGTCGCTATGTGGAGCTGTTGGAACGCGACGTGGTGAAGTTCGGGTTCTCTCAGCGCGAGTACGTGTTGCTGCACGAGAACAGCAAGGACGACGCGCAGGACGACGACAACCAGGACCCTGTCGGACCCGCCGTCATCACCACCGACCAGATCAAACACGAGAAACGCATCAAGCAGGAAGTCGTGGAAGACGGGGAGTAGACGACACCATAAGATCATCATAAGATACCATACTTTTTACTATTATATATCATACCTTTGATAACTTACAGGTAGTCGTGTAGGAATTGTTGTATGGACCCTTCATCACTTTATGTATGTATGGTATAACGAGGTGCAAAATTTGACGTTAAATTAAATCTAAATCAGTAATGTGAAATTACGTGTTTTATGTAAACCAAATTGTTGTAATGCATTTTACAGTATAAATGGGCTATTGGCATTTTATGAAATTAAAACAGTTTAAACGTATCAATCTTTTTACTTTTATATAATCCATAGTTTTCGAAACATAAATTACATGGCTCATAATATGAAATGCATCGATATTTTAACGCTATACCGTAGTCAACACACGGTGCACTGTTGTGTGCAGACTGCGGCTTACATTTGGTTTTATTACATGCAATTTAAATCTGCGCAACCGTGCACTTCCGCACCGTATGCTAATCACCTACCCACAACTTTTAATTTTTCTTCAATCCCCAAACCCAAAACTGTTTGCAGACAGCTGCTTGGCGGCAGAAATATATGGTATTTATCCAAGTATTATCGTGAAAAAGTCCCATTTAGGCACCGTTACGTCATCAGTGGCTAGGTAAAGTTAACTGTATTATTACCCTGGACGAGCGCGTAGCTCTTCGCTGTTTTTTTTTGCATTGCCAGTATAATCATTAATAAGACCCATAAATTTACGTGATTACGGATGAAATAACACGGCCTTAGACCATAATATTCTATTCTAGTAGGATTTTCACATAAATAGAAAATACTATTTTTGTCGGGTGATCCGAAAATCGAAATGATATACAATGTAGGGTATAGTTATAGGCAGTAATCGTAACGTAAAACTGAACATAATATACGTAAATTTACGAAAAAATTACATGACCAAGCAACATTAAAGATTTACTCTTTTTATTGACACATTTCTACGTAAGTCTTGGTAGTAGCGATTATTATAGCACAGCTATTCTACCATAAAATAATATATTTTTAACGTTGAATCATCGTTTCGATTTTCAGCTAGTGGACATCCGGATGCAGTACAGATATCACCCTCTGTATTCATTCACATGATATACATACACAGCTTAATTTACATTTATAAAAGCGAATTTACATTTATAAAAGCGAAATACCATGCACTCAGTCGTATTTATCGTGTATTTTCACTTTTCAGTCCATTCGCTGAGGTGTATGTATCCGCTAAGGAAATATTTTACGGCTATGAGATTTCATGCGGATTTATAATTATTCTAATATATACAACGTTGTCTACAATTTATTTACAGTCATTCAATAAAAATAAATAATTTTAAATATTTAACTTATAGCTAATTATCGGTGGACAAATGTACACAACGGTGAAGATTCGTAAATATCACAGATTAAAATGGAGTGTTGAACATGTGGTCGAACTGGAAGTGTATGTCTCTGTGCGGGCGGTGTACCGTATCGCACAGTGAAGCTCGTTTGGCGCGCGAGTTCCGCAGCGGCACCACCGTCGCGTGCGACCGCCCGCTCCGCGCCGACCGCAGCGACTGAGACCGCAGCAGCGCCGGCGCCACCAGCCGCCCCGGAGCCACGCCCACCACGCTGTGCCGCACACTGTTGCCAACCCCAAGAAACCAAAAAACAACAGTTGACTAAAAAAAACAGGAGATAACAGTAGAATCTGGGATTTTCAACGAGGAGCAAAAAAAAGACCATAGGGTGGCAACCAAAAAAAAAACCCCTGCACCATTTTATGTAGTACTAATTTACTGACCTGTGCACAAAAACAGTGAAAATGCATGTAAAAACCAGTAAAAAAAATTAAAACAAAAACAGTTAAAATTCGACTCTAATCAAAAAACAGGGATGAAAAAGCAAAAATAGTAAATCTACTGTTAAAACAGTAGAGTTGGCAACACTGGTGCCGCACGCACCTGGGGCTGCGCGGCACCTCGTACCCGTCGCACCCCGCGCCCTCCGACGAGCTGCCGTACATCAGCTCCAGGTACTTGGGCGCCGGCTCGGGCAGCAGGCGCGACGGCTCCATCTGCTGCTCGGGGTAATCTTCGTCTGCGAAAGAGTCGCGGTTTAAACTCTATCAACACGAACGGCATGAACGATGAACAATGTGATGATAATTACGTAACAAACCTACGCAGGCGTTGTCGTTCTCGTCCAGCAGGTACGTGCGGTTGTCGATGGCGTCTGAACATGCGGATCATGCACAATTACATTTTATGGTTAGTAAATATTGCAAAATGGATTTGTGCCTTGTAAACTGTAGATATCAAATGATCGGAATGATTGATTGAAAACATTTAAACAAAATTAAACTATGAAGCGAAAGCGCGAGTTACATAAAAACATGAAATGTGCTTCTGATTTCAAAGAATTTGTAAGGACCTCTGATAACATGCTTTTATGATAAAATACTAACTAGTAACAACTTACAAACGAATAGTTCTTTTATTTATCAAAATAATATTTTGAAATCAAAGCTTAGGCATTAATTTTTTTTATTAAAATTAAAAATAGCATCTTATGGCAACATCAAAAAATTATAGTTTATGATTTTCCATACTCGAGATTATGACAGACGTTGGTATCACAAACTGTACTTTATTGCATATGATATAAGTAATACCATCCCCGAGCAGCGTGAGGTAGTGTGGCGGCGCGGGGGTGGCGGTGAGCGTGATGTTGGGCGAGGTCTTGTCGCGCAGCGCCGCCACCACCTCCAGGCACGAGCGGAACGACGGCCGCTCCTCCGCGCGGTAGCTCCAGCACTTCTGCAGCAGCTCGTAGCTGGCCACAACATATATTATTTTGTACCTTTATTGCTTGGCACGGTGTGTTGAAACTATACACACACACACGCACACACACATCACAACTTTACCCCCAAAGGGTCATGCAAAGAGCACCCTATTCGCCAAGTGTGTTCCGTCCTATGATGTGATAGGCGACGAGTCTATCACCATGTCAGGCACAAATTCCACACTCCGGCCTAATACTGAACAGAAAAATCCAACATCACTGCGCGACCTGGGACTTGAACTCAGAACCACAGTAAATATACCTATATTTTACTATGCCAGAAGTTGAAAGCGGCACGACGTTGTGCCGCTCATGCAATACAACTACGCCTAACGCCACCGAGGCCGTCAACTGAAATTTGAATGCGAACATGTTGATTTTTTTACGGACACTCCAAAGTGACCCTACTGCACTTTATAGTAAGTAAACGGAAGATGATTATTTCTCGTCTATGTACACATTAGCAACGGTAGTCGTTATCCGGACAAATAGATACCTACAGGTAAGTGCTCTGATTCTCACCAACTGCAAGAACCTTTAAATTCAGTTAAAATTTTCAGACTTCAAATTATATAAGATAGTATATCTTGCAGACTGCTTCGGTGGCGTAGTTGTATTACAGTACGACTACAAAGCTGAGGTCTCGGGTTCGATCCCCGGGTCGGGCAAAGTGATATTGAGTTTTTCTATTCAGTATCAGTCCGGAGTCTGGAATTTGTGCCCGATATGGCGATAGAATCGCCCCCTATCACATCATGGGACGGAATGTCGGCGAAAAGTGGGTGCACTAGTTGCGCCTCTGCCTACCCTTTCGGGGATAACAGGCGTGAGTGTATATGTATATGTATATCTTGCACTTACAACACTGAAGGGCAGTTCGGCGGTCTATCAGGTGTGCCTCCCGCTCGTACGTACGCCAGCACTTGTCGGTTAGTCCGCGCCGGGTAGGGCTGCTGACCCAGTGATAATATCTAAAAATATTAATAAAATATAATAATAGCTATCTTTGATATATCATTCTTAAATTCAGGGTGGATAAAAACCATGTTTTTTTTATTTTATTTGTGTAATGTTATTATATTTATTGTATTATGTTTATTTTTCCGTAAATGGTATATGCTTACTCTAAAAACACTAAAATTTTTACACATTTACAAGTTTTACAACAGTTTGTCATGCGTTACTGATTGTTCGCAGGGTGAATACTGCGTCGCGCATCGTTAAACACTGGGTACGTGAGAAAGTATTTTTTATTTACTTATCAACATATTTTTTCTTTAAAGCACCCATGAACTCGGAGATCCTAGGATCTTTGAGTTCAAGAAAAATTTTCATGTATTTAACTGATCATTGTTAAATAAAAATAAGCTATATAATTAATGGCCCGGAGCATCTACGGGAATTTCTAAAAACCGACGCTTCTGGGTATAATAATTCATTACTAAGTACATTTTCGCGTACCTACTTATCTTTGTGTAGTTTTAAGTTTTATAAACCCCACAAGAGTTTACCCAAACATACATACCTCCCAACATAAAACGCCCCATGCCCAAACGTCCGATTGGCATGAGAACACTCCATCGACTAGACACTCCACTGCCATCCATCGCACTGGCAGCAAGCCTGAAAGAAAAATAATCTACTTGTACCCAAGTTATATTTTTGTGTTTTTTGTTGTTTACATACCCAGTGTTTTTTTAAGTAGGTACGGTCAGCCACGAAAGTAGGTAGCTGAATAAATTATAAACTTTAAAATGCTTCTGCACGTTAACTCCAGTCAAAATACCAGTTGCTTCCACTTGACTCCTTACAGAGGCGCGCTGCTCGAATCATAGCCGATCCTAAGCTCTCGGACGGTTTGGACCCGTTGGGAATGCGAAGACATTGGTGCCCTTTGCGTACTCTATCAGCTCTATCCACGGGGAGTGCTCTGAGGAACTGTTCGAGATGACACCATCATCTCCTTATTACCACAGGACTACCCCTTCTCGGAGGAAAGTTCATCCGTTCCACCTGGTAACGCCCACTGCCAGCACTGTACGTTTCCTGAGATCATTTTTACCTCGAACGTGTTCACTATGGAATGAGCTTCCTCCCACGGTGTTTCCTTAGCGTTATGACTTATCCTTCTTCAAACGAGGTTTAAAAAAGTTTTTTACGGTAGGCAGCGGCTTAGCTGTGCCCTTGGCATTGCTGAAGTCCATGTGCGACGGTAACCACTTACCATCAGGTGGGCCGTGAATTTTATTTTACTGAAGAAAAAATAATTGTTGATATTGATCCAAACGTTTAAACGCGATTTGAAATTTTGAATTTGTTCAGTTGACTATATACATATATACCTACGTAAGTGACATAGGTACACTACATAGTTTGATCCCAGAACGCGACAGATTTACGCCATTATGGGGAGTAGGTAATTATTAGATAAAACGACCTACCTTCGCCTTCCTTCCTGTAGTAATCATTCTTATAAATATCTCTAGCGAGTCCGAAGTCGCCGATCTTCACGACTCGTCCGTTTGCCCGATGTGCCACCAAACAGTTGCGGCAGGCCAGGTCGCGGTGGACGAAGTGCATCTCTTCCAAATACCTGCAGCCTTTGGTCACGTCCACGCACATGTTCAGCAGGTCCAATAAAGTTAGAGATTCGGGTGTATACTGAAAGAAACATTTTTTATTGATTACTAGCTTTTGCCCACGGCTTCGCCCGCGTTAATAAGTTTTTTCCGGGCTAAAAGTACATAAAAACCTTCACTTTGAATCACTCTATCCAACACATTTATTTGGATAAAGATTAATATTATGACGTTGATACAACTCTTAACAAATAATGCATTAATTTCGACCAAATTTGATTACCATAAAAACGGTTCTAGTGAGTTAATCTTAAGAGATAGACATATACTGTCGCGGACATTTTTTTAGATCATTTTAAGAGGAATAATTCTTTCATACATATATTTTTGGTATCTTGAACCGTTTTCGCAGCGCACGCAATGGAAGCCTTCAAGGATGAATAATTTTCCCCGTCTTTTTCACATTTCCCATTATTTCTTCGCTCCTAATAGTTGCATCGTGATGTTATATAGCCTAAAGCCTTCCTCGATAAATGGTCTATTCAACACAAAAAGAATTTTTCAATTCGAACCAGTAGTTCCTGAGATTAGCGCTTTCAAACAAACAAACAAACAAACTCTTCAGCTTTATAATATTAGTATAGATTGGCTTACATTAGCAATGTATGTTGATTCTAAGGTGTATTGCAGGTTTAAGAAACCGTAGGTACTTACCAAAGAAGTCCTCTTAGCTCTCAAGTAGCTCAATAAATCGCCACCCTCCATGAGTTCCATTATGATGTAATTCGGGTCGTTGTCGAGACACACCCCCAAAAGCCGTAAAATGTGCTCATGTTTAAAGTTGGACATGAGCGCCGCTTCTTTCAAGAATTCCGTTTTTTCCTGCTCAGTGGCACCTTTCCGTAAAGTCTGTTAAAGATATTATTGATGTAATTGAATAAAACATTAAACTTATATTCTGGGAAAGGACTTTCATGTAGTGGATCCCACTAGTAAAAGCCAGTAAATGTAGGTAATATTATCGGCGGGTCGATCATATTTTTTTAAAGGTACTAAAGACTGCCTCGGTGGCGTAGTTGTATTATGGTACGACTGCAATGCTGAGGTCTCGGGTTCGGTCCCCGGGTCGGGAAAAGTGATATTGAGTTTTTCTAATCAGTATCAGCTCGGAGTCTGGAATTTGTGTCCGATATGGCGATAGGCTCGCCCCTATCATATCATGGGACGGAATAATGGCGAAAAGTGGGTGCACAAGTTGCACCTCTGCCTACCCCTTCGGGGATAAAGGGCGTGAGTGAGTGTGTATGTGTAAAGAGATAGATTCATTGAACTTACTTTAACAGCAACCTTGGTGTCTGCGGTGCTTCCGTTTAGTTGTCTGGCGATGCCTTCGAACACCTCCCCGAAGGCGCCGGAGCCTAAGAATTTCGTGAGCGTTATTTGCTCTCGTCGAATGTGAGGCAGGCTCGCCAGCTCGGCGTCCGTCGGACAATGTACACCCTGAAATTGTAAAGAGTTTTATTTGCTCAAAAGTAAATTTATCTCACTAATGCTGCATGTAGTCTGAACTTTAAACGAAAAAGTGAAATGAGGAATAGAAAATATTTTTAGTTTAATTTGCTGATTAAAATATTTGAAGAGGTTTCGTCCATAACTATGTAGTAGGTACACAATTTGTTTAAATCATATACCTGGTTATAAAGAATATTAGTGGAATGTCTAATCGGTAATTGTCTCAGGGTAGCGAGTTCCATATCTGGTCGCGGCACATTTATTTGGTTCTGCATTTCGACCGCAGCCTTTTTCTTCGTTCGATGGTTATAAGCTAGAACAAAAAACATTGTAAGCCTTATTGGATGTATATTTGTAGTCTATGTATCTAAAATTACACGCACACACACGCACGGACACACACGCACACGCACGCACACACACGCACACGCACGTAAACTCACACACATTCTCAATGGGTTTGATAGAGCAGCAGTTAACGCACCCACTTTTTATGTGTACTCCAACCATATTTGATGTGATAGGCGACGAGCCAATCGCCATGTCAGACAATATAATAAAATAATTGAAAATCATGGTTCTTTTAATAAATATAGCAATTTACCGTAGAAGACAGCAGCTGCAAGGGCTAGTGCTAGTGCAAGTAGCGCAGCTAGGGCCAACAACGCAGCAAGTGCGAGGGGGGGCGGCCGGGCGGGGCGGGGGGCGGGGGCCGTGAGGGCCCGCGGCGGGGACAGCGCCCCCCACCCGTGCGCGTTGCGGGCCTGCACTCGCACTACGTATCCTTCGGGCACTTCTCCCGCGCCTATCAGCCAATATGAATCTGAAAAATATGCAACATACATAGACCGCCGTTTTAAATAAAAATTCCCAGTCTTTTTCGATCCGTCGCGGAAATGGACCAATATAAAGTATTTTCTACGTGCTCACAAATTACTTATTTGATTAGAAAATTTTGGGGATCGAATCGAAGAATAAGATTGGGATCTTTTATTGAAAAAGGTCGTTACCTAGTGATTATAAATTTTGATGTAAATTTTAATTTTTAATTTTTATTTATAATAGGTATACCTGTTCCGTTGTGGAGAAGTTCCAATCCTTCTTGTACGATGAGCATCTTCATTTCGTCGTCGATGTCAGATGGAAGATTTGGTGGTAGCAGTTCACTTAAATTTTTCGTTGTATTATCATGAACGTAAGGGGGTCTGTAAAATAGAGGGTTTGTTTATTTGTTTAGGTACTTATAAAAAACTTATAGTTCACTTGATTTTTACTCGCGGCTTCGTCCGCGTGAATGAGTTTTTCCGGGATAAAAGTCCCGCTTTACATTTTCCCAGGATAAGAAGTAGTTTATTTTACTCGTTGATAATGTAACTTTATATTAGTGAAAGAATTTTTAAAATCGGTCCAGTAGTTTTTGTGTTTATTCGTTATAAACATACAAAAATACAAATGTTTTCCTCTTTATAATATTAGTATAGATTTACTTAAATTACACCACTCAGAAAATTAAGTAGAATGAAGCTACCCAAGGAACCCAAACATAATAAGTAAGAATTATGATAAGTTGACAATAGCCTAGTTGGGAATGGAATGGTCTGCCGAGACAATGTTCGGAGGTTCGAAACCCACGGCACACACCTCTGACTTTTCGATGTTATGTGTGTATTGTTTATCAATTATTATCGTTCGCTTTGACAGTGAAGGAAAACATCGCGAAGAAACCTGCATACCTGAGAATTCTCCATAAGAACTTCGAGGGTATGTGAAGTCTGCCAATCCGCACTGGGCCAGCGTGGTAGACTAAGGCCTAAAACGCTCTCAGTAGTAGAGGAGGCCCGTGCTCGGCAGTGGGCAGTATATAATACAGGGCTCGTATTATTATTATTATATATTATGATAACTGTTTCGGTGGCGTAGTTGTATTACAGTACGACTGCAAAGCTGAGGTCTCGGGTTCGATGCCCGGATCGGGCAAAGTGATATTCAGTTTTTCTATTCAGTATTAGCCCGGAGTCTGGAATTTGTGCCCGATATGGCGATAGGCTCGCGCCCTATCACATCATGGGACGGAATAACGGCGAAAAGTGGGTGCACTAGTTGCGCCTCCGCCTACCCCCTCGGGGATAACAGGCGTGAGTGTTTGTGTGTGTGTGTGTATATTATGATAAGTGTTCTGGTACCTGTGCGGGCGCGCGCCCCACACGCGGTAGTGTGTGAGCGGCGCGCCGCGTGCGTCGGGCTCGCCCCACCACGCGCGCACGGCCCGCTCGCCCACCGCCTCCACGCGCACCGCGCCCGGCGCGCCCGGCACGTCGCCTGCACACACAACACATACCTCATCACACCGCCGCGCACCGCGCACCGCGCCTGCCACTACACTACACTACACTGCACTAACTACAAGGTGGCAATGGTGGCAAAATGTCCCGGGCCCGACAAGCCGCGACCTCAGATATGGGGAGGGGGGGGGGGGGTTGTATACGTGACTTATTTGCTGAATATCATGGGCCATGACAATTTTACTGGGGCCCCATCCAATGAATTTGCCACGGGCCCACGATGATATAGTTACGCCACTGACTACAACTACTTATCAACTATTTACGCATTTTGGATACAACGCTGTTATATTACAGAAATATTGAAGGCCCACCTAATTTTAAAATGTTTATTAAATTTTTTCAAGGAAAAAAAAAGAAAGAAAAACATTTATTAAAATTGTATTATATCACTAATAACTACGTGTTTTAAAATGTAATAATAAAAAAAGTTACAAAAATTATAGTTTCCTTAAAATAAAGGTTGAAGCGCTTAAAACGTTTACCCGAAAGACAGGATGTAGCTGAATAAACAAAATCGCGTCAGCTGTACCAAACGAAACAATAAAAAAACTAACGCAACATCCCTTGCTAATTTGATGGATATAATTAATTTGATGGACTCATTACCTACATATTTTTCTACAAAAAAAAATTTTGTTAATTCTATGAAACATCTTGTAAAGTATAGATATAAGCTTCTCCTTTTCTCGCATAAATTAGACTACACAACTAGTGCAATAAAAGTACGCTGATAGGTAATAGAGATAATTTGCTCTACTTAGATAAACTAAATACATTACGCAATAAATATACACCAGCATCCATTTTGTCACTCCAACTTACCAAGGGTTTCGTAGATACAACTGTCGTCTTCGGGCCAGTAATACGGAGGCGCATTAGCGGCATAGAGCAACTGCAAGCGGAAGCGATAGCGGGTACACGGGCGGAGAGCACTAGCGATCCATTCGCCGTGGTCCCCTCGAGAACAATTCAACCATTTCCCCATTGGATTGGATGCTTCTATATATTCGACTTTAAAACTGTAAAAATAAACAATGAATTGGTTTGTGGTAGGTACACTTGATTACTGAGAGAATTGATTGTGTGATCTGTAGGTACTGGGTAGTGTTAGGGGCGGTTGCGGACGACAACTTAGACGTGAGTCGGAGGAAGCCCGCAGCCGTCCCTAATGCGCCGAAGATGGCCACCGCGGAGTTTTGGTTGGTATGCCGTGCGTTGTATATAGGTTAGGGATTCGGCCCGGCCGTCGCCCGACGTTTTCCATCTCTCCGGGCTGCTCAACGTCGGGTCGTAAGGCACGGTGAACCCAACATAACCGCTCAGTTGTTCCCCTTGAACGCTGGGCGGTAGTAATAATTCAATTTCTCCGCGTAAAAAAAATGGTATTGGGTAGTGTAGGTACTCACCGGTAGAGTCGGTGCTTCGGCGTCCAGTGGAGCAGCAGCGCGGTGGAGTGCGCGCGCGAGAGCCGCAGCGGCGCGGGCGGCGCGGGCGTGCGCAGGCGCAGCGGCGGCGAGTCCGCGCCCTCCGCGCTGTGTGCCGAGCGCGCGCGCACCCACACGCTGTACTGGGTAGGTAGTGTAGGTACTCACCGGTAGAGTCGGTGCCTCGGCGTCCAGTGGAGCAGCAGCGCGGTGGAGTGCGCGCGCGAGAGCCGCAGCGGCGCGGGCGGCGCGGGCGTGCGCAGGCGCAGCGGCGGCGAGTCCGCGCCCTCCGCGCTGTGTGCCGAGCGCGCGCGCACCCACACGCTGTACTGGGTAGGTAGTGTAGGTACTCACCGGTAGAGTCGGTGCCTCGGCGTCCAGTGGAGCAGCAGCGCGGTGGAGTGCGCGCGCGAGAGCCGCAGCGGCGCGGGCGGCGCGGGCGTGCGCAGGCGCAGCGGCGGCGAGTCCGCGCCCTCCGCGCTGTGTGCCGAGCGCGCGCGCACCCACACGCTGTACTGGGTAGGTAGTGTAGGTACTCACCGGTAGAGTCGGTGCCTCGGCGTCCAGTGGAGCAGCAGCGCGGTGGAGTGCGCGCGCGAGAGCCGCAGCGGCGCGGGCGGCGCGGGCGTGCGCAGGCGCAGCGGCGGCGAGTCCGCGCCCTCCGCGCTGTGTGCCGAGCGCGCGCGCACCCACACGCTGTACTGGGTAGGTAGTGTAGGTACTCACCGGTAGAGTCGGTGCCTCGGCGTCCAGTGGAGCAGCAGCGCGGTGGAGTGCGCGCGCGAGAGCCGCAGCGGCGCGGGCGGCGCGGGCGTGCGCAGGCGCAGCGGCGGCGAGTCCGCGCCCTCCGCGCTGTGTGCCGAGCGCGCGCGCACCCACACGCTGTACTGGGTAGGTAGTGTAGGTACTCACCGGTAGAGTCGGTGCCTCGGCGTCCAGTGGAGCAGCAGCGCGGTGGAGTGCGCGCGCGAGAGCCGCAGCGGCGCGGGCGGCGCGGGCGTGCGCAGGCGCAGCGGCGGCGAGTCCGCGCCCTCCGCGCTGTGTGCCGAGCGCGCGCGCACCCACACGCTGTACTGGGTAGGTAGTGTAGGTACTCACCGGTAGAGTCGGTGCCTCGGCGTCCAGTGGAGCAGCAGCGCGGTGGAGTGCGCGCGCGAGAGCCGCAGCGGCGCGGGCGGCGCGGGCGTGCGCAGGCGCAGCGGCGGCGAGTCCGCGCCCTCCGCGCTGTGTGCCGAGCGCGCGCGCACCCACACGCTGTACTGGGTAGGTAGTGTAGGTACTCACCGGTAGAGTCGGTGCCTCGGCGTCCAGTGGAGCAGCAGCGCGGTGGAGTGCGCGCGCGAGAGCCGCAGCGGCGCGGGCGGCGCGGGCGTGCGCAGGCGCAGCGGCGGCGAGTCCGCGCCCTCCGCGCTGTGTGCCGAGCGCGCGCGCACCCACACGCTGTACTGGGTAGGTAGTGTAGGTACTCACCGGTAGAGTCGGTGCCTCGGCGTCCAGTGGAGCAGCAGCGCGGTGGAGTGCGCGCGCGAGAGCCGCAGCGGCGCGGGCGGCGCGGGCGTGCGCAGGCGCAGCGGCGGCGAGTCCGCGCCCTCCGCGCTGTGTGCCGAGCGCGCGCGCACCCACACGCTGTACTGGGTAGGTAGTGTAGGTACTCACCGGTAGAGTCGGTGCCTCGGCGTCCAGTGGAGCAGCAGCGCGGTGGAGTGCGCGCGCGAGAGCCGCAGCGGCGCGGGCGGCGCGGGCGTGCGCAGGCGCAGCGGCGGCGAGTCCGCGCCCTCCGCGCTGTGTGCCGAGCGCGCGCGCACCCACACGCTGTACTGGGTAGGTAGTGTAGGTACTCACCGGTAGAGTCGGTGCCTCGGCGTCCAGTGGAGCAGCAGCGCGGTGGAGTGCGCGCGCGAGAGCCGCAGCGGCGCGGGCGGCGCGGGCGTGCGCAGGCGCAGCGGCGGCGAGTCCGCGCCCTCCGCGCTGTGTGCCGAGCGCGCGCGCACCCACACGCTGTACTGGGTAGGTAGTGTAGGTACTCACCGGTAGAGTCGGTGCCTCGGCGTCCAGTGGAGCAGCAGCGCGGTGGAGTGCGCGCGCGAGAGCCGCAGCGGCGCGGGCGGCGCGGGCGTGCGCAGGCGCAGCGGCGGCGAGTCCGCGCCCTCCGCGCTGTGTGCCGAGCGCGCGCGCACCCACACGCTGTACTGGGTAGGTAGTGTAGGTACTCACCGGTAGAGTCGGTGCCTCGGCGTCCAGTGGAGCAGCAGCGCGGTGGAGTGCGCGCGCGAGAGCCGCAGCGGCGCGGGCGGCGCGGGCGTGCGCAGGCGCAGCGGCGGCGAGTCCGCGCCCTCCGCGCTGTGTGCCGAGCGCGCGCGCACCCACACGCTGTACTGGGTAGGTAGTGTAGGTACTCACCGGTAGAGTCGGTGCCTCGGCGTCCAGTGGAGCAGCAGCGCGGTGGAGTGCGCGCGCGAGAGCCGCAGCGGCGCGGGCGGCGCGGGCGTGCGCAGGCGCAGCGGCGGCGAGTCCGCGCCCTCCGCGCTGTGTGCCGAGCGCGCGCGCACCCACACGCTGTACTGGGTAGGTAGTGTAGGTACTCACCGGTAGAGTCGGTGCCTCGGCGTCCAGTGGAGCAGCAGCGCGGTGGAGTGCGCGCGCGAGAGCCGCAGCGGCGCGGGCGGCGCGGGCGTGCGCAGGCGCAGCGGCGGCGAGTCCGCGCCCTCCGCGCTGTGTGCCGAGCGCGCGCGCACCCACACGCTGTACTGCGTGCTCGGTGACAGGCGCGTCAGGTTCGCGCGCCCGCCCGCCCGAACCTCGAACGTGTTGTGCTCTGTGTTATTAAACCAACTAACAGTTATGTTGCGGCCTTTATCGTGACCAACATCAAGTATGGATTAGATCTAGGAAATATATTAAATGTAACAAATCAGCATCTTGCTTTTATGGAAATATATAGTTTCAATTTTTCTATTTTTTTTAAATAGCTTGATGCGTGATATTCAAAAATAGTCGGTAAAGACGACCCATTGCAACACAGCACTCAAAAAAATATGAATAAATGTTGTAATGACCTTTAAAGTTATTGGGCTTATTAGGTGATTCCTCCGTACGCCAATGTACTTCGTAACGTAAACCTGGCTCAGGCGTCCATTCCACTAGAGCTAGCACCGGGCTCAACACAGTGCCATTCACGTTCTTCGGCGCCGTTGGGGCTAACAATATAAAATAATATTGTAATTTGATTTTCATTACTTCCTTATAGAACAAAATAATACAAAGATCAAAAATGGATTGTACCTTCGGCTGCTGTCTGCAGTACCATTAAAGAACCAACCAGTGGTTTAACTTCATGCAGTTTTCCGTAGTAATTTGTAGCTTCTAATAATACAGAGTAATTTGTAAATGCTTTCAAATCACCCAAAATCATCACTGTGTTAGTAGTTACGACGTAGTGGCAAGTCTCTCTGTCACAAGCATTGGCGTCATTTTCTTTGTGAATAGTGTAATATATGGTATACTCTGTCAGTGGCATCTCATATTTTAAATTGCGGCAATGTTTTGGCTTTTGCATGTCGGGCATTTTCAAAGTTAAACTATACGCGGAGTTTGATACAACTTTCGGGTGTAAATTTTCAACAGCAGGGAACAAGCAATTTTTGGGTGGATAACGTTGGTTGCCAGAATCCAAAGCCATCATCTTGTATCCGTATGAAGTCTTGACATGATCAATTTTGGTTTTCTTATTTTTGTTTGTGTAGAAAATCTCTTTTTCAGTGGAGTTATACCAGTAGACATATTTGCTGTCGATAGCTATGGACATGGGGGTAAAACCGTATTTCTTTTTCTCTGTAGCATCCACTACCACCCTGCAATGACGACCTTGTAGATCACTGGCCATTATGTGATGCACCCACGGCTCCACCCAGTAAAGTTCGTGATGGTCTTTTGTCATATCAAGTACAAACGTTTTTGAGACTTGTGGGTTCCCAGGACAATTACAATTATTTTTAGTTTCAGCATTGGAGCGATTAAAGAATGTTCTAATATTAGAACCGTTTATATGTGAAGTCATTAAGGTGCCTAAACCGAGATGTCCACTTTCTTCATACCAAAACAATGACCTACAATAAGAAAAATAAATATAAGCATATTATAAGGAGAGCTTCTTAGTAAATTTGACTGGTGGTAGGTCTCTCATATACCACTGCAATTTCTATTTCTACTGCCAAGCAGCAGTGTGTATGCATATTGTGTTCAGGTTTGAACAACATTGCAGCCATTGTAAAAACTGGAAAAAATTTGACTTATCATGTTATGTCTCAGGATGACGAGCACAGTGAAATGCCACACAATTCGTTGTAACTCTAGGTGCTGGATGGTGTTGCTACTGTTTATAGGTGGTCGTATCGCTTACCATCAGGCTAAGGACATGTTCGTCTCGTCATTCAATGCAATAACAAAAAAAAAATGGATGTTGAAAATACTCACATATGAAGTGGAGCAATTTGCAAACTATAAACTGGTTTCTTCCTGCTAAACACTCTGGAGACATGTGGCCGGGTGTTGGGTATCCCGAGATCAGCTCTAAAAGTTACGTAGGATTCAAGAGGCGTGATTTCTAATTGAGTCCAATACACCGAGCGACTAACCCAGTCTACACAAATACTTGTTGCGGAACCGTTAATTGATGTTAACTGAAAATAGTTGCTATGTTAGTATGTTTATTTACAAGTGCCGATTCTATTTTTAGAATTCACTAGTACTTATGTCAAGTTTGTAGTTATGCATCGTACCTTATAATGACCACTACCGTTGATTTTTGACGTAAATATTTCTTCTAAATCATTGATCCAGTAAACTATATTTTCCTCAACAGAAACTGCAAAATCTACCGGTATTCCGGTGCTTTTAGGAACCGTTTCACTCTCCCCTGAATCCAAGTCAATGATTTTGAAGAACTCTTGAGACGATATCATAACTTTTGGAATTGGGTTAATGTCGTCAGAAGATGCGGACACCTCTTCGGAATATGGACCAAAACCGGCGTCGGTGTAAGCTCGAACCTAAAAATGATATTGTAGTCAGGTGACTCAGTATGTACATATCATAAAACATATAAGTACCTAGTTGCGATCGAATTTTATTACTTTTTGGTAACATAACAATAGAATACATGATATAATTTATGTTTACGTACTCGAAAAAAGTACGTGGTGGCGGGCACGAGGTCACGTAGCATGAGCTGCGTGTGTGCAGGTGAGAGGCGCGCGTCGGCACACGCAGAGGGCTTGGCGGAAGCCGCGGACTCGTTCACCGCCCAGCACTGCACCTCGTATCCGCGTATTATGCCGTTCGCACGCAGCGGCGCCGCCCAACGAAATATCGCCGATGGTAGACCGCCACTGTAGAGTATACCTAATTAGTGAGTGATAACAGTAATGGAAGATTTTGTACAATAACAAATAAGGTCAGTGTGTGTAGTGTAGTGTGTAGTAGAGTGTAGTGTAGTGTGTAGTAGAGTGTAGTGTAGTGTGTAGTACCTGCGCGCCGGCTGCACCCGCAGACGCGGCGCGTGCGGTCGCGCGGGCGGCGCCTGCGGGGAGTGCGCGAGCGCGCGCGCGGGCCCGCCGCCGCCCCACGCGGTGTGCGCGCGCACCGACACCTCCAGCGCGCTGTACGGCGCCGCGCGCGCCCACGCCACCTCCACCAGCGGCACCTCCACTGTGTTCTGCACCAGCACACTCACTGTACTACTCACTTACTAACTATACACTATACACAACAGTTACCATCGAACCGAAGTATGAAATTGTTCAAATATCTACTGATGTAGACATTTGAACAATTTAAATGAAACATTGATATGTTTCATCTGTTTTTACTAACTTTATTTATTTAACACATATTTTTTTTTAAATGCAATAGCCACCTATCCAAATATCATCCACGGTGAGAAGAAGGCTTAGCAATATGGTTCCGTTAACACTCCTTGGATACAAACACCACAAAAACTACAATTTAACAGAAACGAATGAGACAAAAGTTTAAACTTTAAAGTCACGAATAAGTATAGATGATTACCTCAATTTTGTACTGTCCGATGAAGTTGAGGCTGACGTCGTAGTAGACGCGGCTGTTGTTGATGTTGACGCGCCTGGCGGGCGCCCACGTCACGTTGAACCTGTCCCACTCGCCCGACACCGTTATTGAAGATGAATTTATTGTCTCCGGGATTGCGATTAGAGATTCTGTACAAAAATACCAGGAATATTAGGTATGTTATGATTTTTCTTAAAACTTTCGTTATTCAAATGCTAATGAAGCTTGTTCGAATGGTTCTTTACAAAAAATAATAGAAAGCTGCTAGAGTAACAAGTTAACTCATTTTGTGGTCATGACCGGTGATTTAAACGAAATTTATTGAAAAAAGAAATTAAAATATATTGAAACATACCACTATCAGCATGTAAAGTAGGATCTCTGACAGCTATAACGTGTACTCTAGGCACAAGCTCGGCTGTATACTTCCCAGCTAAATCTGACACTACGGCACGTGAGGCGTCTTGCACCCACACCAGCCTGCCGCTGAAGTAGCACAGGGGCCCGAGCGTTGCGGTGCCGGGGAGGCGAGCTACTAGAGAACTGGATACCTATTGAAATAAAAGTAAGTTAACATCTATTGCTATTTTGCCCCACGACTAAAAAAATACCAATTGTTTAAAATATCTGTTCCTATTACGCACGGTTGTAAGTAGTTTTATGTAAGCACTAAAGTAACATTAGGTGCCTCAGCTGTTTGTTATAGTTTAGCGTTCTAAAAGGAATAGAACCTCCGTAACGCCATGGGACAACTGATCGGCCGTACGCGCTCGGTGTAACTCAGAACCATCGTAACTTCGCACCAACCAGTACAGCCACTTTTCTTCTAGATCTGCTGTAACGCCCATCACTAAAACAAATCGTGATTATATAGTAAACTGCAAAGTGTTAATAATGCAGTTATCACTCTACAATGTGCTTACCTTGTTTACCACTGAATAGCTGTGCGGGATAGTAAACTGTTTTATTCTCGCCATTTAGTCTGGCGGCTTCAACCGCGTGTCCAGTGCTCCAGTAAATATACGCTCCTAATGAATCTATAGTTAGTTCCTTAGCTACAGTCACAATTGGAACGGGCTCTCTATTAGTGCCATCGAAATTTCCTCTTGTTATCTGCAATTGAAACACGGAAATGTCAAATTATGTATAAGAGTTATGGATTTGCAAATCATACCTTTATTGGAAATCATAAGAATTTGAGTGAATATTAGTAAAGTGATAATTTTGAAATGTTCATGTATATGTATGTACAGCGTTTAAGTCGTTTTAGCAATTATTAAATTTATTTTTCTTACCAGCTGTTGTTTTGGATTTGACCAATATATTTTCTTTCCAACCCAGTCTACGGCTAAGCTTCCAACGTTGTCCATGTTTAACATGAGGTCCTTTTCATGCGAAGTTGTGTTATACCACAGCACGGTTGAAGCATTAGTCACTAAGTAGAGTTTGTCACGGTACCACGATATGTCGGTTATGTGGAAATACCTCAGATGGGCCCTGGGAAAACACATAAATTTGAAATAAATATCTTTTAGCTTTCGGTAGGTATATTAAAAATACTATATTCTTACTATACGCGATTGTTATTACCTATGAATAAGCGTTTGCAAATTATCTCCAGTCAAATCAGTTTGCAGAAGTCCATCTGGACCCGACCACAACAAAGTGCTTTGAAGGGTAGTCGGCGATGAAGGTAACGTTCTGCCAATGAATTCCGAAGACCAAGGACCTAAGGACACGTCTTACTTTGTTACAATATTTTCTAAAAAGTGTTATTTATTAAAAGGTATTTGCGACCCTAATACCTGAACCCGATTCGGTAACAGCTGCCACTCTGATCATGTATTCCGTATCTTGCTTCAGGTTTTCGACAATATAAAGCGGCTCGGTAATATTAATTCTGAAAAATTTTAATATTTAAGTATTTGTTAACTCAACTTCTTGCAACTTGGAAACCGAGATTGCGTCGAATATATTTAAGAAGTTGTTTCAGCATTATGGGCTATTCAGAAGATCAGCGCCGACAGCACGCAAGACAGTTACTCTATAAGTGGGTTTGTAGTAAACTAAACGCGTTGTTTTATGCCACCCCATAACAATACAATACATGGCCTGGTTTTGCTAAATATAGGTACATATGACTCACAAATCAATAGTTTCTCCAGTAGATATTTGGGTCAGCTGCAAATGAAACGTCCACTGCTGCCAGGCACCGCTTCCTTGATGGCCCAAAAGATGTGGAGACGACCAGGAAACCTTCGCTCGATTGATGCCCATCACACTCTGAACTCCTAGCGGTGGATTTACTGGAACCGGTATCGGCTGGCAACTCCTCAGAGCCACTAAAACTTGCCTTGTCTTTATCGTTTTGGTATTATACGCTAAAGGATACTCGTTGTGGAAGTAACTGTCGCTTTTTTTATGGTACTCTTCGGTGAGCATTTCCTTGCCGTTGGTCCAGTAGAAGAGGCCGCCTGCGTAAGCTATAGAGCGTGTTGATTGAAACATCGGTGTCTGAGTGTTACTTCGGAAATCGTTTACCTCACGCCTGAAATGAACAATAATTATTTTTATGATTACTTCACTTACAAATATTATTTTCAATGTCTAGTATTATAAAAGATTTAAATAGTATTACCCATCTAGAGAGACTGCAAGAACAGTGTTTCTTCTGAGATGTGCCACAAGTATTCTGAAATCTGCATGATCCACGGTGAAAGCTCCGAGATGAGCGTCTCTTACAATGATTTCCGGTGGTGCGTCGTGGTGTACTCCGTTTGAAATGTTTGCTAAGTCTAATCTGTAGAGACCGCCGCGCTCTACCCCCCGCAGAGCCCAGAACAAATAACTAAAACAAATTTAAAATAGAACCTGCTGGTACCTACGTGGTTTTATTTGATGAAGTACCTAAGTATATTTTTAGTGCGCGGTTTATTAGGTATATTAATAGTTATCAAAAGGCAAAACTATGCCCTTTCACTAGTTATACAAAGTGCAATGCTTATGTGACCAACATGAATAAGGAGGATTATTTTATTGAAAGAATTTAACTTTTCTATATAATGGGAGCTCAAATCGCTCTAACTCACCCGTTGTAAGCGTCCACTTCAAAGTGTATTGGTCGAGTATTGAAACCTGATAGAGCGACAATCTGATTCTTCCCATCAAAGTCGCACCGTATAATTTCCCAATTAGAAAACAAAGATACGTTCGATAATCCTTCTTTCGCGTAGTAAACTTCACCGAGGATGTATAGATGTCGGTTTAGCCAATCTATAGATAGATCTAGAGGTTTGTAAGTTATGTCCTTGGGTGTAAATATTGACTCCGACACACTCCTTCTTGAAAGAGAACTTCTATAGACGAAGCCGTTGGATACGGATATAAAAATGGAGTCACTGGATATGTCCAAACCGACACCTGAAACAATGTTTAAAACATCATCAAACAAATATCGTTTTATTAGGCTAAGCTCACAAAGCATACAAAAATAATGAGCAAGGACCTCGTTATATTATAGTCATAAACAGTAAAAGGTTAGTATTACCTGTAATAGTATGATCTGTGCTATAAAGCTCAACCGGGTCTGAAAGCATGTCATTTGCTGCTGCTGCCAGAATATTGTGTTCTCCTCCCAGAATTAAAATAGGTTGTTGACTAGGAACTGCTGTAAATGTAAATTAAATTATGTACTATAAAAACAACAGAGACATCCTACATGTATTTCGATGGGGTTAGGCACAGATGCTTCAAGTGCACCTTGAGACGATACGTGTCTCAAATGTTTTAGCTCACACACACCCACTCAAGCCTATTATACCCGAAGGGGTAGGCAGAGGCGCAACTAGTGCAGGTGCAGTGCAAAGCAGGTGCTTTTCGCCGTTATTCCGTCCTATGATGTGATAGGGGGCGAGCCTATCGCCTATATTAATGTTTTAGTTATTAAAAAATGCTGCGGTATTTGTTAATATAAGTGAAAAATAGCCCTATAACTATTAAAAATAAACGTTTCAATTGCTTACATGTTGGTAGAGGCGGCGTGGATATTGTAACGTACGCTCTAGGACCCTCTCCGACGGCATTGCGCATCGCTACAGACACTTCGTATTTACGGGCCGGGGCCAAGTTTTGGAACATATAAAACAGCGTGTTGTTTGAGGCTGGCATATCCTAGATGGAAAAAATATATTTAATTTTGCTTCATTTAAAAGCATTTAAATTAAAATAGAGTCATCATGCGTACCTCCAACGCATCATTAGTATTAGGTTCAGTGTCAGTTAATCTCAGCACGTAGGATATGAGAGGTCCATTAGGGAACGGGCCGGGTTCCCAAGATATTGCAACGCGGCTGGGATCAAGTGCAGCGGCGCGTAAGGCGGTCGGTGTGGAACTTGGCTTGCCGCTGTCTAAAGTCGATATAACTACTGAAGGCGCCGAGTACACCGGCTCGCCGGTCCCACCACGGCCGGACAAGAGGATAGCCACTCGAAACTGCAAAGTTATTAATCATGTCAAAGATTTTCATATTGTCCTTTTACGAGTCCATATTAGGTATGGTGCATCATGAAAATTGGAATCTAATAATAATCAATATAATTAGAAAACATTTCAGAATTAAAGAGCTTGTACATAGTAGGTAGGTATTTATATAAAATAATCTACTATATACAAGCTCTTTAATTTTTGTTTTTGTTGGCTTTTTTATCTATACATCTATACATATAAATAAAATTGGAGTGTCTGTTTGTAATATTTAAATAACCGTTTTTTACTACATGTATATGAGTATATATACGGTACATGTACCAAAATAACATTTTTTACCATTTTTGTCTGTCTGTCTGTCTTTCTGTCTGTTTGTTCCGGCTAATCTCTGAAACGGCTGGACCGATTTTGACGGGATTTTTATTGGCAGGTAGCTGACGTAATAAGGAGTAACTTAGGCTATGTTTTATCCCGGGAAAATATAAAGCGGGACTTTTATCCCGGAAAAACTTTTCAACGCGAGCTGTATAGATGATGTATAGAAAGATGTATAGATATGTCTATACATATCTATAGACTATATATACATACATACATATAAATAAAATTGGAGTGTCTGATTGTAATATTTAAATAACCGTTTTTACTACATGTATATGAGTATATATACGGTACATGCACCAAAATAACATTTTTTTTGGACCGATTTCAACGGGACTTTTATTGGCAGGTAGATGACGTAATAAGGAGTCACTTAGCCTACGTTTTATCCCGGGAAAATATAAAGCGGGACTTTTATCGCGGAATAACTTTTCAACGCGAGCTGTATAGATGATGTATAGAAAGATGTATAGATATGTCTATACATATCTATAGACTATATATACATACATACATATAAATAAAATTGGAGTGTCTGATTGTAATATTTAAATAACCGTTTTTTACTACATGTATATGAGTATATATACGGTACATGCACCAAAATAACATTATTTACCATTTTTGTCTGTCTGTCTCTTTGTTCCGGCTAATCTCTGAAACGGCTGGACCGATTTTAACGGGATTTTTATTGGCAGGTAGATGACGTAATAAGGAGTAACTTAGCCTACGTTTTATCCCGGGAAAATATAAAGCGGGACTTTTATCCCGGAAAAACTTTTCAACGCGAGCTGTATAGATAGATGTATAGATATGTATAGATGTGTATAGATATTCGGTACATGCACCAAAATAATATTTTTTATAATTTTTGTCTGTCTGTTTGTTTGGAATAATCTCTGAATTGGCTGGGCTGATTTTGAAGGGACTTTTATTGGCAGGTATCGGATGTAATAAAGAGTAACTAAGGCTACGTTTATTTTACAAAAAAATATTTTATTTTAGAAAAATAAAGTAATGTTGCAATGTCCAAGTACTGTCCAGTGTGGGCGGGAGGGGCAGTCCACCTATTAGTCTAGCCAACTTTTGTGACCCCCGTGATGGACGGCAGCGTGCCTCACGCTGCCTTTAACGCCAAGGGCGTCCTTCGATGTGCGGGGGCTTCTGAGCCCCCCCAACAACAGGAGACGGTCCGCAATAGCGGTATACGCAGGGGCGGTTGCGGACGACAACTTAGACGTGAGTCGGAGGAAGCCCGCAGCCGTCCCTAATGCGCCGAAGATGGCCACCGCGGAGTTTTAGTTGGTATGCCGTGCGGTGTACATAGGTTAGGGACTCAGCCCGGCGGTCGCCCGACGTTTTCCATCTCTCCGGGCGGTTCAACGTCGGGTCGTAAGGCACGGTGAACCCAACATAGCCGCTCAGTCGTTCCCCTTGAACACTGGGCGGTAGTAATAATTCACTTTCTCCGCGTAAACAAAAAAAAAAAAAGTACTGTCCAGTACCGCGCGCAGCTCACGCGCATGCCACCACTGGGCCGTCACGTCGGGCGCTTCCTGCCACTTCTCCCACCACCGAATTAATTAATATCACAAAGGCTGCCTCAGAACGCGCGAGTGGGCTATTGCTGATGGTTGTGTCTCAACGACTTCATTTAGAAATTGATTTCCAATGCTTATATCATACTTTTGATTCAGAGTTTGATTTGATTGATAGATATCCTACTATCATACTAATATTATCAACGCGAAAGTTTGTAAGTATGTATGGATGTCTGGATGTTTGTTACTCATTCACGCAGAAACTACTAAACGGATTTCGATGAAATTTGCCACACGGGTAGATCATGTCCTGGATTAACACATTGTCTACATTTTATCCCAGGGTTAACACATAAGCTACATTTTAATCCGGAAAAAAACGGGACTGTTATCCCGGAAAAACTTTTCAACGCGAGCTGTTTAGATAGATGTATAGATATATATAGAAAGATGTATAAATGTGTATAGATATTCGGTACACACACCAAAATGATATTTTTTGTCTGTCTGTCTGTTTGTTTCGGCTAATCTGTGAAATGGCTGGACTGATTTAGACGGGACTTTTATTGGCAGATATTTGATAATAAGGAGGTAATAAGGAGTAACTAAGGCTACGTTTATTTTACAAAAAATATATTATTTTAGAAAAATAAAGTAATACATTTTATCCCGGGAAAAAAACGGGACTTTTATCCCCGAAACCTTTTTAACGCAGGCGGAGCCGCGGGCGAAATCTATCCTACTATAATCCTACTAATATTATAAACGCGAAAGTTTACAAACTTTATGTACAACAACAACAGTATGTATGGATTTATGGATGTCTGGATGTATGGATGTCTAGATTTTTGTTACTCTTTCACGCAAAACTACTAACTGGATTTCAATGAAATTTGGCACACGGGTAGATCATGTCCTGAATTAACACATAGGCTACATTAATCCCGGAAAATAAAAAATGGAACTTTTATCCCTGAAAAACTTTTTAACGCGGGCGGAGCCTCGGGCGAAATCTATCCTACTATAAGAATATTATAAACGCGAAAGTTTGTAAGTATGTATGGATGTCTGGATGTATGGATGCCTGGATGTATGGATGTCTGAATGTTTGTTACTCTTTCACGCAAAAACTACTAACCGAACTTCGATGAAATTTGGCACACGGGTAGATCATGTCCTGGATTAAGGCATAGGCTACATTTTATCCCGGGAAAATAAAAAACAGGACTTTTATCCCGGTAAAACTTTTTAACGCGGGCGGAGCCGCGGGCGAAATCTATCCTGCTACAATAATATTATAATCGTTAAAGTTTGTAAGTATGTATGGATGTCTGGATGTTTGTCACTCTTTCACTCAAAAACTACTAACCGGATTTAAATGAAATTTGGCACACGGGTAGATCCAACCCTGAATTAACACATAGGCTAAATTTTATCCCGGTAAAATAAAAACCGGGACTTTTATCCCGGAAAAAATTTTTAACGCGGGCGGAGCCGCGGGCGAAATCCATCCTACTATAATCCTACTAAGATTATGAACGCGAAAGTTTGTAAGTATGTATGGATGTATGGATGTCTGGATGTATGGATGTTTGTTACTCTTTCACGCAAAAACTACTGAACGGATTTTGATTAAATTTGGTACACGGGTAGATCATGTCCTGAATTAACACATAGGCTACATTTTATCCCAGGGTTAACACATAGGCTACATTTTAATCCGGATAAAAAACGGGACTTTTATCCCGGAAAAACTAAAAAACGCGGGCGAAGCCGCGGGCAAAAGCTAGTCATATGATAAGAAAGCCAACAAAAACTTTTCGAAGCGTGACTATCATTTTATTATTGAGACCCAAATAATAATATTGTTTTTGTTAAACAAGTCGATTTGGCAAAATGTGATAATGAAACTTTAGCAAAACATTTTGTCAAGTCATAACAATTATCCTACTAATATTATAAAGGCGAAAGTTTGTAAGAATGTATGGATGTTTGGATGTTTGGATGTATGGATGTAAGGATGTTTGTTCCTCTTTCACGCAAAAACTACTGAACGGATTTCGATGAAATTTGGCACACGGGTAGATCATGTCCTGGATTAACACATAGGCTACTTTTTATCCCGGGAAAATATAAACCGGGACTTTATCCCGGAAAAACTTTTTAATGCGGGCGGAGCCGCGGGCAAAAGCTAGTAATTTATAATCTCTTCGAAAATAATAACGTTCAACTACTTACCCTATACTTGGTGTACGGTTTCAGATCTTCGATGTGTATTATATTTGCCGATTTTTCAGTGTGACTAGTATTGGAGTAATATTGCCAAGTGCCCGACAATTCTTCGTAGCGCCATTGCACCAAATAGGTCATGTTGCTTATATCTGGAGTCTCCCATAGAAGTGATAAAGATGTAGCTGTTAGACTATCCGCAACCAGTGCCGGCGCGGGCGGAGTACCGATCAACTCTACAAAAACATCAAAACAGTTTAATATGACCGTAAAATATGATGCATTACTATAATAAACTTACATACCTCTTAATTGTTGAAAATATGTATTTAAAGCTTCATTGCATCCCATAACGCAGTAGAGTTCTCGCGAAAATACTGTCTCTGATGTGACGTTCTAAAATTATTGTAGTAAAATGAGTAAGTATTTATATTATTACACACTTCGAAAAATCAGTTTCCAAAAGTTTTACTTACGCAAACTATTTGACAGGAATGTTCTAATCCTTCCCGCCAAAGGCTGCATCCCAATTTGCACTAAAAAAGATAAATATTATATGTTGGGTAATGGGTACATGAATAATTCTTGTAGTTCAAGCGGAAGCTCTGGTCTAAAACCGTAAATGATCTAAATGAAATCCTCCCAGCCAGTTTCGGCCACGGTGGCCAATCTCAACGGAGATCAGCCAGGTACGCAGGATATATTATAGTGCACAAGTGTGTGCGCAATACACAGGTGCACTCGCTATTCCTTCACTCTCATAGTCCGGTGAGACGGCAATCCGACATGACCGCAGAGAGATCAGGCGCAGGACCAACGGCTTTACGTGCTTTCCGAGGCACGGGGGTATCACACCGCCAACTTCCTGACTCCGAGCTGCGACTGAGTAATTTTAAAGATGGAAAAACCCAGTCACAATATTTTTGGCTCGACCCGGGATTCAATACCCAGGACCTCAGCGCGCAAATCGTACTCGTAACGCATACGCAATACAACTACGCCACCGAGGCAGTCAAATGATCTAAATATGGTAGAGTCGTAATTGGCAAGAGATGTAGGTATGTATAACTACGTAAATAAACAAAATGGTCAATGGACAAAGATGCGTAATATACTTTAAAAATGATTTTAATGATTAGACTCTATTAGCATCAAATAGTACGGGTTCTAATCCAATTACCACATTACAGTTAACTTCGTAAATTCGGTGTTTGGCTATCATCTAATTGACTTCAATTTCCATAAAGCTACGAATAGAATAAAAGCGTGAATCATTTTGAGCATCATATTTGTACGCAGCTATTAGTAGGTCACAACGGATCTTAGTTTTTTTCATATGTTGTTATTTGGAACACGAGTAAGAAGCTTTGTCGAGTGATTCGTAAATAATAACAAGTTGCTCCATAAATCGCTTTTATTACGCGATAAAACTTGAGACAGATTGTCTACCACTATACTGCTATGCTATATTAAATTTTATATAAAAAGTAATCATTAATTGAAAATTGTCTCTACGATTATAATTGCAGTGACTTAATGAGGAATTGTTTTGCTTATTTTAACAATAACACTTCCATATCGCTATGCTATTTTGGTTTCATTAAAGTGTAAACATTAATTCAAGTTTTATATAACATGTACACTCAATTATGATAAGTATAATTATTCTATTAGTAAAATTATTTAATTATTAAGAATCCAGTGACTGAGATTAGACTTAATCTGTAGTCCACACCTCACTAGCATACTGAGTAGTTACCTGGCAAGAGTTATCTACGATATGAAACTAGGGTATGAAAAAAATGTTGTGTTTTGAATTATGCGAAACATATTTTAAATTATATAAAACAATAATATGTAGTTAGAAAGTTATAAGAGTTAGTTTAACTTTATTTACAAAATTTCTCAAATCTACGTAGGTACCTCATTACCTGTATAAAATTAAGGTTTTCAAAGATTTCTACTTTTCATGGTCCATATGGAATTTGTTTTTTTTTTAAATACACGACGTATTGATAACCTCCTCCTTTTCCGTAGGTCGGTTAAAACATACAATAAATAAGTATGCAACAAGCACATCTTTGAAAATTTTAAGTACCTCAATTATTTACAAAACACGTTAAATCATCAATCCTTATAACAGAAATGGAGTCGGTAACGGATTTTCACGGTCAACCGACGTCCTTTACGCTTGGTGACTTGGTGAAATTAACCGGAAGACGCAGGTGTAACGTCTTACAGACACGCCTCGACTGATATTTACGTTCCCATGAACTTAGATCAACGTACACAAATCAACTATATACCTAGTGATTGCATGTACCGTGACCCTTTTCTTGTTATTGGAATAACGGATATTCTTCATCGAGTAACTTTTAGTATCTACCTATCACACAAATATTAACAGTTTTCATAAATATAATGCATGATCTTACACAAGGGCGGAATCTAGTCTAAGACACAAATTATTGTTACTCAAAGTTTGGCTTTGTAAAGAGAAAATAAATGATAGTATTATTATTATTATCTTATAAAATGCGCCTCCGTTTTATGTAATTGTTTTATTTTATTAACCCTCTACAAAAAAAGTGGGGTGATAAGTTTAGGGTGTATATCTGTATGTCTGTTTGTCAGATTTTGACGCGTTTTTAATTTGTTTCAAAGCTGATATGATCGCGATGGTTCTTAGGTATAGTTTATGAAGATCTGTTGAGGCGTTTCAATATTATCAGCTCATTTCTAACTTTCAAAACTCCGATAGATTTAAAATTTACTGTACTGTGACTTCGGCAATGTTTTAAAGACATGTTAATCTTGAGCTGATGCTGCAGCATCATGTAGTCTGCGGGATACCCAACTCTTTAGTAACTTATAGCAGATATAGCGTATGTGAACTCATGAGAATGCTCTCAACGAGTTAGTGTTAGTTGATTTATCAAGGACCCATGATATAAAATATAGTAGGTAATTTAAAAAGTTTGAAATAAAAATTTAATTAAAATTTAAATAAGCCCCGACACTAAATACCTGTAAAAAGTAAAATAATAAAAGTGTCTGTCGTTTAAGTACAAAGTAATATTTCTCCGGACCAGGGAGATGAAATAATACTTCTTTAGCGGTCCCCGAAAGTTCTTTCGTTTTTACCGCCAACCAACCTTTATGTTATAAAATGTTATTTTATAACAATTTTATGAAAGGATCATTTTATAAGCTTCATTCATTAAAAATTCCTTTTAAGCTCTGAATTGCGCTGATATAAATTATAATTTATTTACCTGGAATCTAGATTATGAAAATGTTTTATGCTTTCATATAAGCAGAAAAGCAGTATCGTCAGAGTACAAAGCCGTATAATACAACAAAAAGAGGATAATGCTATTTAATACTATAGCTGAAAACAGTATTCACAGTTTCAACAAATAGTCGAATGTTAACTATTCGACTATAAATAATTAAGAATGGTAAATGTAGCACGTAAGTCGATGTTGAAAACTTGAAATCAGTTTTATATTCAGACAATATCGTAGATGAAGTCTATCTGTTACAAAAACTATTTAGATTCGAGAATAAAAGTAATTTCTAAGAATCAGACGGATGAATTTGAAATCAATTGCACGAATAAAAGCTTTCAAAGTGGCGATGCAACTAATGCAGTCATTCCCGACAAGCCGTCCTACAGGGCATGAGCTGATCTCATAATTTGAGTCATACATTGTCTCTCATTCAGTGATGTGATGAACGATACGCGAAACAATTAAAATGGACAACAGGCTACGAGAGCGCGCGCGATCTGTGCCGTTTGTTTCGGTTGTTTTAATTGCGGGTCGCGGCCTGCGCCGGCGCATTCTCATGCTACTACACGGGATTAGCTTAAAGCGTCACATTTTGTGGAGTGTTAAATAATATTTTGTGACAATGTATTAATTATAAGGGGTCATTTTCAAATGGTTCTCAATTAAAATCATAGATGACCTGCATTCTGCGGTACTGGATCTTTACATTTTTTATATATTATAGACTGTCTTACTTAAATATCACAGAATATGTAGAAAGGTATTTTAGTTTTAAACTTTATCATAATAAGTGTAATCCGTTTCGTCATAACAATTGGTATGATATATTTGAGACAAAAAAAAACTGCCACTTAAGTACTTAACGATGTATATTGTTAATTTAGAATATTAGTGCGCAATGCCCTCTTGGGACAGTTTTTTTGAAAATGATAGGAACAGTCAAAAATCGTCAAATTACTATGTTTTTTTTTCAGGAAAGGGAACCCTTGATGGCTCATATAATTCTTCATAATATCGTTTCATGACGGAATATATCTATACATCTATACATATAAATAAAATTGGAGTGTCTGTTTGTAATATTTAAATAACCGTTTTTTACCACATGCATATGAGTATATATACGGTACATGCACCAAAATAACATTTTTTACAATTTTTGTCTGTCTGTCTTTCTGTCTGTCTGTTTGTTCCGGTTAATCTCTGAAACGGCTGGACCGATTTTGACGGGACTTTTATTGGCAGGTAGCTGACGTAATAAAGAATAACTTAGGCTACGTTTTATCCCGGGAAAATATAAAGCGGGACTTTTATCCCGGAAAAACTTTTCCACGCGAGCTGTATAGATAGATGTATAGAAAAATGTATAGATATGTATAGAAAGATGTATAGATATGTATACCGGGTGGAAGGGAAACGCTCTCTATACCGGAACGGTAAGAGAGAAGAACCATAACATTAAGGAAAAACTATATTCATTTGCATAGCTAAGCGATAATACTTACGATTTTAGTATTTCCGTAATTCATGCGCGCGCAATGTAAAGCGTACATAAAACTTGGCGGCCGCCGCGCTGATCCGGCACCGGCCCGCGGTCGTTAACCCGTCAGCTGATGTACGTGTTTCATTACGATTTTTTTGAAATTTTGACATTTTTTACTATGTTTTTCAGAATAATAATTTGATTTATCTATCCATACGTGAAGCTGTACAGAAATTTGAGAAAATCCTACTAAAATTGTAACAATGCGATCGCGATTTTTTTAGTGCCATCACGTCAGGAATCACCAATACTATCACCTGTATTCGTTTCCGAGAGCGTTGCCCTTCCACCCGGTAGATATTCGGTACATACACCAAAATAATCTTTTTTAAAATTTTTGTCTGCCTGTTTGTTTCGGCTAATCTCTGAAATGGCTGGACTGATTTTAACGGGACTTTTATTGGCAGGTATCTGATGTAATAAAGAGTAACTAAGGCTACGTTTATTTTACAAAAAACATTTTATTTAAAAAAAATAATTCAAATTCAAATCATTTATTCAGTAATTAGGCCCCTAAGGGCACTTTTACACGTCATTTTTCACAAAGTTTTACTTTAAGATTCTACCAGTGCTTCGGAAAAGCCCACTGACCTGAGAAGAAGCACCAAGAAACTCAGCGTAGGTCTTTTGTCATTTTTTTTTTAAATATATATTTTACAATTTACAATATCACTTCAATTTTAAAGATGGATATTAAATGCGAAAATTAACGGAGAGTACCTAAGTGAAACAACCACCTACATGTTTAATTTTAAGTAAAAAATAAAGTCAACCATCAAACAGAGCAGACCAGTCCACACAAGTAGCACCCGTTCACGAGCAGTAATGTTGCAATGTCCAAGTACTGTCCAGTACCACGTGCAGCTCACGCGCATGCCACCACTGGGCCATCACGTCGGACGCCTCCCGCCACTTCTCCCACCAACGAATTAATATCACAAAGGCTGCCTATCCCACGGGCTTAGAACGCGCGAGTGGGCTATTGCTGATGGTTGTGTCTCAACGAGACCTTTTTTTTTTTTTTGTTGACGCGGAGAAAGTTAATTATTACTACCGCCCAGCGTTCAAGGGGAAAGACTGAGTGGTTATGTTGGGTTCACCGTGCCTTACGACCCGACGTTGAGCCGCCCGGAGCAAATTGCGGTCCATCTCCTGTTGTTGGGGGGGCTCAAAAGCCCCCGAACGCCGTAGGACGCCCTCGGCGTCAAAGGCAGCGTGAGGCCTAACCGCCACGCTGCCGTCCATCACGGGGGTCACAAAAGATGGCTAGACTAATAGGTGGACGGCCCCTCCCGCCCACCCGTGACCCCCGGAGGCCCCTATTAGTCGCCTTTTACGACAGGCAGGGGATACCGTGGTGGAATTCTCCAAACGCCCCCAATCCACAAGGCGGAACAACTTCATTTAGAAATTGATTTCCAGTGCTTATATCACACTTTTGATTGAGAGTTTGATTTGATTGATAGATATCCTACTAATATTATAAACGCGAATGTTTGTAAGTATGTATGGATGTTTGATACTCTTTCACGAAAAAACTACTAACCAGATTTCGATGGAATTTGGCACAAGGGTAGACCATGTCCTGAATTAACACATAGGCTACATTTTATCCCGGGAAAATAAAGAAATCGGACTTTTATCCCGGAAAAACTTTTTAACGCGGGCGGAGCCGCAGGCGAAATCTATCCTACTATAATCAAACTAATATTATAAACTCGAAAGTTTGTAAGTATGTATGGATGTCTGGATGTATGGATGTTTGTTACTCTTTCACGCAAAAACTACTAACCGGATTTCGATGAAATTTGACACATGGGTAGATCATGTCCTGAATTAACACATAGGCTACATTTTATCCCGAGAAAAAAACGGGACTTATCCCGGAAAACTAAAAAACGCGGGCGAAGCCGCGGGCAAAAGCTAGTTACGATATAAAAACCTCTTTAAGAATTAAATTTGTATACTGAATGCAATGTTTTTGCGTGATATTCATTGGAACATTAATTGACCATCACAACCCATCTCCTGCCCTACGCCCATTATGTTATTACAAATAGATCAATCACTTCTCTTTAAGGCTTGCAATTAGTGGGAAAAAAGTTTTTGTTCAGAATATATGCTCATCACAACTTACATTAAGTAGGCAGTATAGATATTAAAGCGATACAAATGTAAAGCGAGTATGCAAATTTATGAATGCAATTTCGTTTGCTTGATGAGTGACTTTATAGTTGCTGTTTTTATTACGTTTCGTGATTTTTTTTTCTGCACATGGATACGATCATCCAATAAATCCTACTAATATTATAAAGGAGAAAGTTTGTAAGTATGTATGGATGTTTGTTACTCTTTCATGCAAAAACTACTTAACCGATTTCGATGAAATTTGGCACACGGGTAGATCATGTGCTGGATTAACATATAGGCTACATTTTATCCCGGGAAATTAAAAAGCGGGACTTTTATCCTTTTTAACACTGGCGGAGCCGCGGTTAAAATTTAATATTTATACAATAATTAATTGATTTGCGTCCAAATAAAAAACGTAAGTTTTTCATGTGCTTATACATATTTCTATATATATTTATATTTAGCCTTTAAACATATGATTAGTTTTATCTTGCTTGAAGTAAGTATAAGTTTAGTATTCAAATTGATAATAATAAATTAACGAGTACTTTTAAAATATAAAATGGCATAGAGAGTTTTATACAAAGTAATGTGAAGTCTATGAAGATTAATGAAGTTTAAGAATTAAACCTGAACCAATTAAAAAGTAGATTTAAAAATGGCATAAAATAGAGCACGTACTTGATTACCATATTGGGCTACCTTTAATCTCGAAAAACTATAATATTATAGTGCCACTTTAATTCTATAGATTTTTTTTCCGGCGGTTGAAACTTCTAGCAAAACTTAGTTATTCTATAATAAAAATCTATAATTCAAATATAGTCCTTTCTTTTAATTATACGTAATCTATACATATAAATAAAATTGGAGTGTCTGTTTGTAATATTTAAATAACCGTTTTTTACTACATGCATATGAGTATATACACGGTACATGCACCAAAATAACATTTTTCACAATTTTTGTCTGTCTGTCTTTCTGTCTGTCTGTTTGTTCCCGCTAATCTCTGAAACGGCTGGACCGATTTTGACGGGACTTTTATTGGCAGGTAGCTGACGTAATAAGAAATAACTTAGGCTACGTTTTATCCCGGGAAAATGTAAAGCGGGACTTTTATCCCGGAAAAACTTTTCAACGCGAGCTGTATAGATAGATGTATAGATATGTATAGAAAAATGTATAGATATGTATAGAAAAATGTATAGATATGTATAGAAAGTTGTATAGATATGTATAGATATTCGGTAGATACACCAAAATAATCTTTTTTACAATTTTTGTCTGTCTGTTTCGGCTAATCTCTGAAATGGCTGGACTGATTTTGACAAATGAATTGAAATGGCGGGACTTTTATTGGCAGGATGTAATAAAGAGTAACTAAGGATACGTTTATTTTACAAAAAATATTTTATAAAAAAAAATAATGTCGCAATGTCCAAGTACTGTCAAGTACCACGTGCAGCTCACGCGCATGCCACCACTGGGCCATCACGTCGGGCGCCTCCTGCCACTTCTCCCACCAACGAATTAATATCATAAAGGATGCCTATCCCGCGGGCTTAGAACGCGCGAGTGGGCTATTATTGCTGATGGTTGTGGCTCAACGAGTTCATTTTTTTTTGTTTACGCGGTGAAAGTGAATTATTACTACCGCCCAGCGTTCAAAGGGAACGACTGAGCTGTTATGTTGGGTTCACCGTGCCTTACGACCCGATGTTGAGCCGCCCGGAGTGATGGAAAACGTCGGGCGACCGCCGGGCCGAGTCCCTAACCTATGTACACCACACGGCATACCAACCAAAACTCCGCGGTGGCCATCTTCGGCGCATTAGGGACGGCTGCGAGCTTCCTCCGACTCACGTCTAAGTTGTCGTCCGCAACCGCCCCTGCGCGTACCGCTGTTGCGGTCCGTCTCCTGTTGTTGGGGGGACTCAGAAACCCCTGTACGCCGAAGGACGCCCTCGGCGTCAAAGGCAGCGTGAGGCCTAACCGCCACGATGCCGTCCATCACGGGGGTCACAAAAGTTGGCTAGACTAATAGGTGGACGGCCCCTTCCGCCCACCCGTGACCCCCGGAGGCCCCTATTAGTCGCCTTTTACGACAGGCAGGGGATACCGTGGTGGAATTCTCCAAACGCCCCCAATACACAGGGCGGAACGACTTCATTTAGAAATTAATTTCCAGTGCTTATATCAAACTTTTGATTGAGAGTTTGATTTGATTGATAGATATCCTACTAATATTATAAACGCGAAAGTTTGTAAGTATGTTTGGATGTCTGGATGTTTGTTACTCTTTCACGCAAAAACTACTACCCGGATTTCGATGAAATTTGGCACACGGGTAGATTATGTCCTGGATTAACACATAGGCTACATTTTATCTCGGGAAAATAAAAAAATCGGACTTGTATCCCGGAAAAACTTTTTAACGCGGGCGGAGCAGCAGGCGAAATCTATCCTACTATAATCCTACTAATATTATAAACGCGAAAGTTTCTAAGTATGTATGGATGAATTTTTTTTTTGTTTATGCGGAGAAAGTGAATTATTACTACCGCCCAGCGTTCAAGGGGAACGACTGATCGGTTATGTTGGGTTCACCGTGCCTTACGGCCCGACGTTGAGCCGCCCGGAGTGATGGAAAACGTCGGGCGACCGCCGGGCCGAGTCCCTAACCTATGTACACCGCACGGCATACCAACCAAAACTCCGCGGTGGCCATCTTCGGCGCATTAGGGACGGCTGCGGGCTCCCTCCGACTCACGTCTAAGTTGTCGTCCGCAACCGCCCCTGCGCGTACTGTTGTTGCGGTCCGTCTCCTGTTGTTGGGGGGGGCTCAGAAGCCCCCGTACGCCGAAGGAAGCCCTCGGCGTCAAAGGCAGCGTGAGCCTATTCGCCACGATGCCGTCCATCACGGGGGTCACAAAAGTTGGCTAGACTAATAGGTGGACGGCCCCTTCCGCACACCCGTGACCCCCGGAGGCCCCTATTAGTCGCCTTTTACAACAGGCAGGGGATAACGTGGTGGAATTCTCCAAACGTCTCCAATCCATAGGGCGGATATGGATGTATGGATGTTTGTTACTCTTTCACGCAAAAACTACTAACCGGATTTCGATGAAATTTGCCACATGGGTAGATCATGTCCTTGATTAACACATAGGCTACATTTTATCCCGGGAAAATAAAAAACGGGACTTTAATCCTGGAAAAACTTTTTAACGCGACGGAGCCGCGGGCGAAATCTATCCTACTATAATCCTACTAATATTATAAACGCGAATGTTTGTAAGTATGTATAGATGTTTGATACTCTTTCACGCAAAAACTACTAACCGGATTTCGATGGAATTTGGCACAAGGGTAGACCATGTCCTGAATTAACACATAGGCTACATTTTATCCCGGGAAAATAAAAAAATCGGACTTTTATCCCGGAAAAACTTTTTAACGCGGGCGGAGCAGCAGGCGAAATCTATCCTACTATAATCCTACTAATATTATAAACTTGAAACTTTGTAAGTATGTATGGATGTATGTCTGGATGTATGGATGTTTGTTACTCTTTCACGCAAAAACTACTAACCGGATTTCGATGAAATTTGACACATAGGTAGATCATGTCCTGAATTAACACATAGGCTACATTTTATCCCGAGAAAAAACCGGGACTTTTATCCCGGAAAACTAAAAAACGCGGGCGAAGCCGCGGGCAAAAGCTAGTACAAAAATAATTGATTAAATCACAACTTGTTTAATAATAAAAGTACCAACAAAAAATTTTCATGTGTTTTACATTACAAGACAAAAAAGAAATGACTTTTCGAAAACATTGCTGGTGGGCCATGTAAGGCACACTAAAGTCAATGACATAGTCCAGAGGATTATTAAGGTAAAATGGCAGTGAGCAGGGCATGTAGTTCGCAGAACTAACGGCAGTTGGGGAAAAAAGGTCTCCAGTGGAGATCACGTATCGGCAAGCGCAGCGTTGGACGGTCACCTGCAAGGTGAACAGACGACTTGATAAAGGTGGTAGGGACACGCTGGATGTAAGCCGCTTTTGACAGGTCCGTCTGGAAATCTCTAGGGCAGGCCCGTATTTATTGCTACAGAATGACGAGACGAGTATGCGGCTCGTCTGATGGTAAGCGATACGGCCGCTCATAAACATTGGCAAAATCATACAAGTACAAAGTACTGCGAGACACTCCACCGCACTCTTCACTCTGAGACTGGTGATAGGCCTCTCACATGTAAGAGTCCGTCTCGATGGGTACCACCGCAATGTCTATTTCTATCGCCATGCAGCAGTGTGCATGCACTGTTGTGATTCGGTTTGAAGGACATCGTAGCCAGTGTAACTACTGGACATAATGAGACTTAACATCTTATGTCTCAGGATGACGAGCGCAGTGGAATGCCACGCAGTACTTTGTAACTCAAGGTGATGTATGGTGTTACTACTGTTTATGAGCGGGCGTATCGCTTACCCTCAAGCGAACGGCATGCTCGTCTCGCCATTCAATGCCATAAAAAAAGACATTAGATGTTAAGTCTAATGCCCCATAATGATGATGGCAATGTCCTTCAAACCGGAACATAACAGTGTATGCAAACTGCTGCTTATCAGTAGAAACATTGCGTGGCACCTACCTATACGGCGCGTCGCATACCAGAGACACACCACCAGTAAAGCCTATCTACAGCAGTGGACTTCATGGGGCTGATGATGATGTGTACTATTGACATTTGACATTATATAATACCTACTTAATAATGACTGCCTCGGTGGCGTAGTTGTATTACGGTACGACTGCAAAGCTGAGGTCTCGGGTTCGATCCCCGGGTCGGGCAAAGTGATACTGAGTTTTTCTTTACAGTATCAGCTTGGAGTCTGGAATTTGTGCCCGATATGTCGATAGGCTCGCCCCTTATCACATCATGGGACGGAATAATGGCGAAAAGTGGGTGCACTAGTTGCGCCTCTGCCTACCCCTTCGGGGATAACAGGCGTGAGTGTATATGTATGTATGTATAATACCTACTTCTCATAATGTAGGTGGGTACCTATCTAATGTTTACCAAAAACGGGCTTAAAACTTTTACCAAGATACTTTACATGTATTTGGATTGTACCTACTCCTAACAACTAGGCCTTTGCAATACGTCGTATAATTTTAAAGTCCTCCGATTATGAGATTTATATAATTTTATTTTACTTAAAAGCTACACTTAAAGCGAATGTTTTTAAAAAGTTAGTTATAAATGAAGAGAATCTAAAAATATTTTTTAATGGATTCAAGATCCATATTTCTGCCCCTTTAATCTATAAAGTTAGAGCCTGGTTAGATTTTGAGGCCCCGCACCCATACAAAAGCGGACATCTACTTTGATAACAGAAATTATTATAATTTTTATACATATTATGCGATGTGGATGATCGTATTGACCGTGGTATTGACAATATATTATGGCGTCGCGTCGGTTGCCCTTGCTAACTCGACTCTTCCGCCATGGCTGTCACAACACCACGCCCTGACGGTTCACCCTCGGCGCCAATTATTGTAACTCCAATGAACCGACCGCGACAAGCCGAAGACCGAGCGATATAGACATTATTCAGTGCAAATCCTCATAATGATTCAAATATTATGTTTGTAGAAAGAAGTTTTCTTAACATTAATGTGCACTATCTTTGTACTTATAAATGAACTTATGGCATGAGCTATCGGTACACAATTTAAAAACTATATAAAATAGCAATATAAGTATCTTCTGCCTAAACTTTACATCATGTTCAAAGTAGAGCACTGCATTGAGCTTTTCACAATAAATCGACAAATAATAATCGCATTTTGCGTTATTAAGCGTAAACAGCACAAAACCGTTTCTCTAGTGGATTTGAACGAGTGTACTACATACACGTGCTAATTGATACCTATAAGTGTGAACCCTCGCTGGCGACCTGCAAGCGGCGCGGTATCATGCAGCGCCATGAAAGCTACAATAATAAGCGCCCTGTGTTAGAATTCAATAAGTTCCATGTGCAGTGTCATGGGCGTGTGGGCCTTAAATAAAAACTATTAACAAAAGCTAATAAAACAAGTAAGTAAATTAAGGGCTAATTAGCCAGTTTCCTGTCTCGTGCCGTAATAATAACAAAACAATAACTAGTCCCTTTGGAGTCATTAAAATCGTCGCGTCGCGGCGCGGCAGTTACTAGTCGGAGCGATTTCGGAAATGCTTTCGGAAGTCCAATTGAGAGCGCAAGCGCGCCGGACGCCGCGCTATGTGAAAGTGCTCATTACTAATTTGTTTGTTAACTAGACCATATTTTCACTAATTACAATACTTAGGTACAGCGCAGACGTCACACTTTTTATGCGAACGAGTCTGCAACGCACAAAAAGTCTGCAATGCGCGCTAAAAGACCGTCGCGGAGTTTTTACAGTCTCAAAACACACAACGCACATCTTTTATCATACGGTCGGTAGGTAGGGTCGTAGACGCTATAGAAATGCAGAGATTGCGATGTATTATTCTATACTTAATGTGCAGAAAATGAAGAACAATCAGGGAATTTTGGGTACATCCTACACTTTCGAAGAGATTATTGAAACGACAGTTTCATGTTAAACATTCAATTCTGAAACAATATCTGAACCTTTTTTTTTAAATTTAGTAAAATGTCTGTTACTATATTTAATGACATGCTATTCATTTAAAAACCTGCTTTGACAAATTTGGAAACAACAATGTCTGTGACACTCAGGTAAGTAAATAAAATACATAGGTATCAAGTTTATAACAATTATCATATTATTATTATTTATTACTAGCTTTTGCCCACGGCTTCGCCCGCGTTAATAAGTTTTTCCGGGCTAAAAGTACATACATAAAAACCTTCCCGTTGCATCACTCTATCCAACACATTTATTTGGATAAAGATTAATATTATGACGTTCATACAACTCTTAACAAATAATGCATTAATTTCGACCAAATTTGATTACCATAAAAACGGTTCTAGAGAGTTAATCTTAAAAGATAGACATATACTGTCACAGACATTTTTTTAGATCATTTTAAGAGGAATAATTCTTTCATACATATATTTTTGGTATCTTGAACCGTTTTCGCAGCGCACGCAATGGAAGCCCTCAAGGATGAATAATTTTCCCCGCATTTTTCACATTTTTCATTATTTCTTCGCTCCTAATAGTTGCATCGTGATGTTATATAGCCTATAGCCTTCCTCGATAAATGTTCTATTCAACATAAAAAGAATTTTTCAATTCGAACCAGTAGTTCCTGAGATTAGCGCGTTCAAACAAACAAACAAATAAACAAACAAACTCTTCAGCTTTATAATATTAGTATAGATTCCTATCCAAAACAAACTAAGCTTTTTATTAGCCAATTAACCTTCTAAGGTGCTAATTATTTGAACCAAATAGTATTAGAACACAAAAAATATCCTCTAATACATATTTAGGAAAGTATTTCTAAAATATAATACGCGCTATGGTATTATACCGTGTACGTTACGTCCTCCACTAATGAGTGCAGATTGCAGACTATAGTGTGCACCGTCTGGCAGACGGGGCATCTGCTTAAGCGCGCGTTGAAGCAGACTTTTTAAGCTATTGCATAGCTTCTATTACGGGTCTTGAGCGTGGAGACCGAATCCAGAAATTCCGTAACGAAACTAACCTAACACCCCTCACTCCGACCGGCACAGCGGTGATATTTTATTTTCAACTCTATCACAACCATGTAGAATGTAAAATTCCATAAGGAAATTTAATATCGCAGTCTTGTAAGAATACATTATGTAAGAGGATATGAGCTGAATGTTAAACGATAAAAGATCGAAATTACCGTGTATTTAAAATTGTTCGTCAGTGAAACGTATCGAAATGTCAAACGCGCGCAGTTGATGAGAATGTCCCCGTGGTGGGATGACGTGATTCCAAGTTTGAATTTTTAAAAAGTTTTTATTTTATTTTATTATTTTATATCTGTTCAAAGAGGTTATAAATATTAGAATTGCCTGCTTAGAGTTTCGGCGTTAGGGTACAAGTGAAATTTGGACAATAGAAAAAAAATTAAATAAATAAATAATTTTAATTACAAAGTTGATAAAAAATGCTATGCAATAGCTTTACCGCGGCAGTCTCCGAGTGCCACACGTCTTTTTTTTTTTTTTTCGCAAACTATTTGTTCGTCGGCGCGCTGCACGGTCTGCCAGAATTCATGGGTTTTTTGGTGCGCCGGGCTTTTTGACCGTCGTATGCGTTATTACTGTAGATAATTGCATAAGTTCTATATTCATATAACAAAATGTCCATCACGGATAGTCTGTCTTCTGCGCCTCACTTAATGAAATAATAATTATAATTGTAACGTCTCGCTTAGCGATACTTATCTGAGGCACATCCAAAGATCAAATTGAATAATTTAAATAATTCGTAATATAATAATTATTATAATTTGTGTGAAATAGCATGCTTTCTGCAACATAGAGGACGCTACCCAGACATTCACTTTTAAATTTATTACCGAAACAGGACGCACGACCCATTCGTGTATGTGTCCAGTTGCAGCAATGTGCAACAGTCTACATTATGGACATTCTTGCCCTCAGAATAAGGACTATAAGTAGTCTTTATTCTATGTTCTTGCCGAAACATTTCGGCAAATTCTATAGGTATTAGGTACTCTATAGTTAAGTGTCAACGACAATTATTTATATTAGCTTACAACATTAAAAACTTTATATCCGTATCTATTTTTTTTTGTCAAATGAAAATAATAACAGCTCGCTGCTACTTTAGAGTCGTGTTTCAGGCATATAAACTTCAGACGTGGTGCACACCGCCGAAACATTAGATTAATATTAATGTATGTATTCTTACCCTACCGATGTAATTCCATTCACTTTATAAAGTTAAAAATATATGAATGTCAAGAGAGTCAATTACGCATGCATAATCATCGTATCAGTAATGCTGATTTGTAAATAGGCGCCAGTGGAAAAGATTATGGGTGTTTTTCTAAATCAGTACGTTACTGGCCCGAGATAACCTTATGATAGCATATTATTCTACTTATTTCACACATTGATTATAAACAAGCAACGCATTTATGGAGCTTGACACGAGCTGGTCAGCCGTTGGTGGTGTGATACACTAGATGTAATTAATTGTATAATGCATATAATTAATTCGTTTCTCTTGACTCGTCAAGCCCGCGACGGACGCCGGCGTTCATATATATAGGGTTTTTCCATATATCTATATATATATAAGCGGGGCTTGACGGGTTAAATTTATAAAATTCTACATTGGTTTAAGACTTCCGCTTCAACAATTATCAATTTCATAGTATAGTATCTCTCGGCAACAAGTTGACAGTGTCTCTGCGACATCTAAAGTATAGAGTTAGGGATCAATGAAAGTGCGATATAATCCTACTAATATTATAAAGGCGAAAGTTTGTAAGAATGTCTGGATGTATGGATGTCTGGATGTTTGTTCCACTTTCACGCAAAAACTACTGATCGGATTTCGATGAAATTTGGCACACGGGTAGATCATGTCCTGGATTAACACATAGGCTACTTTTTGTCCCGGGAAAATATAAAGCGGGACTTTTATACCGGAAAAACTTTTTAACGCGGGCGGAGCCGCGGGCAAAACCTAGTAATAAATAATAATAAAGACAAGACAGGGTAAAGCTGGCATTATACGTTATCTTTGTGATATAATAATAATGAAATAAACACAACCTTTATTTGGATTCAGGAATCAGCAGCATTAGCATTTTGTAGTAAATTTATAAAAATAACTAATTTATAATCGACTAGATTTTGCCCGCAGCTCCGCCCGCGTTAAAAAGCTTTTCCGGGATAAAAGTCCCGTTTTTATTTTTCCGGGATAAAATGTAGCCCATGTGTTAATCCAGGACATGATCTACCAGTGTGCCAAATTTCATCGAAATCCGTTCAGTAATTTTTGCGTGAAAGAGGAACAAACATCCATACATCCAGACATCCATACATACTTACAAACTTTCGCGTTTATAATATTATAATAGTAGATAGAAAATTCTATATTAGTTTCAGACTTCCGCTTCAACAAATATCAATTTCATAGTATAGTATCTCTCGGCAACAAGTTGACAGTGTCTCTGCGACATCTAAAGTATAGAGTTAGGGATCAATGAAAGTGCGATATAATAATAATAAATAATAATAAAGACAAGACGGGGTAAAGCTAGCATTATACGTTATCTTTGTGATGAAATAATAATGAAATAAACAAAACCTGTATTTGGATTCAGGAATCAGCAGCATTAGCATTCTGTGGTAAATTTATAAAAATAACTAATTTATAATTGACTAGATTTTGCCCGCAGCTCCGCTCGCGTTAAAATTTTTTCCGGGATAAAAGTCGCGTTCCGTGACTACAGGTGGGAGGATCTATTGTTGCGCGAGAGAGTTGGCACCATCGCTTATTCCGCAGCACTATGCCCACGTTGTTGTTTTCTACATTAAAGATTAAACATGTGATGTACACCATCTCGACTCGAAACAGCTCGCTGCGCCGTAACGAACCACTGTGGAAAGTCGCTAACAGTTTGTAAAGAGGTCGCTATCCAGTTCGCCCAGAAAACCATTTAAGCATGTTTACCTAGATAGTATTATTTGGTATTATCCTTAAACCCAGTCGTAAGTGCCATGACAATAATAACTCTAGTTTAAATATTCTTAGGGGATCCCGAATACATAACGTCGTCCGGCATTCAGTACCGCGAATGTAAAATTGGGGCACTTTACAGGAGAGACAAAAAACTGATTTTATCATAATGTACACTTTACCTTCTGCTAAACTATTGTTTTAGAATGCTAAATAACAATAGTTTAGAATGCTAAATAACAATAGTTTAGCAGAAGGTAAAGTGTACATTATAATAAAATCAGTTTTTTGTCTCTCCTGTAAAGTGCCCCAATTTTACATTCGCGGTACTGAATGCCGGACGACGATAAGCAGGTCACGCGCTGGCCCACGCCAACCACTTGATTCTGGCAATTGGATAATGCTGAGGCAAATTGGAGCCCACCGGAGTGTTTCCCGCCGCAGTCGTGTTCGAGGACTCTTCTCAGCTCTCTATCTAGTGTAGTGTTTTGCCGATGGCCTTTATCAGTCTTAAGTACATTTATTGTTCAACCGAAATATACTGGAAGAGGCTTGGATCGAAACGCAAATTACACTGCAGTTGAAGAACAATAAACTCCATACGTATTAGTCAATACGCATTTGTATAATATTGTACTGACGTGATCCACAGAACTTAACTATACCATGATCATAATGACATCCTCATTCGGAAGACGTATTTTTAGTTTTATTTGACAAAAGTAGTCGAGTATCCAATAAATAGACTATAAATCAAACAGTTTACAGAAGCTGTTTGCACTTTGTGTAATTTCGCTGACCAGATTTGTATAGAGTGCGAGGAGAGAAGGGCCTCGGAGGATAATCGACGGGCAGTTGGGGGTGGGTGTGTAGCGGTGCGGGGTACTGAGGTGGGAGGAGAATTTGAATGGGCGCAACATGAGCGCGACTCGCAGGCGGGGAACGCTTCGAACGGTCCTTCTAATGAGGAAATAAGAATTAGCGGACAACGAAGCCGAGTGCAGTTAGTTCTTTATGTTAACTCAACGTTTCTTTATGATTTATTATGATCGGCATTTTTGAATCTCTTTTAGTATGTTAGCTAATCCTTTGTTTAAGTGGATAGTACAAATAAATACGCATATAGGGATAAAGTTATGGTAGAGTCCAATGTACAAATCTTATCTTACTAATATTATAAACGCGAATGTTTGTAAAGATGATTAGACGACGTGTGTTAGATGTAAACGCACGAACGGATTTGTATGAAATTGTGGCACACGAATAGACTATGTGCTGGCACATAACACATAGGCTACTTTTGTCCTGGTAATTTGCTTCCATGACAAATATTTTATTTATTTTTAATTGATGTAGCTAGCGGTTATTGCTGTGAATCACAACAGTGTTTTGGAGAGTTTTGTAGCGCTAAAGCCTTTCCACGCAGGCAAAGCCGTGAGAAACACCTAGTAAGGGATAACTTTATTAAAATCTGTCTTACCAGTCGCTAAGAAAGAACGCATCCTACTAATATTATAAAGGCGAAAGTTTGTAAGAATGTAAGGATGTTTGGATGTTTGGATGTTTAGATGTTTGGATGTATGGATGTAAGGATGTTTGTTCCTCTTTCACGCAAAAACTACTGAACGGATTTCTATGAAATTTGGCACACGGGTAGATCATGTCCTGGATTAACACATAGGCTACTTTTTATCCCGGGAAAATATAAACCGGGACTTTTATCCCGGAAAAACTTTTTAATGCGGGCGGAGCCGCGGGCAAAAGCTAGTACCATTATAAAATTACCAATTTAGAAATTTTATTCAATTACCCAATAAGAAGTAGGTACCTTCAATAAATTTCTTTGGATAAACTGGGTTACGAAACTACCTAGCTTATAAAAGTCTCAAAGTTAACTATTATAAATATTATACACTAGATTTTGCCCGTGGCTCCACCCGCGTTAAAAAGTTTTGCCGGGATAAAAGTCGCGTTTTTTATTGTCCCGGGATATAATGTACTCTATGTGTTAATCCAGGACATGATCTGCCCGTGTACCAAATTTCATCGAAATCCGTTCAGTAGTTTTTGCGTGAAAGAGTAACAAACATCCAGATATCCATACATACTCATAAACTTTCGCGTTTATGATATTAGTAGGAAGTATGGAAAATAAATGTTAAAAGAAATAGATTATTTGCATGGTGTTATTTTTTAAAACTCGAGTCTCTTTGTTTAACTCAATAATTAAGTAAGTAAAAACTAAGTGTAGCATCAACTGTGTAATAACGAACGTTCACGGAACAAATTCTCTTTCTCACGCTCTGTGCGTATACATTATTTGGATATTATTATAAAATAGTCATACAAAAATAGTAGGTAATATAATATAAACTGCATTTAAACAAACAAGCTTTAAAATTGCGTTTCAATATTATGTTCGCAGCATTTAACTGTCTGACATCCAATTGATGCTAGACAGTGTGGAATTTGCAAACTACAAATTATGAATTAATTGCGTTGCAAGTGCGAATGACGAATTAGAAATAATTAAATAAACCTTTAGAATAAGCGTCAGCTAAAAATAGTTCTAAGGCTAGAGTGTAATTAATATACCAATTTTAAGTCTCGGCAAAAGCAGACACTTAGTGTACGAGAACATAAGCTTTGTTGACTTGTTAGCGCACAGAAATTCTTAGAATAAATATTTTTTCAGTTATTTAAGCCCTCAAGCGGCTTTTTATCGCACTTTTTCAATTAGTCAGCCAATTAAAACTCACGCGATTTAAGTATTACTTATAAGTTATAAGTACCTACATGTATGCGGAGTGCTGCACTTGCTTTGGGTTTAAACGAGACAGGATACCATGAAGCAATATCTAAATTAACTTAGGTACCTAATTTCATAAATTTCTAAATGAGTTAATAAGTATTAACTTAGAGATATAAAAATGTCATTGTTTAAACGTTAAAACCCAATCTTTATTATGGTATTCGTCATACACTCTCGGTCTTGATAGAGAATTCAAACACTATTAACATCGCAATGACAGAAATACTCGTAAAAGTTGGAAAGTACTACAGGAATTGATCTGGGGTAGGTGATACGCGAGTCAGTCTAAGTTATCTCCAAAGTCCCCATTATGAAGTATATAAGATTACAATGATACTCTGACTCTACAATCACCAATTCTGGCTCATGCGAGGCAGACGTGCGAAGACGTATCGGAATGGCCAAGAGCGCTATGACTCAGCTCCATAAAACATGGACAAACAGAAAGATCTCGTTCACTAAAAAGATGAAACTTGTACGTACACTGGTTTTCTCCTTTTTTTGTTGCTGAGACGTGGATTCTAAAGGCGGCAGACAGGAATCGCATTGACGCGTTTGAAATGTGGTGTTGGAGGAGGATGTTGAGGATTAGCTGGACGGCGCGACGAACTAATGTCTCTATACTCAAGCAACTCAAAATCACTTCAAACAAATAAAATTCTTAATAAATAAGAGGATCTTTGCAGCCGTGACATATTTAAAAAAATTCATGAAGTAGTAAACAGATTTAACATTTCATCTTTCTTTCAAATTTTATGGAACCCAGGAAAGGCGGTGATGAAAATAGTTAGAAATAGTATTTTGCTTTGAGACAGCTTTGAGACTTTTAGTTATAAAATATGATAATATTGTTAAGTCTACAAAAATCCATCCACCTTGACGGGTATTTTTATAGATAGAGTGATTCAAGAGGAAGGTTTATATGTACGTTTGTCTCGGAAAAAAATATTAACGCGGGCGGAGCCGCGGGCAAAAGCTTGTAGTAAATATTATTCAGAATATTCATGAGCGCACCTGACGCTAAGTCAATGCACGCACGTACTTCAATACCTCCGGAGTCCAGACTAACACTCATAACACATTGTTTTGATGTTTTTGCTCTACTGGCTTTACGAATAAATTATTCAAATAATGCAGAGGCATAATTAATGTTTGAGCATTTTCCCACACTAACATAACGGTTTATTAAGTAAATTAAATCAGAATGTAGGAATGCCAACTTTTTAAATTTTTTGATTCTACATTATTATATCAGTAGATATTCAGTAGCCAGCGAATGCAACACCGACTGCGACGTCGAAGGTTTCGAGTTTAATTTTCTTCTGATTTCAATAATCACCCATGTTTTATGTAATAAACTCTCTTGGAGACAAGTTAATTGAAACATTAATTGTACATTTACAAATAAATGCATATAATAAAGTTGAATAGCTGTGTCTGTACATTTAAAGAAATGTGATAAAAAAGAAAGGGGGTGACTTTTATAATTCTTTTCTGCCTGTTTGTTTTTCTGTTTGTTTGTACTGTACATCTCCGAAACTACTGAATGGATTACAATGAAATATTGCATGGAGATAGTTTGAGAACTTAGAAAGCACATAGGCTACTTTTTATTCCGCAAAAATATAAAGCGGGCTTTATTACGGAAAAACTTATTCACTCAGGCGGAGCTACGAGCAAAAGTTAGTCAATAATAAAAGTACATTTCCTTATATTATTAATTTCTTGTTGATGATCGCCCTACCGGCAGTGAAGGAAAACGAAGTGAGCTCTACCTCTTTTTAAATTATTCACTATACTTATACACCTATCCATCTTAGTACGTCTTTTTATGAAGTAGTGAAAAAATATTGCATTACAAATATGTATTATATTTATAAATTTGCATGCAGTGCACCGGCCTCCCCAGAGCCGAAATACCGTTTAACTCTTTATTTAAGAGCTTGTATAAAACGACATAATAAAATGAATCAACTCTAAAATAGATCCGAGGGGAGCAGGCAGGCAACTAGCAGCTTCCTTCCTGCGTCCATCCGGCGTCGAGTCTCACGCGACCCCTGCGCCCTCGCCATGGCACCGAACCCATCGTCCATGGTGGATGACCACCGCACCGCGCCGCGCCGCGCTTCACTACAGCCCAATTCATACATTGCACAGTGCACATACTATCACGTCCTTTAAGCTACACTATAGAATGCTTCACTGAATATATTTTTCGTTTAAATAAAACTATTTTACGGATTTTATCGCGGTTTTTTCCCCTCCCGTGGAGAAAATATAAATTAAAAAACCGCGATAAAATCCGTAAAATAGTTTTATTTAAATGTCTAACATTCGCGTAAACATAAGAAATCATTATATATTCTTCGTATTAAAAGGATCAAAAGTGGAAACTAACTTCCAAGAATATACATGTAAATATTATTATTTTCTTAATTGTGCGGATGAGTACAAAGTGATAGGTAATTAAATCAAGGAACGTCTTAACAGGAATTGTGTAAACGTAAACAAATGAAAGCTCGCTCGTAAAATGTAAACTGCCGAAAAGTTAGAAGCTAGTGTGCTGCATGCCACACCTTTGCATCTTGATGAGTGATTTCTACCAAAGCACTACTTTCTTTGAGTAAACACTGCAGCCTTTTGGGGATGGGAATTTGTTGTGAGGATTAACGTTAAGATAACAGAAAAGCAACATGTCTGTGTGTTTTGGGTTTCTTATTTATTGTATTAATACGCGTAATGCGCACTTTTGTGCTACTCAAAGAGCAAGTCGCTGTTAGAATGAATAATTACATTATCCCACTTATGTTTTGGCATAAAGATCAAGACGATGCGTTATTCCACCTGATAACTTAAAAAATATGGCTACTGAGCACCTAAAGTACCTACGCAATGTTGTTGTAGTCGCCACAGAAATTATATATTAACTGAAATATCGATTATTACCTATCGATATTTCACTTCATCATCTTATTAGATTATCAAACTCCATAATACTACACAAACTTTTACAATAAACAATACAATTGCTATAAATATAGAAATTTGTATGGGTTATGGTCGTGGTACAAAAATGCGTGAAATAATAATAAATAGGAACAAGTCAATTTATTTCTCGAAGAGTAAACCAAGAGGGTGCGCCCGCGCCGCGTCGTGCCCGGTACCCACTTGAACCTTTTTTGCGTTACACAGAGTCGTAAATTGGACGTAACTGATAATTTTGACATAAACCAGTAGTAACTGTCAAAGTTTGGCGGTCCAACAATCCGTTTTGTGTCAGCTAAATTATTGGAGAACTGTGATGGATAACACAAATTCAATACGCATAACAACATAAAACATGGTAACATGGTATGTTCGTCAAACTGAAACATATTTTTTGTAATGTTGATATTATAATCATGAGACCTAAATGCATATTTTAAGCCATTTATAATCAAGTAGGTACGTATTAATAAGTATACCATACTTATAGCAAGTGCTATGTTGTAAATATTTATAATCTTAATGTGGGAATTATCGAAATGTCCGATACAATATTCATTAAATACCAAATTATCTAAAGAGGTCGTAGGTGAAATGATGTGATTTATCTGCCAGTAATTATAAACTTATTGTAAATTATTTTTGTATGGCAACCGTACCGTACACCTAAAGAGCCTCATAATTATTAACAATCGTACGTACCTACTTGAAATTTTAACAATTTTAATATTTTAATCTGCTCACTTTGTGCCCCCATTTCCTTTAGAGAATCGTAAAAATTTGTTGCTCAATATCGAAAGAATATACAATAGCACGCTTATCGGTTCATCGCATTTTACGACCGTCACTTGTGTAATACAATGTTGATTTCATTGATATTATTACGTAGGGTATTGTTATGTATCAAATCACACATAGTGTTATGACCGAATAATGACTACAAATCCTAAACAAACAATGAATGTACATGATAAACGCAAATTTATTTAAGTTGATGTAAAATTATTGTATAATGTGTGAACTTTCATATAAATAGGTAGGTATCTACTGCATGGTAGGGTATTGTTATGTATCAAATCACACATAGTGTTATGACCGAATAATGACTACAAATCCTAAACAAACAATAAATGTACATGATAAACGCAAATTTATTTAAGTTGATGTAAAATTATTGTATAATGTGTGAACTTTCATATAAATAGGTAGGTATCTACTGCATGATATGCCGGATGTTGGGTAATCTAAAAGAGAAGTAATGGTAGGTTGAGGATTTTATTCCCTCTAAATCTTAGATATTGAATAAAACGACAAAACTAAGCCATTTAACCAAAGAGGTCCAAGATTATAACTGTTAAATGTCTTTTTAATTATATGCAAGCCATATAATTTTGTGTAAGCCATACCATTTTATATGTACCTAACTAGCTGGCCAGACGAACTTCGTATCGCTTTAGAATGAATGAATGTTGTGTTAACTTAATATTAGTTTTTTTATTAACATTAAATGAATTATCAAATTTAATTAAGCTCAACAGATGTAAAAAAATCGAAATGAAAGAGTCATGTATTCATATACAGCGACGGAGAGACTATTGAGCACGACATGCCACGATAATGACATACATTTTTCACCTCTTCCACATGCATAGTTCTCATCATACATTTCCGCTGATTACGGGCATCTCCTATATGCGTACCATCCACATTCGCTCGATAAATACTTTCCGTAACTTGTCTTTCAACCATCCTCTGTTCGTGCCCAAATTATCTCAGCATCCTCCTTTTAATTTTTGTCACCACAATATCATCCTTCAATTTATAACGTCATACTATCCCCATGAAATAGTGACTCCACATAATATATTCTATAAGGAGTGCATTTCCACCGCATTTGCTCGACTTTCGTGTTTATTTTGCCAAACCAACATTCACTTCCATAAATAAGCGACGGCAACAGCACGGTATTGCAAATCGCTGTTCTGCTACCTTTACTCTGATACAGGCTTTGGAGTTCTCATTACAGATACTTCAATACCCTCGCCAGGCGGCCCTCAGTCCCATACGTTAATGACAACGTGACACAGCTTATTCCTTGGCACACGATCATAAGCCTTTTCCATGTTTACGAAGGCACAAAAGACTTTTTTGAGTTTGGCCAAACGTTTCTCTGCCAGGTACCTTATGGAAAAAACTTGATCGTCTTGTTCTTATAAATCACAGCATTGTAAATACCATTGGTAAATCAAACACACAGCCCAAAATAGTTTTCTCTGTATACGAAAATTATCGATTGGCTTAATGAAAGAGCATTTATAACATTATCGAAGGGATTAGTTGTCGGACTGCCTCGGTGGCGTAGTTGTATTACAGTACGACTGCAAAGCTAAGGTCTCGGGTTCGATCCCCGGGTCGGGCAAAGTGATATTGAGTTTTTCTATTCAGTGTCAGTCCGGAGCCTGGAATTTGTGCCCGATATTGCGATAGGCTCGACCCCTATCACATCATGGGACGGAATGTCGGCGAAAAGTGGGTGCACTAGTTGCGCCTCTGCCTACCCCTTCGGGGATAACAGGCGTGAGTGTATATGTATGTGTATGTATTAGTTCTCGATGTGCGCACAATAACAAACATACTTGACATTGACAAAATTGTCGTTTAAACGATACGGCTACCTAATCACTATAAATTGAGAGTTGGAAGTTTCACCTCTTTGAAAACACTTTTCACTGATGAATTTCAGAAAAATCCTATAAAGAGAATTAATTTAAACGAATTCAAATGTAAACACGGTCACAAACTGAATAAAAATTGGAGAAACTCGAAAAAAAATGTTAATAAATCACGCGTTAAACAGCAATAAACGGTATGCAACGAAAGGAGGTGGTAATATGACATTATAATATACTCTTTGCAACCGCCACAGGGATCGCACAACTGAAGCTGCTTTGACAGCTGTCAAAGGAAAAATACCAACGTAAAGTTCATTTTTTTTAATTACAAATAAAATGTATGGGAAAATGATTTTTTTTTTCATAATTTATTTAATCGTGAACTTTTTCTATATATTTATAGTTATTCTGCTATTCGGAAGGGACACAAATCCAGAAAATCAAAGAACATGGTAATCGGTTCGGCTATTCTTGAGTTATAAATGATATAACTAACACAACTTTCTTATATATATAATACATAGACAGAAGATAACAACTATAGCGCGGCTCTACCGCGTGTATCTGTGTATATACTTACAGGGTAGTAATTATTTATCTACATATTATAATTAGCTTGCTAAAATTACTTACTTGTTGAACATAGCAATCTGAAGCACAGCTCACGTCGAAATGCCCATCTCCAGTTCGATTCTGCAGAAAAAAAAAACAGATTACTTAACGCATATTTTTACTTATTTCAATGCATTTAATACTTTCCGAATAATTACTACTTAATATAATTGATAAAATAGCTCGGCTTCAGAAAGAATTAGGCAAGCATAAGAGTTTTATACGAGAGAGGCAAATGAGAAAGTTAGATAAATAGTGTGCTCTGTCAGTTCTATTTATGAAACTTCGGATTATGGTCACTATTTGTAGTTTATTTTTTGTAAGTTTCTCCATTAAACCTCTAAGAGGCAGAAATTTAATTTGTTTTCACGAAATGAGCATAATATAGGTGCAATATTGCACTTCTCTGTGCTACATTGACTCTGAGTTGAGCCAGTATCGAGATTTATATTTATTATCTTAACACTTGATAGAGTCACCCCATGGAGTAAAGATAAGAGATCCACATGGCCACTAAGACGATACGGTTGTACATAGTAGGATACCATAATATAAATAAAACAATGAAGTCAATCATAATGCGATGTAATTGCCTACATACAACGGAACAGGTTATATTGTAGGATGTTCACCGGAGTCACAGTTGTGATAGCTTCCGTTGTGTCGGTCGGCGCGCGCGCACCCGAGCGTGCAAATTGGCGACACCATCTACCATCTACCTGCTCTAATACGACACCGGTTGGTGCAATGATTTCATTTTAACATACAGTGTATAAATGTTTTGAAGATGTTATCAAATTCGGAACGTGTATCTGTAGGTAACAGCGGTTTCATCTTACAAATTACATCGATCGTAATTGAAATGGGTTCAAAGTTAGTTTTGTGCTTCTAAAATCTTAAAATATTTATTATTATAACCTATGTATGATATTTAATAAAAACTGCATAGGTTGGTGATAAGTCTTTAATGGTTTGTTTTCATTTGATCTACAGATAAACCCGTACTTAGTACTTAGCCATAACTTTTCAATTACGAAACACCATATCTACAGACTAGACATTTTTTTTTACACTAGACTACGTAAAACGAGTCTGCTTTATGTGTCTGAATAAAGTGTAATATCTCGTTTACAGTTTTAGCACCCGTGAGACCGGATTCAGTCTGGTATCACTTAAAAGGTTTCTATGCCGAAATGCGATACCTGTGGTTTTGTTTTTGGAATTTTGGTTTATACTGTGATACACACAATCTCCCCTTAGGCTAATAGTACATTGGGCTTGGTAGCAGCATAAATAAACTGTGAATCGACGAACTGGGTTCGGTCGGGCAACATGTTAAGAGTTCTAATTTTGTTAAAGATTGGAACTACGATCATTTCTTTTTCTTCTTGTTATCAAGTAAGCTATCTGTTGTAAAAGTCCGTTTCCTGCTTTGCTAATGATATGTGGCATAATTTCCCTATATTATTACGAAGTACGTATTAAGGCATAAAACAAATATTGAGGAGGCAGCAAACAGCTAGTTTTTTTATGGTATTGAGTAATGAGACGAGCATGCCGTTCGCCTGATGGTAAGCAATACGACCACCCATAAACAGTAACAACACCATCCAGCACCGTGAGTTACAAAATACTGTATAGCATTCCACTGCGTTCGTCATGCAGAGACATAAGATGTTAAGTGTCGTTATGTTCTGTAATTACACTGGCTACAATGTCCTTTAAACCGAAACACAACAGCGCATGCACACTGCTGCTTGGCGGTAGAAATAGACATTGCCGTGGTACCCACCCAGACGGACTCTTACATATGAGAGACCTACCACCAGTGTAATTTTGTAGAAAAAAATATAAATGGGGAATTTCTTAATAAAGAAGCCAAAAATATGAATCTACAACGGAAAATACAAGAAATAATTATTACTCAAATAATAAAAAGTATTGACTACAGTGACAATTTTTTTTTTTCGTCCCTGACATTAATCTTTCTAGCCTGACGAGGGTCGGCTTATGAAAGAACACCGGTCTTTTGGGTGAGTGCAGAAGGCGCTCGCAACCCTTTTAAAAATTTAAGCGACCACGCTGAAGGCGACCTACTAACGGGTCACGAACCTCGGCCCAGGACGGCCACTGAGAGGATAAGACATCAACGTTTGGGGAAGATGGTTTTTAACCTAATCCTATTCATGTGTTCGTAGTAGTCTTCGGCACGCGGTCCGGAACTGCTAAGAGAGGTCAGGGTGACGGGGAACGCGATGAGGTCCTCGACGGCGAGGACGGTACAGCGGTCTTATGGAGTGTAAGGGCTTTTGATGCTCGATCTTTTCGCGAATGGCCAGAGTGATTTCTTCCTCTGGATCTGACAGTACTGAACGCGGTCGTCTCCATTTGGCGCGGTCAAATGTATATATAGTTGAGTATATATAGAGTGACAACTAGAATTAATTTTAAGACAGATCAAAGATGTAGGTTCACAAGGTTCCGCTATGTTTAGGAACACAGATCTATATTTAGCAAGTTTGCGTTGAGTGTAATGGGTCGCTAATTGTCGACAATTACTTAGATGTGCGTTGAACCTGCACCATACTCGCCGCAAACAAACTATAAAACAAAATGGACCTATTATCCTCGTTCAGTAAACTATTGATGGCAGTTTTATCAATGAATGATATTAATACAGTATTGCGAATAAGTTATTGCTAGCGGACATGGACCTTGCCTTAATAAATTATGCTCCAATGCTCTTATTAATTATCGATCATTACGTTCTCTATAATTTAGATTATAAATATATAAATCAAGATAGCCTATGTGGTAACGGAATATAGCAAACAATATTTAATTGACGCAAGTATTAATAACTACCTACATATTTATATAACACGTAGGTGTAGATAGTAAATTTGGATCATTACTACAATAATAATATTTACATATTATGAAGCATGTTTATGAACTAAATATTGACTATAATAATTTCAAAGAGACGGGCATATCGTGAGTTGATCTCCCACCTTTTACATTAACATTGTTTTTATAGACAAATATGCACTAATCCTACCTGAAATGGGCATTTTTCATTACATCGTATGACAGCTTCCGCTCCAAATTTCTCGGTCATGGAGCTGTAATCGCAGCCAATTGAGCGAGCGGACAAAGCCAATCCGAGCACCGACAACACTAGCCATTTGTGCCAATTCACTGGCACGCTCATTGTGCCCGCCCGGCAAGCACCGACGTCGCCAAGCCCACTGTTGCGCATCCTCACAACACAGCATCCAACATTCTTTTCATTTATCACAACATTTGTCATTGAACGCTACGTTATCAGTGTCATTAAAACAGTTTAGATTCAAAACGATGTTCAGGCACTGTTCGATTTCAGACAGCGCACGAGTCGTCATGCGCGCAGTTTGAAAAGCGCGCGACGTGATGGCATGCATTGGCAGAGGCGTGCGCGTACGCAACCAAGGCGTCAATTGTACTGAGCACGCGGCGAGTGCGCGCTGCGATGCGGTCTGCGCACGTATCCGCCCTCCGCGCCGAAGCGGACAATGCGCTACGAGCTCGAGGACGCTACAGTTGGGCGCTACGACTATTATGTTTTTGATATCTAGTGACTCTACCTGTCTGCGACTCGACGCACTGGCAATGTTTGCACTCAAATATTTAATGGTAGTTGTACATTCCTATTTGATTTTTAGTTTGAGGTAATATATCTGAGTGACAATTTTATAATGCGTTTAATTTAGGACTTATTATGGACTCTACAACCAATTCCTAATTTGATGTTTATTAATGGGCAATTAATCATTAACATTAAAATAGCGGTGTGTTTTCTTCGGCATCTAAGGGATGGAGAACCTGAAATAATACATTCGATTACTGCCGGTACAGCTCCAACGTGAAAGTAGTTGTGCGAGTGTAAATACTAAATATGTATTAGTTCGCAATTTGTAATGACTTTTATACAATTAAAATTAAGTTAAAATTAAAATAACCCCCGACATAAATCACGTCTAAAAAAGTCAAAATATTACTAGGTACTTAAACGACGAAGACACTTATTATTTTACTTTTTAGATGTGTTTTGTGTTGGGGATTATTTAAATTATACTTTAATTTTATTCCAAATTTTTCAAATTATTATATTCTCCATCATGGGTCCTTAATAATCAACTATCTAACACTTACTCATAAAGACCATCCCTATGAGGCCACACACGGTATATCTGCTATAAGTTGCTAAAGAGTTGAGTATCCCGCAGACTACTTGATGCTGAAGCATCAGCTTAAGGTTAACATGTCTTAAAAATTTTGGCGAAGTCACAGTACACCAAATTTTAAATCAACCGGGGTTGTGAAAGTTGGAAATGAGCTGATAATCTTCAAACGCCTGGACAGATCTTAATAAATTATAGCTAAGAACCATCTCAATCACATCAGCTTTCACACAAAAAAACCGCGGCAACATCGGTCCATTCGTTTGAGAGCTACGATGTCACAGACAGACATACAGATACACAGATACACACCCTAAACTTATAACACCCCTCTGCTTTGTCGGGGGTTAATGATACACGCTTGAACTGTCATTTTCTATTAGCATTTCGAATGAAACTGTTTATAGGTAGAGTTATGTGCAATTTATCTTAAAGAACTTACATTGTTCACGCAGCCTGAAGTCTATTACAGAAAGTTTATTATTATTTCTAGTATTTTATAGCTGTATATGTAAACAGTATATACTGCACGTTATTATAGTGGGCACATAAGTAAATTTTTGAAGAATGTTCGGCGTTATATAGAGTCCATAACTTAGTAACTTGTTTTCGTTAAGACATCGACCGAGATGAAATTGTGAATAGCATTATTTTCTCTTCACTTTTCTATAATCATGTCTTCTGTAACCATACCTATTTACACGCGGTATCAGTATCAAAGTATTATAATTCAGACGAGAGATGTAAATAAGCATATCTGAACCTCACTGATTCGTACTAATACTGAATACTGATGAGACTGTTAAAAGTGTCAAGTTTTTCGCAGGTTAATCGAATTGACTCAATATACCGAGTCAGTCCGAGGATTCGAGGCGGGTATATCGGCGTTACGTGCCTCCTATGCATACCACGGCGTACCGATTAAAATCCCACGGTAGCCTTCATCGACGCATTAGAGGCAGCCCCGGGGTACCACCAGAGATTATCTCAGATCTCTACCAGTACAACCTCTGCGGTATACTGTATAACGCGTCAGTACGTAAACTTAATGAATTATGATAGTTTTGGCTATCTATGAGTCATATGCAGTCGGAGACACTCACTGGCAGGGAGCTGTTACTACGCCATAAGTAAGTACCCAATAACAATGTAATACCTATTCGATAATAATGTAGAGTGCAATAAATACATTGAAATAAGTACCAACCTAATAAAATATAAAATACATACTTTATGCATACAACTCTAATCTTAAGAGTGATTTATTTCAAAAAGAATACTAATCTGAATAATCTAACTCATAAATTTCTGATTTCGATGATGATTTGCTTATTCCAACAAAATAATAGTTTATGAATTAGTTTACCCGAATAAGTCACATAACCAATCATGGACTTTATCCATTTAACCCTTCCATCCAGTCATTTAAATTATGGCGCAGTATATTAAAGAAAGCAACAAGGTCGTCCAACGACGGCATCAGTAGCTCGTTATAATCGTTCAATTGGTTCAACTACGCACCCGCGCGGCGCCTGCTAGGTAACACTTCCCACGCTATAACAACATTCCTTACAGAGATGATTTAATATCTGCTTATAATCCTTAAGAATACAGATTTTTGCTGAGTACGATGTTACATTGCTCTACCTACTATTAGGTATCTGAAAACAAAAACGGATTTTTTTAAACAAGGCAAGTATTAAATCCAATACATTTAAAAAACCCGAGGAATGTAAATACATGTCAATGATAAAAAAAATGTTGTAGAATTTGAAAAAATTTCATGTATTGTTGCACAATGACTATATAATAAGTAATTATTATTTATGTTAAGATTACGCTGTCCCACACAAGCTTATTGCTTACTTGCGTCCACTGATCCGTTCTGTCTAGTTATAAATGGTCTACAGCAATTAGTGCTTATGTAGCTTATTACTAAAATGAAAGAATTTTATATTATGATTTTTTATACATGTCAATGGCCATGTAGTGCCTGGTTAATGATTTTATATTTTTATAGAATCCTGAAAAAGAAACAGTCGAAGGCGGGACTCGAACCCACGACCTCCGGCGTACCGTGCCGGTGCTCTTCCAATTGAGGTACTCCGACCCTCGCCATCGATTGCTAATTTCAGGATCCGTATTTAATTCTCTTAAAGGAGATGACCAGCGACATCTGTTAGCAGTTATTACAACTACTAACTCAGCATTACTCCTTTACAAGAGTAAGTAGCCGAAAAGAGTCGCTAAACTTTTTTCTAATTTTATATTATGATTTTTTATACATGTCAATGGTAGTGCCTGGTTAATGATTTTATATTTTTATAGAATTTTAGAACCGTAGCACTTAGCAGTAGTTCCAGCGACTACCTACATACGTCTCTACATCCAAACATATAAACTTTCTGTCGAGTATCATCGTTGTCACCAATATTTTTTAACATATATTTAATTTTTTTATATAATTTAACTAAATTATTGCTATATAATTCTCATTAACGGTTAACATACAAACACCCAGACATTTTTTTAAATCATTCCCATTTATTACATTAGTAAAATAAGATGTGAGAGTGGAGATATGGGGTTAAAAACAGGGAGAAGCGCCTAGCAAAAGTACTTTTGTGTTTTGGGACTGTGGCCTTTAATTTATTGTGATTTAGCTTTTCCTTTTATTTCGGCTGGTTTAATATTAATTTGTGAGTTGTAAGGGCTGTAGCTAATATGTATAAACATCTAACGCTTAGAATTTGGGATTAATTATATAAATGAGATGTTGGAAAACGAAATGGTTTTTTAAACATCACCTTCAACAGTGACCGCTGGGGTCTTTAAAGTGTAATTAGGGTCGACAAAGCTACACCTCCCCATGACTATATAGTAGGTTAAAACCGTAGTACATGTATATCGATGGTTAAAACATATTGACGCAGGGCAAAATAAACAATTAATTATTTATAATTTCGACATTTTATTGAATTGATGATATAATTATATGTCATTTGTGGAATTAAAATGAAATTGTATCTATAATAGTGTCGCTACATGCATATCATAATTATATTTCCTATGGGTAATGGTTTAAAGCGAATTTTAAATATTATAACACAACGTCCTTGAGCTGATATTAAAGAATTATATGATCTATAATAACTACATACATAGAGGAAATTTTTTTAACCGACTTTTTGTTATATTAGAAACCTCAGAATAAAGACTTGCTTTAGTCTTTATTCTATGCTAGAAACGAATTTTCACTCTCGGCATGCGCGTCATCAACGGATAAAGATCTCTATAATTTTATATTTCGTCTACATTTTCTGCATTGCGTCCTCTCGCGGAATACCTACGAAATAATTGGTAAAATATTATATCAACGCATGAAAGACATGGCAATACATTTATTATGATTACTGCACTCATATATAGATGGCGCTTATACAGAATTATTGTAAACTTATAAAATAAACTCTCAGCAGTTATTTAGATGGCGCTGCAATCACCTTCAAGAGGTATGAGAGTATTATGAAAATGTAAAATCACTCTTTAGTATTTTTAATTACTCATAATTACAAAACTAGTAAGGTAAGGTAATCCTCCTAGCCAGTTTCGGCCACGGCGGCTAATCTCAACGGAGATCAGCCAGGTACGCAGGAGATATTATAGTGCACAAGTGTGTGCGCAATACACAGGTGCACTCGCTATTCCTTCACTCTCATAGTCCGGATAGACGGCAATTCGTCATGACCGGAGAGAGATCAAGCGCAGGACCAACCGCTTTACGTGCTTCCCGAGGCACGGGGGTATCACACCGCCAACTTCTTGACTACCTGCTGCGACTGAGTAGGTAATTTTTAAGATGGAAAAACCCAGTCACGATATATTTGCCTCAACAAAAAAAAAAAACAAAACAAGTACTTAAGTAAAACCAAACGGGTCTACCATTTACCATTAGTAATTCCGAGTGATAACCTTCCACCTTCTCTCATCCTACCATTTACCAGATTAGCTTATTCGGAAAAAGTTTATTAGAAACTTGAAAGTAGCCAAATAAGTAATTGCAAGATTTGAACCGGAAGAATAACGTAAGGTCTATTTACAAATGAACATTGCAAGCAAATTACGCATAAATTAGTTTTGTTTGGACTCTCAATAATATACAATTTACGAGTCAAACATTAGAATTGCGCCATTATACAATTCCAGTTTTGTTTTCCTCTTTCCTTGTGCTAAAGTTCACATAGATTAATGTAATATCTGGCAAAACGGGTTTCTTATCTTTATTTCATTCTACACATTTATCTGTCTTTAGCCAAAGATATTCCATGTTTTTGCATCTGAATACCATCACGTTCACATTCTAGGCGAGGAAAGTTGTACCTACCGTGGTTTAAATACGCAAGTAATTAAGTATTGATATTAATTATGGGAAAGAAAGATGGGAGTCGGGTTTAGGATTGAAGCGTGATACAAATTTGTAAGAATTGTAGTGTCATTCTTAGAATAATAACACATCATTGATTTACGGTGCATTTGAATAATTGGGAAGACATATCAGCATATTGTCTTCAGGCTTCTATGGATAACGATCTTGGCTCCCAATGGCTATGTACACCCTCAATCATAATATCTAACAATATTTGAGTCCGGTAGGTTATAACCTACCGGATTATATAAATATAAAATATTATAACTATTGACATTTTTTTTTTTTGTGGCCATCTTCGGCGCATTAGGGATGGCTGCGGGCTTCCTCCGACTCACAACAAGTTGTCGTCCGCAGACATAAGGCTTCGAGACATCTATGAACTCACAAACCTCAGAAAAGACGACGAAACTCTAACTTCCCTTTGGTTTTCTATGAGGCGGTAGTATAAAGTCGTTGTATAGCCGGCTCATTCAGGCGATCTACACCTTTTAGCCTACGTCTACACCGTGGCACTACGTAGTTACATACTTAGGTAGGTACGTTTTATTTTCTCAAGTACTTAAATGGAAAATTTTATTACCTATCGGCCTGTATTCAATTGGTTATGATGTTACGTTTATAGCGATAAAGTAATATCAAAACATTTTAAATAACTACAATAAACTTTAATATAACCGCTATATGAAAATAAATTAATAAAATTATGCATTGATGCTCATAATGTGTGACGTCATTATTCAGCGTTCGTTATATAGGCAAATCTGTAGTATTTATTATAAATTATATTTATTATAAACTTTTATTCAAGGAAATACATTCTCCGGTTTCAAGTTTAAAACAATAGATTGTTCATTTTATGATACAAATATGTAGGTATGTATAATAAATAGGTATACTTAATTTGTTTTTGACTACCAAATTCTACGAAAATGTCATTTATTGCACTTGCATAAATACGTACATATTATAATGTACTTAGGTATCTACATTAAAACAAAAAAATGGTAACAGATGTGTAAAAAGTAAATATTGATTTTAAACCAATTAATTCTTTTTATCTGGTTTTACCGACATTTTTCGCCTTTAAGTTAGCATTCATCCGAAGTTGATGAAATTTAATATTTTTATTTTCAATATCGGAAATAAATATTTAAACCTGAATATACCGCATAGGTATTGTCGATAATTCCCGAATAAATGTTGATATTCGTGTATAAAAACAGTACAATGTCAATAAACCCTTTGGACACAGGTACTTAGAGATTTTTTAAATCAGCATCGTAATGACTTGGTTTGGTAGTTGGTACACATCCAAGTTTCACGTGCCAAGAGAACGACTGACCCAGGGTGTCTTGTTATCTAACTAACAGCTCAGTACGTATTTCAGTACTCGTTACACTTGGTGGTCTTTATCCATGGACTATTCATCGGCACATAAAAGTAAATTATTTTATTGTGTCTCCGCTTTCAAGTTCAAAACAATAGATCGTTAATTTTATAATACATGTACAGTTATTGCTATATTTCAGTGGTCGTAATTTAGATAAAGATTATATTGCAGTGAACATAGATAAAGGATTTTAATAAAGAGACTCATAGAAAACGTGAGGCGGAGAACGTTTACAAGTCATTTCCATGCTGACAGTGCTGCAGAGTGCGTTTAAGGGCTTTTGCTCGAAGTCGAAACCATCCAAGAGCATGGCCAACGACCTGGTACCTAGTAAGGTAATTTTTGTTTTTGTATTTTGAAACCTAAATAAAAATAACTTATACTTCTACAGAAATTAAGTTTGAGTTAAAGCTAATTATAAAAAAATCCTTATCGCGAGACTTGCGCAAACCTGTTTGAAAATAAACTACTCACTTAAATTCTTTAAATTTTATTAAGAAATCAGCAATCCCGAGCGATCATTTTTTTTAATGCCATCAATAAAATTAGCTGATTGATCTGAAATTTATATCGTCAAAAATGATTGTTATCAGACAGCCAAAAGTAGAAAATAAGCATAACTACATAACATAAAAACAATTGATACATCAAATTATTATAACCCATACAGATAATAATATTACTTACGCATAATTTGTATCCTACTTCATCCAACCATTAATCTAGTGGCTAGTACACATTTACTTGAGAACTTTAAAGTTCTTGAAAACTAGGCAATATTTATTATTTACAAAGTCATTGAATAGTACTAGTTACCTCATACCTACTTACAAAGATCCTATGTAGCTGCGAGTTAGTTATATGCACCGTCTTCAAACAGATAATATCAACTTACAATAAGTGTAATAAAAAAAATGCAACTTACGAAACGGTCGGGGGGGTGCGGATCCCCATCGGCTCTAGCATGAAGTATCTGGGTTTAGTCCTAGATAGCCGATGGCGATTCCGCACCCACTTTAAGGAGATGGGGACAAAATTTTCCCGGGCAGCGGGCGCTCTTTCCGTCCTGCTGCCCAACCTGGAAGGTCCTGGCTTCCCTTGCGGGAGGCTGTATCACGGAGTCGTGCGGTCCATGGCCCTTTATGGCAGCCCCGTTTGGGCTGACTCCCTGGGCCGCCCCTGCGTTGCCCTACTGCGCGCCCCGCAGAGAGCTTTAGCGCAGCGGGCGGTCAGGGCGTACCGCACGGTCTCTTTCGAGGCGGCTTGCTTATTGGCCGGATTTCTGCCTTGGGACCTGGACGCCAAATCCCTTGCCGATGCATTCCATTGGCGGGAGGAGGCGTTCAGTCGCGGGGAGCGTCCGGCCCTGAAGGAGGTGGAGGCCAAGAGGGCCTCCTTACGGCGAGCCGCCGTGGAGGAGTGGCGTCTCAGGCTGGAGGCCCCGTCGTGGGGGCACAGGGTCGTAGAGGCAGTGCGTCCTGTCTTTGCCGAATGGCTGGACAGGCGCCACGGAGCGGCAACATACCGCCTGACGCAGGTGCTCACCGGGCATGGCTGCTTCGGTGAGTTCCTATTTCGGGTGGTGGGGATAGAGGAGTCAGCCGTGTGTCACTATTGTGACAACTGCCCAATGGACACGGCCCAACATACGTTGGAGTGTTGTCCAGCCTGGGATGAAGAACGCAGCGCTCTCAGAGCAGTCGTCGGAGAAGACCTCTCGCTGCCGGCCGTGGTCGCTTCCATGGTCGGCGGCCGGGAGGCCTGGCAGGCGGTGGCCCACTTCTGCGAGGCGGTCCTCTCGCGGAAGGAGAGTGCCGAGAGGGATCGCCAGCGCAGTGGTGATTCCTCCCGCCGCCAGACGAGACGTAGGAGGCGTCGGGTGGACGACTGACCGACGTCTCCCGCCCTGTGGATTGGGGGCGTTTGGAGAATTCCACCACGGTATCCCCTGCCTGTCGTAAAAGGCGACTAATAGGGGCCTCCAGGGGTCACGGGTGGGCGGGAGGTGCCGCCCACCTATTAGTCTAGCCAACTTCTGTGACCCCCGTGATGGACGGCAGCGTGTCTCACGCTGCCTCGGACGCCAGGGGCGTCCCTCGGTGTGCGGGGGCTCACCGCAACAACAGGAGAAGGACCACAACAGCGGTACGCGCAGGGGCGGTTGCGGACGACAACTTAGACGTGAGTCGGAGGAAGCCCGCAGCCGTCCCTAATGCGCCGAAGATGGCCATACAAAAAAAAAAAAAAGCCACATATTTTGACTAAGCTTGTAGAGTTAGGGCGTGTAGAGTTACAAGCTTGACTCTACATGAGATCTGATAACTTTTTGACAGTGCGAGCCCTATGATCTAGTCTGTGTAACATTTTGCATAAAAACGTTTTTGGTGTGTAGGTAGTTTATTTATTTATTTCATATATAATATTCCGCATCACTTTTATATATTTTTTAAGTATTTTTGCATTTAGTAAAATCTGCGTAGTTCTAGAGATAACTGAAACCACAGGCTAGCATTAAGCATAGGAGGTAGGAGGCGATAGACACTGCAATCTTTCTACTTATTATATCTAATGCATTCAATGATCCAGATCATCGGCTTATTAATTGGACTAGTGTCCATTTAACTTAATCGGAAACCAACGTTTAATAGCCGCGGTTAACTTCCATATAGAAACAACAAAACATATTTTTTTTTCGATGTTTTCGTTTTAATAAAAATATGCCCGTGAAGCGGACAAGAATCAAGTCAATGGCCTGGGAATAATCATAAAAGTCTTTATCGATGTTAACGTTTGGCCTAGGCCTTAAAATACTTATTTACTCTAAGTCAGTAGCCTCGAAATCTTACTATACGAAAGTTTGTGAATATGTTTAGATGTTTGTTAGAAATAAACGCAGAAACAGCTGCAGCTTTGGGTGAAATTTAGCACACGGGTAGATCATGTCCTGGATTACCACTTAGGCTACTTTTTATCCTGGTAATTTGCTCCCATGGGCAATAATGGATATTTTTGATCTGATTTTTTAAGTAGATGGCACTGGCGTCGTACTGCCTTTTAAGTTTTAGGGACTTTTGTAGCGAGAAGAGTTTTTCACGCGGGCGAATTCGCGAGCAACACCTACCTAATAATCGTTAAAGACTTCACCAATATTAATTTTGGGTCTTGGCCTTAAAATATATTATTACTTACACTAAGCCCTATTCTTTACAAAGATAATATCCAATGGTAAATTGTTATCTAAATGACGTAGCTATCTACTTCATAGTGAATGATTATAATGTATCCTACTCAAGAAGGTACTTCCCAAAATGAATTTAAACTGAGATAATAACGTTATTCATTTATTGCGTCTAAATATTGTCTTTGTTGTTGCTTTAGTGTACAAAATACCTACTATACACTAAATTAAATTAAATTAAATTGAATTTATTTCAGGATATTCACCCATAGAATTAGTAAGTTACAATACTTAGTTAGTACGTACATAAAAAGAACAAAATATAACAATAACACATCACAACGGGCGAGTCACTGACCCACTAGTTGAGCGATAGGTTTATGGAGCTCAAACCAGCGTCTCATAAAATCGCTCGTGTGATCAACACCTACAAGGGCTAAAATATTATTGGGTGTACCCCAGACTCGGCGCATCAGCGATGTCGCTCGCTTACTAAAGCAACTTCACATTGTACTGTCATAATTAGCGCTCAGGGTAATCCCCAGAAGTGTTAGCAGTACAATTTATCTATTAAATTGTTCAAACGTGGGTATGAATAGTTAAGTATAATACATAATATACGTAGATGATACGTTAGTTACAAGATTATACAAAGATTTGAAATCTCGATAAATCCGGAAAATTGCAGAAGTGCCAACCAGATCGATTATTGTACAGCAAAGCCGCATCGGATTAGACTACCCAGGTACTTAATACACTCCGTAACAAGCGTTTTATAGACCTTTAATATTTGCACGGTAATTTGGTGGCAACTTGTTTAATTTAATTTAAAATGTCAGCCTTTCCATGAATAAAGCGAAATAACACGTACACATATTGAGGTTAGATCATTAAAGCTCACAAGTTTTTGTAGTTCTTTTGGAGGTTCCGTACCTCAAACACGAATTCTAATAGGATCACTTTGTTATACGTCTGTCTATCAATAACCTTTTCTTAGGAACGCGTATCAAGTTAAAATTTATATCAAAGTATAAAGTTAAAACTTATATCAAATACGGGTCGGGTCTTCGGTCTCTTTCAGCTGCGACAAACATGTGGGTCAACGGGTTCAAAAGATATGACCGTCTAAGTATGTCGCATATTTGGAAATTCACAAGGAATCAAAACCTATGCGGTACTTCCCGTTGAACAAAATGTGATAACCGATAAAAGGTATGTACTTTGATAACTAAAAAAGCTATTTATACGGTACCCCCGGCGCACGAGTACCTACCTACATAAATTACTCGCACTTATCCGGTTTTTCAAGAAGAGTTTTTGCAATGGTGTTAAGTTCAGAATTCCACACGTGCCGAAACGCCATTCAAATCTAGATAGACAATACAATTGCAAGACCCTGTATAAGTACTATTACATACATACATACTAACAACTTTTCAGAGATATTATGTCTCAACCTCAAACTTAACTCAATTTTTTTCTTTATTCAAATAGTCTTTCTCAAGCAGTTTTAAAGTCTTTAATCTTTACTCAGGTTTTACATGTATCTATCTCATTTAATCAGATGAAGTTTGCGAGATAAGCGTAGAACTATGCAGATTTATTGCACAATAAAAATAAATCCAAGCTCAATGTCGTACTATCTTATCTTCGTCTATTTATCCAACGAGTGTAAAACTGAATACCTTCTTATATAGAAATGAAAGACACTAGAAGTAGGTAGGTAGTATATTGCATATGCATTTCACTCAAATTGAAAGATTGTTTGCATAATATTTAATTTAGGGTGTGCGCGTGAGTTGAATCACGGTTCGCAACTCGCAAGCGCCGAACAAAATAAGACAAACATGGTTGGAGGCACGTCACCGCGTCAAAGATGGGCGCTGGCTACGATGCAGTGCTATGGATACAAGTTACAACACAGCATACGTTTATGTGACCAACGCAGCGACTCCAATATCAAACATATACATAGGAACTTTGATTCATAATATATATAGGAATTATTCATCAATGACACATAATATGCTTCATTAGTACCTATACTTGTTGATCAATATGTAGAGCCTACGGAATCATGATCAGGGAATTGGAAATAGGGCTAACAGTTTCAAATTATGAATTAGCTTGAGTATAGTCGATATTGAGAGAGACAGAACAAAACCAAGTGCAGACAATAATCTTTCTGAGTAGTCTCTTCATCCCTGTCTGAGTTATACTTGAATATGCTCTGTCTGTTATAACGGTTTTTATTCAGATTGGTTACTTTAACAAATACAATAATAATATTACTTATATCAGTCCTGTATTATATGTATTACTGTCCAATTGCCGGGCACGGGCCTCCTCTACTACTAAGAAAATTTTAGGCCGTAGTCTAACAGGTTGACCTAATGCAATTAATTTTCACTGAAAATTTATGTAAAGACTATAGAGTCTACTTAACTCCTTCCCAAGATCATCAGAATCGGAAACAATGAATTCCAAATCATACCAACCGGCACCATATTCAAGTCGATAATTTCTTGATTGAAACGTCTTCATAAAACAAAGTCGCTTCCCGTTGTCTGTCTGTCTACTATGCAACGGATTTTGATGCGGTTGTTTTACTTAGATATTTATTTTTTTTAATAGAGTGATTCAAGAGGAAGTTTTATATATGTACTTTTATCCCGGAAAATCTTATTAACGCGGGCGGAGCCGCGGGCAAAAACTATTCATAATAAATTAATGTTTTTTACTCGCACAAACTACAAACCTCCTTTTTTCTCTCACTCAAATGAATGTTAGTCCCTACCCAAGCTCCACTTAAAATGTAGAGCGTATAAGTAGTTAGGAGTATTAAAAAAAAATATCAATAAGTTTAACATAGTTAACATACCTGCTTGCTTATTAAATTTTCATGTCGACCTTGGCATTAAATACTTGATTTAATAACAAAAGACTATCAGCTCGTTTTATTCAAGATCATTGCCTGATGGTGAACTAGCAGAAGATACGCAGGTAAAGCTATTTAGCTTTTCTTGATAACTAGATGAGTAGTACCGACTAAAAGTACTACAGAAAGTTTAAAAATTAAAATTACTTCCTGCTCAATAATGCTCATACTTAATACAGTTTAAATTTGTATATAATTTTTTAACATAATGGTTATATTGCGAAACATGCCTAGATTAAATATAAATGTAATCACAGAACAGAGAAACAGATGTAATTAGCAATATTTAATAATATGTCACACACACACACTCACTCCTTTTACCCCCGAAGGGGCAGGCAGAGGCACAACTAGTCGCCCACTTTTCGCCGTTATTCGCATGATGTGATAGGGGGCGAGCCAATCGCCATATCGGGCACAAATTCCATTGTCCGAACTGATACTGAATAGAAAATCTCATTATCACTGCCCGACCCGGGGATCGAACCTGAGACCTCAGCATTGCAGTCGTACCATAATATGTCTGCAGTCTATTGGAGCCTGGAACAATAAAAAACCGCGTCAATAGTACAATAGATTCAAAGCATTTCTCTATTTACTCAGTGATTGCGTGAACTGACGCGGTATTGCGTGAAGGGAGTCACGTGAGCGAAGGGTAGGATGGCGAGAGCCGCGGTGGCGGCGGGGCCGGGAGGCGTGCGTGACGTCACGCGGCGGCGCCGCGGGTACCGGGCGGCGGGCGCGGCGTGGCGGCGGCGAGGCCGAGGGTGTGGTGCACATGCGCCGTCGCCGCGCCCGCGTCGTTTCAAGGTGACCCTCGACTCGCCGAGCAAGTGTGCTGCGTCGTTCGCGGCACTGTACACTGTTCCTTTCACTTCTGCACGACTACGCGGTCAGTGATACCGGTATTCGTCTGTACGCGGATATAATATTTATCTGTGCCCGGTGGAATTTATGACAGCACGCTGTGGACACCGACGCTTCTCGTTCATCACCTTTTATCTCAGTCTTCGCGACTGACAAGACAAATCGATATGCGTCAAGCACGAGATGTTGTGAGTATCTAATGAATCCAAATATTTGCAGTTTTAAAAATTTTCCTATCCCTTCCTTTATAATTAACGGTAGTCCTAGATTTAATCATATTTTTGTTTCTTGATGAATGATCCAAAACGCGCATGAGGTATTTATATCCTTTCTACATTAGAAGCATAATAATATATGGCAGTAGGCACGTCCTTAGGATTAACGCTGCAAGTTTATCGACCGATAGTCGCGGTATGTTTCATAAGGAGAAATCAATAAGATAATTAAACGGGTATAAATTGATATAAACATCTCAAGTACAGAGGAAAAGAGCAAGTCCATTGATAAAATATAGGTACATTCTTCTGCAACGAGAATGTTTTTCCATGAGATTTAAAACATAATATGGTGACTGGTGAGATAAGAAAAAAGTGCCTAAGTATAAAAAAATACGTTTGTCTTTTTTTACTGTAAAGGTCATCTCGCAAGGTCATACGAATTGACACACACGGTTTTCTCTTTCTACCTCTTATAGGTGGTTTCAGTTAGTTATATATGGACTTAGTTATAGTTAGATGCAGTTAAGTAATAATTTTGTATTTCTAATACTTTAATTAAAATAATATAGGAGTCTATGTAAAAATCCACTGTACATTATATTATATTACCTTCATGAAGTTATGGGTATGGCTCCGCCACAAAGTATGTCAGGTGTAAATCCTGCCTTCCTAACATTTGTAATCGCGAAATTGTTTATTGGCATATTCAAGGTCGATCAAGGTTAAAAAGAGTTGATTCGAACCATTATATTTTTAGGGGGAGGCGATCAAAAACTAGCGAAAAAAATAGTCTTACGTAATAAATGAATGGCCCTTTGTTAGCGTCTTTAATCTATTTTTAAGGTTCCGTACCTCAAAAGGAAAAAGGAACCCTTATAAGATCATTTTGTGCCCGCCTGCCTGTCTGTCAAGACCTTTTTAAATGAGCAATGCCTGTTAATGGATTAAAGTTCAAGACTTGTCCACAAGTCACTGCAATCAGTTTTTAGGGACGTTACTTTCGAGACTCATTTTAGGATTGGCTGCGTCATCTACACAGATGACGCAGCCAATCCTAAAATGAGTCTCGAAAGTAACGTATAGATTAGCCATTAGGTACACACGTACCTAATGGCTAATCTAATGACTTCTGAGAGTATTGATTTGTTATTGTGCATTAGTTTTTTGTTCCTAGTTCGTAAATTTCCAGTTAAGGAACCTGATGCCTATTTACATTTACATTGTTTTGGCACTCTGTTATATGTATTTTCTTCCTTTCACCCAATACTCTGCTAAAGTAAACTCTGTCATGGGTAGCCCAAGATACAGGCTATGCCTAGTTTGGGTACCTCTGGAAATTCTAGTTTTTAGGATCTCATAGTGCTTGTTAATTTTAAGTAGAATTGATTCTCTGTAAGTCTATTTCTTTCAATAAACTATTTTTCATTTTCATTTCTTTTCATTTGTCCTCAATTCAAACTTTAATTAGAGCTCCTTAGTCATGGAATCATGTTATAGATATACTTAGAAGTCAAAAACATGTAGGTACTGCATTTATTAATAACGTTTAAAAAAACTATGTAGCACACCAGCTGTTTTTTTATTTTATGAGTAAGTAACTTCTTGTCAGCGTCATAACAATATGAATTATTTCAATCGCACATTATAGATTTTGTACTTGAATTTTTTTTAATCGGGACAAATCCTAGGTATGTGTCACCGACATCTTAATTTTTAATACCGTTACCCCTATATGATTATTGTATCGTCAATATTATTCGTGTTTGTGTTTTCATAAATTTATTCTTATATTTTTCGTTAATGCACAATCAGAATGATAATGGGACACTTGTACGCATATCTCGCTATCAGTCTGCTCTACTTGAAGCTGAAGTAGTATAACGATGCATATCCGATACGACTATAATCAAAAGATAACTCATACTGCCATTTTACTTGGAATTCGTATGTACTAACTTCATTGCTAAGAAATTCCTACACCGATTTTGATGATTTTTTGTATCTAGCTTTTAATATACAGGTGTCCCGTAAATACTGGTAGTAGGTCTCTCATATGTAAGAGTTCGTCTGGGTGGGTCCCATCGCAATGTCTATTTCTATCGTCAAGCAGCAGTGTGCATGTACTATTGTGTTTCGGTTTGAAGGACATTGTAGCCAAATTAACTACTGATCATAAATGAGACTCAACATCTTGTCTCTCAAGATGACGAGCGCAGTGGAATGCCACACAGTACTTTGTAACTCAAGGTGTTAACTCCGCGCTGGCCATCTTCGGCGCATTAGGGACGGCTGCGGGCTTCCTCCGACTCACGTCAAGTTGTCCGCAACCGCCCCTGCGCGTACCGCTGTTGCGGTCCGTCACCTGTTGTTGCGGGGGCTCAGAAGCCCCCGTACACCGAAGGACGCCCTTGGCGTCAGAGGCAGCGTGAGGCACGCTGTCGTCCAAGGTGTTGTATGGTGTAACTACTGTTTATGGGCGGTCGTATCACTTACAATCAGGTATAGGTACGGCATGCTGGTCTCGTCATTCAATGCCATTAAATGGTTTATACGCAAGAGGCTGATTCTACAGCTCATTATCTAAAACTAAATTTGTTAGGTATTATTCTGGAAAACCTCAGGATCATGAAAAAACTAGAGAATAATCTTTTTAAAAATTCACATCTATTTAAGTATAGTTTTTTTAATACTGCTCCTACAAATATTTATATTTTGATATTTGTTATTTGTTGAATATTTCCAAATCGTTAACATATAAAAACAGTAAATTTCCTCACTGTCTTTGTAATTCATATCATAAAAAAATGATGATGCTGATGAAGACCCAACTTTAAAATACGTTTCGAGTAAAAAAAAATTAGGTACTACAGTGTAAACGTCCCATAATTTTAAAAACTTCTATGTCATAGGGTTTTTAAAATTTCAACCTAAAACTAACTTAAACTTCATAGTCACAAAGATATTGTTAATTGCTATATATCTGTGAAAGAGCTAGTTTGTCGAGAATTTATTTTGAATGAATTGATGACATTTTACTTTAGTTTTTGTGTTGTAAGTCACAATATGTACATTATTGTGACTTATTTGTGACATTCGAAAATAACTCTTATAAAAATTATAGGGAATGTGGACGTACTATAGGTGGCAGCACAAAATCGACACAAGAGCCACCTGTGGATAAAAAGAACTTTTCAAATCTCTAATTTATTTACACTTGTATTTTTTTAAATATTACAAACATGTTAAAATATGGGTTCTTCGTGGTTCCGAGCGAATATATTTGATACACAGCGTGGCCAGAATATGCTTTTTTATATGGGAATTGGGAGTTAGTTATTTCGTGTTATTGAAGCAAAATAAGGAGGATATTATGTTCCCTTAATCACAGATTTGTTTTTATTTAATATTATCTTCAAACCATCTTTATTTTTATAAATAACGTAATGAGGCAGTTCTAAATGCTTTTGGAAGTCATACTTAATATGGTTCATACAGCTTTTATTGTTTCTGAAGATTTTCACATAACCATAGTTGATGGTATGTAAGTACCTAGGTACTATTCTTGAGAACGTAATAGAATTTTACACTATAGGATATGTTTATTTTTATGTTTTAGAGCATCCAGATACACAGCAAAAGATTATCAAGAAATAAGTTAAATGTTATTAACACGCTTTTATTAGCTTCAGACATATGTATGTATGTAACTGACACTTTGAACATGATTTTTTCCTCCTTCAAAACGTCGGATTAAATCTAAATTAGGCATACTTATCAAGGACCGACGGCAAATCAATATATTAAACTAAAAACACGCTTTTATAGAAAATCCAAGTAAAAAAATGAATATTAGTTTATCTTTAGTGGCATCTGTTGGACCATAGTAGAATTATAACTAAACTGGCTGCTCTTGTGAGTAAAAACTTCCTACTTGGTTTTAATGACTTCTGTTGGACAATAATAGAACTAAAAAATTAAAAATAAATAGTAGTTTAAAAAATCTAAATACACGCTTTAATCTAGTCTGTAATTACAATTTAATAGTTACACGTACCTCCACACTACACACAAATGTTGATAACACTTTATAACACACAAATTCATTAATAGTGAAGCCAAAAGACTTCGGGTTACCTCTTACCTCCTCTTACGCATGTTCCCGTGAACGAAAAATGTATCGGTATGAATGAACAAATAAGACAAAGATAGTAAATACGCAAACATGCGCGAGGAAAAAAGAGACAGCGAGGGAAGCTAAACGATAGCGGGTTCCCTCGCGCGGCCCCGTGGCGACGGGTGACAATGGTGCGAATTTTAAAACATAGAGCGATAGCGCGCTGGCCAACGCCATTATTTAAACTATTTTACGTCGATCGAGGAAAATGAAGTTGTTTGTTAATAGTATAATTTATTTTAAGATTTTGCTTGCATAAATTACAAAAGGGAAGCCGGTAGAAAGCGGGTTGTATGGACCCTACGCCACTGACCACCAGTAAATATTATCAAAATGATAATCCTTCCTGGCTTTGGTTATTATTCTGAGATTCTTCCTCTCATATCTGTCAATAAAATATTTACAACTATTGACACCATGCACCCCACCCTTTTTTTTACAATAAAGCACATTTTTTTTATTATTATACACTATTCTTGATTCATATAGAAAATAAATTTATGTAAATTTATTCAAATTTATTTTCTAATTTTAAGTTGGATTTCAAAATATGGAAAATTGGATTAATGAAGCGTGTTATGCATTTTTTTAAACTGTTATTTATTTTTCATTTTTAGTTTAAAATATTGAATTGTCATCGTCCTTGATAAGTATGCGAAATTTCGATTTAATCCGACGTGTTGAAAGGGGTCAAAATCATGTTCAAAGTTCCCGTATACGTATGAAGCTAATAAAAGCGTGTTAAAAATGGCCTCTTGTCATCTTCTTCTTCTTTTAAAAATGCCTCCACCGTTTCATCGGTGATTTTGTCAATGTCGAGTGGGTATATGTTAAAATAATATCATAACTTTTTTAGAATTCTTGTCATCTTAATACATTAACTGACTTTTCATGTAGGTAATTAAACTTTGACGTACCTAACGAGGTAAGTATAACATAACCTTAGACTGACAAACATAACATGGATTATTCGATTTATGCTGACTTGAGCCATATGCAGAATAAGATTTTGATTCAGATTTGGGGTTGCAAAGCAACTAATAAATAGTAATTATTATATTAGGTACAATAATGTATTAAGTATAGGTAATCAGGCAGATGTTTTTTAAATATGTCGGTCGGCAGGTATCTTAATATATAATCTATTAATAACTGTCGGGATTTTGCGTTGGGATGAACGCATGCTGTAGCATTCTCTTGGCATAGTGTATATGTTTATTTTTGTGATCCGTACATGTCTTGTGACGGCTAAAAGACCGCGTCGTGCATCTTCACCAATGGACATTGACGCAAAGTGTTTGTTTATTGTACGCTTGAAATGTAAAATAACTTTTATTCCTTCGTATTTGTGATTTTATTGTGGCGTTCATCAAAATAGAAATGGACTTATTCATTTCAATATAAATCTATACTAATATTATGAAGCTGACGAGTTTGTTTGTATGTTTGTTTGTTTGCTACATAACTCCTGAGTGCTATAGGGTACTTTTTATCCCGGGAAAATATTTTTGTCCCGGAAAAACTTTTTCACGCGGGCGGAGCCGCGAGCACTACTAGTGACCAATAACGCTGGTAATATGCAAAATTGCTTCAAGGAACGTGAATTGAATTCTAGAAGATAGTCATGCCTAAATTATGATAAGAACACACAGCTGTCAGTAAACATTGCGCACCAGATCAGGCACAAGTCTTTAATCTTTATTGTAGACAAGGATTGTATTTTTTGGTTCACTTTTCTTGGCAGCCGAGTTACCAGTGCAGCTTTCTGATTTTAAGAAGCATCAAAAATAAAAGCATAATATACTTAGGAAAATATGGCGTCATTCTTTGTAATTTATATGTTTAATTAATAGCTTATATGTGCAACAAATAATCATACCTATTATGTATTACATTAGCGACTAGCGTTGACTCTTTGGCGTCAGATAATTCAGACTACAAAATTTTATGCAAATCTATTGAAATCAGGCACAATTTTAATTTCTAGGCGTATCTTATTCCTACAAGTTACTTTTTATTTAACAAAATTTTACTAAACAACAATATTGCGAGTTCACGTCGCTATACCATCTACCAGCACCAGCAACTTCCCACAAACGCAAAGGTAACATTGCCACAAAATAATGCATGTAAATATAGAGGACGTGGAATGTTTGTGACGTCACGAGCGAGCCCACGCGTAAGCCAATCAGAATCGGACACCAAGGGGCACGCCTTGGGAATAATGATAAACAATACATTGTGTTTGTGAAATCTGAATAAGAATAAGGTAATTCTCATAAAATTTATAGAATTATTAATATTGGATAATACTAATTGTAAAGTTTTAAAAGATATTACTTTTCATAGAAAAAACGGCATTTATATGTTCTAACTGTTCTAACATACTATATCGTAGCAACGTTAGAGCAGGATAAAAATATTTCATGATCATGATTCATGAATGAAAACATAGTGGAGCGTTCAATGCTAGCTCCGGCGACGACGTTCGCTCCGCGCTCGACAACTCGAAGCTCGTAACTCGTATTCTACATTTTCGTTTTGCATTGGCGAGACGTGTCATAAAGGTTAATAAAGTGGAAGTTTGCTGTGTTTTATATTAAAAAAAAATAATTGTAGAAGTAACAAACGTTAATAAAATGGGTATAGTTATTAATAATTTACCTCGGGTGAGTTGAAATTGTATATTTTTTTTCTATTTATTTTATTTTATAAGTAACATAAAGCCGGCTTACTATTGGAAAGCAACGGTAGTGTCGTAATGACCGCTTTGACCTTGTGAAACTCGCTCGCGATAATGAATAACTTGGCTGTTTCGTTGATTCGAAAAGATTACATCCATAATGAGTGCTTTATATATTGTAAAATCAACGAGAATGAGATATAGCATAAGTAAAACGTTCGAAAGGTGCGAGCGTGCACATTTATGTAAAAAATACATACTTAAGTAGGAATAACTATGCCGCTGAAGTGTCTAAAAAGTAAAAACTGTATTGTAAACATGGGAATTGTGAATACAAAAGGTAAAGGTCTACCAATTTCGTCATAATTTCAAGAACAAATAATAATTTAAGTAAATTTAAAAACATAAACGTACAAGTAAGTACTTACTTATTAGTTATTACATTTACCAATGTTCAATGAGGTTCGCAAAACATGTAGGTACTGAAGACAAAATAGTACTTACTTAAAATAATACTTTGGAACGTCGGTAATCTTAAATTGGAATTAAGTTTCAGGCACACTGTTCACGTTCTTTGATTAAAGAATCCTCACTAGCGGAAAGGCTGTAAAATGTAAATTAAGTTCCAATACAGTCCATATAACCTAAAAAAAACAACTAGGTAATAATGTAGCAGAAAAATTATTAAAATCGTTTCATCACAACTACGCCAGAAAATCCCAAAAGCATTTAATATTTTTGTTATAAGACCATTATTGCTTACAGCTTAAAGCATAATTAGGTATATTAGATAATTATGCTTTAAGCTATGCTACTTATTCATTAATAAGTAGAAGGTAAATAAATGTTTCTTTTTTTATGTATTAAACATGTACTAAAGTATTCAGCGGAGATAATTATAATACAAAATTGTGGAAAATTTTTCGAGTTTACACTTGGTACTTACTTTCCAGTTTCCGTAGTATTAATTACTAGCTTTTGTCCGCGGCTCCGCCCGCGTGAATGAGTTTTTCCGGGATAAAAGTCCCGTTTTATATTTTCCCGGGATAAAAAGTACATAGTGTTTTTTTTTTTTTTTTTTTATAATTCTCCCTTACAGGGAAGGCAAAGGGTTCAAGCCCATACAGCCTCGTCTTAAGTGATATCTCTGGTTGTCGTAGTAAAGCAGTGGCTACCTTACCAAGACTTTATCAAGGAGTTTTGGCGGCAACGAAAAAACACTTGATTGGCACAGTTATTTCAATTCACTTCATTTGAGCACTTTAATAGAACTATATTGGATAATATACCACCATAATTATGCAATATAACACTAAGTATCACCAAAATAATGAATTAAAACAAGAGCACCTCATGACACTTCCACATTCCCGCCAAAACTCAGTACATAGTGTTGTGGTTATGTTCTCTTGGATTCTCTTTGGTAAGAGTTTTAGCGGGAACCTGGAAGTATCATAAGGAAGTTTTGGCGGGAACGTGGAAGTGTCATGAGGTGCTCTTATTTTAATTCATTATTTTGGTGATACTCAGTGTTATATTGAATAATTATGGTGGTATATTATCCAAAATAATTCTATTAAAGGGGTCAAATAAAGTGAATTGAAATAGCTGTGCTAATCAAGTGTCTTTTTGTTGCCGTCAAAACCCCTCGATAAGGTCTTGGTAAGGTAGCCACTGCTTTACTGCGACATACTCGCACAGCATTATGGTGTGTAAGAAAACCAAAAATATCACTTACGTCGAGGCTTTTCCCTAACTTGAAATTTGCAAAATGTACACACAAATGCCATTATAAAAAATAAAAAGACGTGTGTGTATTATATATATGTAATTATAATTATTATTTTTTTCTATTGTCCAAACACTCGTGCGCTAACGCCGAAACTCTAAGCAGGCAATTCTAATATTTATAACCTCTTTGAACAGATATAAAACAAAAACTTTTTAAAAATTCAAACTTTGAATCACGTCATCCCGCCATGGGGACATTTTCATCAACTGCGCGCGTTTGACATTTCGATACGTTTCACTGACTGGAACAATTTTTAAATACACGGTAATTTCGACCTTTTATCGTTTAACATCCAGCTCATATCCTCTTACATATTGTATTCTTACAAGACTGCGATATTAAATTTACTTATGGAATTTTACACTCTACATGGTTGTGATAGAGTTGAAAATAAAATATCACCGCTGTGCCGGTCGGAGTAAGGGGTGTTAGGTTATTTTCGTTACGGAATTTCTGGATTCGGTCACCACGCTCAAGACCCGCGATAGAAGCTATGCAATAGCTTAAAAAAAGCTAAGGAAGTAATTTAAAATATTGTTGCAGATTCGCGAAGAATGCGAAGTTCTACACATTACGGACAAGCAGATCCGCGAGATCATGAACAGGCTTCACAATGACCTTATCAAGGGTCTAGGTAAAGACACACATGAAAAGTCCATAGTCAAGTGCTGGATCACCTACATACAAGATTTACCTAACGGCAAAGGTAATTTAAATTTGATATAGTTTTCCATTGTCTCGTTTAAGTAATTTAAAATTCAATACCTATTTGAATATGTAAATTATACAATCACTATTTACTGTGGCGATGTGTCTAAGAACAGGAAATTAGAATTCACAATTTGGTAATATTTTGTTTCAGAACGAGGTAAATTTTTGGCGTTAGATTTAGGAGGAACTAATTTCAGAGTGTTAATAATTAATTTAGGGGAAAATCATTTTGATATGCAGTCAAAAATTTATGCTATACCAAATCACATAATGACCGGCACTGGTGTGGCTCTGTTTGACCATATAGCTGAATGTTTAGCCAATTTTATGAAGGTAAATGTTGTTATCATTAAATATTTTAAAACATTTCAATTAAACTAAATTTTGTTTGCATTATAAATCCTATTATGGTATTTTTTCTAGGAACATGATGTGTATGAAGAAAGATTGGCACTCGGTTTCACTTTTAGCTTCCCGTTAAAGCAACTGGGTCTTACTAAGGGAATATTGCAACGTTGGACAAAGGGTTTCTCTTGTTCTGGAGTAGTTGGTGAAGATGTTGTTCAAGGACTTAAGGATGCTATCGCACGGCGAGGGGTGAGTGGCAGTACTAAATTATAATAATTCATAAAAATCATTTCCTGATACACCTAAAATTCCTATTAATTTAAAATGTTAATTTGTTTGTTTTTTAAAATCCATCACAAATTCCAAATTGTTTATTCAAAAAGAAGAAATTTTCCAGGACCTTTCATTAACTGTGATGGGCATCCTTAATGATGCCACTGGCACTCTCATGTCCTGTGCACATAAGAACCCATTTTGCCGAATAGGTGTTATTATTGGTGAGTTGATCATGCCAGCTCTCTTCTAGTGGTTAAGGCATGATTGGAGCCAAAAAAGCCATGTAGGGGTTTTCAAGTCTTGCGATGCTGTAGCTGTAATGTTCATTATCGTTGGATTAAAATGCATACTCTAACATACCTTTTGCATGTATTGTTACAATCATACTACAAGAAAATTCACGGAAATGTTTTACCTACTGCTCTTATCAGATACAAATATGATTTTTAAATTGAACTTTATTGCTGCAAACTATAAAATCCTTAACAATGTACTATATTGTATGTGAAATGATTTTTTTTACTATTATTAGGTTCTGATATGTCACAAATATACCTAGTGCTGATTTTTATACAGGATTTTTTAATACCTCAACCATACTATATTACTTAGCTTGAGGAAGCCATTAAGGTCTGTGGTCTGTGGTCAGTGGTTCAATATCTGGGCAATGCATTATTTTTAAGTTAGTAGAATAGCAAACTCACATATTTCGCAAGATCTTTTGTATATGAGGGTGCATTTGGGTCCACTGAGACAACTATAGACAAGTTGTTTATCTATTTTTGCCGCCAAGCAGCAGTATATTTCGTGCTAATGTAGTTACTAAGGATAATGAGACATATTTTAATGAATTAGGGTATGCACTGGAATGCAGTATTATACAGACTTTAAAAAATAATCATAGCATGCAAAAAATAAACTAAGAACCTTTTCACAATTCAGCCTATACTTAGGGACGCGAGTGGGGTATTTCTTGCGGATAAATGCGTGCCTAAAAGCTAATTGGTTTATCCTTGTTTCTTTTTGTTTCATATTGTATTTCACATATTACATTGTACGACTTGCGGAAAGTATTTTTTTAAGCAATGAGAAATAATTTAATGAACATAATAGCATGGTCTCGAGGACTAGGTTTTTTGAAAGCCTCTACTCTCTGTCATTTTCAACATAAACGTGGGATACTAACTTTTCACATCTTAGGTCCAATTCTGTATCTATTTGGGTACTCAAGAAGCATGTTTTCTCACTCTTGTAGGATGTTCAGATTGACATTTGTGCTATTCTGAATGATACTACGGGTACTTTGATGTCCTGCGCGTGGAAAAACCACAACTGCAAAATAGGACTCATTGTTGGTACGTTTACATTTTTTTGGTGAATGCCATGTTTTGGTTTGCTTGTGTGCTGACTCTACTAGATAGATTATATCATTAATTTTAATTTTTTTGTAACTGGTCCCATTGTGGACTTCCATTTTAACCTGACCACTAATACTTTATTATCATTTATCAAACCTGCAAAATAATTATGTACTAATTGTGTCTGCTGGTAACGTCATGCATACGCAAACTGATAATCATTTGGAGCAATCTAATGTTTAATTTATTGTTTATCAGATAATTAAGTAGCAACTTTAATTACTAATGACTCAAGGGCTGTGGTTATAACATACATTACTTTGGAAAAAGTTTTATTCACAAAAGTGATTTTTAATGACTTTTGTTATTATTGTTTACTTTAAGGTTTGCCTGTGGCTATTCATGTTTGTCAGCATTTTTTAAAGTACATTAACTGCTAATTTTATTATATTGCTCAGTATTTGGCTTATTTGCAAATATTTTCACATATAATAAACATATTATGTAACGACACAACTGTTGCTCAAATAGTCTGTTGAATGTATGCAATAATTAGTATGCATATAAAGCTAAAAGATCGTATTAAAATTATAATATGTAATTTACAATTCATTATTTTCCAAAATGTGAGCAATGGAATGTGAAAGGTCCTTATATAACGTTACTTATCCTTATATTACATTAGGTACTGGAAGTAACGCCTGCTATGTGGAGAAAACAAAGAACTGTGAGCTATTTGACGGCGAACCGGGCAAGGATGAACTTCTCATAAACACAGAGTGGGGCGCGTTCGGTGACGACGGCACCTTGGACTTCGTGCGGACAGAGTTTGATCGCGAAATAGACGCAAACTCTATCAACCCCGGGAAACAAATGTAAGACACTTTCATATAGGGGGCAGCACTAAATCGACACAAGAGCCACATGTGGATAAAAAAAAAAGTTATCAAAGCTATTAATTATTATTATTATGTCAAAAATGATAAAATATTTAAATATTTCATTCTTTTAACAAGAATAGGTATTTCACGTCGATGCCAAGTATGGATAGGCTGAAAAAGATTCCGATTGACCAGATGGCAGAGCTTACAGTGTTCGTTCCCTATTCAACAGGACGATATTGTTTTTGAACTCCTTATACACATATTAAAGTTCTAAGTTGTCTCTAACTTTCAATAACCGGTTTTATTAATTGGGTTATCCTGTGACCAGTGACAAATGCACCATGTGTGTATTTGGGTAGTGGCTTTACCTCGGGAATCCCCTGGTTGTTTTCCTTATGTTTGAGGAAAACTCGTATACATACTCAAACATATACGTCAATGCGTAACGTTCTTTATCTGCGAAACAGTCATGGTTCTTCTTGCGATTTATGTTTTATCTATTAACTAGCTTTTTCCCGCGGCTCTGCCTCATTAGTAACTTTTCCGGGATAAAAATACATATAAACCTTCTTCTTGAATCACTGTATTAAAAAAAACCGCATCAAAATCCATTGCGTAGATGTAAAAATCTTAGCATACATAGGGACATAAAGATAGACAGACAGCGGGAAGCTACTTTGTTTTATACTATGTAGTGATGATTTTACTATCCGTGAAGTCTTGACGTGCTCATGTGTTCATGGAATTTGGTATGGTTATGTTAAATTTGGTGAAGAATACTAAATTTATGGCTTTGAAACTATTGCCTAACATTATCTGTTATTATACAATTTAAAAAAAAATATTTTTTTATTAGTAGGGGCTTACTAAAAATTGATTTATTAGCCAATTCGAAAAATATACAACTTCAAATAATAAATATCGCAGCTTAGTAAATATGAACATACAATGAACTGTTTATTATTAATAATTTGTAAGGTTATCAAGTATTTCCATAATATTCGCTATAATCAATTCCTAATCAGATCGAGGGCATAAGTCAATGTAAACATTGACAAAGTCCATCTATCAGTCTTTAGCGAGTTTGATGTCATAACGTAATAATCATAAATATTACTATGTACGTACGCATTATACGTAATTGTAAATATTTACAGACAAGAGAAGATGATATCCGGCATGTACATGGGCGAACTGGTGCGACTAGCGTTGGTAAAGTTCACGCGGATGGGACTGTTGTTCGGAGGACATGGTTCAGACTTGCTGTTCCAACGAGGCAGCTTCTACACCAAATACGTGTCGGAAATCGAGTCGGATAAGCAGGGTGACTTTACAAGCTGCATGGAGATTCTGGAGGAACTCGGTAAGATTCTCTCAATACTTATTTCTTAATACTATTGACTGCCTCGGTGGCGTAGTTGTATTATGGCACGACTGCCATGCTGAGGTCTCGGGTTCGATCCCTGGGTCGGGCAGTGATACTGAGGTTTTCTATTCAGTATCAGCTCGCAGTCTGGAATTTGTGCCCGATATGGCGATAGGCTCGCCCCCTATCACATGGGACGGAATAATGGCGAAAAGTGGGTGCACTAGTTGCGCCTCTGTCTATCCCTTCAGGGATAAAAGGCGTGAGTGTGTATGTATGTATGTTATTTCTTACTAGGTTTTACTCGTTGCTTTGCTCGCGTGGAAAGCCTTTACCATTACAAAAGTCTCTAAATCACTGTAGGTATCCATAGCATTATCAATAGGGCGCCAGCGCCATCTGTTTAAAAAGTCCAAATACTAGTTGTTAATTAACCACGATGTACGATGTAGACGTTAAACTTTAAAGTACAATGACCAGCATAAGTAGCCGAACAAATTCAAAATTTCAAATTGCCTACATACTTTTGTTTTCTTACTAATCTTATTTTTCTCTTCACAAAAATAAAATAAGAGATATGCTTTATTTCATACGAAGAATTTTTTTATTCAGTTTAACTTAACGCGTATATAGGCGATTAGAAATTTCGATTTTGTACCGATATTTATGCTGCTGACTGTACGTCATGTTGAACTTAAAAGTGGGCACATACGATGCGATTTGGTACAGCCGAACCATTAAAATGGTATGCCATCGAACCATATCGCATCGTGTGAGGCACGGTTCGATGGACATTATTATTATTATTGTTGGTACGGCTGGTTCGATGGCTTGTCCATCAAACTTGGTTGCATACAACTGGACGTCGCATGGTACGGTTCGATCGTGTGGCGTGAAGACTGTACCGCGTGACGAATTGGTCGCATGATACCAAATCGCATCGTATGTGGATACTATTACGATACACCTATTTACGTAATAACATTAAGCGGTCATGTAACGCGTAGTATTTTTGAAACTGTTATGTAAGTAAACATTACATGACGTCCGTTCGCATCAATCATTGCGAAAATTAAGTAAGTGTTGTTATTTTTTAACAAGAATCTTAGGTGTTTACAAATTACAAAGAGTCTTAAAATATTTCGACGCGAATCGGTAACAGTCTTTATCGTAGGGCCCAAAATATAAATTTTAAATGTATTCCGTAGGTATTTTAACAAACTGTATAACATATAATTCCGTTAATAATTGGACACGTGTATACTTCTAAAAACCTCCTTGTTATCAGAAACTTGTTTTTTAAATAAGTTTGCGAATAAAATGGATAATGTAATTTGACGCATATATTATTGTAAGAAACAATGCACATTATACTTGCAACAACCGTCAGCATGACAAAAAACATTTTATATGATTTTAAAATCAAAATAATCATTTATATTCAATTTCGATGAAGATTCAACAACATCGATCTTAAAGTAAGTAGATTAAAGCAATGATAGTTTGGATATAATTCGCGTCCAGCGACTATATAACCCCTAGACTCCTAATAACAGACGATCGGCTTCGGGCAACACATCTGACAAATAGATCCAATGTAGCTGACCGTTCAAAATCTTCAAGTCAGTTGCGACCACAACTGTGAGCTGTAAATACTTCCGTGTTTGCGAATAAATAACTATTGTAATGGCCCCGTGCACAATAAAATGGTGTGGTATAAATAGCCATAATTAAAATTTTCTGAAAAATGGTATTACAATTCACAGGTAAGTCAATAACGACACATAATCACATTTTATTTAAAATTTTACGAAGTTCATCTTAGACTGGCCATTTGGGTGTTTACGCGCCATCTTGTTATATTTGCATCTCTTTCCGACGAAAGTACTTTTTACATTATCTATTTCGTTTTGTTTTTTAACATGAAAAGTAAGTGATACACCAAAGGATTTGTCGATAGTTCTATCGATAAAATTAAAAATAAGAGAAACTATCGTCCGAATACTCAACTAATCAATTTATCTGAGGCCTATTTAATTTTAACAGGCTTCTTATTTTAAATGGTTAGTTCATTAGTAATAGTTAATTCATTTTAAAAAGTGGTATCAGAAATAAATGTTATTAGGATAATTTTTTATTTTGTTTGTTGATTAAAACGACTATTTTGAGTTATTCTTTGAGTTATTCCTACAAGTCAGCTCTAATATTCTTGTTAATGTCGATGAGACTTACTAAGCACCATGTGTCATTTGATAACATAAATAGTTTCGTTAAAATATTAATATGTTTAATAAATAATAATAATACTACTATAAAACTTTATTACATAAAAGTAACATCGATAAAAAATCGTGTTTTCATTTAACTCGTCCCATCCCTATGCCTATGTTTCCAAGGTTATATAATGCGATAAGGTGTTGGAAGAACCAATCATAATGCAGTACCCCGCTTCCTCAAACCTCAGGTAGTTGACAGAATTAATTTGAAGAGAAATATTGAACATTAGGAGTCTAGGGGTTATATAGTCGCTGTTCGCGTCAGAAACTGAATAGTCATCGTGACCGTGAAAATATTATTTCCCAGCCCCCTAATTATCTATGACACTGTTAAGTCGTAACGTGGCCGCGTTACGTTAACTTCGTGTAATTGGCGTTAAATGGTATTCTGTATGCCAATTTCCTTAGTGATAAACGCGATGAGTTACGTTACGCGCTTGTTACGAGCGGTGGAAATAACGTGTGTCATAGAATAAGGGGGGACGCGCTGGCTACGCTATCAGGTGACTCATTCATTTGGAATGATGCAAGAATCTTGTATTATGATCGTGCGTTGTTCTAGGGAAGTATCTCACCCGCTGTGACCCCCGAATCAATGCCTGTTTAGTTACTTTTAATTAAGATATTCATAATAATTTACTGTCGTTTAAAAGGATGGATAATTTCTCTTTGGCAATTATGCTAGTTTTATATAACGTCCCTAAAATCTCCTAAAAGTTCCTAAAATACAGTACAACACCAGTGCCATCTCCTGTACGAATCAGATTACAAATATCCAACATTTCCCATGGGACCAAATTACCGGGGTAAAAAGTGGCCTATTTTTAATCCACTATCAAGGGCATAATCTCCTTGTGTGCCAAACATCCAAATCCATTCAGTAGTTTCTGCGTTTACTTATAACAAACATCCTAACATTTTCATAAACTTTTGCATTTGTAATATGTATTAATAAGATTAGTAAGGAGTAAGAAGAATGTTAATTAATTTCATTGTAATAAGTGCAGGTTTACGTTGTGGGTTTTCTTTTGGTGGTTAACCCCACTTATAATAATTGACATTTCCATTAAGCTGTGAATATTATTTCCTATTATTTATGGTATTTCCCAGGTTTGAAATATTTCCAAATTAAAAGTATTGGCCTGGTGCTGCTTTGATACGGTAATTAAGAGGCACCTTTAGATTCGGCTTAAGGCTAATCATCAGTCAATTTTTTAAAGTTGTACAAAATATTAATTTTGATCGTTTGCTACAATCATATAATGTAAAATGTAAAGAATTAGCAAAGTATGTATACCAATGTTTTGATCACTAAAACTCGAATTTTAAATTACAACTGTCTTGGTGCTTAACAAAAAAAATTTAAGTAGATATTTATTTGACTATAATATTTAAAAAATGAAACAAATGTATGACGGATGACCACATCCATTTGTAACATTAATTACTTTTTGAATTTAAGAAATACTGATTTTGTTCGCGGGTTTGTCCGCGTGAAAAATATTTCCCGGAATAAAAGTCCCGCTATATATTTTCCCGAGATCAAAAGTAGCCTAAAACTTTCCTAGGGTCTCAAACTATCTCCATATCAAATTTCATCGAAATTCGTTCGGTAGTTTACTAGTCTATCGCGTACAGAGGCGACGGGTGACTGTTTTGTACTTTGTATGGAAGAATTTTTTCCTCATTACTTGCTGTGTGTGTAAAAACAAGCTTACAATTACTCAGAAACACGCCCACAATTTGCGGACGGAAAATGTATCCCGTAATATAGAATAGGACTTGCCCACAACGACCTTTATTGTCTTAACTTTTACACAATGTAACTTCAGAGTTCTTTACTGTTATTAGGCGGTACATTTTGCATACTTTTTGGTTAATTTTATATTTATAGTCATTCACTCAAATGTCGACGTCATCGAGATAATTCCAAGAGCGTTTTGGTCTTGTGACCGGACGTAACAATTAGATAACTATATTTTAAACGTGGTTATAATTAAACTCGAAGTTGATTTATTTGTATATTTTTTGCCAAATTAATTTATATCCTGAGAAATGATACAATCTTTCACGATATTTTACAAAAGACATCTTTTTGTATAAAGTAGAAAAATAAGTTTTTTAAGTCAGCTCAAAAATGTTTTACATTATTTTATTTTGCATCGAATTAATCTGTAATAATTAATGACTCACATGTGTCACGTGACCTACATCGATAACGTTATATCGATTAGTAAATGCATTAAGTCAACATTCTTTCAAATTCGTCGGAGCTCGTGCGTGGAGTATAGTGAGTTAGAAGTGTATACTCTATCCGCCCGCGTGAAAGTTTTTCCGGGATAAAAGTAGCCTATAGCACTCTGGAGTAATGTAGCTTCCTATTAGTGAAAGAATTTTCAAAATCGGTCCAGTAGTTCTTGAGTTAATCCATTACAATCAAATCTTTCCTCTTTATAATATTAGTATAGATAGGGGTGTGTATTGTGTTTTTTTATGGCATCGAAAGACGAGACGAGCAATCTGTTCGCCTGATGGTAAGCGATACGACCGCCCATAAACAGTAGAAACACCATCCCAGCACCTTGAGTTACAAAGTACTGTGTGGTATTCCATTGCGCTCGTCATCCTGAGACATAAGATGTTAAGTCTCACAGTAGTTACACGGGCTATAATGACCTTCAAACCGAAACACAACAGTGCATGCACACTGCTGCTTAGAAATAGAAATTGCGGTGGTACCCACCCAGACGGACTCTTACATATGAGAGTCCTAGCACCAGTAAGTGTACTGTGTAGTATGTGGTCAGTGGTTTTCGGTATTTATACTGTCCTACCGAAATGACATGATTTTTATACGATTTTTAGAAGGTTACAAGATTCTCCCGATTTTTTTACCGAGTTTCAGCAATTTGAAGTTAAAACTTAAAATCCCTTTTTATTTTAATATTTTACGATTTTTTGGTTAAAAATGTTGCTGTAGGGGTGGCGGGGGGCAGTACTTTTAAAGGGCCGGCAAAATTTGTTTAACCTTTTTTTACTTTGATGACGGGGAGGGGGTATACGTTTCTCTCGTTTGTTGAAAATTAAATCGACGGTCCCATAGAACAAAGTCGTATATGCAAAATGTTAGCTTTTCAGTAGAGCGCTTTGAAAGTCGTAAGTTTGTATTCATGTGCGAATTAGTGCTATTTTCACACATTAGGTTTAAAGTTGTTACTGAACCCTAATAGATAATGTTTCCTTCATGTATAACTTGTAATTTTCACAATTAATTTAGACTTTCAAAGCGCTCTACTGAAAAGCTAACATTTTGCATATACGACTTTGTTTTATAGGACCGTCGAAATGATTTTGATTGAATATTCCTTGTTTTTTTGCATACTTATACCGATTTACAATTTTATCGATTATTTGGCAACTTTACCGATTTCGCATTATGTCGTCCGAGACTGTATGTGGTGTGTGTGCGTGTGTTGCAGGTCTGTCGCACGCGACGGAGGCGGACATGGCGGGCGTGCGTCACGTGTGCGAGTGCGTGTCGCGTCGCGCGGCACACCTGGTGTCGGCGGGGCTCGCCGCGCTGCTCAACAAGATGGGCGAGCCGCGCGTCACCGTCGGCATCGACGGCTCCGTCTACCGCTTCCATCCGCACTTCCACGCGCTCATGTGCGACAAGATCGCGCAGCTCGTGCGGCCCGGCATACAGGTCATTATTTATACTTTATTGAAAAATAAAAAAAATTATATCCCCTGTCTGCCACTGAGGTTCGTAACCCGTTAGTGGGTTGCCCTCAGCATGGTCACTTAATTCAAAGGGTTGCGTTGCGAGCGCCTTCTGCGTTCACCCTAAAGACAGGTGTGGCCAGACAAGCCGACTCGCGTCAGGCTACTGGCAGTAGGGCCATTAACAAAAAAAAATTGTCTACGACTGTACACTGCGAGATATTTGGGATACAATCAACACTGTCTTCACAATACGCATTAATGCAACTGAACAATATGACACTTTTAACATCCATCGTACAAGCCGATGCTTGCCAGTTTATCTACTCACATTTTTAAGAAAAATGTCTGTCAATTTCACTCGTATCTAAAACTATCGTAATTCCTCAGTTAACCAGTATAGGTTACTGTTTAAAAGATTACTCAAAAAATACAACCCAATCAAAACCCTAATACTGGCCATGAAAACACACCCACTAATATATTACAAAATAAAATCGTAATATCTCGGTGCTGCGGACTGACTCGATGGCGTATGTGTATTAAGTTGCCATTGCAATGCTGAAGTCTCGTGTTCGATCCTCGGATCGGGCAAAGTGATCAATATCATTCTGGAGTCTGGAATTTGTACCCAATATGGTAATAGACTCGACCCCTATCGTATCATGTGACGCAATACACACGGTAAAAAGTGGCTGCACTAGTTGCGCCTGTGCCTACCCTGCGGGGATATGGCATGAGTGTGTGCGAACGTGGAAAATCAAAATAAAACCATCCATCTAAATGAGTACACACTTTATTCGATAATTTTATATGTAGTTAGGTATTAAATGTGCTATCGTGTCGCCGGTAGTTGTGCTCATAATAAATTAGCAAACGGATGAGCTATTATTGACGTCAGCGAGTTCCGTCGCCAGCCGCTGCGATGATTGACAAATGTCCAAGGCGACAGCTTCGGACCAAATGTCTTATCGTGGTTTTAAAAATTTATTATGTTCACTAATGAGACTTACAAATAAACGTATGGGAATTCTAAAATGCAAGTAGTTATTGTCAAATAAGAAAAAAATTCTGCTCGGCAATTAGGTATTTATTATTTTAGATCATATTAAATAGTTAAATGATAGATGAATATTTAGGTGAGTGATGAAGTAAGTGAAGTGAATGATTAATGAATAATGTGTGATAAATACCTAAACTAATGACGTCCTTTTTCGCATGTCTGATATTTAATCAATGATATTCAAGGCTTAAACATAAGTACTACGGCTATCTAATCAATAAAATAGTATTAGCAGGAATTAATGCGCCGCAAAGTGATATTGGGTTTTTCAAATTAGTATCAGCCCGGAGTCTGTAATTTGTGCCGTTATCACATCATAGATCGGAATACGCTCGGCGAAAAATGGGCGCACTAGTTGCGCCTCTGCCTACCCCTTGGGGATAAAAGGCGTGAGTGTGTATAATGCGCCGCAACGACGCGGCGGCTCCAAAGAGACTCAATTGTATTTTTATCAATAAACACGCATGCTGGACCTCGTTATCTTCATACGAATAGATAATTGTGTGAATGTCAAAGCCGAGCCCCTTTACGTTCATGTGCGTGAGTTCACCGCCCACAAGATAAAACATGTTTTTACAATATGTACCTACTTGTTTTTGACCTTTGTGCGTTACAGTTTAAGATTTATGTATTGTGGTACAAACATTTTGTTGAACCGGATACTGGCACATTGATATCTCACTTTATGTAGTATATTGTTTTCGTTGAACAAGACTTAAATATCAAACCAAAGAGCATTTATAATATTACGGAAAGTATCAAAAACGGCCTTGAGCATTCGTTCCATACATTTCAGGGCACGAGTATGCAAATATTTACGAATAATCAAATTAAATCAATTATGAGTCGTTTTGAAAAATGTAAACTACCAAAGTGTTCCTTATTGAATTGCTTAGGTATTTAATAATGTTGGTTTAAAATTAAAATAATGTGTAATTTAGGAGAAAACAACAATTTTAGTGGTATTTTCATCATGAAATTAACGAAACAATAATAAAAAATTTAAAATATTAATAACCTAAGTAAACATAATATATTGCCCTTTTTTGTAGATATAAGTTTTTTAAATTTCTAATAAATATAGGTTCTAAAAACTACATAAAATACCATTTTGCTACAGGGATTCCCTTAAAGATCCTACTAATATTTCAAACTAAAAGAACACAATAATTATAACAGATTTATCGATAACTGATTTTGCTCTAGTAACCGCATCGTTAATATTTACTGTAGATAAATGTCAACCATTCAAACCTTTTAAATCTAATTGCAAAATTATGTTACTGCAACCCGTCGCGATCATGAGATATTTTGAATAAATGTTACAATCAGAAAGCGAAAGCTTTACTCCATTATCTACAGACGATAATATGTTATCGCGTGAAATGTCTATCGCCACATGGACACCATTTGTCGATAGCGATTAATATTTCGCAACTTCAGAACGAAAACGACACAATTAAAAAAAAAACGAAAATTGATCGTCATAAAATTCCTTAAAACTGATCCCGTTTTTTCCATTCGACCGCGCTGAATGGAGCCGGTTGCTGTCCGTATTAACCGATCTAGAGGACGAAATCACTCTGGCCATCCGCCGTAAGAACGAGTTTTTGAAACTCCAACACTCCACAAGACCGCAGTTCCGTCCTCGCCGTCGAGGACCTCGCCGCGTTCCCCGTCGCCCCCCCGACCCATCTAGCAGTTCCGGCCCGCGTGCCGATGACAATGAAATGAATTAATAGGATTAGGCCTAAAAACCAATCTTTCCCTAATCGTTGATGTCTCATCCTCTCTCAGTGGCCGTCCTGAGCCGAGGTTCGTAACCCGTTAGTGGGTTGCCCTCAGCATGATCACTTGATTCAAAGGGTTGCGAGCGCCTTCTGCGTTCACCCTAAAGACTGGTGTTCTTGTATAAGCCGACCCTCGTCAGTCTAACAAGAGATTAGACCGTAACAAAGAAAATGGTCCCGTTTTTATAAAAATATAATAAAAGGGGATTGATCTGATAGTTCCGTCCTATTTTCGCTTGAATATGGCTGTGTTTAAACTATTTTTGTAATGACAATTTCATTTTAAGTTATTTTATGACGGTAACTCAATTTTAGATTTTTTTGAATTGTATCTTTTTCGTTCTAAAGGTGCGGTTTTCTGACTCCTAGTAACGAATTATTGCGACATTATGCTGCAATAATACTCAACTTACTTTCCACAATAATACAATATCATTGCTTTGAGCAAAACGAGAGACAGTACAAAATGCCTTTGAAGAGTTTTTTGGCTCTCGTACACATGGCTTCTTCAAGAAAGCCATTGAAAAATTACCACTGTGCTGACAGAGAGTCATCGATAACATGGGTGCATATTTTGATGGACAGAAATAAAAATATGTAAATCAATGTATAGTGTATACAATATTGTTTTTGTGTTACTGAGTGTGCGTGTTGTTGCAGTTCGACCTGATGTTGTCGGAGGACGGCAGCGGTCGCGGGGCGGCGCTAGTGGCGGCGGTGGCGTGTCGCCAGAGCCAGCAGCCCGCGTAAAAACCTGTAGCGTCAGCCACAAAAGTTAATACACAAATTCAAATATGGCCACTATAATTTTGTGTAGCATTAAAAAAAAATTCTTCACTAAACTACGGTAGATTTACTATTGTAGTCAAAGAAAAATAAATATTAAATTTTGCATGTATAAGTAATTTGAAGTTTTGCGTTTGTTGAGCGACTTTTGTGGCTGACTGTAGGTCTCAGCCTAAAGCCGAGTGCTTTCTACACCTTACATACAATTTTCTACTATAATGTACATCACAGCTTACTCAACAATTAGTTGAATAAAGTTATATTTAATTGTGTCGTATGACGCAACGTTTCGAGTCACCGTTTCTCGCTTCCGTAGTGTTCAGATACGTGTGAGATTATAAGGCTGGTCCTTATTTTGATAAATTGGCACTCTAAATTCGTGATGTAAACAGAAAAAATGCAGTATGAAACACAATTACATCCAGGCTTATGGTTGTTTGTTAACTTAGTAAGACTATTTAATTTTATTGTTCTATTTAGTACTTATATGCCGCTGTGTGCTAGGATTAGACGGCTTCCGCGAATATGCTCTCTTTTGGGAAGCCATCATATTGTTTCCGCATTATTAACTCTGGAAATACCAATGACTGCAGACACTAAGAATCAATTGATCGTGGTATTTTGTTTGTACTTATTATACTGACTAGTCTAATCGCAAATCACGATTTTAGGACATTGAATACTTAAAAATGATTTTACTTTACATTTTCTTGTTAATCAAAACTTAATTTTAAAAACAAGACTGATTTTATGTATCTTAAACATCATGCTATATTTTTGTTACCGATCCATTAAAATAAGTTTTGATCTTAGTGTCATTAAACTACATGATAATATGTAATTACAATAAATATTTCCTTCAAGTGCCTATCTTAGCCAGCACACAGTTATTTGGCCGCGTTATTTTCAGTGACTAATTTTTATTGTTAGCAATAAGTAGTTTTATAGCATTGTGAATATTACAAGAGAACTCTTAGCTTATGTAGGTATATAGCTGTGTATACCTAGCTGCTGGAATAGTAAATGAAGTTGTATTTAATGAATTGAAACACCTAAATGTGAATTACATCTTTCGATGCATTGTTGTTTATTTGTAATGAATATTTTATAATATAGCGATTTATTATAATTTATGGTGTACATTGTTTAACAGTAAAAAAATATCTTCATTGTCAGATGATTGCATACATGTAGCATTCAATTATGAATCTCAGTATCAGTTGGTCTGTATGCAGAAACGCAGCCTTACTTGTAGTTATCATTATCGATCATTCCATTAGTGGATCACCAGTCAAGGCAAATTCATTCACTAAAATATCATTATAGTGAATATAGACGTAAGTTTTAAAAACACTTTGTATTAGGGCACTACCAAGTCATCTTGTTTCAACATCAATGAAACAAAAGTAATATAAACCCATTTCTGTCATAACAGAATATTATATACCATGTAATATAATTTTCATTGATGTATTTATTAAAAATAAATTCATGTGTACAACTGATGTCATGATATAGATGGTAAATATAAAAACGCTGTTATTAACTTAATATTTATATGGTATTTATGGTTACAATATCCATTATACCCACATTGAATGCCGTTTTGGAGACATTAAAATCGAAGAAGATGCATAAGGGTTTTGATATTTTACTGTGATAGAACTAAACTATTAAAATATTTTTTTTTCTATTGAATTCTTTCTTTCGTTACCTACCTATTACTTTTACTTAAACAGCGAATTTAGGTGTAGATCATAATGGGTATTTAAATTTTGCAAATTATAATACGAAAAACTTTTCGTATTGTAATTTTCTATAGAAAAAAAAACATCATAATTAGTATAGCAATATGATGAATACTTCAAATGTTGACACGAGCCACATTGTGTGCGCAATGGGGAATTCCAGTTATGTCCCTCGCATATCTGCACCTTAGTGCTAATGAAGTCACGCTGTGACATGTGTATTGCTCCTACATAATTATTGCTATTTTTGTTGTTTCGTTATTTTCAAAAGAAGGAATAAAAAATCATGTCAACTACCCAACTATGAAACATAAATATAAAATTCAAAAAAATTTGGTAAAAAAGATGGCTGAGGTACTATCTCCAAAATATGGAGTATTCATAAAAATACTTCAATTCAACACAGCGTCTTACACCACGCATCAATAAAATGATATTATAGTTCCTAGTTTTATAAATAGGTGCATTTTAAGTTTAAGTACATGTATTATTTGTTTTGTTGCATTGTAATGATAATTAATGTACGATGGTCTACTAACTACTTCATATAATGTCTTCAAACTTTGTAATATCAAAGGGAATCACTAAATTTGTAAATAAAATAAAATTTTTGCAATTACAATATAAATAATTTATTTTAGTGAGTCATCAATTTGGCCAATAAGAACGTGTTGTACCTATTAAAATTATTTAATTTTAGTGAGTTTCAAGTATTTGTTACGATGTTCTGGATTTACGACTTAATTACTTTTGCTCAAATTGTTATAAAATTACATATAATAATTGAAAAACGAAATGAACTGAAATTCATCAACACTTTTTAATTTATCAATTAATTTGAAACACATCAAATCCATTCAGCAAATAACATTCCACAAGTCGTCTGGAAATGTTTCAAATCTTAATATAAAAATATTAAAACATATCAGATTATAAAATATTGTGGAAATATTAGTAATATTTTGGACAGCCTGCAAGCCGTATAATTGTTTAATTATACCCTAAACTCAAAAGTGTAACTGTGTTGTTCCGATATCATTTGTATATTATTATTTTGTCACTTTGTTTCAATGGTTTTACAGATGTTTTAAATGGCATTTTATTTAGATATACGGATATTATTTTTATGTTAATTTACAGAAAACCACAATCGAAATGTAGTTCCGTCTATTTAAGAGCGGTTAGAAATGTTATTGCAGAATTAAATTTATATAAAACCATTTGACATTATCATTTACTAAATATATGTATATTTTCAAAGAAACCTGGATTTTAACACGTTCACTGTGCCCATCGATAAGGCATTTCGAGATACTCATCGTACGTGAATACACCATCGGTGGGTTATGAGCCCTCGCAAGTTTAAAGGCTTATAACTACCCTTATTCAAGTTACTCTATGCTTATAACTATGCAAGTGTGAGTTTCTACACTTAATTATCAGATTACACGTCGTGTGAGCAACGAACTAAAAGAGATTGACATGAAAACCGGATAACTTTTATATACCTTTGTTATGGATCTGAATCGTTCCATTATAATTAAACCAAAATTAATAATAATAATAGTCCACTAACAAAAAATTACGTTACGAAAACTTTCGAGTTCTTGACATTAATATTTTTGACATGAAAACTAGTATAGATCAAGGTCATACGTGCATGCCACGTGGCAGGGGCATGAGGTAAAGACGTCGTACGTGTATGACCCACGGATGGTTCATTCATATATTTTTTTTTATATGAAGAGGTTATTAAAATAATGATAACGTATGTAATTTTTTAACGTAACACAACATATTTCCAATTAGTGTTTGCACTTATGGAGTTGTCTCCATAACTATAGCTACACAGTTAACGTGTTTTTAAATAATACAATTACTAACTAATCTAGAACAGATTCCTAGGAGTCACAGAAATCACGTCCTGGGTAAAAATCTAATCACTGCTGGAACTGCTTCTCACTGACCATTTAGTTGATTTCTGATGAGATAGAACTATTTGAACACTCTGTTATGATAGTCCCGGATAATCAGTTTTATCCTATTCTTCTTAAGAGCCTATGTGAAAAACATATGGAATCGTGATGGGCGTGACTTAGCGTATTTCAAATGCGAGGCGCCGCTTGGCCCCGCTGAGATAGATCGCGCGCCTCGGCCCTCGTCGCATCGCGTCGTTGCGACAGGTCGTTGCACTCAAGCCCGCGAAAAGATCGTCATTGCAAATGCATGTCTGTGTTGTAAATATTATAGTTATTATAATTTCTAATAAATGTATAACTTATAAAACATAGAATTTATTTTAATTCGTTTATAGAACCATTATTATGTCACTATTATCTACCTAATTACTTGAACATTATGTAAAATGACATTGTAAGTTATCTAAACTCATCGAATGTATTATTCACTTATAGTTGACTTTTGTTGACAAGATAAAATTTGGTGTGGTGGTAGGTTCGAGTCTTACCCCTACGTAGGTCTGTATATAGGTAAAAAGCAAAGCAGTATGAAACTTCTATAATATGTTTTAAATTATATTTTGCTTTGTTTTGATTTATTCTTGTGGACTTTCCTAACTTTGGTGGACATAAAATAAATAATAATACAATAAATGGCGTCACTATTTTTCGGCCCGACTCGGGATTCGAACCCGGGACCTCAGCACAATAGGCGTATCGTGTGTGCAACTACGCCTTGGAGGCAGTCAAACATAGCATCACACCTTTTCTCCTCACATTTCGTTAGCTATTTTAGGTCTTATCAAATAGGAGACGAGCTTATTGCCACATACCGGGCCCAATTCAACAGACCGAGCTGATACTGGACAGAAAAAAATAGTATTTGCCCGACGCGGGATTCGAACCCGAGACCTGAGGGTGGAGGCCGTACCGGGCACGTAATACAACTACGAGTTGCGACATCAAGGTAGTTTCGACAAGTCATTCACGATGAAACTTCTTCCCTGGAATGTCAGGTCTATTTTACGTAAATGATGCTTCACTCTAGTGCCACCATGCAATTTAAAAATCGAATTTTGTATGTAAAGGATGTTCGAAATTTATGCAATGCAATAAAATTACATAGCTTGATATGAAGATTGATTACATTATTATGGTTGAATAGTCACTATATAGGATATAAATGTTACAAATGTTGAAGGCGGCTGCTACCTATCTAGATAATTTTTATAATTTTTAATTTGAACTGTATGTAATGTGGGGTAAGAAAAATATAGCAAGGTCATTCTTACTACGCGGGTACTTATGCTTATAGAAAATTTGAAATATTAATTACTTACAATTTTTTAAATATTTTTGATATTTTGTACAGAAGAATAGACTGATGTTTACTGCAACAGCTACTTCTTCAATTCTAAGGCATTTGTTTTTGTTTTGCAATATAACAAAGCTCCGATATCCTTATTGAACTGAATGAAAAATAATGATGGCCATATTTTAAAAGGAGACGGGAAAAACTTCATAGAACTTTGGGCTTAGTGTTACAGAGATAATTTATGCATTATTTTATAGTTATATTAGAACTATTTCCAAATGAGAAAGAAAAATCTGTCTGTCCAATGGGAGTAAAGAAAGAACCGCTGTAGAGTAGAGCTTCTAAATCATTTTTCGGTGAATAACTTTTTTTTACCTGATGACATAAGATGTTCACAGTACCTAACCATTGGATTGCCCTATTGAATAGTGAACAGAGCTAGCTTAGACAATAACCAGAATTGAACATATGACATGGAATCGACAAGGACTGATATAAATATATAATGGCTCATTTACACTCTCGCGCGAGTGGTACGCCGAACACAATACGAGCCACGACGCGAGGTGTGAAGCTAGAGTGTTAGTGAGTCAATAATGTATTTCAATTTGACATTTCGTCGGGAGCGCTGAACAAAGTTGCCCGTAAAATTAAATAATATCGACCGATATTAAATATCCCAAAAAGTTAAAATGTCTTTTTAGTTTAATTTCTAAAATACCTATAGTTTTTAATTCTTATTCTTTTTCAGCCTTTAAAAGGCTACTATTGCACATAGGTCTCCCCCAAAGAATTATTAATACTATTATGTCAATATTATTCTTGTTATACATGCTTGGTATTCTTTGAGTATGTAACCAACGCTCTAAGTTGGTGCCAGCGCCGTGTGTAATATTACACGAACCACATGGTGCCACTTTTCACCTTTCTATAACTCAAAACCTATTTAAAGTAAACACATAAAACTGTGTGAGTTTAATTATACCTATAAGGACATCTAGAAGCCCAAATTTCATGAAGCTAGCTCAAACGGTTATAAAGATATGAAGGTCAAAATTGTAAATTTTTGTACTGACTGACAGACTTATAGTATCTAAACCTAACCTACTTCCAGATGACCTAGAAGGATGAAATTTGGAATCCAGCTCGGTAATTATGTGTAAGCGTAAGAAAAAATCTAAAAATAAAAAAGTTAAAAATACAGGGGTCCACATAAAAAAAATATATTTTTAATGGTAGCGTTGGAATCCCAATATATGTTTTATTATATTTGCTTTATAACAGAAATATAAAGATAAAGTTAAGCCAAAACTTTTGTGGTGTCCCCATAAAAAAACACTTGTAATACGCGCTAAACAGCCGGCCAACGGTGTGTCGTCGGCGGCGCGCGGCACCACACAACTCAATACCTACCTAGTTTTCTTTACAAAAAGTAATGATATCCCACCAAAAACATAAGTGTAAAAGATATCACATTTGTAAATACCAGCAACTATTATAGGTATTCAATAAAGCAAACAAATAGAATTTAATACTTGTTCATAATGTTATTTTGTTCCTATAAATACATATTTAGATTTTGCATAAAACTTGGCACACATTTAGATCTCCATTCTTTTTGCGGCGAAGCCCACAGCTAAGCATAATTTTGGTATTGAGCTTGGCTATCCTTTTTTACATTTATGTTTTTGGTGGGATATTTTTAAATGGAAGACATAAAAATAGAAGAATATTGATACATGCTTCAAAAGTGTAAGGTTAAGCCCAATTTAGGCCGTCTCCTTTATACCTATTAAAGTTTGTGGCCAGTCATGTCCAGCGGATTTTGATTTTAAAGCCAAATAGCCTTTAAAGAAAAATAAATCTAAATGGCGGCCTTTATTTAAAATTCTAACATTACATCTGCCTTTTGTGCACAAAACAATGCCCAGATATCGATTTTGAGTTCGATTGGCCTTAATACAAAAAAATTCAAAATGGTGGCTACTTTTTTCAATTCTGACATTGGATCACTCTTTTGTTAATAATGTTACACCCAGATATCGATTTTGCGGTCGATTAACCTTAAAACAAATAAATTCAAAATAGCGGCCACTTTTTTCAGTTCTGACGGTGGATCTGCCTTTAGTAACTAAAGTGGTACTCAGATACCGATTTTGAGGTCAATTGGCTTAAAATAAAGAAATTCAAAATGGCGGCCAATTTTTTCAGATCTGACGTTGGATCCGTCTTTTGTACCTACAGGCCTGCCCAGATGTCGATTTTGAGATCGAATGGCCTTAAAACAAAGGAATTCAAAATGGCGGTCATTTTTTTCAATTCTAACATTGGATCCGTCTTTTGTACCTACAGGCCTGCCCAGATATAGATTTTGAGGTCGATTGGTCTTAAAACAAAGAAATTCAAAATGGCGGTCACTTTTTTCAATTCTAACATTGGATCCGTCTTTTATACCTAAAGGCCTGCCCAGATATAGATTTTGAGGTCGATTGGTCTTAAAACAAAGAAATTCAAAATGGCGGTCACTTTTTTCAATTCTAACATTGGATCCGTCTTTTGTACCTACAGGCTTGCCCAGATATAGATTTTGAGGTCGATTAGCCTTAAAACAACGAAATTCAAAATGGCGGCCACTTTTTTCAAGTCTAACATTGGATCCGTCTTTTATACCTAAAGGCCTGCCCAGATATCGATTTTGAGGTCGAATGGCCTTAAAACAAAGGAATTCAAAATGGTGGTCACTTTTTTTAATTCTAACATTGGATCCGTCTTTTTTACCTACAGGCTTGCCAAGATATCGATTTTGAGTTCGATTGGCCTTAAAACAAAGAAATTCAAAATGGCGGCCACTTTTTTCAATTCTAAAATTGGATCCGTCTTTTGTACTTAAAGGCCTGCACAGATATCGATTTTGAGGTCGATTAGCCTTACAACAAGGAAATTCAAAATGGCGGCCACTTTTTTCAAGTCTAACATTGGATCCGTCTTTTATACCTAAAGGCCTGCCCAGATATAGATTTTGAGGTCGATTGGCCTTAAAACAAAGAAATTCAAAATGGCCGCCGTGTATACCAATTCTAACATTGGCTCTTAACATTTTAGTTATTATTGATTCATAATGTATAAATAAATGAGTACTACAAAAAATCATACTAAAATATTTTTATGGTGTAAAAATTTGAACAGCCTTTACATGCAAAATACGAAGTTTTTAAATGTATGAGCGGCACGCAAGCGTCATTTACACAAAATTGGGCCGGCATTCCAGGGCGTCCCTAGCTATGAATTACCCAATATAAATAATACATACATATACTCTCACGTCTTTTATCCCCGAAGGGGTAGGCAGAGGCGCAACTAGTGCACTCACTTTCCGTCGTGCGTATTCCGTCCTATGATGTGATAGGGGGCGAGCCTATCACCATTTCGGGCTCAAAATCCAGACTTCGGGCTGAAAAGAAAAAAATCCAATATCACTCTGCCCGACTCGGGGATCGAACCCGAGACCTCAGCATTGCAGTCATAACGTAATACAACTACACCACTGAGGCAGAATAAATAACAAAAAAAAAGCAGTGACTATTGTTTTTCAATCAGGGATTCGAACCTGGCACCTCAGCGTACCGATCACTAAATATAACTAAAGCAGGTCTCCGACTAGAAACAATTTACAAAGGTGAAAGGATGTAATAATTACGCTTGCTGCCTATCTTATAGACCTAATAGAGCCTATAATTTTATATTGATACACGGACGTGAGCTGGATACACTATAAAACAGAATTTCCAGGGCACCTTCAAATTTGCCGCGCGGTAGCGCGGACCAATCCCTACACTAGACGGCCAATTCGAACTTTGAAGGCGTCCGAAAATTTCGAGCACACGTCCGTCGTCAGTAAAGATTCCGGACGACTGAAGCCGGCACGGGCCACTCCCATAACAGCGATGGCGTATTTGGACGTCGCGGATGAGAGAAAGTGACGGGAGGCGCATGCGTATGCTGAAATGAAATGGCGTAAGCGCCAAAACAATTTTCTTTTAATTGTGATTATACTATTTAATTCGTTTTAATTGTGTATTGATAAAACTTTGAAAAAATTGTTGTATTGTATTTAAATAAAGTTACGAATGTACATATTCCACCATTTAGAGATAAAGCGTGTTTAAAGAAAATATCAGAGGTAACTTTGAATTTTTTTTCGATCGAGAAAATTTATAGCAATTGTGTTTTGGCTTTGACATATGATTGAGTTATACGTTCAATTTACACATATCCAAAAATCTAACTTCTGATCTTAGTAGTTTACGAGAAATTTGAATTTGAAAGTCCTTAAAGTTCCTTACATAGGCTCTTAAGTATTACAGTTGCGGCTGGGCGTTACGCAATTTACGAATTTGAAAGATTATATTGGTCGTGTTTAATAACTTCTTATTAACTCCTATAAAAAGTTCAATTATTTTTGGATTGTAGTGATTTTGGATTCGTTTTTTTTTTTTCTTTATTTTAAGTGCCTGATAGGAATTCCCAATTTAGTTTAGTAAACACTCAGTAACAATAATAGGGCTTAAGATTTACACTTTTACAAAAATCTAAAATAGTAAAAAAAAATATTAAACTCAACTTTATAAACGCTTTATAGGAACCCCCAATTTTAAATTGACAGTGATGTGATTCAAAATAAACTACATACTTCGTTTTTCTTAATTTACTGATATGGGTACATACAATGAAAATGTTTTAGCAAAATATTCATGAAATATTGTGTAAAAGCAGATAATTTTATAAAACCCTCCTTAGCCTAAACTCGCATGTTCGGCAAAATGGCCAGAGACGAAACTGTCTCGATGGATCATAATGACGTCACACGCGGGCGGCGAGCCAGCGACCAAACAACCCATGCGCATTTAGGCTACAACATTAAGGGCATATGACAATTATTCTTCATGGAAATATAATCTAATTAAATGACACCACTAAAACAATAGGGATGTTGACTGATATCTAAACTATTTATTAGTTTCAATATAACGTTTATTACAAATGATATCATATAAATAGGCTTGTTACACATATTTCCTATATTCAATGTACGCTTGGTAAGATGGACGTACTTGTTGCTTTTTTTTCAACCTATGTTAATCCATAATAATAAGTAAAATCTGATCTAATCTTATGTTTGTATTTATTTCGTGACGTGAGACGTTAATTCTATTTTACATTGCTAAATTGACAACAGCAAATATAGTAAAACGACAAAATTTTAATTTATTATGTTATGGCGGATCTGAAATGACGAACTAATTGCTAAAAACACCACACTGCATCCTGCTGTCTGCACCAAAGCAAACGTGCTTCGGCAGCAAGTCAAGCATCAAAGAAAGCATGTTAAATACATATAGGTACTGATTACTTTAAGTGAATTGCGACGTAATATCTTACAATCACCACCCTCTAAATAAACACCCTTGGACATATTTTTAACGTACTATCACGGTACCCATTAGTACAGGGTGTGCGTGGCACCTCGACGCAGGTACTAAAAGGAGAAACCCGCTTGCAGAAATGAAATCTCCGGAAAAGAGCATCCAATATTTTTTTTACCCTAACCTTGAAAATAAAAGATCATACTTTTATTGTACACAAGGTTGGCGCAAGGATGAAGCGGCGATAGCCTAGTTGGGAGTGGAACGGACTGACGAGACGAATGTCCGCAGGTTCAAAACCCAAGGGCACACACCTCTTTTCAAAAAATGTGTGTATTCTTTGTGAATTATCGCTTGCTTTAATGGTGAAGGAAACATCGTGAGGAAACCTGCATACCTGAGAAGTTTTCTAAATTTCGAAGGTATGTGAAGTCTGCCAACTCGCACTAGGTCAGCGTGGTGGACTAAAACCTTAAACCCTTTCAGTACTAGAGGAGGCCCGTGCTCAGCAGTGGGCATATAATACAGGGCTGGTATGGTAAGGTTGGCGCAAGCTTCCTGCGCTTGCGGTGTTTTGCGCTTCGGTGTCCAATATGGTTAACACGGCCTCCGCATTGCGTGGTATTTCGTAAAGTCACCAAAGAGAAAATCACTACACGTATGCTTAGATCTTTAAAACTACGTAACGGATGTTGATGCGGTTTTTTTAATAGGTAGAGTGATTCATGAGGAAGGTTTATATGTACTTTTATCCCCGAAAAAGGGATTAACGCAGGCAAAGCCGCGGGCAAAAGCTAGTATTATATATTTCACAATATTTTTGTCAACACCCCTTTTTTATATAAGTACTTATGTTAAAATTAATATAATATAATATTCGACGAAATTTTAGAGCATGAAACAAATAAGAGTTTTACGGATACTTTAGACAGCTGTGTTGACGATACCTTTAAATTAAAATTCTTATTTCAGTCAATTTAAGTTCCAAAAAAAACGTGAACATATTGTAGGTATAATGAAAGTGTAATCGTGAAATACATGTACTTTGTAAGAGTAATAACCATTATTATTACAATGATAATCCAGTAGAAGCCTCTTATTTACGCTACATACATATTTAATAAATTCACACTGTGACATTAAATGTTATACTAAAACAGTGCCACACGCATATGATATATACTATTACTACTACATCCATTTGAGTGTTTGCTGATTCTCAGCTCATATTGTGAAGGCCATAATATAAATCAACATAATTTAAATTTAGTACAGTACAGACCAGTCCAGTTTGACTTGAAGATCGCATAGGCGTAGTTAGGGGCAGGGATGCCAGATAGTGCCTCAATAATACTGGTACAGATGTCACTGAAGGTTGGTATTTGAACAAAAAAAAAAGTACACCCACAATAACATAAATTAATTGCTGATATAAAAAATCAGTATAAAATTTTTCCGGCAACATTTTTTTTAGGTCCCAATAGTACAACTTGTAGCCAGTACTGCCTATTTGTTAATACGTACTTTCTAAAATGAAAAATCTGTATCCAGTTTCTTCGGTGACCTTTTCTTTTCTTTTTGGTACCCCGTACTACTATTTTCGTTTTTAAAGCATGAAATCATGCAACAGGACTTGATATATTCTTACATACAAGAAAAGAAATCAATTCGGTGATTGATGTTGAAAGTTGGTATTATTATGTACCAACACAACTTTTGCTTGGTACATGGTACATGACGCTGAAAAATGGTACGGATACCAGGAAATTGGTACGTCTGGCATCCCTGGCGTTTGGTCACCACTCACCCCAGAATTACGTGCTTGTTAATAACTTCAAGGCGGTCCTAACTTAGCCGCACTATAATATTATGTAGATGAGAATCGATCATTAACTAAAAAATACCTAATAATATCTATTTGAAGCAGTTTCACAACAGGGGATTAAAACAATACCTGTAAATTCAAATAAATTATTATATTAGGACGCGCATACATTAGCCGCGATAGCTCAGCAGTAATATAGACTATCTACATGTATGTCAGGTCCACTTCCACAACACATGCGCCTCTGACTTTACAAAGTTCACAACTTTACATATTTTTTTCAAATTCGTCATTCTGAGACTACTTATTTCGAAACTGATTATGTATCACATGAATCGAGACCTAGCCACTTATCGGGATAATTTTACGACAGCATTCATTATGGAATTACGCATCTGATTTTGTTGTTTCGCAGTATTATTAATCACTATTTATTGCGATAATGGACGTAAAATAAATCCTTAATGATGCCTCAGCATGAGTTCAATGAGTCGAGCAAAATATTTTGAAAAAATCTGTATACTTCAGAAGTCTATTCAGAATTTCAGCAATAAGTAGGAGGAGTCTTGACAAACTGACATTAGTAAAGAGGGGTAATTCTGAATTGTCTGGATAGATCTTTCTTAGTACAACACAGGTGCCCTCTGCGATTGAGAGGCAGGCCTGTCAATTAATACAGTGGCCGAGCCTGTAACTGATCAGGATTAGGAAAAATAGCTTCCCAGCAATGGGTTGGTACAGTCAGCCCCATAAGTAGCTTAACAAATTCAAAACTACAAATCGCGTCTATACTTTCGTGTTCCTACCAATTTTTGTTTTCTCTTCACAAAAATAAAATATAGGCGATTAACTTTACTTCCCACAAAGAAAAAAAATGTTTCAATTAAACTTAACGAGTGGAGGTGATATGAAATTTTGAATTTGTTCCGCTACTTATGTGGCTGACTGTACATAGCTGAAATTAATCAATATATGAATATTTGGTCATTTGATAGATTCAATGGAACATCAAAAAAATACGCATTAAATTTTGGTTAGTCATAATTAGCAAAGCCAGAAATTCAGTTAAGTAAGATTTTGTCCTTGGTCATAGAATACTATATAGTCATTTTGACATTGCATTAAGAAATTAAACCACATCCTTATGTCCTTGAAAATAACACTTTCTATTAAGGGATGTAAAATAAAAATGTAAGTTTCGAACACAATAAATATCAATAAAAAATGACTTTAATTGTACACCCCTAATGCTACTACCACTACTCTAAGAGAATTTTTTGCAGCACTAACATCACACTTCCAGTCAGAAAAACACTCACGCACGAAATCAGGGGAGTAAAATTGAGATTTTTATGTAAAATATTTATTTTTTCATGAATGATTTGTGGCATAATGTTAGCAGAAGCAAGTCTTTGTTACCCGTCTGGGTATGTGGTTTCATTTATTAAACTACTCTAAGAGAATTTTTTGCAGCACCAACATCACACTTCCAGTCAGAAAAACACTCACGCACGAAATCAGGGGAGTAAAATTGAGATTTTTATGTAAAATATTTATTTTTTCATGAATGATTTGTGGCATAATGTTAGCAGAAGCAAGTCTTTGTTACCCGTCTGGGTATGTGGTTTCATTTATTAACGTAATCTCAAAATAACCCTGTATAAGTAATAAATTGTTTAAGCCTAATTAAAAAGGAAAGTAGGAATAAAAAAATATATACTTAACCTTTCAAGCCCCGCTTGTATATATAGATGTATGGGAAAAACCCTATATATATAGGGACACCGGTGTCCATCGCGGGACTTGACGAGTCAAGTTTCAACAAAATAATCAACATTACAATGTCAGGACATGTTTTACATATTCATAATAAGTCTTATAATTTATAGATATCACATACAAAATTAGATCTTTTTTATCTTTAAGGATATTAATTCAATATTGGTATTTGACCTACATACTAAATTATGAGAATCATAGATAGAATCTGATTCAAGCCATCATTACAATAAATGTCAAACCTATTACGACACATGAAGATTAGACACGACAGGCACAATCAGATGGATTCCTGGTGGGTTTCTTTGGTGTATTTAACCTTTTAGATGTGCCTGTACCATACTGTATGCCAGAGCCTATCCTCTCAGGGTCCAATTCACCAGTTTCAATTTTTGCTAAGATTGTTTTAGAGCACTTCAGGAAAGCTTCTTCTACATTCTCTCCTGTTTTAGCACTGGTCTCTAGGAACATTAGCTCTGGAAGTACAAATTGTTACATAATTAACAAATTGACTATAAAATTAACATTTTACCTTTTTTACTACATGGTTCAAATGTTTTAGCAAAATTTAAAGAATTAATGTTCTAAATCATAACATCATAATATGTTTTATTTTTCAAAATTAAATCATTTTTAAAACAATATGTAACATAATACAGGAAACACTAAACAATTGTAGGACAAGAATAAAACTAAATTACCATTTTCCTGTGCAAATTGACTTGCTTCAGTGAATGTGACTTCCCTGGATTCCTCCATATCTTTTTTGTTACCAACAAGCAATATAACAATGTTGGGGCTGGCAAGTGTTCTTGCATCTCTTAGCCAGTTTGCAAGTGCGTTAAACGAATCACGAGATGTAATGTCATACACAAGCAAAGCCCCTGCAGCTCCACGGTAATAAGATCTAGTCACTGATCTGAACCTCTCTTGCCCAGCTGTATCCCATATTTGGAGTTTAGTGGACTTTCCACCTATATTCACAATTTTAGAGCCAAATTCAACACCAATAGTGTGACACCTATCTTCTTTAACTGTAAAAAAAGAAAATAAAGCTATTAATTTTCTCTTGGTCTTGTGATTGTAAACAAATTTTTTTTTGTTAATTCTTTAGTTATTCACAATATCTGTGAATAAGTCTATCTAAGAATAAGTAAACTGAGTTTTAACTCCAGGTGACTATTTTAAATGATAATATCATGTACAATGGGACTTTGCCCTAACAACCTGTAATAATAAATATGAATCACTTAACAAATTCATCAGTTTTTATTTATTAGTTTTTATAGTGCTGCTACAAATAATAAGCACTATAGTTGCAGTATTAACTCTTTATAAAGAATTTCAAGGTACCAAGCATTTTTTCATTATACAGAGGGATGAGAAAAAAAAAACAAATTTAACCAATTATAATAATTTCTAAACATCATTATCTTCATGAAACAATAAGAGTTTTTTTATAACTTTGGCGGCATCAAGTGCTAATAACAAAAGCGAAACAACTGTTTATGAACTCAGGTGTGTTTCTTAGAAATTTCTGTACCTTAAAAAGTTCGTTTTGTAAGTTTATTATAAAAACAATCACACTGAATATGTTGTTGATGTCTAAATGTTAACACATTTATTCATAATAGAGAACGGCTGTTGCATAATAAAGAGTGAATGAATATATGGGTTTTATGGTTAACCAAACAAATTAACCAATTTTTTACGGTATGGAAAAGTTTTCGTTATATCGAACGATGTTATAGAGTTTACACTGCATTATGACCAGTGATGTCAGACGTACCAATTTCCTGGTACACATACCATTTTTACAAAACCTGTGTTGGTACGCAAAAGTATCAACTTTCAACATCAATGATAAAATTAATATTTTTTTCTTGTATCTAAGAATATATCAATTCTTGTTACATAATTACATCATTGGTTATTGTTATAATTTACTAATAATATTTTTTTGTTGTTGATATCACTGAAGCAATATAACACCATAGATTAGCAAGGACGTATAAGTAGCAGTACTGGTTACAAATTCTCCTTTTGGGACCTAAAAAAAGGTAGCCGGAAAAATTGTATATTGAATTTTTAGTATATTTTATAGCGTGTATAATTTTTTTTTTGTCAATTTTTCAGTGACCTCTGTACCAGTATTACTGAGTCACTATCTGGCATCCCTGATTATGACATTTTTAGTATGTACCCATTTCAACATTGGCTTGAAAAACAATAATCTATAATAATAATTGAAGTCCTTATACGAATAACAAGTACAACAAGTCAACCTGTTATTGGCGCAGTACCTACCTAATTATGTTCCTACAAATCTAACAATATTTACATATAAGATTATTTTCATAGATGACCAAACAGCCACTTACATTTATTTCCGATAAAATTGTTTAAAAGGCTAGATTTTCCTGTCCCAGCACTTCCAATCACAAGAAATTTAAATAAGTATTCTGAAAAATAGTAACAATCGATATAAATACGTGGGAAGTGTTCGTATACCATAGTTATATACAATATTTCATTTGTAGAAAATTATACTACCGTAGGTTTCCGACATGTTTAGCTCACTTCACTTTAAATTATTGTAATAATGGGAACGTTATTTATTTCTATTTAAGACAAGTAATTTCGTATAAATAAACTTTTTACATCACATTTATTTTCATTTCTCACCCATTTCCACCAATAAATAATGCAGATCAGTGTTGCCAGTGGTCTCGGATGACAAAATGTGAAATCGGTAGAGTTGCCAAGTAAAATCGGTATATTAGGCTCAAAAAACGGGATGTGCAAATAAAAACAAATAATATTTAATAAAATCTCTTTCTTTTAAACTCCAGGGACTATTATTGCACCAAAGAAAGTAATTTCAACAAACAAACGCGTACACCCTTCCCCTCTTCATCAAAGTAATGAAAAACATATTATGCCGCCACTTTGAAAGTATTGCCCCTTCCTCTTATATGTCTCTGATTGCCCCCTACCGCCCCATACAGTAACATATTTAACCAAGGGAATCGTGAAATATAAAAGAAAAAGGAAATATAAACTCAGAATTGATGAAAATCGGTAAAAAAAATCGGGAGAATCTTTTAGCTTTCTGAAAACCGTAGAAAAATCATGTCATTTCAGTATTACAGACCCAATATCGGTATAAATAGTGAAAAATCGGTAGGTTCGAGACCACTGAGTGTAGCCCAGAAAGCATAAAAGCCATTGATTTCTGTCACAGATTACTTAGAGAAGCTACGCTAGTCAACACAGAAGAGATTATCAAGATGGAACGGGCCCTTTAGATGTGGTGTGGAAAAAAACAACAGAGGCTGCATGGCTAAGCGTCTATGCCTTCTCCTTTTACTAAGGAAAAAACAAAACAAATAAAAATATCTGCACTCTTCTCAGAGAGAGTTTTGGCGGGAACGTGGAAGTGTCATGAGGTGCTCTTTTTTAATTTATTATTTTGGTGATACTTAGTGTTATATTGCATAATTATGGTGGTATATTATCCAATATAGTTCTATTAAAGTGCTCAAATGAAGTGAATTGAAATAACTGTGCCAATCAAGTGTTTTTTCGTTGCCGCCAAAACTCCTTGATAAAGTCTTGGTAAGGTAGCCACTGCTTTACTACGACATAGTACGTAGGAAAAAAAAGACAACCAAATATCTCACTAAGACGAGGCTGTATGGACTTGAACTCTTTGCCTTCCCTAAAGGGAAAATTATAAAAAAAAAGCACTCTCGTTTATTTGTCTCTGCTTCGAGAGAGTTTTGGCGGGAACGTGAAAGTGTCATGAGGTGCTTTTGTTTTAATTTATTATTTTGGTGATACTTAGTGTTATATTGCTTAATTGTGGTGGTATATTATCCAATATAGTTCTATTAAAGTGCTCAAATGAAGTGAATTGAAACAACTGTGTCAATCAAGTGTTTTTTCGTTGCCGCCAAAACTCCTTGATAAAGTCTTGGTAAGGTAGCCACTGCTTTACTACGACAACCAGAGATATCACTTAAGACGAGGCTGTATGGGCTTGAACCCTTTGCCTTCCCTGTAAGGGAGAATTATATATAAAAAAAAAAAAAAAAATGTCTCTGCTTCGAGTTTTGGCGGGAACGTGGAAGTGTCGTGAGGTGCTCTTGTTTTAATTCATTATTTTGGTGATACTTAGTGTTATATTGCATAATTATGGTGGTATATTATCCAATATAGTTCCATTAAAGTGCTGAAATGAAGTGAATTGAAATAACTGTGCCAATCAAGTGTTTTATCGTTGCCGCCAAAACTCCTTGATTAAGTCTTGGTATTGTAGCCACTACTTTACTACGACAACCAGAGGTATCACTTAAGACGAGGCTGTAGGGGCTTGAACCCTTTGCCTTCCGTGTAAGGGAGAATTATTAAAAAAAAAATGTGTCTGCTTCTCACTCACAGAACATCAGAGCAGAACATTATTACTCTAGGAGTTCTCACAAAGAGCATTATAATACTACGGAAAAGTTCTCACTTCTGTCAAATATTTTCTAATTAGTATTTTCTAATAAATGCTTTTAATGAAATACCTCACCAACTTGCGTCAATATGATTTTGTCAATGAAAGAGTGAATAAGAAATTAATATAATTAATGAAAATTGCGTAGCTGCTGCATCAGTTGAACAAGAGGCAATTGTTCTAAGTTCGAAACCATGAACCATAGAAAAGAGTCATTGGTAAGTTTCATAATATGCGTTTACGCAATATATTAGGAACAATATTGCACACATATGTATTTTTAATTCTAAACCTTTTATACTTTACAGAGGAAAATTAAGTCATTATGCTACGTGACCTTGGGTGGTTCTATAGTTTATCAATACATTTATTTTAAGAAAGATTTTTGTGGTTACTATGAGAATGTCCTTCAACCTTTAAGTCACTTTTTTAGTCCAGAATTTGTACATAAAGTCGGCATTGCAGCTATTAAGTATGGAATATTCCCACCAGAAATGAAAGAAGATCCCACAGTTCTGGTTTGTTATTTTTTAGACAAATTTATTTGTGCATATCATATTATCTTACATCACTTTTATCAGTTAGGTAATGTATCTTTTAAAATTATACAAATTACCTATGCTTCCAAAATTGGTAATGTTTTTTTACAGAAAACAAAATTCCTGAAGTACAATTTAAACAATCCAATTGGCATTGCGGCAGGTTTTGATAAACATGGTGATGCTATTCTAGGACTACAAAAATTAGGATTTTCTATTGTGGAGATTGGTTCAGTTACTCCTGAGGCGCAACCAGGCAATCCCAAGCCTAGAGTGTTCCGCTTACCAGAGGATAAAGCTGTAATTAACAGATATGGCTTTAACAGTGAAGGGCATGACCAAGTTTACAAAAAGATTCATAATATTGAAAAGGGTCTTCTTGACAAAGCCTTGTTGGGTATCAATCTAGGGAAAAACAAGCTCTCTGCTGATGCTGTACATGATTATGTTTTAGGAATTGAAAGATTCTCCAATATAGCTGATTATTTTGTTATAAACATAAGCAGGTATATCATATTTTTTTTACAGGATTTATTTCCCTTTTCAATATCATATTATGTGTACTGGTGATTTCTTTTTAGCCCAAACACACCTGGCTTGAGATCATTGCAAAAGAAAGAAGAACTTGAGGGACTTCTTAAACAGATAAATAAAACAAGAAATACAGTGCAAACTGAACACAAGCCACCATTACTTTTAAAGCTTGCACCAGACTTAAGCCATGAGGAGATGAAAGATATTGTGAGTGTAATTTCTAAAAAAGAAAGCAGTGTGGATGGACTTATTATTTCAAATACTACAATAGACAGATCTGGACTCAAAAATACTGAATATAATAATGAAACTGGTGGTTTAAGTGGAAAACCATTAACAGATAAATCAACACAAATGATTAGAGACATGTATAAATTGACTACAGGTAAAGTTAATTTCAGATAAATTTCAATTTAATGTGTTAGACTAGCAACTTCTCCCCGCTTCACCTTGGCAGCAGGACATACTACTTTACATTATTTTCTGCTGTAGTATTTGTTTTAGCATGCTTCATTTTCCGGGATAAAAGTCCCTGTTTATATTATTCCAGGGTAAATCGTAACCTTTGTTTTTCCCAGTGCCTCTAGTTATTACCACAACTAATTGCTCATGGTATCAATAGAGAAAAGAGTTTCTATGGGATAAAAGTTCCGGTTTACATTTGATGAAATATTAATTAAATCACAGGTTTCAGCAAAATAAAATATATTATGTCTGTTTCATCGACCAGTGACAGAGCCCACATAAAAAAACCATCACTTGTTTAACAAAGAAACAAATAGAACTCACATACTAAAAAAGGTCTTCCCAACAAAATAGTTTAAACATGTTATCGTAAATATTACATACTAGCTTTTGCCCGCGGCTCCGCCCGCTTTAAAAAGTTTTTCCGGGATAAAAGTCCCGCTTTATATTTTCCCGGGATAAAAAGTAGCCTATGTGTTAATCCAGGACATGATCTACCTGTGTGCCAAATTTCATCGAAATCCGTTCAGTAGTTTTTGCGTGAAAGAGGAACAAACATCCTTACATCCAAACATCTAAACATCTAAACATCCATACATTCTTACAAACTTTCGCCTCTATAATATTAGTAGGATTCATTGGTAGTTTTTTATTTTATCATGTTCGCAACAGGCAGATGTGGCAGGTGATTTATTTATAACTAGGTGCTGCTTGTGGCTCCAAACGCGTGAAAATATTTTCCCCTGGATAAATAGCCTATAGCACTCAGGAGTCATGTAGCTTCCTATTAGTAAAATAATTTTCGAAATTGGTTTAGTAGTTCCTGAGATATTGGTATAAATATGTAACAATGGAGTTCTTTTTAAAGGAAGTGTGATAAAGCTTGCTTACATAATAAGCAGTTTCACAATTGTATTGTATTGAGTAAAAATTTCTTTTAAAAAAAAAATATGTATTCAAAACCCAATTTTTATATACCTGAGCCAAGTATTTCTGAAATGTAATTCAAAATTTGAATTTCAAACTTCCAAATTCCTTTTGGGTTTAAAAATATGTGAGTCACTCAATATTATTTATACATAAACTTTGACTCTCATCCTTATAAGACCAAATACATAATTTTTGTGTTCTTGTTAAAATGGCCATACTAAAATAATGCATTTAATATAATTTAATTCCAGGTAAAATACCAATCATTGGTGTTGGAGGAGTGTTCACTGGACAAGATGCATATGAAAAGATTCTAGCAGGTGCTAGTGCAGTCCAAATATACACAGCATTCATATATCATGGACCACCAGTTGTTTCCAAAATAAAAACACAACTGGCAGAACTACTCCAGAGAGATGGCTATAGCTGTGTCAATGATGCTATTGGCAAGGGGGTAGAATAATAACAATTGTTTATTTAGACATAACAAATTTTGTAATTGTTAAAAAATAGTGATAAATAAATTAATTAATTACAGAAAGACATATTAAGTATTTTATTACTATACCATGTTCTAGATTCCTCAAGCATTAATAACAAAATTAATAAAACAAAAATATGTAATAATTGATTTCATTTACATAATAAAAACTACAAAATATACTTACAAATAATAGTAATTCATAAATATCATATTTATGTGATGCCACTTTCTTTTAATGTAAACAAGTTATGTTTCAGTCTTGCCTTCTATTTTACATTTAGGTAGATGACTCTGGAGATATTTTATGCACTCATCAATACTAGAAACACTTGATAAGTCAAATACTACCAAAGTCTCTAGATTATCTAAAACTTTTATCTCTTTGAGGCCATTGTCAGTAACATTGCAGCATTTGGACACTTGAACATAGGCTAAGGTGCTTTTTCCATAAGACAAGCCTTGTAGTGCTCTGTCATCTATGTAGTTATCGTTATGCAGAATGATTTTCTTTAACATTGTGAGTCCCTCTGAAAATGTAATTTTTTTACTCATTTAACTTGACAAGCTTCTATCATGTTTTATCAACATTCATAGTATGATGGTTGCAAGAGTACATTTATTGAATACTAGCTTTTGCCTGCGGTTAAAAGTTTTTCCGGGATAAAAGTCTCGCTTTACATTTTCCCGGGATAAAACGTAGCCTATATGGTAATCTAGAGCATGACCTACCTGTGTGCCAAATTTCATTGAAATCCGTTCAGTAGCTTTTGCGTGAAAGAATAACAAACATCCATACATTCTTACAAACTTTCGGATTTATAATATTAGTAGGATTAATAACAAAAAGGACAGTAATATATAACATTACTTAGATGAGAAAATCCATAATGTGATATAGAAGAATCAGTGCCATCAATTTCTACAACTTTAGGGACGGGTCGATCTTCAGAAGGCAGCAAATTGTAATCGGACAGTGTAGTGCCGTTAGCCCATACGATTTTGCCACCATTTCGTAAGACCCATTCAGCACAGGCACGGTCTGGGCCGAGCTTTCTAATTCTATCAGGGTCTGGTTTGTTAAACATCATATTCACATATTCCCAGAATGTTCGTCTTTGATAATTAATAGGAACAAAAACATTGCTAGTGGATACTGCATTCTAGAAAATTCAATACAAATAAATGTCATGATGAATAAGTACGGTAATACCTAAAGCAAAATGAATCCCTGTACTTACATAACGTAAAACTTTTAGCATCTTGGTAAATCTTGTTATAAAATATGTTAATTACACAATAAAACGAGAAAATAAACGTATCTGTATTAGTTTTGATAATTATTTTCAGATTTATTTTGATGTGATTTTTTTTTTAATAATCTTCCCTTAAAGGGAAGGCAAAGGGTTTAAGCCCATACAGCCTCGTCGTAGTGAGATATTTGGTTGTCTTTTTTTTCCTACGTGCTATGTCGTAGTAAAGCAGTTGCTACCCAAGAAGTTTATAATATTATCTAATGGAGAGAGCGGTACACACATTTTTGTGAAGACAAAAAATTACCTTTTGTGTTGTATTCTATCTCACTCACTCTTTAACCTATGTTGCCAAAGCTTACGGATTATTTCCCTACCCATAAAAAAATATCAATACCGTTATTGTCGTCTCAATCATGTATATATAAATATTTCCAACAAATCTTATATAATGATATAAGTACTATTTTCATTTCAGAATTATTCTTGTTGAATAAGATATCCTTAAGGTTTTTTATCCTTATTAACATTTTAGTTTAAAAAATTTCCTCATTTAATTGGTAATTGCGAATACATACTTCGGCAACACTGTTATAAAACGTTAAGTTCGATGTCAATATAGTTGTCAAATAAATGTTCACTTCGAAATTTTCTCCGTAATTATCTACAATAATAAGTGTGTTTTAGTGATATTTTAATGTGAATTGTGTAGTTCACGGTTGCAGAAATATTTGGTATCCATCATTTAGTGTGAAATTCTACAGGTAAATTCATTGTCATCAATATTGTGTACATATTATAATTTTATCAATATTTATACGAATCGTAATAAAATACATGAATATTTTATAAATGAACTGTAGAAAAACCTCGCTTAATGTGATTTGCTTTATATATGACTACTTTTTTCATATTAACGTAATGTTAAATGTGATTTTTTGTATTGTAAATAGTGTATGTAAACAAGAGGCTAGGGTGACCATGGTGTAAGCTTTGGTGGACCGGTTTGACAATGGTGCTAGAGTATTTGTAATACTAGCCGCCTTACTAATGAATATTATAAAGCTTATTAATCTTTAAAAAATCATCGTAAATAAAAACTGAGGATCAACAGTTACAATCGAGTTCTCAGTGTATCCAGCATTGATTTATTGAAACTTTTATTTAAAATAAAATCGAGTTTGTATTTCTCTTTACAGATTTCTTAAAGATCTAGATAAGCAAAAACATGGTTAAATATAAATACCATTAAAAGGTCAATTTGATGTCTGCAAGAATTACTAGTCAACATTTAAAGACAGAAGATTATGATTCTGAATGTGATAATGTGTCTTCTACTTCTGGGAATATGGCAGTAGATGTCAAAAATAATTATTTATTACCAGAAACTCATGCTGTAAGTATATTATTTTTTATCATTTCACTGGTATAATTATGATCCACTTAGACTTTATTATTTACTAGCTTTTGCCCGCGGCTCCGCCCGCGTGAATGTGTTTTTCTGGGATAAAAGTCACTGTTTATATTTTACTGGGATGAAAAGTAGCCTATGTGCTAATCCAGGACATGATCTACCCGTGTGCCATATTTCATCGAAATCCGTTTAGTAGTTTTTGCATGAAAAAAACATCCATACATCCAGACATTCTTACAAACTTTCGCCTTTATAATATAATAAGATTAGTAGGATAGGGCATTAAGCTTGCGACCCACCAAATTTTATAACGGCGGTACATTGGATAATATCTGAGTGTACTAAATGGCACCTCTGCCTCTGTCTAAAATGTATAGGTACTTAAATATATTATTATTGATTGATATTTACTTTTTACATTACATGTCAGCGAAATGAATATGAACCACCATTGAAACGTCAAGACTTGAAAGATTTCAATATATCAGTTAATGTGAAGACATCCAGTGAAATAAGTTTAAAGAAATAAAAGAAAGTATTGCAGCAGAAGATGAAGAGATAAAAGAAGAAAATTAATTACAAGTTATTTCTTATTAAAGTTGTTCATGATTATACAGTCTGAAATTGAAAATATTTTGCAGTGAAATTTTGCTAATATTTGAGATTTTTTTTAAAAGTATATTCCAAGTAGCAAGCAAAGAAAAATTACATATAGTGATGACATAAAGACTTTTGCTTTAACATTACACTTTTAGTCGCCGAAAACATTTTTGTTTTATAAATTCAAAGATATATTTGCCGAAAGAGAGCACATTATGGTGATCTTTAGCAAACTTTAATTGTTTTGTTGGCTTCTTCACAGAAGTTTTAGAATATTAAAAATAAATTTAAGGACGAAACCTCACCCGCAGAATGTAGCGTTAATTTTTGATTCCATGGCTCTCAAACAAGAATTTATTTGGTATTGTAATTTGTAAAACATCCACGTGTTTATTACTTTTGCTATAAATATCTACACAACTTTGTTTACAATCAACTTACCTATGGAATTTCACACTAGATGTTGGATTGCAAATAATTCTGCAACCATGAATTACACAACTCATAGTAGAATATCTCTAAAACACAATATGTATTATTATGGATAATTACAGAAAAAAAGTTCGCAGAATACTCGCAAAAATTGTAAAATCACACAAAATAGATATTCGTAATATTTCAAAATTACTTACTGAAAATTAGGTTATTAACTTCCTAAATGTGTATTATTTTTTTATGTATGATTGTTTACTTTTATGAGTATGTTTTTTATTTTTTTTTATTATATTTAAATTTAGCAATAACTGTAGTTTTCATTTTTAAATATCCCAATGTTTTTCTGTCTAACCTTACAGTCTCCATATTTGGTTATAAAGGCCGGCAAACAACTTGAACATATCCAGTCGCGGGGGAAAGTAAAACATATACAATGTGAGGCTGTGTGCCGAGCAAAAAAAAAGCACGCGGGGCCCCGTGCGAAGCAAATAATTTTTTTTAACAGCTTTGTAAGTAAGGTGCCAAAAAACGGGCCCCCAAGGAGCTGCAAGATGCCCCTGTAACTGCGAGGCCCCAGGCGGTTGCCTGGTTCGCCCCCCTCCTCCAAGGCCGCCACTGAATTCACCACCGCGTGGTGAGGTATTTTTTTTATGTAAGTGGAACTAGTAGTTCCGAACTACACATACCAAAAAAGTATGTAAATATGCCAATTTTGTTTGGAATAAACTTTCTAACTCAAATTATATTTTTTAAATATCAACTATTACTAGCCGCTGTAGTTGGTTTTCATAATTAATTTAAACCGCATTACTTTATAGAGATAAAAATAAATATTATGGTGCGATATCATATTATTACACACTCACGCCTCTTATCCCCCGGGTAGACAGAGGTGCAATTAGTGCACCCACTTTTTGCCGTTATTCCGTTCCATGCTGTGATAGGGGGCGAGCCTATCGCCTTATCGTGTACAAATTCCAGACTCCGAGCTGATACTGAATGGAAAATAATCACTTTGCCCGACCCGACTAACCCGGGGATCGAACCCGAGATCTCAGCATTGCAGTCGTACCATAATACAACTACGCCACCGAGGCAGCCATATTATATCATATCATATTATTATGGACAGTTAATTATGTTACGTCCTGGTTTTGAAAATAAACCTTTGTCACTCTAAAGAGAGAGACAGCAGATAGCTGTGACGTCACATTTTATTCTTCAGTTTGTTAAACGGAATGAAAAATCCATATGGGTATAACATTCTTGTTGCTACCTTACCAAGACTTCATCAAGGAGTTTTGGCGGCAACGAAAAAACACTTGATTGGCACGATAATATACCACCATAATTATTCAATATAACACTAAGTAGGTATCACCAAATGTTAAGCACCGGGGTACTTAACATTGATTTGAGCTGGATTGCGTAATTAAAAACACCGATAACCAGATCAAATTGGGGACTTATTAAGAAACAGGAATACAGAAGCAGTATGTGGTACAGCGTGGCGATGCGATAATAAGGCGTGCACTCTGCGTGGGTACAGTATCCACCGCGGACCGTGTACGTTTTCTTGCTGATTTCTTCCAGTTTTCTTCCTCGGAGTCCTCGCTCGAACTGGCTGCCGACCGGGGTTTTTGGGCCTATGTTTATTGTGTCCTCAGGCTGGCATCGGGAAGCGGGTGCGCTGCGGCCGTCGCAGCGCTCGGCCAATCAGAGAGCGCGTGGCTCGGCGCAGCGGTGTCTGCGCCGGGCGCATGCGCAGCGACGTCCCGCGCATGCGCGTTAGCGCTGTTCGCGCGCCTGCGCAGTAGTGTTGGGTAGGACACGATATAAAAAAGAGTTTGTAAGAGTAGCCTCTTTTTTCACTTAGCCAGTACAATGTCCCACTTCAAATGAGGCGAGGCGTAATGAACTCGGTGATACATTTGAAGTAACGAGTACAAATATGACATATTTTCATTGAAGAATAACGTACTATTGTAAATTGTAGCATGCCTTTCGCTCCCTCTCTGTCCCTGTCTTATAGTTTTACTGAGATAGATAATCAGTACCACCATAGAGGTATAAGTACCTATAGAGCGCTAATATCGCACCGTGCGCCCACTACCCAGCGTAGGCAGGTGAACTATAGCTACTTATATAGAAATGTTGGCGACTGCTAGGGATGGGCACGCGAGCAGCACCAACGCAACAGTTATCGACAAGTACAGGTCCGGCGGCGCGGTACATATTGTTGTTAAAAAATTGTGGTTCTACAAAATATGGCCTAGTGAGTAATTTCAAGCGTATTGCGTTTATATAGATAAAAGCTATGCTGCGAATTAGTGTAGTGCCATGTGGAATGATTTATAAACACTGTACCTCAAGGGCAGTTTTTACGATCAATAAGAACCAAGAATATTAATGGATATCCATTATAATTGAACCAATGAATATAAACCGAGCATAGCACCATGGATTTCTTAGCTAGTCTCCCCAAGCCTAAAATAGTCGTCTAGTTTTTGAAATATTTATTACGAATGTTAAAAAAAATGATTGAATGTTTGCTAACTTATACTGTCAAGGCCCGCGATAGAAGCTATGCAATAGCTTAAAAATATTATCATCGTAATAGGTCAATTTTTAGGAACAGTAATTATTTCTTTCATTTCATAAACAAAAACGCAATTGGCTTAAAAATCACATACAGACAAAAATAGTTACCTAAGCTACATTATATTAAGCATCGCCTTCGATAATAATAAATACGTATGCATATGAAAATATTACATCGATTCTGGTATCGACGCGTAACATCACTATCGAAAAAGCGGGTTGCGGGGCAGTGCGGGGGGTACAAGCGTTCGCCTCCCGTGCGTCTTTCATACCGCGACGCGTGATTTTAATTTTGCCTAAAAATATACTGAAATATGGCTTGCCTGTAAAACGTGATATTAGAATTCTGTTTAGTGTGTTTCCGAGTGTCGTTTTTACAACATTCCACAGAACATTTAACCATTTTGCAGTATTAATAATCAAATATTCTCATAGATCTCACTCGCGTGTGCTCACACTGTTCCTACTCAAGTGACTACAAGCGCTTGCGGCCGGCGCAGGACGATGTTCCCACCCGTGCCTATTGTTCCCACTTGCATACACGCGCTCTATAGGTTATACTTACTCTGTGAGTACCACGAATTCGCGACTACCGCGACATGAAATTTGAAGTAGTACAATAAAAAATGTTGAGGCGCTCTTATATTTTGACGTCATGTACGGGACAAATGTACCGCCTCTTGTATGTCCTACCCAACACTACTGCGCAGTGGACTCTTCCAGGGGGATGTCACTACATCAAACCATAGAGTTTATATAGAGTTATGAAATTTGTTTTGACTACCGTATGGTAGATGGCACTATAATAAACTATATCGATTATTACAAAAGTTTAATAAATATAGATCTAGAGGGCATGGTGTGTGTTTGTAATAAAACACACAATGCCCTCTAAATCCATATTTTTTAAGATTTATACCGGATAATTTAGCTCGACATTTCAATACATGAAATTGAAAATCAGACCTTTTTTGTTTGTAATTTTAGAAACTCATGGATGACCATAATTTTCGAACTATATATTATGTACAAAATATTTTTTAAGTGGTATCATTGATCGCCTTGTTTTCGTATTCCAATTATTGGTTGTAACTTGTACATTTTTATTTTTATTTTCCAAATATTGCAGTCTATGTGAGTTTAAGATCCTCTTATAAAGTGACTCTGCTACATGCAACATTCTTTCGTCATTGATTGATTACCATTTGCTCGTGATTTGGATTTGTTGGTGATTTTTACACCATGTGTGATCCTTGCCCCAAATGCTATTTTGACTCCGCCATTGATGGTAAGAAAATATTTATATTTTTCATTAATTGATAGTATCGTTTATAACTGCAATAATCCATTGCAGTCATATATAATGTTTAAATCAAATCCTTTTTAAACTCTGTTTTTAAAATACCATGAGGCAATGTGCATAACCAAAAAATATGAGCTAATAATTTTAAGTTACTTCTGAAAATGGAGTTGAAATCATTGTTACAACATAGTGTTATTTACTTTAATTTAACGATCGTATACGTAAAGTTCAGCTGCATTACTCATTGACTAATTGTTTTCATCTGCATTGTCTTCAAAAAATAAGGTTACTTGTTCGCGGAATATAACTGAGTTGCGTTGTGTTTATAATTGTTTTATTTTTATCATTTACAACAAGAACTTATTGCTTTGATCGGCATAACCACAAAAGGGAGACACAGTTAAAAAACCATAACCTATTCAATAATAGATATTTTCTTTGAATCATCCCCTCAGCAGTTATATTTACAATTTACAACATAGTACCAATTAATATTACTGAACTTAAATTAAACTTCAACAAAAAACTTTTATTCTTAAATCTGACATAAGTATTCCAATGTTTTCGTTTAATATACATACTTAATGAATGACTATTATCATAAATTTAACTCACACCTTTTTACTTATTTGTATCAAATGATTTATTTTCAGGCCCACTACATTTTTTCTGCAAAGCAGTAGTTCCATTTGTAATGGGAAACATGGCATATAATAAGTACCAGGAGTGGATACAAGTTTTGGACAAGAACACACTACATAAAGGAGACCAGTATATTCAAATAAATGTGCGTCTATAATATAGACATTTCGAAGAGAGCTTGAGACTTTCAAGGGGCATAATATATAGAATGGCAGCTCCAATGTTGAATTTAGGTAAGAATGATTTCCATACGCTGCACAGTATACTTTGTAGGTTAGCATAATTCAGGTAGATACATACACCTATACCTACTTAAAAATATTTATCCTGAATGAATTATGTTTGTTTTAACGAATGACGTCAATTCCCCTGTTATTTTTGCATTTGTAGGGTGAGTTGAGCATGCTGGTTACCTCATGGTAAGCGATATGAACACCCATAAATAGTAGCAACACAATATAAAACTTTGAATTAAAAAATACCGTGTCACTAGATTCAGTAAAGTCATGCCTGTTTAAAAAACCTGTCATTTATTATCTATACTAGTCCATACTAGTATTATAACGACAAAAGATTTGATTGTTTGTTTGTTTGCAATGGATAAAACTTAAAAACTACTTTACCGATTTTGTAAACTCTTTCATTGATATGAAGCTATGTTAATCCTGAGCGTCGTAGGCTACTTTTAATACCAAAATATATTTTTCACGTGGGCGGAGCCACGAACAGAAATCTATAGTGTAATATAGTTATGCTGGGCTACCTAGGTGTGGCGATATGCCACAACAGGTGCAGGCACAACATACCTATAGAATTAATGTGAGTGGTACTCTTAATAAGGATTTGGCAGTTTTGATGACAAGAATTTTGAAGTGAAAGAAAATTAAATAATATGAATCGAAAATATATCTTTGTATATATAGTTAATAGGAATATATTCCTTCTGTATGTGTTTATGTCGCTGAGCTCCTCCGGAATCGATTTCGGGGATTATTTTTTGTGTAAATTAAAATAGGTCCTCGGATAATTAAGATTTATAATAGGTGAAGTTGGCTGCGCTTGAATCAGGTTCTAGGTTTTTATTGAATTTTTTTAGGCCAAGACAATATCTATCGAACCTGCTTGTATTATATAAAAACAAATATTTATATGTACGTTCCCAATAGACTCCTAACCAGCTTGAAGCTGCAGTCACATAAATTGGAACAATAGTACAGCGTAAGCGCAACAAAAGTGACAGTACTGGTGGTAGGACTCTCATATGTAATAGCACGTTTACGTACCACTGCAATGTCTATTTCTACCGCCAAGCAGCAGTGTGCATGCACTGTTGTGTTTTGAGCATTGTAGCCAGTGTAACTACAGGACATAATAATCCCAACTGTCCATTATCTGCCCATTAATAACACACAAATTTAATTATGTTACAGAAAATTTGAAAACGGAATTCCATGAAATAGAGGACGTGTGACGTGTGTCGAAACAAGCCCTTATCCATCAGGTAATGCTGTATATAATACCTTACTTCTTTTTATTTTATTTCTCTTACTAATAATAATGAATATAAAAATTTGTGAAAATGTTAAGATCTTTGAAAAACTATACTCAGAAACAGCTGAAAGGATTTTTTATTACATTGAGTGACGAAACAAGAATGCCGTACGCCTGATGATCGGCTGGTAAAAACAGAACCAAAACCATCCAGCATCTTGAATTAAAAAGTACTGCGTGGCATTCCACTGCGCTTATCATCCCTAGACATAAGACGTTAAGTCTCAATATGACCGGTTGTTATACTCGCTACAATGTTCTTAATTTTTTATTTTTCAGATTTTGATATCAACACTATGAAAAACTTTGGATTAGAAAGTACTGTGTGGCACTCCACTGCACTCGTCAACCTAAGATATAAGATATTAGTTTCATATTGCTCAGTAATTACTTAACATAATAAAGAACATGTCCAAAAATGAGCTTAAAATTCTAACCAAAAGACTTTATGTATATTTGGTTAGTACTCCCAAAAACTAAGCTTTTAGCAATAAATTGTATAATTTGAAAGTCCTCTGATTTTGATATTTATGTCATTTAATTTTGTTTAAAAACTACATACAACAAAAGTTTTTAAAGTTAGTTGTAAATGGAGGGATCTTAAAATATTTGTTATGGATCTAAGATCCTTATTTTTACCACTTTAATATCCATATAGTTTGAGCCTGGTTAAATTTTGAGGCCCACAGAAAGCGGACATAATATCCTTTCTTTTTAGCAACATTTTTGAATTTACAGAATTTTCTCCAGTATTTTTATTTGTATACGGTATTTACCCATCATTCTAAATCATACCAACTTTGTTATTAATTTTATCTTAGTTTATAAGTAATGGTTTGACAAAACGCTGGTAAACCTGATAAACAAATAAATTATACGGGCTACAATGCCCTTTAAATTGAAACAAGCCTACCTAGGCTATTGAAAAGTTTCGGTTTAATCTCACGAATTGGTAAAATATGTTACTAAAATATTTGCATTTATGTTTATTTTTCTTTAACTTAATGTAATATTATATAAATAAATGAAATAAATACTTGTGGTGGCAGGTATGGCACTCAAAACTAGTGGATTATTCTAAAAGTTGCAAGGGAGATCTCATTTATTAACAAAGTTTCAGTATATTTTTTTAGTGCTCAATGTATTTAAAGTCATCAGATAAAGTATTACTCATAAATAAAAAATGCTAGTTTCATGAATAGAGCCGTATTGCTCACTTTTATATTAACTATAATTTAATAATAACTTTTTCCGAGTCACCTTTCCATTAAATATAAGGGCTGATACTTGGATCGTCAGTTGATAATAGCGTAACACGGTGATGTGAACGAACTTTGTACATGTAACATTAAATATGTATATTATTATTACTTACTATAAGCATTTTGGTTAATTATTTCATCTTTATTTAATGTAAGGTACAAAACCATATGGTAACAGTGACATTAGCGATATTTTATTTAAAGCTTTTAATATCAATAGATTCAAATTATCCGACACGGCCAAGTTAAGTCAATTTCTGGGATAATAACCAGTCTAACATAGCTTCCTATTGATCAAATTCAAAGTTTTCAAATACCTAGTATTTATTGTGATACACAGGTAGAATAGTGGTGTTACACATTTATAATTGCAGTACAGCTATGACACGCCATAATGGCATTCAATAATTTAAGATTTTAGAGAGAGAATAAATACATTCTATGGCCGGTATTAATAAATGAATCTCAAGTTTGAGTTACATCTCAAGTAGACATAATGTATTGAACTCTTCATACATTATGTCTACTTGAGATGTAATTCAAACTTGAGATTCATTTATTAATACCGTCCTATATCTTAACATCATTTAAAGTGTAATTAAATTTAACATGTAAAAATCGAAACAATTTATTTTTATACTCAATAAGTTCATTTAAATCTATAATAATTTTTGGCAGTATATTATATATCTTAAGAATTAAGTTAAATGGACTTATATGAAATAATGCAGTTTTGTGGAGTTTAAATGTCATTCTATCAATACGGTTATGAAATTTAAAAAAGGGAGCACTTCTTTTGGCAAAAAATGGCACACTCTTAAATATGCATGCAGGGAAGTGGTTGTATTTTTATCTCATTGAAATATGGTATGCAAGAAACAGTTGATACTATGTTTACCATTGATCGAATATAAAGTTTCTGAGCCCTAAAAGCTAGGTCGTTGTTTACAGAGTTTGTCCAAAATATCAAGCCATATCTCAAGATAGAAGATACGTGGCCATGATATGCAGTAATAACGGCAGATCTGGCTGGTATTTAGCTTAATTTATGAAGAGCATATGACTTGATTTAAGCGTTTACAAACGTTATTTATGTGATTTTTGCAAACTAAATTTCTGTCAATATATATTCCTAAAAACTTGATTTGTTCTCTTTCTGCAATTCTTATATTTTGGAAAGTTATATGTTAATTTAGTTTTACTTGATTTCTCTATCAAAACTGAATAGTTTTTGGTTTTGCTCAATTTAGTTTCAAATTATTACAAGAAAGACATTCTGTAATGTTAGTTGGGAAAGTCTTAATTGTGCAATTAAGATCTGCATGCAGATGCTTACCACTAATTAAAACTGTGCTATCATCAGCAAAAAGAGTCATTTGGTGATAAGTTATATGAGATAAATCATTTATATATACCAAGAAAAACATTGGGCTCAATACGCTACCCTGTGGTACCCCATAATATGTATTACTAGTGAAAATGTTTTTCCGGGACAAAAGGCGCGCTTTTTATTTTTTCGGGATAAATTGTAGCCTATGTGTTGATTCAGGACATGATCTATCCGTGTGCCAAATGTCATCGAAATCCGTTCTGAAATTTTTGCGTGAAAGAGTAACAAACATCCAGACATCCATACATACTTTCGCGTTTATAATAATATTATTAGTAGGACTGTGTTGCGATTGTTAAATTGTCTCCATTTTTAATATTGGACATATTCTATTAATTTGTTTGACTTACTGTCTACCAGTTGAATAGGATTTTATTAGGTTATTCATATTACCTCGAATACCATAGAGGTGCAAGTTTTTAAACAAAATATGGTGAACGTGGTCGAAAGCTTTTGTCATGTCTAAATATATCTCGACGGTCCCATAGAACAAAGTTGTATATTCAAAATGTTAGCTTTTCAGTAGAGCGCTTTTAAAGTCGTAAGTGTGTATTCATGTACGAATTAGTGCTATTTTCACACATTAGGTTCAAAGTTGTTACTGAACCCTAATAGATAATGTTTCCTTCATGTATAACTTGTGATTTTCACAATTAATTTAGACTTTCAAAGCACTTTACTCAAAAGCTAACGTAATTTGGCATATACGACTTTGTTCTATGGGACCGTCGATCTCTACTGCAGGTTTGCGATCATCCATATTAGTGAATTACAGTATTAAAAAAGATATAAACTAGTGAGTTTATTGATTTTGTTTTGCGAAATTCATACTGTTCGGGTACAAAAAAATTGTTACTTTCAAGAAAGGAATATAAAGAAGAATTTATAATATTTTCGTAAATTTTTGAGAAGATTGGAATTAATGCTATTGTTCCGTAACAATTAATATCTCCAATATCGCCCTTTTTAACCGACTTCATTGAACATTGGTTTTATAGTGAATTTTATATTATCTGAAAAAGCGCCGTATTTTATACTTAAGTTAATGATATAGCTGGAAATTGGAGAGAGTATATGTGATAATATGTTGTACGATCCTAACAGCAATTTCGTCGTAGCTAGTACTAGAAACATTTTTTAGAGAATGAACATTTTTTTTTAAATTCACTCGCTCCCACAGATTTTACAAAAATAGAATTCGATTGACTTCCACTAAGAATGCGGTTGCATACTGATTGTTGTTGCATTTTGCTATGTTCATAAAACATCCATTAACAATTGGGCAATGTTATTATAATCTGATACTGTTCGACCATATCCTTGTTTACAGTTAATATTTTCTTTAATTGTAGCATTTTTATCTATATTTATAAATTGTCAGGGTGGCCTTGAATTTATTAATAGATTTTATATGTAATGGTTATTTTGTATCTTTTGTATGAGATTCAATACGGCTTTGTATCTCTTTGCATAATATTCAAACAGATTTTTGTTTGCGTTTGTACTCCTTTCTTTAGTTCCATAAAAGCTTTCGTCTACGTTTATTATATGAAAAAAATATTGAAACTGGTACAGCAGTTTATTTGATATCGGAGATGATCGATTGAAAGTAAACAAATTGTTCCTCTTTATAAGGAATTTTATATATTATCAGTACCTAAATATAGTTTTTAAAATTAAATTTGTACATTATTTATTATTCCGTAACAAACACAAAATAAAATATTTTGATTAATAAGTTTGTCTGATTTGGCATGGTAAAACTAACACAACCATATTAATTGTAAGTGGCAAAGATGTACTGTAAATAAAGCATTAAACGCATTGTATTATATAATTGTAAAAAGCATTTTACTTTAATTGCACTTTCGTCATTCAATGCAATGCTTTTATAACAGTTTAATATTTACAGTATTAGTATCCACTACAGTAAACCTGAATTTAAACAGAATCCCTGCCATCTATCGGATTTCAATAGCAACATGGGCGCCCTCTATCATACAATCGTTGAAGCAGCCGAAATTTTGACAATTGTCGGTTGGCGCGCAAACTCGACGAGTTGTCTCTCTATTGCCAATGTATATAATACTCTTTGGACTCTTCCACGCGCATGCGCGATTGTGTTTTGTGTTTTTGATAATCTAAACAATAAATAATCAAGTATTGCCCCGAAAGGGGCAGGCAGAAACATTACTTGACTATTTCACCTTATTCCTAAATGAAAAGACACAAACTATTATATTTATTATGCTTAAACTACTACATAAGACGTAACTAGCTATTACAGAAACCGTATAAACTATTACTTATCCTATTACAAAAAACTATTACATAAAAATGCACTATTTACACACATGTTCTACACGCATTGTCCGTCCTGCACACCAAAATAATGAATTAATATCACTGAACACCATAGATTAGCAAGGACGTATAAGTGTATAAGTATTTAAACTGGTGTTATACAGCTTGGCAAAAAAGAGTGTGGATTTAATGAGGGCGCCTAAGTCTAATATAACACTAATATGGCAACCCAGTATACTACGACGTAAAGTGTTTAGATACTTGTTATTTTTCAATGAGTATCACGTGGCACATTGTGTTTGGCCCAAGGAGATTATAGTGGGTATACGGTTCTTGGTTTGGCCAGAACACAGGAATCACAATTAAAAAAAAAGCAACTTGTTGATGAAAAAATATTTCTTATGAAAACCTCTTGTTTGATGTAACTCAAAGTTTTGTTCATTTATTGTTGTTTACCTACAGAGTCTTTAGGGATGCTTTCCAATCGTTAGGTAAATATTATTTGTATAAAAGAACAAAGAGATTTATAATACATGCAAAAGAAAAGAGGTTTATTTTTTGCACTAGGTCTTTGATAAGTTGAATTTGTAAGTAGTATTGAGTCCATTGAATTATGAATAATATTACATGGAAGCATCTGCTCACTCACGGAATTATTTGTTATCAAATAATTTAGTAGCCCTTCTTATTCTCGCGAGATTCGAGCTGGTGTAATCATCGTTAGAAAGTACTATTGTAGCATAAATATCCGTTCATCGTATCTTAAACATTTAGGAAAATTAAACATTTTTATATCTTCATAATTTATTTAATACAAAATTTCTATTAAAATTAATCCGATTCTAAAACACTTTCATCTAAGTATTCTACCCCAGAAAACTATATTGTGTCTTGTGCTAGATGTTCCTGCAACAACAAAATCATCTGATTCTGAAGCAGTGTCGCTGCTGCTGTCTTCTCTGTGGTTAGTAACCAATTATTCAATATCATGATACATAGTCATACCTCTATCCATAGCATTCCTTTTCAATTTTCATAATATGATGGCAGGAATTCTTACAATCTTCAGCAGTAATAGCTAGAAGTGCGTGTTCAGCTGCCATCTGTTGGAGTAAAATATTACTAATTATGAGTTCAAGTTAATAACATTAAGAAAAAATAATTATGAACTAGATCTTCACCTTTATGTCAATGGACCCTACACTGGAGTGTATATAGCTTTCATTCAAAAACAGGTTTTTGTAATTCTGTAGGCAGATTTCTATTACGCATTATTATTTTTAAATATTGCTCTCTCTTTGGAACCTTTACCCCGCAAAAGCGTTTTACCATGGCCAGATCCTGGACAAAAATCTAATATCAAATATATTACATACCTGCTTTTTTACGGTGTAGAAGAAATGAACCCTTTGTCTAATTGCGCATAAGTCAAAATCATCGAGATCTTTCATTGGTCGACCTTTCCGATGTTTCCCAGGTGTAGAAAAAATGCCATTATTTTGTTCACCTTCTTCAACAAATTTTCTTATAGCATTGATTGATTTACCTAAAATAAATACCAAACATGCATGAACTTCAAAAACATTCATATTTTTTTTCATGTTTCAAGTATCAAAAAATTAAGTCAGTGTATAAGTGGTTTGTAAACATAACCTTTGTCAACAAAACATTAAAATATCGTAAATTTTATGTTACTCATGTTATAAACCAGTGCAAAATGTATGGTTCGACTTGTAGAATGTAAATAATTTCCATAAATATCTGTCATATCGTCAACTCTCTGATAAACATTGTCAATTTGAGACAAAATTTGTCCCGCTTGAGATTCAGCCAAACATCGAAAAAAACTTGGTATATCACTGCTCTACCACTACTACGAATCGTTTTATTCATTTTAATTAATAAAACAAGCAACGAACGTAGAAGAATTTACAGAATTCCGTCGAAAATATCTTAGCGTAAACAACGATGACACAGAATCTACTAACAATTTGACACAAATGACAAGTCTAATAGTGTTGCAACAAATAATTAGTTTTAGTTCTTATTTTCACCGCGTCATACTCTTTTTTGCCAAGCTGTAAATTATCCTTTTGGGACCCAAAAAAAATTAGGTCGCCGGAAAAATTGTATGCTGAAATTGTATATTTTATAGCGTGTACTGGCGTGTACCATCTTTTTTGGTGAAATACCCTCAGGAAATACCAACTTTCAGTGACCTCTGTACCAGTCATAGAATAAAAACTAAAGCGTAGTCCTTATTCTGAGGTACCAGTATTATTGAGACACTATCTGGCATCCCTGGCCCTGGCAACACTGTCTTACTCTTTGACGTCTTGTTTATTTGTCTCTGTCTTTTGAGTTTTGGCGGGAACGTAGAAGTGTCATGAGGTGCTCTTGTTTTAATTCATTATTTTGGTGATACTTAGTGTTATATTGCATAATTATGGTGGTATATTATCCAATATAGTTCTATTAAAGTGCTCAAATGAAGTGAATTGAAATAACTGTGCCAATCAAGTGTTTTTTCGTTGCCGCCAAAACTCCTTGATAAAGTCTTGGTAAGGTAGCCACTGCTTTACTACGACATAGTACGTAGGAAAAAAAAAAAAAGTCAACCAAAAATATTACTTAAGACGAGGCTGTATGGGCTCGAACCCTTTGCCTTCCCTAAAGGGAAAATTATAAAAAAAAAAAAAAAAAAATGTCTCTGTCTTTGACACTCTTTGAGTGACATTATCAATCAGGCGGTAATGGGCGGTAATCACAAGAATGTTATACTTAGATAATATTATAAACTTCTTGGGTAATCATCTTGGTAATCATAGATTATTATAGTGATGCGACTCGAATAGGATTTTGTGACTTGAGTCACTCGAGTAATTTCAGTAAGTTACTCGAGTTGTACTTGAGTTTTCGAGTCACTCGAGTCAACTATTTTGTAATTTCGCGCCATGCAACTCGAGTGACATTTTTTATAGCAGTTTTTAAAACCTTTATTAACCTGTCAATATGCCCTTGCCAATTAAGCGAAAGTCGTTTTTACACGCCTACCCATAGGATTCTAATAAGAAATTTGAAAGGACCACTGTCATACTGACACGGAACATTAAAAATAATTAGTAATATCATCATTACCATCAGCCACATGACGTCCACTGCTGAACATAGGCCTCCCCCAAAGATTTCCAGATGGACCTGTCAAAAGCGGCCTGCATCCAGCGCGTTCCTACAAATAATTAGTAATGTACAATATAAAAAAAAATATGCCCCTTACTCCTACACATAAAGTTTGAGCCTGGTTAGATTTTGAACCTTTGCACCCATACAAAAAGGGAACACGTTCCGAATATACCACAATGGAAAGGGAGGAAATTTTTGTGAACTATTATATATTATATAACTATATTTGTTGCCCGCGGCTCCGCCCGCAACTCGGCAAACCCGGCAACTCGAGTGCAAATTGACTCGAGTCAATATTTTTTTCACTCGAGTACGATTTTCGCAAACTCACTCGAGTCACTCGAGTAAAAATACGACTCGAGTTGCATCACTAGATTACTATTATTTTTGTATTAGTGATGGGACTCGAGTAGGATTTTATGACTCGAGCCAATCGAGTTATTTCAGTAAGTTACTCGAGTTGTACTCGAGTTTTCGAGTCACTCGAGCTAAATATTTTGTATTTTCACGCCATGTAACTCGAGTGAAATTTTTATAGCAGTTTTTAATTAAAACCTTTAATAATATAATATAATAATACCAGCCCTGTATTTTATACTGCCCACTGCTGAGCACGGGCCTCCTCTACTGAGGGGGTTTAGGCCTTAGTCCACCACGCTGGCCTAGTACGGGTTGGTAGTCTTTGTTCCGTACTTTTATTAATTTATAATTAGGTAATGCTGGCACAATACTACCGCATACAATTATTTATTTTCTATTATGAACGGATCTGTATCTGCCACAAAATCCGAACGCATCCTAAGCAGCGACAAGTGCTGCCACCCCGAACGTGCAATACAGACGTTCTCTCTCTTCCGTAAAAGCAACCGCTTCGAACGCAACGTAGTTCTGTGCGCGCTGTGTCTTATATTCCAAACATTAACATTATTCCAAGAATAAACTAGTGATGCGTGTGGTGCAATACTTGACGGCAATCAGCAACCTATGGTCATTTACCAACGCTGGGTACCCAGGGAAACGAGCGGTGCTGCAGTTGTAGGTGAGTGGTAGATACAGTCCTCTATTTAACACCATCCGAAGGTCTGGTCGATTTCCCATACAGTCTTTATTATCTTTGTTGGTAAAACCTTTATTATCCTGTTAATATTCCCTTGCCGATTAAGCGAAAGTCGTTTTTACACGTCTGCCTATAGGATTCTAATAACAAATTTGAAATAACAGCTGTCAAACTGACATAGAACATTGAAAATAATTAAATAATCGGTCTTTACAGTAATTGTTATGCTATGATATATCTGCGCTAGACACACATTTAATAATGTGACATAAGAAAATGTCTTTATAAGATATTTATAAAGACATTTTCTTAGAATGTGGGCTTAGAATGTGAAAAAAAAACACGATGCGTCTCCGCTTCGTTTTATTGTGATTGGTTGAGAGACTGACGCATCGGTCTTTTGAGGTTTGTGATTGATCGAGAGACCTAGTTTGTGTCTATTCTAACCAGTCAAATCAACACAAAAAAAAAAAAAAAATCTAAGATTTTGGTGTTAATCTTTTCCATCTTATCCTACTAATATTATGAACGCGAAAGTTTGCAAGAATGTATGGATGTATGTGTGTTGCTCTCACGCAAAGACTACCGAACGGATTTCGATGATATTTGGCACACGGGTAGATCATATCCTGGATTAACACATAGGCTACTTTTACTTTAAAAATATTTACCTAAATAGATAGTACTGACGTTCGTGACGTTGACAGTTGACTGAGAAGTAAGGTTGGTAGGTCACCGTGTAGACTACTCGGTGCGCCGAGTTGACTCGGCAACTCGAGTGCCAATTGACTCGAGTCAATATTTTTTTCACTCGAGTACGATTTTTGCAAACTCACTCGAGTAAAAACACGACTCGAATCGCATCACTATTTTGTATACAAGATTTATAATAATAATATATTATTACACTTAAACCGGAGAGTTTTGGCGGGAATGTGGAAGTGTCATGAGGTGCTCTTGTTTTAATTCATTATTTTGGTGATACTTAGTGTTATATTGCATAATTATGGTGGTATATTATCCAATATAGTTCTATTAAAGTGCTCAAATGAAGTGAATTGAAATAACTGTGCCAATCAAGTGTTTTTTCGTTGCCGCCAAAACTCCTTGATAAAGTCTTGGTAAGGTAGCCACTGCTTTACTACGACAACCAGAGATATCACTTAAGACGAGGCTGTATGGGCTTGAACCCTTTGCCTTCCCTGTAAGGGAGAATTATAAAAAAAAAAAAAAAAAAAAAAATACACTTAAACCGATGAGAATATTAATTATAAACTATGTAATTTTTCCATTCATTGTATAAAATAATTATTTGAAACAACAAATGCGTTATAATTATTAGAGAATGAGAAGTATATTGTTGGAACCCATATGTGAGAGAAAGTTGTAGGTGTGCCGTATATTTCATTTATTATAGAGCAATAAAAGTTTGAAATTAAGAGCATTATATATAATACCACGGAAAGGTTGAAACTAAGGATCCAAGCTCGATAATATGAAAGCGATATTAATTTTTGATAGTGTTAATGATCTATTGTATTCCAAATGGGATGAGAAATTTATTGGACGCATGAGAAGCTACGGACAGGTACGTTATTCGTTTTAAATTTACTTATTTAAGTTAAATATTATGTAATCTTTACCAGTTTTATTAATCGTGGCAACCATTCTATCGATTTCTCAAGAAGTACAGGTTGCTATTGTGAACTGATTTTTCGTTATTGTCTTGAATAATGTTAGAACCGCATACTCACGCCTATTATCCCCGAAGGGATAGGCAGAGGCGCCACTAGTGCACCCACTTTTCGCCGTGCGTATTCCGTCCCATGTTGTGATATGGGGCGAGTCTATAGCCATATCGGACACAAATTCCAGACTCCGGGCTGATACTGAATAGAAAAATTTCCCAATGTCCGCTCTATAATATAAACTTAGAACTCTTTACATCTGTAAACCAGTGTTAACTATCTAATCACATTATACTTTTCCAGTGGAATGGGACTGACACAAACCATGCACTTTCGTGCCACCACTTTGATTTTTTATTGTTTCTATGTTTTCAAAATTTACAGGATAATGAAGACAATTATAGTGATAGCATTAATGTGTCACAGCTCCTGGCACCTATTATAACATCCCAGCGTGTGATGGCCGCACAGTTTGGCAACACATACACATCCATTCAGTGTAAAGATGACACAACAATTGTTTTTGATGAGGTATCAGTTTAAGTTTTAAATGTTGTTCAATTCCCAAAAACTATTTTTATTGTGATAGTATATGCATGAATTCATTGCTGTAGATTTCATGCAATAAAAGCATTAATTGACTCCATAGTGAATTATGTTTCATTGAATTGAATTAAATGTGTTTTATTTATTGCAGTGGCTTGATCATGTGTTTATGATAGTAAGTGAAGACAAGCTAGATGATGCCCATAGAGAGCTTCTCGACTGCAAAACCTTTGTTCAGCATATCTGTGGACAAAATATTAATCTGTAAGAATATATTGCTTACTTAATTTGCACATATAGTCAAAGAGGTATTTTTGTACATTTTGTTTTCATTTTGATGGGGAATATTGATTAGTATCATGTTATTAACAAATATTTATTTTATTTAATTTTATTTATTTATTAATATTCGGGGAACAAACAGAACAATATTTCCTTAAGCTAGATTAACACTAGAATATACTATAATCCAGCAAAGTTCCCACAGTATAGTAGCACATCTTGAGCCAAAAGAGTGAACAAATGCGGTTATTAAAATTTTTATTAAAAAAAAGGAGAGAAGAAAAGAACAAGATGAATCAATAATATTACATCATTAAGAAACATCGTGCCAGAGAATGTTCAGCTTAAGAGCCAGATTTCAATAATGCCATAATTGATTTCATGAAGTTATTACAAGAAATATACAATAATATCCTTGAAATTTAATCACAAGTTGTAGGTTTTATTCCAAATATTAGGATTCAGCTGATTTTAATGCAAATCTTAGAGGCCGTATACGAAATTTCTACTATTTCAGTCAACTTTTCATTGTGATTTTTTAAAAAATAACCTGATCTGGTTAATTTATAATACATCATCGGAAAGATTATTTCAACACTAATGGACTGAACAAGCCAGATTTTTCATATCTTTCTTTAATCTCGATCTATCCACCAAGTTCCAACATCTGTTTCAGATTTTTTTTTGTACGGAGACTCAAACTTGTAGTAGTTTTCAGTCAAAATCGTGCTTGAAACTAACTAACGAAAACTACTGTTATTTGGTATAAAAAGTCGTCTAAAGGATAAATGCGACAATTTCTTTATTATCAATATAAAAGGAGGCGCACTTATTTTGGCGGGCTAGCGCAGGAAAATAAGTGCACCTCCTTTTTAACTTACTAACCAGATCAGGTAATTTTTTAAAAAATCACGATGAAAAGTTGACTGAAATAGTCGAAATTTCGTATACGGCAACTTAATTTGTGAAACAGTAGTACCAATACATGAGTGTGCAGATAATACATACACACATACACACTCACGCCCTCATCCCATAGGGGTAGGCAGAGACTATTGAGCGCCACATGCTACGATCTTGACAAACCTCTTTCGCCTCTTCCACATTCATAGTTCTTTTCATACATTTTCGTCTGTTAAGGGTACTCCTGACCTGCCCTTTTCTGAGGAGATCATTTATTTGGTCAGAGAATGTTCTCCTCGGGCGTCCCCTTCCAGCCGTACCATCCACATTCGCTCGATAAATACCTTTTGTGATCCGTCTTTCATCCATCCTCTCCACGTGCCCAAACCACCTCAGTATACTTCTTTCAATCTTAGTCACCACATCATCCTTTAACATACATCGATCTCTTATCATACTATTCCTCATGCGATCAGCAATGGTGACTCCACATGTACTCCGTAAGGAACGCATTTCCACCGCATTTATTCGACTTTCATGCTTCTTTTGCCAAACCCAACATTCACTTCCATACATAAGCGTCGGCACCAGCACACCATTGTGAATAGCCATTCTTGCCTTTTCAGACACCGCCTGGCTACTCACTATTGCACGCAAGGCGCCATTTACTTTGTTTCCTGCTATAACTCTTCTTTCAATATCCATGTCATACTTTCCATCTCTTGTAATCATACTTCCCAGGTACACAAACTCATTCACTTGTTCCACTTGCTCACCATCTATACTAATGCTACATTCAGTAGCATTTTCCTCTCTTTCTATCACCATCACTTTCGTCTTGCTCGCATTAATTTTCATCCCCTTGTCCTTAAACACACCATTCACTAAATTTAGCATGTCTTGCAGCTCCCTCGCCGACGGTGCACGTAAAACTTGATCATCGGCATAAAGGAGACACTTGACACGCCACTCATCCATTCTTAATCCACATTCTATCTCTTTCAGAGCTGACACACAGCTGTCCATATAGAGATTGAAGAGCCATCGAGACGCAACACATCCCTGTCTAACACCTTTTGAGATGTTAAACCATTCCGAATGCGCTCCATTTACCCTGATACAGGCCTTGGAGTTCTCATAGAGAGACTTCAAAGCCCTCACCAGATGACCCTCAATCCCATATGTTAATGACAACGTTGCCCACAGTTCATTCCTCGGTACACGATCATAAGCCTTTTCCAAGTCTACGAAGGCACAAAAGACTTTTTTTGACTTAGCTAAATGTTTGTATGTTATGCACCTTATGGAAAAGACTTGATCTGTGCACCCCATTCCACTCCTAAAACCTGCTTGCACATCCCACACTTTTTCTTCAGTTTCATTAATCACTCTTTTAATCAGGACCTTTGCATACAATTTACCGACAACACTGAGAAGGCTTATTCCGCGGTAGTTTTTGCATTCTTGCAGATAATACAATAATTGTGGAACTTGATTGAACAAAGTTTGATTCAATTAAAAGTTTATTTTTCCTTATTAGAGCATTTAAATAAAAGCCTGGTTTTAAAGGATTTTTATTTTACTTTAAAATTATTTTTTACTTGTTATTTTTCGAGTTGTTCTCAGCGAGCCCTTTCATTTGATGCCCGTATTATAGGAGTGCGTAAAAAATTACTAGTACGTTATGCTAGGTCGACCGCCACATTGAATTTAGACAGAAGTTATTTTATTTTTTGTATTCATCTCTGTAAACCCTTTCATTTGATACCCATATTATAGACGGGCACTAAAAAATAACTGGTCCATCATATAGGGCCGTCCGCCATATCGGATTCAGAACGATTTCACTTAATCAGCAATGATTTTTTCAAATAACAATGAATTGTCACTCAAATGAAACGTGTATGCAAAATTTTAACACAATCGGTTGAGGGTAACGGCTTCAAAATTAACTTGCAAGATTCCACCTAAACAAACATAGTTACATACATTGCGAGTTAAATCACAGCTTGTAAAATGTTGTGTGTTATCTTCACATTCAGGTTAGTATAATCTAATTTGAATCGCGCGTTCAACGATAGATAAATACGTGGTGTATATCTCTACAACCCCTCTTCTCCCCTTTGTGGAAATTCGTGATTTTTGGCAATAATTTTAATTACAGATACAATATTACAATGCCCCTGATGTTGATCTTTCAGACATTCTAATACATTATAGTGTGCTTTCCTTTCTAGGTGCATTTTTTTAATATGTGAGCATTCAGCTCCTGTTAGCAAAATGTGAGCATAAACACTACGAAAATTAGATAGACAGTAGAGCTTGTGTTTTTCAGATTGCATTCACCTATTTATAAACAATGGCTCTCAGAGTTGATCGACGCTCGCACGAAAGGCGATTCTATTCCCGGTGCAAATGGTGTGATCGGTGAGAGCGGCGCCACGGCTGCAGCACTAAATGCGCTTAAAGCCGCCATTAAGGATATAAAATTACCATACCAACATTACCATCTCATGCTTTTTGTTGGTGATAAGTTGCTAGCGCTTTATTCTAGGTAAATTACTATTTCAATTTCAATATTATTATGGTCATTAGTAAGTTTTTTGTTTGAAACATTATGCAAACTAATACCGGGTGGAAGGGAAACGCTCTCTATACCGGAACGGTAAGAGAGAAGAACCATAACGTTAACGAAAAACTATATTCATTTGCAAAGCTAAGCGATAATACTTACGATTTTAGTATTTCCGTAATTCATGCGCGCGCAATGTAAAGCGTACAAAAAACTTGGCGGCCGCCGCGCTGCGCCGCACCGGCCCGCGGTCGTTAACCCGTCAGCTGATGTGCGTGTTTCATTACGATTTTTTCGAAATATTGACCTTTTTTACTATGTTTTTCAGAATAATAGTTTGATTTATCTATCCATACGTGAAGCTGTACAGAAATTTGAGAAAATCTTACTAAAATTTTAACAATGCGATCGCGATTTTTTTAATGCCATCACGTCAGGAATCACCAATACTATCACCTGTATTCGTTTCCGAGAGCGTTTCCCTTCCACCCGGTATAATGTCAACAGATAAATTACGAAAACACATATTGAAACTCTAAATTAGTCTAAATATAATTGTACGAAAATAGTAGTTAAGCAAGATTCCTAACAATTTTTTTCGACAGCCGTGGCAGTGAAGACTTGTCTCCTCCAGATTTAATACTGCTGAGCATACAGTGTGTTGCGGCACAAGAATATTGGAAAGATTTTGAGTCTGATGATAACAATGGTGATTTTGTAAAAATACCATGTAAGTGAAGTCTGGTTAGCCACAGTTTAATTGTATTTATGTACGTTCGAATTTTTCATCATTACATATCGATTTAAATATATCATTTCTAATTCACTGAGCAGTTGCGCGTCCTTAATGTTACCAGGCTTTATCAAATTTACTTGTGATCATATTTTTTGTCGCATCCAGCATTTGCCTGCAGTCTTTCGCAGATCGTCATCCCACCTGGCCGGAGGGCAAGATGAATGAATGAATGCTGGATGCGGCAAGCTGAAGACAGGGCGCTATGTCGCTCATTAGGGGAGGCCTATGTCCTGATAAAGGCTGAAAATGATGATGATGATATTTTTTGTCAAAGCCTAAAAAAGGGCCATTAATTAATTACGTAAGACTATGTAGGGGGGGGGGGGGGTCCACCATGTCTTATTTTTTTTTTCAAGGAGTGGGAGGTAGTTTCGGTAGATCTTACGTAAGATCACAAAAATGCGCAAAGTTAAAATTATACTTTGAAAAAGCGAGGGCAACAGCGCGAGTGCCGAGGTTCGCTCGGATGTGTATCGATAAACGATTTCCAAAGTACAAATTAACGTTTCTAAAAATTGTTATTTTGAAAAATAAACATTAAAACAAACTAAACTTTTATTCATTTTTTCTTTTAGATGCTTACATAATAAATATTAAACGGGGTGGGGAGTCGGCGTATTATTATTTTTTCTTTTAATAGGGGGGAGGGGGTAAAACTAGGGAAAATAGTCTTACGTAATAAATTAATGGCCCCTAAGGACTAATTAACAATCCGTGTCGCTATCTTCAAATCAATCCCGAGACTATATCAAACAAATTAAGCCTGTCAAACAAACTTTATTCTGATTGGTCTGTTTTCGCGATCGATCCAAACATAGCAGTGGAGATCACACACACACACTCACGCCTGTTATCCCCGAAGGGGTAGGCAGAGGCACAACTAGTGCACCCACTTTTCGCCGTTATTCCGTCCCATGATGTGATAGGGGGCGAGCCTATCGCCATATCGGGCACAAATTCCAGACTCCGGGCTGATACTGAATAGAAAAACTCAATATCACTTTGCCCGACCCGGGGATCGAACCCGAGACCCCAGCTTTGCAGTCGTACTGTAATACAACTACGCCACCGAGGCAGTGGAGATCATTATTGTAATAAGTCGAAAATGATTCTTGCAGGGCTGTCAACGGAAAACAGTGCGATCGTGAACATGTGCGCCGCGTCCTCTCCGTCGTACAGCCCCTGCGCGCCACACTCCATGCACATTGCCGAACTGGCGCCTCGTATCACGTTTGCTGTGATCGTTGATATGGACTTAAGGTATTATTCTGACAGTTAAAATACGATTTAGGAACTGTACAACAGCATACTGAATAGTACTATGGCTATACTCCTATTATGTGGCCTCTTGCTCCTTTTTTATGGAATAGGTTTAAAAATAATATTTTAACCCTTCAAGCCCCGCTTATATATATAGATGTATGGGAAAACCCTATATATATGGACACCGGTGTCCGTCGCGGGGCTTGAGGAGTCAAAATGTCCATCTTGTAGGCATATAAGTAGGTGCGATATTGCTAAATTTATTTGTAAAAAATATTGAACCTTTTTAATTTATTTCAGGGAAATTGGTGTTGCAACTCATATGTCTAATCAAATATTGTCAAACCTTCGACGCATATTGCTGCAGAGAAATTTGGAGGTATTACCAAGCACACTAGATAACTTGGAAGCTTCTTTGAAAAGGGTAACTATCGTACTAATATTATAAAGGCGAAAGTTTGTAAGAATGTCTGGATGTATGGATGTTTGTTCCTCTTTCACGCAAAAACTACTGAACGGATTTCGATGAAATTTGGCACACGGGCAGATCATATCCTGGATTAAAACATAGGCTACTTTTTATCCCGGGAAAACATAAAGCGGAACTTTTATCCCGGAAAAACTTTTTAACGCGGGCGGAGCCGCGGGCAAAAGCTGGTACATAAATAATTTCCGATTGCCCTAAACAAAAAAAATTTTTGCTGTAATATGTTTATATCAACATTGTAACAAATCAGACATTTAATTCACCTCTAATTCAAATGTTTGATGATCGCCTAATGAAATGATAATGAATGAATTTCAGACTACGGACGCTCTTCGTAAAAACAAGGCATACGCCAATCTGTGTGCGCGATTGACGAGTCGAATGTTGGAGTTACGTAAATCATGTACAACCACAACGCCGTTGACTCCCGAAACAACCGCCACAGCTATGCACACAGCTTTAGAAGCTGTTGTTGAACAACTCAAACCAGATATACCGAGTCTCAAGATGGACCAGCCCTTAAAAAATTTAAAAGGAATACTCGGCCCCTACGTGGAATTTCTTCGAGTCAAAGCCATGAGATACTTTAGCCTCGGATCATATCCTTTTCATATATTTTACGGTGTACTGTTCATAAAGTATATGCATGTTACAGTGGTTTTGGCAAGAGTTTGCTTTAATTAAGCATATAACATCATTGCCATGTTATAATTACAAGTACTATAATAAGTATTGTCATATCGTTTTATATCTGTTTTGCAAACTTAAAGATGTATATAATTTTGAAGCTACAATGCTTACAGTTTATTGTGATGGCGACTTTAAAGCTTGTTTGCTTCAAAGTTACTTCACAAGCTTTATACGATCATTATTGATTCTTCTTGAAATTGGTCCTTGCATTATTCCCGTAGTGAGGGCATTTACTGAATATTGAGTATACAAGAGTATAGTAAAATTTTGACTAGAAAAAAATATTCATGTGTTCAAGTAGCATAATCAAGGAACATTTTTAAGGAGAAAAGTGTCTCGTTACAATCGATTATTTCGCTTAATGTGGGCTGGTTGTGCACGGGAGAGACGGATGTGAGTTGTTCCCTAACGCTGCACAAGTATGTTGAGGAGTTCCCCGGACTGATACACTTCATATACGTTGACCGCACCACGGGAAGATTCCTTGCGCCTGATATGGCCGACTGTGCAGACATGTTGTCGCCAGATATGGTTAGTATTTGCCATTTTGAGGACTTGATAAAAAAAATATTTGGTTTCGATGGCATTATCAGAAATAAGTTCATTATATTCAGTAGCGGTCAGCCAGCGCGTGGCACGGGCTGGAGCAAAAAAAGGCTTCGATTTCAACAATTTAGTTCGTTCGTAACATATGCTAATGCTGAACAGTGTGATGTGACCTTAAAAAAAAAGAGTCCTCAAGTAAGTCATTACGCGAGGCTACGGGCGGTTGTCTGGTGCGCCCCGTTAAGGCCGTGACTGATTATATTGTGACTATGCCAATAAAGTGTTATATTAGGTTGGGGAAAAAGTTTCTTCGCATTTTATATGAAAGTAAAGACTTCTTTTTTCAAAGTTTTCAAGATAGTGGACATCTTTCAAATGTAAAGGAAACAATAAAAATGTAAAGGGTGAAATGTAAAATTTAGTTTTGGCTTTCCCGAATGCTTGATGTTTATCCTTTACGCTATTTTCGAAAATTCTTCCGTCAATACCTATGCGTGGCCGTTGAGACGTGTGAGTATGTGTGTCAAAGACATGAAGCAGTATAGTTAGTTATAGACCTGACCGGTCAGGCCCAAAATTTTCGTCCAAGTTATTACCAATTGGTAATGATAAGTCGCTGTCTAATCTGACACATTTATGTGACGAGACGTCTAATGTATTTTACAAAGAAAGAAAGAAATATTTATTTCATTATCATCATTTATCATTTACTTTTTCACAAAGGTGTTTTGCTATTTCACGGTAGATTTACCGACAAACAGGCTCAACATGTTTGTATGAAAACGATGGCAATGTCCGCTCTATATAACGTTACAATTGAAATTAAACTATTATCACGGATTTTATCGCGGGTTTTTTATTTTATTTTCTCCCGACGTTTCGAAGGCTTTCCAGCACTTCGTGGTCACGGGGCGGACTGAGGTGTAGGTGGTCCGAAAAGTTAATGTTACAAATCTACCTTCAATTTATAATTATACAATATTAAGGTGTTAGTACATTGTTTGCGGTCCGGTCTACGCAGTAAGAGCTCACAATGTCTTGAGGTCTGGCAGCAGGTATTATGGGGCCCGATTTGATTAGATGTATTACCGGGTCCCAGACTTGTGCAAGTTTCCAACCATCTTCTCTATTGAAATTGGGATGTTTTTTAATTTCAATAGCCTCGCGAATCATCCTAGGCAGGAATCGGTGTTCTTTGGCAAGGATTTGTGGCTTGTCGAATCTAAGGTAATGGTTGGAGCCTTCTTCTGAGTGTTCAGCTACTGCAGACTTCGTAGAGCGTCGGTGTTTAACGTCAGCTATATGTTCTTTTACGCGGGTCCCTATATGTCTTTTTGTTTGTCCGATATAAGAGAGGCCACAGTCACAATCTATCTTGTATACGCCCGGTTCTTGTAGAGGTATATGGCACTTGACAGGTGGTAAAAATTGACTTATCTTCTTAGGCGGCTTAAAATAAGTTTTTATGGAAGCACGCTTCAGGACGTAGCCAATCTTGTCGGTGACTCCTCTTACATAAGGTAATACAACTGGGACACGATCAACTGTGGCTGGTTTCACTCGGTCTCTGTGACGGCGGCGTGGAATCTGGAGCTTGTTGTCTCGCAGTACTTGCTTGACATGTTGCAGCTCAGCGCCCAGGTGTTTCTCGTCACAGATTCCTTGTGCTCTCTGAAACAAAGATTTGCCCACGGTAGCTAACTGTTTTGGATGGTGATGAGATTCACCGTTCAGGTATTTATCAGTATGGGTCGGTTTCCTATACACAGTGTGGCTTAGGGACTGATCAGGATTCCGGATGACTAAAACATCTAAGAAAGCAAGAGAGTTATCCTGTTCCAACTCCATGGTAAATTGAATTTTATTATTAATGGAGTTGAGATGATTTAAAAATGCAGTTACTTTGTCAGATGGTAATATTGTGAAAGTATCATCTACGTACCGTTTGTAAAACCTTGGTGAGACCGGGGCTGTGTTCAGGGCTGTCTCCTCGAAGTCCTCCATGAAAATATCGGCGACTACTGGAGATACAGGTGAGCCCATCGCTACCCCCTCAACTTGTACATAGAAATGATTATTCCACAACATATAGCCAGATGTGAGGCAATGTTGGAGTAGTTCTGCATATTCAACAGGTATGTTATTTTCTGCTAACCTCTTAGAAACAATTTTAATGCAGTCTTGTACTGGTAAACTTGTAAAAAGTGACTGGACATCAAAACTGACCATTGCTTCATTGTCAGCTAATTTAAGGGGTTTAATGTCGCTGACAAATTGGTATGAATCCTTCACAGATGCTCTAGTGTTTCCTCTGAGTGGTGAAAGCACTTTAGCTACGTGCTGAGCCAGTCTGTAGGTTGGTGTGTCGATCTGAAATAAAAAACCCGCGATAAAATCCGTGATAATAGTTTAATTTCAATGTCTAACATTCGCGTAAATATAAGGAATCATAACGTTACAATTGTTTGGTGTGTGCGCAGGTCATGGGCGTAGCCACGAATTAAAGATAGAATGGATAGAGTTTAGCATCAATTTACTAAGAAAACCAGTGTCGCCAAACTCACACATGCGTATATTCACATACTATCATCTTTTCATTATGATTGGCCAAAATCAGCAATAAACATAAAACGTATAATACAAAATCATTTGCATTAAATTTAACCTTAATGCCATTCCATAAACTTCATATTTTAAAAATTCACATAAATTCATACGATATTATTCCTTCAGCCTGAATTTTGATTTTAATTCGATTTCATTCCACTACTCCACGCTAGATGGCATATAATGGTGATGGCATTCATAAGATCTCTATGGCTGTCGATTTAAGAAAAGTTATTGATTGACACCAAGTACGCTAAGCATGCGTTAATAGTGTTGCACCCATATGATACCTTTTTGTAAACCTATCGATGTTTTTTATTTTATGGCTAAAAATTATAAATAACATTAATTAATGAAATTGACTTATTACAAAAATATATAATATTATTTTGATAAGCGCCGGAAAAGATGTTGAAAATATCTTGAATAAAATTTTCACTAAGTAAATTAAAATTTATTTTTAGTATAGATTTTAAATTCTTAATTTAAAATTTCAATACTGCAAACATGTTAAATTACATAATGTATTACCTACACAGTATTACAGTATAGCTAGTTTGCAATAAATTATAATGAGTATTTATACATATTATAGTAATTTCACTGCCGGAGTTAAATAGAGTAAAGTTTAAGGAAAATGTCAACCGGTAATAATACCAGCCCTGTATTATATAATGCTCACTGCTGAGCACGGGCCTCCTCTACTCTTGAGAGGGTTTAAGGCCTTAGTCCACCACGCTAGCCTAGTGCGGGTTGGCAGACTTCACACACCCTCGAAATTCTTATGGAGGATTCTCAGGTTAACAGGTTTCCTCACGATGTGTTCCTTCACCGTTATAGTGAACGATAATTGATAAATAATACACACGTAACTTAAAAGTCAGAGGCCTTGGGTTTCGAACCTCCGGACATTGTCTCGGTAGACTGTTCCATTCCCAACTAGGCTATCGTCCACTGTCAACCGGTAAGGGAAGAAAATATTTTTTAACGGTTGGCACAATTATGCCGGCCTAGTAGGCCGGCATAATTACAAACTTCTAAACCTTTTGTTACGGGTTAAGATAGAAGAATACACTAAGCAATGGTTTAGCAAGCCAGCAGTCAGCACGTGCTTCACCTCAGGAAGTGTGAGGATGAGCAAAGGTTAAACTTGTATTCAGTTCTACTTTTGATATTTTTCTGTATAACATCGTTAGCTATATAATATGTATCTGCTACTATAACAGTGGGTTAAATAAAACAATACACACCTTTGAAGTTGATATTATATTTATTTACTTATCGGCTAAACTTAGCTCAAGACAGAAATACAACAAAACCGGGTTCCGGCTAATAAGGTAAGTTCTCCCACCTTACCTTATTAGCCGGAACCCGGTTTTGTTACATACTTTTTTCGTAATTTAAATACTTTTGTTGTTTAATTTCGAAAAATACCTATAAGAGTGTGTCGTCGATCCTCTAATGCAGAGTCAGGAATCACTGAGGCTTCATGCAGCTGGGGAAGATATCCTACTCTCTGGTGATGCAGGCAGTTTTGACTCTGCCCGCGATAGACAAAGTGAATGAAAATTGTGCCTGAGGTAAAACTCCCGGGAATGAATAGAGAACCCGCAAAATCGGCAGGCCGGCGAGTATTCTCCTGTCAACTTCCGCGAAGGATTCCTGATATGTTCATCGTGCACTAGAACAAAACGCTCTTCGCCGTCACGGGGTTACTGATACGTATAGGACGGCTAAGCGGCTACAGGTACAGCTGATCATAGCGAACACTCCGCGGGGCCCTTGGCCAAGCCTTCGTAATTTATGGGCACATACGAGCCGGTGACGAAATTACGTGCTCACACGCTTGGTGCTGCCGCTCAAGAGGTCGAAGAGATGTCGTTCACCGGTAGGGTTGCAATCCCAACCAGAGATGAACTGAAATTGATATAACCAAAATTAGAACCAGACCACTCACAGTTCTCAAATGTACGTTTTAAATAAAACTAATTTTATTACAAATACTGCACACGCAATCATAGTTTTAATACGTATGTAGCATTTATTATTGTATACAAACAAAACAAGCAGTTGGAAAACTGACAACACTACTCGCACTTGTTTTACAACACACGACTTGTAGGCCAAGGTACACAACCATACAGCCTTCAATCCGTTCATGTTTTACGAAAATAATTAGAGTATGGGGTTTGAAAGTTTTTATGCTACAACATAGCGCTTTAGTGAAAAATTGATAATTATCGATAACATTTTATCGACCATGCAAGCACTAATTGAGTAGCGGTGACACTGTGAATTGGTGACAAATCATTCTAGAACAACTGATTTTCGTTTTCGAAAATTAACCTTATGATGAAAGAAATAAGAAACACTTTAAATTGTAATTTTTGTGCCATATTTGACATAGAAAATCAATATACATTTTTCAGCTAAATAAGCAATAAACCAGAAAATATTACTTACCGACGGTATGAAATACCTCTGTGGGACACATTTTTGCTATAGCTATGATTTCTGCATTCCAGAATAGCACAATAGGGCATTTTAATATTTTTAACTATTTTTTCTAGTTATTAAAGCTTTGACAATGCGTAATGACGACTGAGACCGCTCAAACGGGAGTTAGTGCTGCCTTGCTAACTAGAGGGTGAAAGGTTACGCCCACATTATAGTTCTATCTCTATCTCTGTTCTGTGGGCGTAGCTATAGCTTTCACATGGGGGGGGGGGGGGGATATGGTGTCTTACGATATAAAAAAATTTGTGGCGTGGGTTCTTGTTTTGCAGGACACCGTATACACTTCCCATGTTTTGTAGCGCGATCATATAAGCTAAGGGGGGGTCCGGATCCCCAAATTGTCAGCGGTCAGTTACGTAGCGTGGTTTATTGTAAATTAAGAGGGGGGTGCGATCCCCCTGAACCCCTCCCTTATACAGGGTCATTTTGACTTGATGTTACTAAATCAAACCACATACTTATCTCTATGAAAATAACACTTTCCATTCACTTATTTTAACCATCATAGATGTAAAATAAAAAGTATAAGCTTCGAACAAAATAAATATCAATAAAAAGTAACTTTAAGTGTACACGCATTGACGTCATTACTACTAAGTACTCTAAGAGGATTCGTCGCTGCGGCAACATTACACTTTCACTCAGAAATACACTCACGCACACGCTATAGTCGCACTAAACTACAAAATGATTTTTTGACGAAAATATTCGTTTTTCATGGATGATTTTTGGTATAATGTTAGCAGAGGCAAAGACGAGTATGTATAAAAAAATAAAAAAAATAAAAATATCTTTATTTACTTTTACATAGTTTTCATTATTAACCAGGTGTGGTAACCTCCTTTTAGGCATGAGAATGCCTGTGTTAGAAGACTACGCTCTTCCATAGCTTAATTAAAAATAAAACAAAACTATGATGAGTGATTGCGCAGTTCATGTGCGTACGTGTGCGTGGGTGAGCGTATTTGTGTGTGTGCGCGATTGTGTGTGTATGTTTTTATATATATGTGGTTTCATTTATTAACGCGATGTGAAAATAACCCTGTATACGGGCATGGTGCAGGTGCGGCACACGGTGTGGCGCGCGCTGGGCGTGTGGCGCGAGGGGTTCGGCGCGGGCACGTGGCGACGCGGCGCGCTGCACGCCTGCGCGGTGCTGTGGTGGGAGCGGCCCCCCGCGCGACCCGCACACCCCGCCCGCCGCCCGCACCCCGCCGCACTGCGCGCGCTGCCACCGCCCGGGGACATCACATCCGCGTTTTACAGGTCATTACTATAAATATTATATTGCATTATCGTTTTAAAAGTTGTACAACGAATTGATTCCATAATTTAACACAACATAGCATTTTTTCTGGTCATGCTATATTATTCATTAAAGGTATTAATGACAGTGACGTAAAGTGGGTTTTTGCCCCCCGTGACCGACCCAAAGAGTGCACGCACTTTCGCTAGAATACGTGCAACCCCCGCCCGCCCAATGCGAGGGCTATCTTGAATACGATCCTTTATTTGAAAGCTAATGTAAGACTGCCTCGGTGGCGTAGTTGTATTATGGTACGACTACAATGTTGAGGTCTCGGGTTCGATTCCCGGGTCGGGCAAAGTGATATTGAGTTTTTCTATTCAGTATCAGCTCGGACTCGGGAGTTTGTGCCCGATATGGCGATAGGCTCGCCCCTATCACATCATGGGACGAAATAACGGCGAAAAGTGGGTGCACTATTTGCGCCTCTGCCTACCCCTTCGGGGATAACAGGCGTGAGTGTGTATGTATGTAATATCTTCATAAAATGATACTGCTGGTAATTACTTTCTTCGGCGCTACAACCCTTTGTGGGTCTTGGCCTCTTCTACAATGGACTGCCATGCGCGACGATCCTTGGCTATTCCTCCTCCAGTTGGTGAACCTTCTAAAAGCTTTGAGATCCTCATTGATGCAGTCGCACCATCTTTTCCTCGGCCATCCCCTAGGTCTCTTTTGCTGCGGCTTCTAGTCAGTCATTAATACAGTACTTGTAATTATCAGATTTTTATTTGACCCTGGATTGTGTTCAAAATATAGGTAGAACTAGAGAATTGACCGTCATTTGTTTTGATTACTTTATATCATTTTAAAGCCTTTGCTTAACTTCAACAGGCAATTGTTGGAGCAAACTTTCCCTAACGACACTCAAGGCGTGAGTATCAAGGAGTTGATATGTATCCACTTGGGCCTGCTGCCGGCCTCCACGGCGGTGCAGCAGGCGCGCCGGCTCGCGCATACAGTACACGAACTCGCAGACAATCCCGCCGTGGCAGCTGATTTACTTTAAATAATATCATTTTGTACTGATATGACTGCCTCGGTGGCGTAGTTGTATTACAGTACGACTGCAATGAGGTCTCGAGTTCGATCCCCGGGTCGGGCAAAGTGATATTAGAGTTTTTGTATTCAGTATCAGCTCGGAGTCTGGAATTTGTGGCCGATATGGCGATAGGCTCGCCCCCTATCACATCATGGGACGGAATAATGGCGAAAAGTGGGTGCACTAGTTGCACCTCTGCCTACCCCTTCGGGGATAACAGGCGTGAGTGTATATGTAATATCATTTTGTCAAAAATAATATTCCAAATATCAATATTTGTAACATTCGACTTTATAGATCTATTATAACTATTAATCATTCCAAATCAGTTATTATTATATTAAGATTAGGACAAATACTAATTAATTATGTAGTAAAACTTTTTTTATATAATTATTGTTCTATTGTGTATCCATTATAGTAATGCATGCATAATATGTGCCATGAATTGTTTTGTTTAATTAAAGATAATTTGTTAGGATATGCTTGTTTTATTATACCAGATTCAAATTTGTTAACATCAAATACATAGAACTTAAACGTCATAATGCTATGGAAAGGTTCCATACGTTTTCCAGAGTATTAATTAACTCTGGAAAATGTCTGGAACCTTTCCCTGACCTGTCCTGAAGCCTTTCCTGAAGTACTTATTAACTTCACGAGAAGTATAATATTTTACAATAAGTATGCGTGACTTACCATTCATTAATGTTAGTCAACAACGACTTAGTTATTTTATGTTGAAAAATGATTTACACAAGAAGAGTATCTTGTACAGACGACGCGATATTATTACGGGAGATAAGTTTGCGGGTAATTACGGCCCGCGTTTGTAGCTTCATTTTTTAAAATTATCAAAAACCAGTCTAGTAAATTATACCACTAGTTTTTTGGTAGGATACGCCTATCTCTAGAATTAGAAATACAAGAAAGTGAAAGTAACAATTGGTCTGTAAATGTGTGTACAATCACCAGCATAAGTAGCTAAACGAATTCAAAATTTCAAATTGCCTACATACTTTTGTGTTCGCACTAATCTTTTTTTTTCTTCACAAAAATAAAATAAAAGATTTGCTTTACTTCATACTCAACGCGTATATAATACAGGCGATATGAAATATTGATTTTGTACAGATATTTATGCTGCTGACTGTACAGTGACATGGGAGATGTTTTTTTTAACTGTGCCTCGGCGGTGCAGTTATATTGCGTACGCGTCACGATACGATTTGCGCGCTGAGGTCCTGGGATCGAATCCCGGATCGGGGCAAAAATATTGTGACTGGGTTTTTCCATCTTAAAAATTACTCAGTCGTAGCTCGATGTCAGGAAGCTGGCGGTGTAATTATCCCCGGGCCTCGGAAAGCACGTAAAGCCGTTGGTCCTGCGCCTGATCTCTCTCCGGTCTTGTCGGATTGCCGTCTCACCGGACTATGAGTGAAGGAATAGTGAGTGCACCTGTGTATTGCGCACACACTTATGCACTTTAATATCTCCTGCGTACTTGGCTGATCTCTGTTGAGATTGGCTGCCGTGCCCGAAATAGGCAAGTATTTCATTTTGGATTTACACTAGAATAAATCTACTATTAACAACATCTTTAAAAGATTCAAATAAATCAGTTCGAACCATACTTTCATTAGACTCTTGCGGGATTCTGGTTGATACTCTATAAATAATTCTCTTTTTGGTAAATCATTATCCAAACCGAATTCAGAACTGCTTAAAAATAACTAACACAATACTAATACTTTTATTACAAAAATATTCTGTACAAATTATAACTTATTCATCCAAACAATGATTTCACATCCGAATACAGTTTCCATGCGTATTTATAAGTTAAGTAGTGGGATTTTATTTATGAGTATAATGTACAGTGATGTATTGAAAACAATATTATATGAAACTTAATAGAACAAGTTAATTTAACCATTCTATAGGTATTAATGCAAAAAAATGCTATTTACATTCACAATAAGTGGAACATTTGGATATAAGGCAAATTTATAGTTTTAAAGATATTACCTAAAACTGAAATATTTTAATAGCCAAGCGCCTAAAATGAATAAAAGCAATGATATATAATATCAATAGCATATTGGCATGGCATAAAGATACATGCAGTGTCACTGTGTTCACGGCCGTAGCTACAGCTTTCACATTGGGTGGGTCCGTGAATACCAAAATGTCAATGGCGTAGCGTGGGTTCTTGTCGCCTCTCGACACAAAATAACCTTCCAACAAAGAACTCACGAATAACCCCTCTCTCCCCCGGGTCGTCAAAGTTAATATGTGCATGTTTTGTAACCTGGATTATTTTTGCTGTAAGCTAAGGGCGGGTCCAGACCCTAGAACCTTCCCTTATATACGCCCATGACTATTTATGTGGATAGATTCTCCGTTGAATATCAAAATTACTACAAACATTCCTGGGAGCAAACAGTACAAATCTTACCCATGGCTTTGATGTCAAACTGCCCAAATTCTAAAACTGTGTGTTTATTGGTGTCCAAATCAGCTCGCATAAAATTCTAAGTCATGATTAATACATTGGCATAATTAAATGAGTTGGTCATATTAATTTCGCATAATATACAAAATATCATGGTATATTTAACAAGGTGTCACTATTGCTCTTAAAATATGGTCAGTATAATTTTTAAAATACTTGTATCCATAGTATAATGGTATCTAGACATAAAAAAAATATCAACAATTTATCCGGAGGTCTTCTCTCTTTTACAGCGATGCTGTCGCTCGTTTCCTAGACGCGGTTACGATTTCAGTATCAGACGCGCGTCGGAATCATAAAGGAACGCGCGACAGCATCGCTACTGTATCCCATACGAACGCATAAAAGCAGCATCAAAGACAATATGGTCAACGTTGTCTCGATGGAGTCTATCTTGCCACTGTCCTGTTCACATTGATTCCTGTATCGAAGTAACGTCGCCACTGCTGCGCGTTTGCATCGCAACTGTGTCGCACCAGTTTTGCGATTGCATTGCTACTGTATTGCAGCAAAAATCCAATTAAATTAATACAAGTCAAAGATAAAATAATTGTAATTCCATCAGACTATCTTGTGAGTGTATCATGCTGGGAGTTAAGTATAGGTTGAGGCCACAACTGACTGAAACTAAGTATGTCTTCTGAAGTTTGGAATTTATGTAACTACTAGTAGTGCTCGCGGCTCCGCCCGCGTGAAAAAGTTTTTCCGGGACAAAATATTTTCCCGGGATAAAAAGTAGCCTATAGCACTCAGGAGTTATGTAGCTTCTTATTAGTGAAAGAATTTTCAAAGTCGGTTCAGTACAGTTTCCATGATTTCCAGTTCTTGAGATTAGCACGTTCAAACAAACAAACAAGTTTGTTTGTTTCAGCCTTATAATATCAGTATACATTTACAATAAGTTTTGTTTTAGTTCCAATTGGGGTTACATCATAATGAACTTAGTATGACAAAGAATGATGGCAAGAAAATAAACAATTATCTATACATATAAATAAAATTGAAGCTGTCTGTATCTGTCTGTCTGTTTGTTCAGGCAAATCTCTGAAATGGCTGGTCCGATTTTGACGGGACTTTTATTGGCAGGCAGCTGATGTAATAAGGAGTAACTACGTTTATCCCGGGAAAATATAAAGCGGAACTTTTATACCGGAAACACTTTTGAACGCGGGTGGAGCCGCGGGCAACAGCTAGTATTAAAAAGAAAAATAATTATTTAGCATTACAACAATAGATATCGGGATTAAATATTTCATGCGGAAACATTGGAACCCATGTTTCAAGTTTGAAATATTATACTATATAGAAAGAAGAAATAATGTAATTAATATTACAGTTCTATGAAATGAGATTAAATTATCATAGTATTTGGTAGACTTGTGTAAAGTAAAAGCTAAACAATTAGATACACACAGTGTGTCCCATCCACAACTACAACTAAATTATTGTTTGGGTTATGAGTATTAGCATTTAGCAAGTAGTAACAGAATAAACAGACAAAAATATAATTATCCAGTAAAGTAGTTATCTTATGGTAACTTGATAACACACAAAAGGCACTTCAGTACTCAGGCGAGCTGTCACCAAAACACTTCACATCATCATTTACTATGATTGTCTTTTTCACTCTTTTGTCCTCAACATCAAATGATATTAAGTCTTCGTTACAATTATTCGCCCTCTGTAAAGAAAAACATATCATTTTTGAACTTGTATATAGAATTTGTGATTAAATTGGGTAAAAGTTTGCACATTATGGGAAAGAACTACCATTGCCAGATCTCCCGTATTTCCCAGGACGTCCCATATTCAATCTTATTTACTTAATTTATTGTTACGAAATTATCGCATTAGGCTCATAGATATATTTAAAACCCAAGATACAAAGTCAGTTTCTCAAAGCTCCCATAAATAAAGAGTATTATGTTGTACATGCATGGCCAGCAAAAATTATAACTTTCAACAATGGCTATAGCTGCATTGAATTTGACAAATATTTACATCCAACAAAAATATGTCAAAACTTACACAATCTTCTTTAAAATATAAGTAACAACAAATATATGTAAAGTATATTGTCTTTTTATTTGCCTGGGAAAATAATTAAAATGCTTTTTTTTTATTAAATTGATTCATTACTCAAGATTATTAGGTAGCTAGTCAAAAGCTGGTAGGTTAGCTAGGCTAGGGCCTGAAGTGTCCTCACCGGTGAGGATCATGACACGTGCCTCCCATTAATTTTAATAAAAAATATTATTTTTTTTATCTCTTTCCTGCCAGCCCGAGCTTGTCTTCTTTATATTTAGTTTACATTGATTTTGCTCCCTTTAAAAATGTCTTTAGTTATATAAGTGACTATTTGTAATAATAATTATTAATTGAATGTATCTTGACATATCATAAGTGCAACTATATTTTCCTACGTGATGAATAAAGTATTTTATTTTATTTATTTTATAATAATAATTTAAAATATACATTCAAAATTACTTAGTACATAAGTTTGATACTCTGCTATAAGGTACGGAGAATAAGATAAATATTTGCAATGTAATTAATTTTTTTGTTTCTTGTGTAAATACTGCGATGAAAGTTATTGTAGCAGGAAAAATGTGAATTAAACATAGCAAGCCTTTTAATTTGTCATGGGAGTAAATATGTAATTTGGGTTTCAAGAATTTGTGTACTCATATATTAAAGTAAATAGCTACATCTTAATAAAACTCACACTTGTTGAAGCCACTTCCGGGTTACCTCTCAAAGCTGCTGCATAATTTAATGTTGGTTTAGTTGGGCTTGCTGTTATCAAACAGGGATTTGTACTTCTGTTGTTGACTTCATTTTCAGTAATGTCTTCAATTACTTCATCATCAGCTATGTGGCTACTGTTCATTGGTATATTATTTACACTCAAAATATCAAGTTTAAGTGGTGTTTTCAATGCTTGTACACATGCTTCAGCCATCTCAGCTTCTGTATTCATAAACTTCTCCTCAACAATTTTATTGTAAGCCGCATGCAATTCTGTTGAATGTTTATCTGTTAGAATATTAGTCATTTCCCTAATTTCAGCTTCCAGCTCCCTGATGGTGGCCTCGTTTTTAGCAGCAATCTTTGCTTCTTGAATCAACCTCACATCCACTGCTTGTTGTATGCGCAGTATGGCATCACTTGTGTTGTTGTTTTGCACATTTGTTTCCTTCACAATTTTATTGAATAGGCAATGTGGTGGAAGTCTGTGCGCCCTCCTGTACCCAACATGTTTCTCACCCAAATTGCCTGTCACATCTTCTATGTATTCATACATGTCAAAACAATTTATTTTGCCAAATCTGTATGTAAATGTGTGTGTAGATCCAGTTGCTGATGATCTATTTGAAAGATTGCATGTAACAAATGTCTTTTTGCCATGATTTTTCTCAAAGTACTTTTGTAAACCTTTAGCTATTAACTTGTCTCTGAACGTAGGTTTGATATTTGTATTTTTCCTATACTTATACCAACCGACAACTTCATTAGCTGTGTTCGACAGTAAGTCGGAGAGTACATCCTCTTTTATCTTCCCTGTAGGAAAATAAAATAATGAAACTGATGGTAACGGCAGCACAGTTCTGATCACTATTTGTGTATCCAGGCGTGCGTTATCACTTTGAGAGTCAGATATGTGATTAGTTATTTCAGAAGTTACGTCGCCGATGAGAAAACCTTCCTGTCAATTAGAAAAACAGGTTATAGCGAGAGAACTCACAAATATATAAGAAATGAAAATATGTATCACAATAAGTACCTGACTGATTCCCGAGTTTACACATTCATACAACAAAAAGGATAAAGCGGTACCACTAAGTGACACCTTCTCTGTATACGCCATTACGCTTTATGTATCATACAAATTTTAAATTCTTATTATATTTTATTTAAAAACTTCATAAAAGTTTTATTTGAATAACAATAATAATAATTGAAATATAAAAATATTCTAGCAATTTTTCTGCGGATGACGTCTGTGATCACGTGACACTAGTGTGACCAGCTTATAAAACACAAATGTCAATTGTCATATTTTGTCAAGGAATATAGAAGTCTAAAGCAAGTTTTATATTAGCAAGATGACTTGTAGTTTGGAGATGTCCGCTATTTGTATAGGTGCTGGGCTCTAAAATCTAACTAGAATGCCATTTAAAATAAGAAGCCTGTTAAAATTAAGTAGGCCTCAGATGACTTGGTTGGTTGAGTAGCGTTTGAGTATTCGGGGGTTAGTTTTATATTGAATAATTATCTCAGAGTAAGTATATACCTATACAGAGCGCGTGTATGCAAGTGGGAACAATAGGCACGGGTGGGAACATCGTCCTGCGCCGGCCGCAAGCGCTTGTAGTCACTCGAGTAGGAACGGTGTGAGCACACGCGAGTGAGATCTATGCGAATATTTGATTATTAATACTGCAAAATGGTTAAATTGTATGTGGAATGTTGTAAAAACGACACTCGGAAACACACTAAACAGAATTCTAGTATCACGTTTCACATGCAAGCCATATTTCAATATATTTTTAGGTAAAATTGAAATCACGCGTCGCGGTATGAAAGACGCACGGGAGGCGAATGCTTGTACCCCCCGCACTGCCCCGCATCCCGCTTTTTCGATAGTGATGTTATGCGTCGATACCAGAATCGATGTAATATTTTCATATGCATACGTATTTATTACTATCGAAGGCGATGCTTAATATAATGTAGCTTAGGTAACTGTTTTTGTCTGTGTGTGATTTTTAAGCCAATTAATAATTGCGTTTTTGTTTATGAAATGAATGAAATAATTACTGTTCCTAAAAATTTACCGATTACGATGATACTTTTAAGCTATTGCATAGCTTCTATCGCGGGCCTTGACAGTATAAGTTAGCAATCATTAAGATATATTTTTTTGAAAATTTTTTAACATTGGTAATAAATATTTCAAAAACTAGACGTGACTATTTTCGGCTTGGGGAGACTAGCTAAGAAATCCATGGTGCGATGCTCGGTTTATATCCATTGGTTCAATTATAATGGATATCCATTAATATTATTGGTTCTTATTGCTTGTAAAAACTGCTCTTGAGGTACCGTGTTTATAAATCATTCCACATGGCACTACACTAATTCGCAGCATACACGCAACACGCTGAAAAGTACCCACAAGGTCATATTTTGTAGAACCACATTTTTTAGCAACAATATATACCGCGCCGCCGGACCTGTACATATCGATAACTGTTGCGTTGGTGCTGCTCGCGTGCCCATCCCTAGCAGTCGCCAACATTTCTATATAAGTAGCTATAGTTCACCTGCCTACGCTGGGTAGTAGGCGCACGATGCGATATTAGCCCTCTATAGGTATATACTTACTCTGAGATAATTATGGTGGTATATTATCCAATGTAGTTCTATCAAAGTGCTCAAATTAAGTGAATTGAAATAACTGTGCCAATCAAGTGTTTTTTCGTAGCCGCCAAAACTCCTTAATAAGGTCTTGGTAAGGTAGCCACTGCTTTACTACGACATGTAGTACGTAGGAAAAAAAACAACCAAAAATATTACTTAAGACGAGGCTGTATGGGCTAGAACACTTCGCCTTCCCTATACGGGAAAACTATATAAAAAAAATTATATTGTCAAGTATTAACGTCCCAATGCAGTGCTGCCAGATTAGGCGACTTTTCGCCATTTAGGCTATCTTGAAGAGTGTCGGGGCGACCAAAATTGCGAATGGCGACTGCTCGCCGTTTAGGCTACGCGAATGGTGATTAGTCGCCAATTTAGGCTACTTCGGAAAGTTCGTATTTTATGCATTGTTTTTGTCGAATTTGAGGATATTTAAGATCCCCCTTACACACAATTATTGAAAACTGGGGACCATTTTTTTGTAGCTCTCCACGTCCCCACACCAATGTGGGTGACTTTAGGCTACTTCGAATTTTCTCGACTTTAGGCGACTTCAACCGTCAAACATCTGGCAACACTGTCACAATGACAGATGTCTTAAACGATTGTGAGCAAAAATTGTGAGCTTACAAAAAGTAATGTGAAAGTCGTATTTCAGTTAGAATTTACTCATTGAAATCATACATAACTGAATTAACACTGTTCGCGTATAATGTAATTTTACACTTTAGTTCTAGTTTGGTCAGCACAGTAAACATTTTGGTGAGTTTACATAAATAGTCTGATTATTTTGTAGTCGTGAGTCATTGACATGTTGTATTCAATGGGCTAAAAATAATATTTGGCTCTTTTTATCAGCTTTTAACAAACAGGTAGTTAGGCATATTTTCATAAGATAACAAATTTATTAGTAAAATTGTGCGGTATGGTTGATTTGTGTAACTATATTTGAATGAAATTTTATTTTATTTTCTTATAAAAAAAAAACATTATTCGTGAACAAAAAGTATAAATTCAATTTGTTGAAATTTTGTTATATATACGTACTTTTATAAATTAGAATTGGGTATAACTTGCAAGTGTTGAACCATATTGTATGTTAATTAAAGTACTTTTTTCTTTATGTAACCATTGCCTAATCAAACTTTTATTTTGAGGGTTCTGCAAAAATAGGGCTGCCATCTGTCCGGATTTCCCTGGATTTGTCCTAGTTTGTCTGGGGGCCTTCCGGCAGGGGTTATTAAAAGTGCCCGAGTGAAACCCGGACACTTGTTGTCAAGGGAAATCTTTTTTTTTATAGATAAGCGATAAATAGAAAGAAACAATAGTTAAAATTAATTCATTCATAATAATCCGCATTCAAGAAGGCACAGCAAAATATTTTTTCATAGGTGTCCGGGGAAGAACTCATATTTTGCCCAAATGTCTGGGATTTTTGCCGTGTATATCTGGCGTCGGCAATTTAAGTGATGGCAGCCATATTCATAAAGGAAAGAAGGAACCCTTATAGGTTCACTTTGTTGTCTGTTTGTCTACTGGTTGTTTGTCTGTCAAAACCTTCCTTCTCAGGAATGCGTATAAGTATCAAGTTGAAATTTATATTAAATACTCGGCTCTATGGTCTCTCACCTGTGAAAAAAATTTTACTTGTAAATCAACACATTCAAAAGATATTATTTATGTCACATATTTTGCAATCTTGACCTAGAATCATGATATTTGCCAAGAAGCAAGGTCTTACAGCACATGTAAAGGAACAATCTGAAAACCATAAATTTGTACTCTAATACCAAAAAAGGGAATTTACTATACTTTACTCATTGATATAGGTTTTTTTTATACATCAATGACTTTACTACTGATTTATTAATTGATTTTGGTGATCCATTAAACTTGTATACTTAAATACTTAGATACTTTGCGCACAAGTTTGTACGCAACCCTTGGCATGCAAGTCCAACTCACACTTGTCTGGTTTTTTTTCTTGGTGCTTCATAATCAATCTTCATAATCATATTCATACTTTTACGTTAACTAGTAATGAAACATAGTCATGGGACCTTCCTTCATTTTTTTTTCTTTTTTTTATTGCATTGAATTACGAGACGAGCATGCCGTTCGCCTGGTGGTAAGCGATATGACCACCCATAAACAGTAGCAACACCATCCACTACCTTGAGTTAGAAAGTACTGTTTGGCATTCTACTGTGCTCGTCATCCTAAGGTATAAGATGTTAAGTCTCATTATGTCCTGTAGTTACACTGGCTACAATGTCCTTCAAAACAAAACTCAACAGTGCATGCACACTGCTGTTTGGTGGTAGAAATAGGCATTGCGATGGTACCCAGTCAGACGGACTCTCACATATGAGAGACCAACCACCAGTCATCCAAATAGGGTTAGCATTACCTTCTACCACTTTAAGGATAGTGATATTCTGTAGACATATTATTCCACAGTATGAGTGCGTTAGCATGGCCTGGGTTGGTGCACGTATTTATCTTTATTTATTGTGAATAAAAAATTTTTTTTATTATTTTTAGACATCTTAAAGAAGAAAAGAGTTTAATTGCATGTTCAGATCCACGAGCATCGTAAGACTACAAGGAAACCAAAGATTTTACAATTTTATTTCCATTTTTTATAAGTACAAAATAAGAAAACCTAAAATAAAAATGGATGATTCATTGAATAACAAGGACTGTATCATAATACCAGAGAATCCTGTTTTATCCAAGAAATATTATCGTCGTGCGGAACATAGGTAAGTCATTTTCACTATTTTATGTTAAAAAAATAATAGATTAATGCAAATAACATAAAAAAAAGTTTGATAAAAATGCAAATAACAAAGCAGTAAATAATCAACCAGAATTATTAGTGTTTCATGTATGTTTGTGGTCATGCTATGAAATGTATGATAAATATGATATATAATAAATATGTTTGTAGCATGTACTCTGGTCAGGTATTAAGCTTTACATGCTCTAATACAAGGTCTCTTAATCCATATCGGCGTATTTTTACTTGTAACATATCATGACGTGCTTATAGTCTATTTATTGCCCCTATTTACGAACGTCTCCTAATTTATAGCGTTATTTGCATCACTCGGGGACTGGGGTTATCAGTTTCTGCTGGGGGTCATTGTTATCGACTCCTAACGATTTACGTGGGAGAGTTGTTTTGTCCACATCAGTCACAGTTTGGAAACTAAAGCAATTGGTATATTTTTAAACATATACTCGTTACAACATGCCTGACGCGTTTGAGAGTGCATATCCTCTTTCACCTTCGTTGAACCCGCAAGATATTCGCGCACGCGCAAATTCATCGTCCAAGAATAAACGGCCGATAATTAAGTTTTTCGCCGGCGATGAAGCCGTGGAAATACCCGACAAGTCTGAAGTCGGAGTGGACAAGCCCCTGGCGCGCACCGACAGGAGCGAAATAGAACTGGACTGCTTCGCGGAGTCTTTGACCACCATGCATAGTACTTGGTTCGATAAACGTGTGTTGGAACACAGGTATGTATTCACCAACCGTCGAGGTCGGATACTCATCCGTCGATATGTCGACGACCGACGTGTCCTAAACTTGTACAGATTGACTTTAGTTTATCAGTATACTATTATTATTGGATACTAGCTTTTGCCCACGGCTTCGCCCGCGTTAATAAGTTTTTACAGGCTAAAAGTACATAAAAACCTTCCCGTTGAATCACTCTATCCAACACATTTTGGATAAAGATTACCTAATATGACGTTGATACAACTCTTAACAAATAATGCATTAGTTTCGACCAAATTTGATTACCATAAAAACGGTTCTAGTGAGTTAATCTTAAAAGATAGACACATACTGCCGCGGACTTTGTTTTTAGATCATTTCAAGAGGAATAATTCTTACATACATATATTTTTGGTATCTTGAACCGTTTTCGCAGCGCACGCAATGGAAGCCCTCAAGGATGAATAATTTTCCCCGTTTTTTTCACATTTTCCATTATTTCTTCGCTCCTAATAATTGCATCGTGATGTTATATAGCCTAAAGCCTTCCTCGATAAATGGTCTATTCAACACAAAAAAAAATTTTCAATTCGAACCAGTAGTTCCTGAGATTAGCGCGTTCAAACAAACAAACAAACAAACTCTTCAGCTTTATAATATTAGTATAGATACTATCCTATAACGTAGAAGGTCGGTACTAGTGACGTTTATATATAAACTTCTGTTGTATAAGTTGGCCTATTGTTTTCGTTTGTATGTAGCGTCGACTTATGTTAAAGGAATATAGGCTTCAGTACCGTCATAGTTTCAGTGCCGTTATATACCGTTTCTGTAGTAAGTAGGTATACTTACTACGTAAGCTCTATGGCCAAGTATAATTTCACGATTATGTAATACTAGCTTTTGCCCGCGGCTCCGCCCGCATTAAAAAGTTTTTCCGGGATAAAAGTCCCGGTTTATACTTTCCCGGGATAAAAAGTAGCCTATGTGTTAATCCAGGACATGATCTACCCGTGTGCCAAATTTCATCGAAATCCGTTTAGTAGTTTTTGCGTGAAAGAGGAACAAACATCCTTACATCCATACATCCAAACATCCAAACATCCAAACATCCATACATTCTTACAAACTTTCGCCTTTATAATATTAGTAGGATGTAATCCAATGTTTACGGCTTTTTACTGGGTATTATTTGCAATCAGTCGTAGATTATGATCATATTTGTTTTGTCTTTTATTACCTACTAGCTGCGAAAATCCCGCCCATTTATTTTATATGTTGCCTGCGGGTCCGCCCGCGTTAAAAAGTTTTTCCGGGGAAAAGTCCCGCTTTATACTTTTCCGGAATAAAACGTAGCCTAAGTTACTCCTTATTACATCAGCTACCTCCCAATAAAAGTCCCGTCAAAATAGATCCAGCCATTTCAGAGATTAGCCAGAACAGACAGACAAAAATTGAAAAAAAAAAAAAAATTTTTGGTGTATGTACCGTATATATATTCATTGGACAAAGATTAATATTATTACGTTGATACAACTCTTAACAAATAATGCATAAATTTCGACCAAATTTGATTACCATAAAAACGGTTCTAGTGAGTTAATCTTAAAAGATAGACATATACTGTCGTGGACATTTTTTTAGATCATTTCAAGAGGAATAATTCTTTCATACATATATTTTTGGTATCTTGAACCGTTTTCGCAGCGCACGCAATGGAAGCCCTCAAGGATGAATAATTTTCCCCGTTTTTTTCACATTTTCCATTATTTCTTCGCTCCTAATAGTTGCATCGTGATGTTATATAGCCTAAAGCCTTCCTCGATAAATGGTCTATTCAACACAAAAAGAGTTTTTCAATTCGTACCAGTAGTTCCTGAGATTAGCGCGTTCAAACAAACAAACTCTTCAGCTTTATAATATTAGTATAGATCTGTTTACCATATCGATTGCAGAATATTGGTAGTTGCAGCAAGTGTATAGATCCAGGTTGAATTTAAAAGATCGTTTCGGTTGCGTTTCGCTTTGTTTTCTCAAGGGGGCACCGTTAAAAATAAAAAAAATGAACGGTGGGCGCCTAGGCCATTTGGGTGCACTAACCTATTTTTGCCCCCCTGAGGTAATTCTTGTACGCTGGAGGGACATTAGTCGCGGACCGAGGCACACAGTTCAGTGTGTATTAGACATGGGCGCCGCGCCGGCGTTACGCCGCCGGGCAGGACCCGCGCGCCGCCGCCGCCGCCGCCTAACTTGGACGGCGTGGATTTTGTGAATACTTTTAATTTTTATTGTCAAATTTTATGAATGATTGGGTCTCAAATGTCATATTTAGTTCGATGTAGACATAGGCGCCGCGCCGGCGTGGATTTGGAATAAAAAAAACATTTTTCTTCAAAAATTTTATTCATAGTTATTGGCCGACTTGGGTTTTTTAAAGTTAATAACAGAAAAACGACTATTAGCGTTAAAGATTGTAAAAGGCATCTTGGCTACGGCCTCTGTGCTCACGCGCCCATACGCGGCTGCGCTTTTTCAAGCTGTCTAACCTAAAAGGTCCTGGCATCGCTAACTAAACTTTATGCCGCGGAGTTATGTGGTCCATGATATTTTACAGCAGTACCTTATCGGCCGAAACCTTGGACCTCCGAATCTCTCTGCAATGCTCTCCAGTGGAATCCGCAGCAGATAATAAGGGCGTACCACACGATCTTGTACGTGACTTACTTGTTGGTTATATACCAGTCTAGGATCTGGATCCCAAAGCCCTACGGCCACCTTTCACTGGCTCGAGGGAGCTTCCACACACGAGCAGCGTCCGGCTCCTAAAAAGGCCAAGGGGGCACCTTTCGGCGGAGTTGCCATGGAGGATGTGGTCTCAGGCTGGAGACCCCGTCCTCGGTGCCCAAATGTTTTAGTAGTCTACCCTGATTTCACCAAGGCGTGAAGCAACTATGGTCCAACTATCAACTGATAAATGTACTCATCGGAGAACATTGTTCCGGAGAGTATCTGTGGCAGATCGTAGGTCATGTCTTTTCATTGTGATAACTGCCCAACGACGGTGTCTTACGGTCAGGTGCATGTGATCGTTTTTACTGGTCCATGGTCAACAGGCGGAGATTCTAAATTGCAGTGGCTAACTTTTTGGAGTAGTCCTCCATCAAAAAACTCTTTCTGCCCGCTATCGATCTCTCGTAGCACTCTCGTGTTACGAGAGATCGATAGCGGGCCAATCCCTCTACCATCAGAGACGTTAGAGACTCCTGGTCCTGACCTGTGAATTGGGGGCGTTTAGGGAAGTCCACTACAGCATCCCCGCTCTGTTATAATAGCCGACTAATAGGGGCTATCGGGCGATCTTGGGGTCTCCCGAATGACCGTCCATTCGGCCATTGAGGTTGCAATATACGGTCCAATATATAACCTAACATTTATCGGAGCTTTAGCTAACCTTAATTGAGAGCATAGCGATTTCGTGCCATTTAATGGAGGAGGCCTCTCGCTGTCGCTGTGTTACTAACCAAGAACACAGTAAGAGATCTTAATTTTTGATGGCCCACGAGTACGACGGTAGACCTCTTATGAAAAGAGATGGTGCGGGAACACGAAAGGTCGGACTCCAACCACCAGAAGTAGAGAAATTTGAGGCATGAGGTGGAGAACTGAATATTACCTGTCCTTTCGATGGAGATTTGCGGATAAAATGATTAGGCGCACATGACCATGAGATATGAAGCCGTCCCTGACACAACAAAGAGCTTTGGTATACATTTAGTATGCCGTAGTAGTTTACAATGGCGGCGCTAGACCAAACGTGGAAATCGGTGACATCAGCTTTGTGATGCCCCTTTTATTTTCCACTTTTCTCTCGCCCGGGCCTTTAAAAATGTTTTTTTTTATAATTTTTTTTAGTCCACTTTCAGTAACATCAGAGATGTTACTGAAAGCCACACCTTGCCACTAATAACGTTGTTTTAATAGTTTAAAACGTTGTGTATTAATTATAATAATTAATATAGTGTCCCAGGTAAACATTATACAACTTGTAATGAAGTAGCAAAATGTGATTCATTTCAAAATTTGATCACGAAAAATATAGTAAACGTGATACATACATTTTAATAGTATGCTTCTGTTCGGAAGTATCGAAACTATAATACTCTGGCACAATAATGAGGGATTTTTTTTTTGCGAACAGTGTATTCACTTAGTCAGTAGTAATTGATTCTTGATCATCATCATTGTAGCACAATATTATAACGAACTTCATTCTGAAATTCTTATTTTTTGTTTTCGGCAATTCTTTTGTAGTTCTCGTCTTTCGAGAACTAAAATATACTTCTCTTGCATTACTGGCAGCGCCAGATTTTGATCTGTTTGATTTGTTTATATGATGAGAATGGATTGGTTTCACCGGCAAGGATGGTCTTGAAACAAAGACAGTCCATGGCGGCCACATTTTTCAATGCTAAAGAGATAATAAATCATTTACAAACTTTCATGGTTAAAAGACGAATAGGGTTTATGTTTTCTTTTTGTGGCTGACTGAAAGCCCGTTATGGTAATTCTTTCATGAGAGTCATGTTTCTGAACTGAACTGCGTTGTGAAATGAATAGCGATATAGGAATGGCTATATAGGAATGGCTATATAGGAATGGCGAGATACTATACGACTAACTTATTTCATTGTTGGTTGTCGTTTTTTATCATTGAAAAAAAATCTTCGTTGATAATTGTAGTTTCTTTGAGAAGGCATGAAAATGAAACGGGTAAAACCTCAACACTTTAGTCAATTCAAAAGAAATTTAGTCCTAAAAAAGATATATCATTCTAGTAAATTCTTTAAATATTACAAGGGCAGGAAGAGCTAACAATTCTTTCTTTGTTACGTTATTCCTTCCATAGTAACCTAGGTACAATTATTTCTTAGAAGTAATACCTATAATATTTATATTTTAAAGTATGTCTCAGTGTTTGGTCTGTCTTTATTAATACGCGTTAAAAATTATGTAGCACTTCGTTACTTCACGTATATAATAATCTTATCAGTTTGATTTAATAATAGGTATTCGCTGTGTTGTTTGGAGAAAGATGAATATCTAATGATGTCATATCTAACCACATTAATTTAATGCTGCTATGTAAGTATAAACTGCATAATTTATTAATGAAGTTTTTCCCGATAAAAGGAAAGTTAGTTTGCTAACTAGATCTCTACAATTTGAAATAGACTGGCTTGTAGAAATAAAAACAAAATACCTCATTGCAGTGACGCTTGTAACGCGTTGTGTGGAAGCACTTAAATGAATCAGCTGTTTGGTGTGTCTGTGGGGGAAGTGATTGTATGGAGTAGGTGTAGGTAGATTCGACTTCGCCGCGTCGCACTCCGCACCAGCGCGGCGTCAGTACACGCGACGCCCCCGCCGCACAGTATCGCACGCTGCTATCCTTTGATTCAATAAAACTTTTATCAGCGCGATTTTCGTTTCGTTCACTATTGCTCAGTGTTTCCGTAAATTTGTAAGTGGAATAATTTGTTCAATGTCAAGTTCTGGGCCTTGAGATTGATACATTTAGCCTTTGAATGTGTTGTTCCCCGTGAAGTGTTGATTTTTGTGTCGTCGGTTCAAGTGCTGATTTGCATAAAATAATATCCTTCACAGTAACAAGGTCGTTGTTTACAATCCTGTGAAAACAGTTCTTACCAATTTCTTTGTTAGTATTGTGCATAACGCTCATTGATGCTCTTACGTTTGTTGTGCAAGCGATGACTTCAAGTTTAACCAGTCGTATTGGCCCACTTTCCCATATTATCATTCTTGCTTAGTAAATAATATGGGCACCCATTGTGTTAATCTTTTAGGATGTTTACATCAGTCCTGCATTACTATAGAATAGTATTGCAGGACAAGAATAAATGTTTAAGTTTGAACATTTATTCTATTTTTTATAATGATTTGTTGAGTTTTGAGTCACGCCATATGTTAGTATTGTGCACTGTACGTCTGTTGTCTTTGTTGCCTTTTTTGTGCGCGTGGATAATTATAGTCATCCAACAAACATAACAAAGACTAAAGCAAACTACAGAAACGTTAACACTTTATGAGTAGGTAAGGTAAGTATAACAAAAGTCTGAAAATTGAAAATGTTACATCGATAAATGAACTGCCCACATGAGACTAATAAATTCGTCTTAACATGCACGAATTTATAAATACATCTTGTACGTGACTAAATTATATTTAATGTTTGTACTAGGAAGGTGCATTAATTAAACGCACGGTTAGTCGTTTATGATATCATTGAAATAATGTATCTTGAATGCAGAGGAAAAGTGTAGATATATAGCGTATCAGTACAGCGAAATTATATTGATTGGACAGTTTCCTGGCAGCCTTTCTCCCATGCGCCCTGCTGCATCCCATTTTATTCAATGATGATTGTTTACTACGGCATCTGGGCCCCATCCGCTGATTTTATAATCAATTATCATACTCATGCATAGCTGTTGCTGATATAGGCGGGTATAATTGCGTTAAAATATAAACCAGAAAAATAAGATATGAAAAAAATACAAGTTTAAGTTCGCTCTTTAGAGTACTTGATTATAATTATTTGGTGATGAAATATTTGAAATGTGAATTTGTCTATTTAATATTTTGTAATAAAAACTTAGTATCTAATACAGGTAGGTAATAGATATACTATGTAAAATTATACGTTATATCTACATTTGTAGGCATCTCGGGAAATTCGTCGCGTAGGTACTTACTTATACAAGGAAAATTTGAATATTAGACTCATTGATTAAAATAAAATACTTTATTCATCAAGTAGGCGAACATAGTTGCACTTATGATAAGTCAAGATACATTCAATTAATAATAATTATTATTACAAAAATCACTTCTATTATTATTATGATACCTAAAGGTTCTTGCACTTAGATGTCATAGTTTATTTACTTTGTTTTGCTATATATTCAGACTGTATGAACAAACCTTTTTCACAATAGTTTAATGCGAACTTTCGCAATAGTTTTAATCCATGGGGCTTCATTACCATTTTCCGAACTAGCTTGATGATTCAGTAAATGACTAAGTAAGTCATTAGTTTGCCTTTTAAACTTACAGCAATAAATTATATTACATGCTCACATTTATCTCGTTTGCAATAATGCTAGGTAATTGACAAAACAATGAAAATAATTATTGTTAACTAGCTTTTGCCAGCGGCTCCGCCCGCGTGAAAGAGTTTTTCCGGGATAAGAGTCCCGTTTTATATTTCACGGGGATAAAAAGTAGCCTATGTCCTTTTTCAGGTTCTAAAATATCTGTGTACCAAATTTCATTTAAATCGGTTCTGTAGTATTGGCGAGAAAGCGCGACAGACAGAGTTATTAATTTCGACCAAATTTGATTACCATAAAAACGGTTCTAGTGAGTTAATCTTAAAAGATAGACATATACTGTCGCGGACATTTTTTTAGATCATTTCAAGAGGAATAATTATTTCATACATATATTTTTGGTATCTTGAACCGTTTTCGCAGGGCATGCAATGGAAGCCCTCAAAGATGAATAATTTTCCCCGTTTTTTTAACATTTCCCATTATTTCTTTGCTCCTAATAGTTGCATCGTGATGTTATATAGCCTAAAGCGTTCCTCGTTAAATGGTCTATTCAACACAAAAATAATTTTTCAATTCGACCCAGTAGTTCCTGAGATTAGCGCGTTCAAACAAACAAACTCTTTAGCTTTATAATATTAGTATAAACTAGCTTTTGCCCACGGCTTCGCCCGCGTTAATAAGTTTTTCCGGGCTAAAAGTACATAAAAATCTTCCCGTTGAATCACTCTATGACTATGACGTTGATACAACTCTTAACAAATAATGCATTAATTTCGACCAAATTTGATTACCATAAAAACGGTTCTAGTGAGTTAATCTTAAAAGATAGACATATACTGTCGCGGACATTTTTTTAGATCATTTCAAGAGGAATAATTCTTTCATACATATATTTCTGGTATCTTGAACCGTTTTCGCAGCGCACGCAATGGAAGTCCTCAAGGATGAATAATTTTCCCCGCTTTTTTCACATTTTCCATTATTTCTTCGCTCCTAATAGTTGCATCGTGATGTTATATAGCCTAAAGCCTTCCTCGATAAATGCTCTATTCAACACAAAAATAATTTTTCAATTTGAACCAGTAGTTCCTGAGATTAGCGCGTTCAAACAAACAAACAAACTCTTCAGCTTTATAATATTAAGTATAGATTACTGTCTGTACGAGTGCTGCAAGACATTCTGTTTCAGTTCTTTGATAAAATGCAAGCATTTATCAATATGCATTATTGCAATGTTCTGATTTGATTCTTAAGGCTGCCATATCCCAAAACACCTTCTTTTCTATTCAATTTTAAACCAAGAAATAATCAACATTTCGGTCCGAGAAAAATATATGTTATAGTTAAATAATCATTCTAGATTGGTATGGATTCCAAAACACGATACTTACAACTTCGCTCGATCATAAAAAATCACGAAAACAGAGAAAATTCGGATTTTATTTTTAAAAATTTATTATAGTATATTAAAGAATTACTTTAAAAATATAAGTCAATAAAAGGGTAATAACATTTAGCAGATTGCTATGCAAAAACATTTTCACAAAAGTAATTCGCACTTTTCAAAATTCAAAAAAACACGAATTTTTTAACAATTCCGCACAACGCGTCTCGTTTCAGATGCGCCCGAGGCGCCGTGGAGGTCGGACCTACGTCAATTTTTCGCGCTTGCTGCCACTAATTTATCGAAGTATTTGACAGCTTTTGTTTATAGTTGGACCGCGTTATGTAGAAAAGGAACCAACTACTTTTGAACAACAATTATGGATTCTTATTTGTAATAGATGGATTTTTCTATGAATCTTTCCTATTCTTTTTCTTTCTTCTTTAAACACGTTGTCATACTTGTTTCAACTGTTGTTTGTTTTTGTAAAATTGTAAAATAATATATTTGCATAATTTGTGGATAATATTTTGGCATAATACCTCCAATGGAAAATAATGTAATTAAAAAAATGTACTTTATTGTAAAAAAAAGCGTGGGGTTCATGGTGTCAATAGATATAAATATTTTACACACACACACACACACACTCACGCCTGTTATCCCCGAAGGGGTAGGCAGAGGCACAACTAGTGCACCCACTTTTCGCCGTTATTCCGTCCCATGATGTGATAGGGGGCGAGCCTATCGCCATATCGGGCACAAATTCCAGACTCCGGGCTGATACTGAATAGAAAAACTCAATATCACTTTGCCCGACCCGGGGATCGAACCCGAGACCTCAGCTTTGCAGTCGTACTGTAATACAACTACGCCACCGAGGCAGTCCGTTTTATATATGTAAATATCTATAATCTGTGAATGAGTTTTCCCGGGTAAAAGTACCGTTTTATATTGTCCCGAGATAAAAAGTAGCCTATGTGTTAATCCAGGACATGATCTACCCGTGTGCCATCGAAATATGTTCAGTAGTTTTTGCGTGAAAGAGTAACAAACATCTATACATTCTTACAAATTTTCGCGTTTGTAATATTAGTAGGATTGTACGTTTCTATTAAATTTCTATTCGTGTATTATGACATGTAGTATGGTTGGTTGTGTAATTTTAATGTACTATGGGTCTTTGATACCTGAAATAAATATTCCCACCTTAAAGGCCGGCAACGCATCTCTGTACCCCCTGGCATTGCAGATGTTCATAGGCGGCGGTGATCACTTACCATCAGGTGAACCGTATGCTCCCGTGAGACCCCAGCTTTGCAGTCGTACTGTAATACAACTACGCCACCGAGTCAGTATAAATATTTTATTGAGAGATAATTAGAGTAAAAGGATTATCATTTTGATACTACCTTAAAAAGCACCCCACGCTTTTTTGACAATAAAATAAGTACATCTTTTTCTTATTTGCACTATTCTTAATTCAAATTTATTTTCTATTTTTAGTTGCATTTCCTATAAAGCATGTTTTTTAGTTTTTTTTCTAACTGTTATTTATTTTTCATTTTTTAAGCTTGTTCTACTATTGTCCAACAGATGTCACTAAAAACAAGTAAGATTTTTTTTATACATAAGAGTAGCCAGTTTAGTTATAACTACTATGGTCCAATAGATGTCAAAAAAAAATGAGCTATCATTTACTCATTCATTTTGAATATTTATTCATTATTAGTTGGATTTTCTATAAAATAGTGTTTTTTGTTCAAATAATGAATTGTCTTCGGTTCTTGATAAATATGCCAAGTTTTCATCCGACGTTTTGAAGGCGGTCAAAATCATGTTCAAAGTTTCCGTTACATAGATACATTTAAATGTACGTTACATAGCTTAATTTAAATTTGTTTTCTATTTTTTAGTTGGATTTTCTATAAGGCTTGTTTTTTTGTTTTTTTATTTGCTATTTAATATTATGGATAGAATATCATAGTACAGAATAACACAAAGCCAGCTTATTATTATTGATACAAGTAAATCCCAATTATTGCGATATCAATATCGGTATTTTTAAGTTCTTCATTTGGTCCAGTAGCCCACATTTTCTTGAAAAAATCCCGGTTTGGGTCCCCTAAATTAAGTATCTGCTTATAAATATGCATACGAGCTCTACAGACCCTGGAGGTATCGGTATAGGCTTCTTTGTGTAACATCTATAAAGCAGTACTAGAACCTGGTGTGTCTGTACATAGAAAGAAAAAAAAAATAAAGGGACGACTAAATAAGAGTAATAGAACACAAATCACCGTTTTTTTATTTCATTCTTTTCTCGTTGTTTGTCTGCGTATCTGTTTTTCTGTTTATTTGTTAGCGCACATCTCCGACACTATTAAACGGATATCTATGAAATGGTATGGAGATAGCTTGAGTCTCTGGGTAGAGCATAGGTATACTTTTTAACCTATAAAAAATCTTTTATGCGGGCGACGCTGCCAGGAAACAACAATAAAATAGTATGAGTGACAATAGTACATACTAATACAAAATAATAAGTTATTTTCAGGATTTTACGGCAATTTGGACTTGACTGCAATTTATATGAAGACCATACTATTATGATTTGAAAAAATACTGTCCGACATATCTATAGGTATATAGAGTAAATTTTTCAGATGGGACAGCAAAGTCAATATTTTCTATTATGAACCACAGTTCAAACTTTAAAGTAGGTAGTAAACAAATACGAAAATGTCATTTAAAAAATCGCGATAAAATAAAAAAAATGGTTTTATTTCAATGTCTTACCAAGTTTTTTTGTATGTCGGGTAATTCCTTTTTATTGCTCTCATTGAGGGTGTCTGAATATATAACGTCGCGTAAGATAAAATAATAACCTTGAAAATACATTTGAGTTGTCAGACTAGTAGTAGTCGCAAGAGTTGGGTATATAATAAGGCTGCCAAATCATATGAAGCAACTACTGCGGTGCAGTTCAATACTAAGTAGTAACTATTGCGGTTTTCATATCGGTCAGTGCTTAGTTGAGCGGTTACTATGTTAACCATTCCATATTCGCGTCTTCCCCGGCGAACAAGACGTCACTTTTCATTCAGTGGAAATCGTCTTTACGCGCTTACCCATAGGGTTCTAATTAAAAAATCTGAAATGACACCTGTCAAACTCGGAATACTGAAAGGGTTTCGGGTTTAAACTTGAGGTCATATTCAGGTTACTAGACTAGTCGATTATTATAGTAATATTGGTTAAGTAATTGTCTCAATCACCAATATTATGTCACAATAACTAAAGATAATAATGAATCTTGACGTGGTATTGTACTCTGTGAACATTTGATTACGTAATCATTGATCAACGAACAATAAATCGTGATATCAAGACATAATTCATAGGTAACTTTTATTATGTATGCCTACGTATACCTATTTCAGCCGCCGCTGTCTGCGACATACATATGTTTGGATAGTACTCCCAAAAGTTAGACCTTCGCAATAAATCGTATAATTTTAAAGTCCTCCAATTTTGAGATGTATGTAATTTTATTTTGCTTAAAAACTACATCTACACTTATCTATACTAATATTATAAAGAGTAAAGATTCAATTGTATGTTTGTTTGCATTGAATAGGCTCCGAAACTGCTGGACCGATTTGAAAAACTCTTTCATCAATATAAAGGTCCATTATCCCAGGGATTATAAAGCGGGACTTTTATCCCAGAAAAATTCATTCACGCGGACGAAGCCGTGAGCAGAAGTCTAGTTTAAAATATATTAGCTATCGATGGAGGGGTCTAATTTTTTTTTATGGATTCAAGATCCATATTTTTGTCCTTTTAATATTCGTAAAGTTTGAGCCGTGTTAGATTTTGAGGCCCAGCACGCATAAAAAAGCGGACATCTTTTGTCGCAAAATAAACTGCTTCAGTATTGTTTAATCGTTTATTGTGACGTAGTCGCGGCTGATTCGTGTCAAGCGAGTTCATTTGAAATTCAACATCGCGGCACCTGACGCGCCGGTACATTAGACAGCTGTAAATGCAAACAGCGCTCAGATATCCTAGCCTTAAAAAGCGAAATATCTATGTTTAGGCGGACTGCTTTTTCGCCTTGTTACTGTCAAGGATATCCACTTAAATATTTCCTGCGTTACGCGACTGCGGCCGCGTTCCGCGCTACTCGAACAAATTTACATATCAGATTGTTTGTAATAGTCCTAACATTGTTGGTTTTATAGTAAGTAGAACAATAGTTTATTGTGAGTGATATGCCATGAAGGATAGGATGGAAAACGGAACTGTTGTACGTTTCGAGGAGCATGTCAACGGCGTTGGGTCATCTTATGGCAAAGGTGACAGATATACAGCCGCACCGAACGAGTAAGTGGCGTGATTTTTTTTTATTTTAGTTATTTATTTAGGTACACTAATAGTATAACATTTTTTTTTATTTATTTGGCCACTAACATTTGTTTCCACCAAGACTTATGATCTAAAGAACATATTAAATATTATCATATACATAGTTATATTTAAAAAAATATATTTACAATTTTAAATAGGTATGCCTATTATAAGTGTACACAGCTTAATATATGTTAACGTAGAAGCTTAAACTGCTTGAAGCTTGATAGAATAAATTAATATCAGATAACATAACATAGTAGTTGCATAATAGGTGCACTAGTTGCGCCTCTGCATAGGCAGATGCCAGATAGGCATAGGCCTTCGGGGCTAAAAGGCGTGAGTATGCGTAAACATTACATGAACAAAGTGACTTACCTACAACAAAACAAACTGCGATTAATCGAAATTTACCTGTTAAACTCAACAAAAACTCAAGCTACAAAGAAACTACAGTTAAAATTTTTGTTAATAGGCGTATTAATTTGTGAATCAAAATACCGAGTTACATAAATTTGTATGATTCTTGAGCAATCGGAAACACGTTTAAAATTGGGGTATTTTTTAATTTCTTGATTTCTTATGCGCCCAATGCAGCGCACTCAATGTACCTACGCTGCTTTGGGCGCATAAGTCGTTTATGAAACAAAGAGTTCCAAGTTAGGTTATCGCACAATTGTTTTTTGTATTTTTTTTATTGCATCGAATGACGCGACGAGCATGCCGTTCACCTGATGGTAAGCGATACGACCACCCATAAACAGTAAAAAACACCATCCAGCACCTTGGGTTATAAAGTACTGTGTGATATTCCACTGCGCTCGTCATCCTGAGACATAAGATGTTAAGTCTCATTATGTCCTGTAGTTACACTGGCTACAATGCCCTTCAAACCGAAACACAACAGTGCATGCACATTGCTGCTTGGCGGTAGAAAGACATTGCGGTGATACCCACCCAAACGGATTCTTACACGTGAGAGTCCTACCACCAGTGTATAATGTACAAACATTTGATTTTGTGCCGGGGTGTCATATAGCTGAAACTTCCTCATTTGATTTGGTTGGAATTTGGTAAGACCCTGTTAACAAAAATTGAATCCTATCAATTAGCGTTAGTTTGTGGATTGTTGGCGCTTTGTTTGTGAGCATAGATTTTTCCACTGTTCGCATTGTAACAACGACTCTTAAGTAAACTGACTAGTGACTAGTGTTTTATATTCGGGTTTTGTCCAGATGTCTTCGAACTTGCATCCGCGATTCATTGCGATTTCATTAGCGGGATCCATGTACCAAGATCACTTGGCCTCTACCGATTACAATAAACTTTCACCCTGTGGATTGCTTACATGCATTATTATAATTTCAAATGAATGAATAATTTTAATTGAAAGGTTGATTGCGTCTACATCAAATATTTATATATTTACTTAGTACATGTATTAGAATATATTATATAATCATAATATAGAATGTTATGCAGACCGTTAAATAATTTAATAAAAGGGAACCATGTACACAAACATGCCCCCGCCTGACATATATTGATAGATTTGCTTGCCATATGTTATACATTTATATTACTTCACCAACGACTGTGTTACTTTCAAGTGTCAAACCATGAGGAACCTGACAGCATTATTAATAGGTGCTTATATTTATGAAAATCTCAATACTTTTGTTACAGCCTTCATGTATCACTCCATGTATTAAAAAAAACCGGATCAAAATCCGTTCCGCAGTTTTAAAGATCTAAGCACATATAGGGACATGTATATGTAGTGATAATAATAAAATTGTCTAAAGATGGCTTCGTTGTAATCAACTGCCTGGCTCGTCAAAACAATCGTCGAAAATCTATATGAGAGGTGAAATATTATACTTACCTACATGGCTATTAAAATAACAACAATATTTTGATGAAATTGTTGACGTGCGTAACATACAGGCTGAGTTTTTATGAACATTTTACATACTTAATTAGGTACTTATAAACAAGCAACCCTAATCGTGGAAGATAGTAAAAAATATTTAAAAATAAACCATGTAGGTGATATTATTTAAATGTAGGAATTAAAAGTGAATATATATTAATCAAAAATCGCTTTATTTGACAAAAAAATAATTCTGTGACTACTTAAAAAAAATTGTCTGGATATTGTATGGTTGTATTTTACCGAATTTTTTGAGAATAATGTCATACACATTTATAAAAGGCATTTTATTATATAAGTAGATGATATCAACTATTGTGATAAACATAATCACATTATTTATTTTGTACGGTGAGCGACACAACTATGTATACAGAACCTCGCTAAACACTCATCATGTCTAATGGAAAGTTCTTAAAATATTTTATGACGACAACACTGGAAATATTGGAATTAAAAACGAACTGTGGAGTCGGCTTATTGGCAGCATAGTGGAATTATTTCCAGGGAGACACGTATCAGTATCAGAACGTGCCCACACGTTATCCATGCGCACACTCTCATCTTTCAGATGCATTTATATAAATCCGGAAACATGTTACACAGACTGGCGCCAAACTAATAATTTGAATTGTGACAATTTAAGCGAATCATTTCGTACGCTAAATAGGTGCATGTTTACGTTATTTATCAAATGATTAACTGTGACTTTTTGGCAATTCTCACGTTTGGGTTCTACCAAAATGTCTTCTAAACAAAATTACTCATACAGAGACAAAGTTGCATTTGTGATTTGTGCGAGCAAAAGTGTTGAATCCTGTATCGTAATATTTTTAGCTCTACACTGAAATAGCAAAACTGATACTTTTCTACCTAGTCATTCATCTATCAATAACTTCGCTGCAAAATCATCTACGCAGAAACGATCCACACATAGCAAACTATGACGCGAAGTGCTGTTGCCTGTTCCGAAATACTGTTGTATAATACATAGATCATAGCGTGTGTCGTCGATTTCGCTGTTCTGACGTAATTGTTATCAACTTTGTCCATCATCCGCGGCGGACGGGACGTTTGCGTGTCTACACCACTTGTCTGTTGCGCGCTTAAATTGTTCGCTGGAAACTCATTCCACCTGGTTTAACTGTTTAACCTAAGTGCTAAAGAAACGTCTGACGCATTGATCACTCGTGTGATACCGAGTTTCGTGATATTTCGAGCCGTATTTGACGTTACATTATATTATTTTGATACTATAAGCTACGTGTGTGATACGCGCGAAGATTTAATTCCATCACTCAGTTTTTATTGTTCCATTGTAAGGCGAGGGCCTATCGTTATAATTTTCCTGTCTCTCTTTCCCTTTCTCTTATATAGGTTTGTTCCCTACAAATAACTAGGTTTAGTAGATTAGCCATTAACGCCTCCGCACATTATGGCGCGAAAGAAGCCTCATCATTATGAAAGAGATGGCAATGATAACCTTCTAGTACTTGTGCGTTATAAAGAAGTCAAGCGATAATTTATTTCTAAAAAAATACTTCACGCCATAATAGGGTTCCGTAACTGAACACGTCCCGTGGGACACTTACATCTAGCATTACTTTAAGTTTGTTTCTCTTTGTTGGCGAGCTATGGTCATTTTCCTTAGAAACAGCTTGAGGTATCAAACTGCAACTAATAAAAAACATGAAGGTCTAGCTCATGCCTCATAGGCTATAATAAGTTACATATTAAGTGGTATTACGTTGTAAGAAACATTGACTTCATAGTGTAATTTAAATATAATGACAATTAATACCTATGCATAGTTTCCATTGACAACGGCAGTCTTCAAAACAGGACCATTATTCCATAAGGGATTTGAGGATAATAATTTATATTTACAAGTCCCCAGTGAATGGCCCCGCGAACTTAGAATTTACTATTGTATTCTTACTATTGTACTGTCTCGTCTTTATTCAAATGATCACTGAAATATGTAAAATTTATTAATGTGGTACGGAACCATCTTATAACGCAAAACCTATTCGTAATTGGCCGACGTGATTTTAACATAAAATATACAAACTTTGATAGATGTTAGTCTTATCGCTACATCACGTCATTAGCGGAGATTAGTATGATTTTTAATTAGGTCTTGAATACCAACAATATGATATTCTATTCATGTCTTCCGAACGTGCCATTTAAATATAATAAATACATCAAGCCTTGAACTTTTGAATTATAACAAGGTTTTAAAGCAAATGTTCTCTTTGTTCCAGAATTTTTGTTAACAGATCACTACATTTAGAAAATGTAAAGTTTTACGGCTTTGATATGGACTACACACTGGCTGGTAAGTTATTTATAACACAAGTTGATGTACCTTCACGTAGTTCTTGGTGTTATCTTGCTACATGCTTGTGACTTGTCTGTTTCCAGAATACAAGTCACCGCAGTATGAAACTTTAGGATTTAATCTGACCAAAGAGAGATTAGTAGCCAAAGGATACCCAAGTGAAATATTAGAATTCGAATATGATCCTTCATTTCCAGTAAGGTGAGCTACTTTCGAGAATTTCCTTTAAATATTACGATTTTAGTGGAATATGATAGGCATAGGATCTTAGATTGTGACAATAATCGATAAGGATGAAATAATGTATTGATAAGTGTTAAATGCTGATGACATACAAATAAATTGTAGCAGATAAATAAGTAAAATATTTTATATAATATGCCTTTGGAATATTTGGTAGATTAACTGCTAATATTTGTTTGCGGTTACGGCGCGAGAGATGGCTTAAATGAGTAATGACTAATATAGACTTACCTACAACTTTTTAAATTGTCTTGATTTTACCTTGGGAAATAATTTAAGCCTGAAGCTTGAGTAGGCTTGACTGGTAACTGTATTTTAGGTTACTAAGAAGATTGTTTATGATTTAAAGTCACATTCATCGGCATACTGATAAACAACCACTGTGTATAGACTGTAGTGTAATAAATATTGGAACAATTTGAACTCCGAAATACGATCTATACGGATTATTGTGATGTTGCGTTAATAAATGAAACCACGTACTCGTCTTTGCCCCTGCTAATATTATGCCAAAAATAACCATGAAAAGCGAATATTTTCACAAAAAATCGCAATTCTCCTTCCTGATTTTTAGGGTTCCGTACCTCGAAAGGAAAAAAGGAACCCTTATAGGATCACTTTGTTGTCCGTCCGTCCGTCTGACAAGACCCTTTTTCTCAGGAACGCGGGGAGGTATTAAGCTGAAATGTATATCAAATACTCAGGTCTACTGTCCCCCCTTCAGGGGTGGTTGCGGACGACAACTTAGACACTTTCGTCAGAGGAAGCCCGCAGCCGTCCCTAATGCGCCGAAGATGGCCACCGCGCAGTTTTGGTTGGTATGCCGTGCGTTGTATATAGGTTAGGGACTCGGCCCGGCGGTCGCTCGATGGTTCCATCTCTCCGGGCGGCTAAACGCCGGGTCGTAAGGCACGGTGAACCCAACATAACCGCTCAGTCGCCCCCCTTGAAGACTGGGCGGTAGTAATAAGTCACTTTCTCCGCGAAAACAAAAAGGTCTACTGTCCCTTAGAGCTGTGAAAAAAATAAAACTTCTAAGCAAACGCAATGAAAAGATACAGGCGTTTTTGCCGCAAATTTTCGAAAGTCGCAAGGGAATCAAAACTTGCGCAAACCTTTAATTTTACGCAACCCTTAGTGCGCGAGTCCGACTCGCACTTGGCCGGTTTTTTACCTTTTTGTATTTTAGTGCGACTATGGCGTGTGCGTGAGTGTTTTTCTGACCGAAAGTGTAACGTTGCCGCTGCGACGAATCCCCTTAGAGTAGTAGTAGTGGCATTAGGGCGTGTAAACTTAGTTACTTTTTTATTTTACGTCAATGGTTAAAAAAACTTAATGGAATTTGTTATTTCCAAAGAGATAAGTATGTGGTTTCATTTGGTAACTAAATGTCAAAATGATCCTGTATAATATGTTAGTATAGGTTCATAATATACTTATAGGTTCTTATAAATCGTCTTTGTTTCAGAGGGCTTTGGTTCGACACGTTATACGGCAATTTATTAAAAGTAGACGCATATGGAAATATCTTAGTTTGTGTTCATGGATTTGAATTTTTAAAGCAGTAAGTATTGTTTTATTAAATTTTATTTTTTATGTTGGTTTGTTAAAATATTCACATTTGATCTCGATGATAAGTTCATAGCAATACTAAAACAATAAAAGTCAACGTAAGGATGTCTCTCGTGTTACCGTCGTAAAATAATGTAGATAATAGGGATGGTTGATTCATGTTGAATTAGCTTAATCTTTCAACTTCCGTAAAAAACAAGATACAAGAACCGGAAAATAGAACAATGAAAATTGGCTGATAAAAGAGATGGAGATTTTACCATAGCAGACCTGTATTATATATCGCCCACTGCTGAGCACGGGCCTCCTCTACTAATGAGAGGGTTGAGGCCTTAGTCCACCACGCTGGCTTAGTGCGGGTTGGCAGACTTCCCATACCTTCGAAATTCTTATAGAGAAATTCTCAATTAGGGCTTCCAATCCTGGAATACTGAGATCCCGCGGGCTTGAAAATTTTTGGTCCCGTAAATACCGAGATTGAAGATAGGCTGCGGAATTGGAAGCCCTATTCTCAAGTATGCAGGTTTCCTCGCGATGTTTTTTTTTTTCACCGTTAAAGCGATGTAGATATTACTTGAAGTATTCTATTCGTTTCATATAAAACGGTTTCTATAAATTGAATATACCATAGACGATGAATTATGACCACACTTGAGCAAATAACGTGGACAAAGGTCTAATAACGATTAAGTATTGAACCATTAAATCTCGCAAGTTGTAAAATATATATTCAGATTTACGATATATTTTGTTTAAATATAACTAAAACAACTTCTATTGATGTACTTATCTTCATAGAGAATGTGATTTAGGTTTATGATTATAAATAGTTGTGGCCTAGTAAAATTCCCTCTGCTATAAATGTCAGAAACTATTTAGAACGCGACCTTACGAATATCCGGGTCGCAATAAATACTTGCATAAAATAATCAATCTAGGGACTTTCTCTTATGTGCCATTGTACCTACAGATTAATATTTTGCGGCAGATCTTTGTTATATGTGCGCTCAGCAAGTTTTACGATAGATGTTATTAGCAGGATGTGAGACTGTATAAAGGATGTTTATTTTTAGTGTGTACATGTAATCAGATTTGCGTCGTACGAAGGTCTTGCGGTGTGTGACCGTTTTTTATGAGTCCACTGCGTATTTGGACGATGACTGCGACGATTCGTTGAAAAGTCCAATTTGATATCGATCCTAAAATTTTTTTGTTGATATAAAACAAAATTTGTTTATTTTTTCTTTTAAGTTTTTTAATAACAGCAGATATTAATAGTATTGCTACATAACGCACCTTTACAACGAAAATGACACAATTCAAAAAATAGAAAATTGAATTGTCATTTTTAAATGGTTAAAAACTAGTCCCTTATTTATAAAAAAGGGACCGATATAACAGGTTTATTCTTTTCCTGTTGGAATATGGCTGTGTTTGAACTATAGTTGTATTGAGATCTTCGTTTTAAGTAATTTTATGACGATAACTCAATTTTTAATGACCTTTTTATTTCAGCTCGCAAGTATACGAGTTGTATCCAAACAAATTCTTGACACTGGACGAGTCGAGGGTGTACGTTCTAAACACATTGTTCAATTTGCCAGAGACGTATCTGATAGCGTGTTTAATAGATTTCTTCACAAACGCACCTCAGTACACAAGGTAAGAACTAAGAACAATTTTCGCTTTTGTTTCCATCCGTGCGTTAACAAGCGTTTTCTCGCCTCTAATTGTATAATGTTCGAAGGAAGGATGCTTTAGGATTGCGGTGTAATTTTATTTTGTCGTTTTCCTTTGACTAGTCTATATGCAATATTAGTATGCTTATTGGCGTATTGTTTCAAGAAGAGGAAATATACCTAGATAATATGGTCCCTGTGTTATTTGTATGTCCGACATTAATTTTCCTCCCCGATATGTATATTACATATTTGTATGGGCTGTAAAAGAAAACAGAACAGTGGTAGAAACAAAGAATTCGGTAACCATTGGTGATTCAAATGTACTTATTATTAGTATAGTACTTTAATACCGTTGATTTATCGCGTTATTTCACGAAGCGCTTTATCAAAGCGTAATACCATAAGTATAGATTGCGACTTCACCTTGAAATAGTGATTTAATGTAGTTTAGAAATGCGTGTTAAATATGAATCAACCGTGAGTAAACGGAATGTGATGTTTAATAACATTCAGAGGAAGTCATTACATTGAAAGGGCGTGCGTGCGTTCAGCGTTGATAAGATTCATGAGAAACGATTTCATTGTGTTATGGGATAATACCTAAAGCAGTAAAACTTGTTCTCGGAAATTGAAATCAAGACCTTGAATATTGAGAAATTTAATGTATTCAAACAAGAAATAGTTAGTTGACGAGAAGAAATTATTTTGGCGGTGCTATATACCTACACTAATCTTTTAGCTGCACCTTCAGTTATGTAGCTATACCTTGTTTTGGTTTTAAGAAAAACGTATTACTTGAATACATGATAACAGTATTGTAACATTTTCAATGCGTCGTAAAACATAAACATGTTGCGAATTAATATCCAACTCGTGTCGTAACGGATAACCCAATCGAGGATAATTATATTAACATACTTAGGTACCTATTTACATCCATGACTAAGTTTTACCAACCGTAGGTTTTTTGAGTCTAAAACAATAGGTTGTTTCGTACTAGAAATTCAGACAAATGATTACGCTTCAGGGAAAAAACCGGCGTGAGATGTGGCGACTTGGCAATGTCGTTCAAGTCAATATTCCAAGACGTGCGAAGTGCCGTCGATTACGTGCACATCCACGGAGATCTCAAGAGCAAGACGACGGAGAACTTAGAGATGTACCTGAAGAAAGACGAGAGGCTGCCAATGTTCCTCTCGAGGATACGGGAGAGCGGTGCTAAGCTGTTCATACTCACCAACAGCGATTATAACTTTACCGATAAAATTATGAACTATCTGTTCGATCTTCCACATGGTGCCAAAGTAAGTTCACTTTATTTCGCACATCTTAGACGAAAAGCGTTAGTCTTAGTTAGGTTTTCAGGAACCACAATTTTCTAGTGTTATGTAAGCTGGTTCATACTCTAGTTATGTTACATCCATTATAGTGGTATTTTTATTAATTCCTTTTCACTCATTTTCAAATTAAAATAGTGAATTTTACTTTTATGATTTGAAAAAAAAAAATTAAACTTCACAAAGCTTCAGGAATTTCACGCTGCTGTGGATTCAGGGCGATACTAGTCAAATTGAACGTCATCAATCTACAAAGTATCACGTATGGTTTTTAATAATATAAAAATACAATAACCAAATAAATGGGTGACATAGAAAATTATAATCTTCTTGAATGTCTTTGTAAATTATAATTTACAAAGACATTCAAGTTACATTGATGTAGTTTTACAAAACAATGTGTTATGGATGTAAATACAAATCCTTACATATCTTATGGTTCATTGCTCGTAAACATAAATGATGCAATAAAAAACAAACCATATTTTTATCTTTAAAGAGATTACAAATTGTTAGCCTACTGTTTATCAGAAAATAAAAATACCGCCTCAACATTACCTTTTTAACCGACTTCATTAAGCTACAGGGCTTACCATAGTAGTATTCTTCGAATGCACCAATGAATGAATGGGTCAGTCGTATTGAAACGTGTAATACATGTCCTTGTACTGTGCAATAAAGAAGGCGTTGCTCTTGGAACTTCATAATATGTTATTTTGCTGATAATAAACATAACAACACGGATTGCCTCGGTGGCGTAGTTGTATATATTGTATGCGTACGGTACTGCAATGCTGAGGTCTCGGGTTCTATCCCCGGGTTGGGCAAAGTGATATTGGATTTTTCTATTCAGTCTCAGCCCGGAGTCTACAATTTGTGCCCGATATGGTAATAGGTTCGCTCCCTATCACATCATGGGACCGAATACGCACGGCGAAAAGTGGGTGCATTAGTTGCGCCTCTGCCTACCCCTTCGGGAATAAAAGGCGTTAGTGTGTATGTAATATGTATGTAACACTGATCATTTCTATAGCGTGGAGAGCCGCACAGAAATTGGAGGACTTATTTTGACTGGATAGTGGTGGACGCGAAGAAGCCATTGTTCTTCGGCGAGGGCACCACTCTAAGGCAGGTGGACACGCGCACTGGTGCTTTGAAGATGGGACACCATGTCGGACCGTTGCATGAGGGACTTGTTTATTCTGGAGGTATGAGCTATGTATATTTATTTGTATTTTTTTTTAAGTTTTGACCTTGGATTTTTAGATGTGATTGTTAAGCTCGTCGATGTACAACTCATACAAGCTAATATGATGCAGTTTAAAACATTATGCAGTTACTTATCAGCAGGAGAATTGAATGGCCTCTAAAGAAAAACGATAATAATTAACGAGCCACTCGTAAAGGTCTTTGTAAACGACGACCTAATATTCAAATCCTGTCCAAACTAAATTCAAACTTTGTCGTGGCTAAAATTAAATAATGATTGAAATGTTTCAGTGAATTGATAAGTACCCCCTTATCCTTATGATATCACTAAATACTATGATGGCATTAAAATACCATTTTAAATTTTTATAGTAATATTTTTGTTTTAATTTGTAATATCGGAATATTTTACTTAAGCATATAATATACAGTTGTAATGGAATCAATGTATGGTAAGACTTATATGGTTGAGCCAAGACTGCGAAGAATGGAAGCTAGAGCGGACTTCCTGGTTGAAACGTGCTCTTGTGCCTTGAATTATATTTGTAAACATTACGTATTATGATTTATGTTATCATAATTGCTTACTACCTATGGCTTTGTGAATAGGAAATCATTATCAGCGTCTTATAAAAGTAAAAAAAGGATTTGATCGGCCCAATTAGTTCTATTAAGCATAAATGCATGGAACTACTAACTATAACAGCTTGCAACTTTATTTTTAAAATTACACATAATTTTATACCAATTCCTGGAATTTATGATTAATTAATAGTTTTCGCGGTTCCGCTTGCGTGAAAGACCTTTTTCGAAATAAAAGTTCTCATATCACATTTTCGCGTTAGAATGTCAGTAGTTTTAGGTCTATATGATAAAAATCCAACAAAAAAATAGAAAACAAATTTTAATTAAGAACATATATATATATATATATATATATACAGATATACATATACACTCACGCCTGTTATCCCCGAAGGGGTAGGCAGAGGCGCAACTAGTGCACCCACTTTTCGCCATTATTCCCTCCCAAGATGTGATAGGGGGCGAGCCTATCGCCATATCGGGCACAAATTCCAGACTCCGAGCTGATACTGAATAGAAAAACTCAATATCACTTTGCCCGACCCGGGGATCGAACCCGAGACCTCAGCTTTTGCAGTCGTACTGTAATACAACTACGCCACCGAGGCAGTCGGAAGTTTAATTAAGAAGATTGTAAATAAGAAAAAAATGTGTTTCATGTAAAAATAGCGTGGGTGCATGGTGTCAATAGTTATAAATATTTTATTGACATAATATGAGTAGAAGGATTATCATTTTGATAATATCTTAAAAAGCACCCCACGCTTTTTTATTTTTTTTTTATTTATGCTATTCTTAATTCAAATTTATTAAAATTTATCATCAATTTTTTAGTTGCATTTTTGGGAAAATTAGATTATTATTTATGTTCAATCGTACCATTTTAACTAAATAAAACTAGTTTTCGGATATTACAACGTTTTTTTTTAAGTTTTTATTTTCCCCCAACGTGTCGAAGACTGCAGCCTCTTTGGTCATGGGGCGGACCATCCGAAAACCATTGTTATTTCCATGTATAACATTCGCGTAAACATAGAAATACTATTATGTTTCAAGGTTCATGCGACGTGTTCACTGAACTGATCGGCGCTAAGGGCAAAGACGTGCTATACATAGGCGACCACATATTCGGCGATATTCTGAAGTCGAAGAAGATCGGTGGATGGCGCACGTTCCTGGTGGTGCCGGAGCTGGTGCAGGAGCTGCACGTGTGGACCGACAAGTGCCAGCTGTTCGCGCAGCTGCAGAACTTGGACGTGCAACTTGGCGATATGTACAAGTTAGTTCACTTTTTAACCTATTTAAAAAAAATGAGGTTCTGAATTCGACCCGTATGTAAGTAAAGTACTAATTTATATGGGTTTTCGTTATTCAAATGTATATTTTTCAGGAAAGGTTTTAGTACGTAATTTATTAGGATCTGGTGAAGATCTTCGGAGGCAGATAATGGAACTCTTCAATAACTAACAGCAGATGAGCCGCGAATGCTGCAATCGTATATCTATGATATATTGTTTACACCATTCTATAATTAACAAAAAAGCAATAAATAAAAGCTTTAAAAAAATTAAACCGAGATCAATGCCACTACAAACTATAATAATTACTTTATAATAAAGTAATTGCCGGCCAAGCTAAGCAAATACGAAAATAATGTTCAATTTAAATTAGGCATCAACTCCAAATATTTATACGTATATAAATTTGTTATTTATTTTTTTGGTCTGTAGTGGTTTTGAAGTCGGTTTTATTTTTGTTAAATAGTTTTTATATTTTTATTGATCGTGATAAATACGGAGCTATTTATGGAAGGTGATAATGGAAATATTGTCTTGTGTTCGTGCTATTACTTGTCACAACATTGACTGTTTTAAAAATAGGGCTTAATTTTACTAAATTAGGAATTGCTAGAAATAATATTTTATTTATTAATAAGCATCAGTAATACAAGAGTTTATGACGTCAGTTTTCTTTATTTGCACCAATGTTAATAATTTTTTTCTAAATGACTCATTACCTTGTGATATTGCAGAGACTTGGACTCGAGTACAAAAGAGAAACCAGACATATCAAAGTTGCGTATGTCGATACGTGATGTGACGCACAAAATGGACCTGGCTTACGGCATGCTTGGCTCCCTGTTCAGATCTGGATCTAGACAGACTTTCTTCTCGTCACAGGTAAGGATTTAGAATGTTATCACTATGGTTAACTTTATCACCGCCATGTCTATTTCAACCGCCAACCAGCAGTGTGCGTGCACTGTTGTGTTTCGGTTTGAAGGACATTGTAGCCAGTGTAAATACTGGACATATGAGATTTAACATCTCATGTCTCAGGCTGACTAGCGCAGGGGAATGCCACAGTACCTTGTAACTCAAGGTGCTAAATGGTGTTGCTACTGTTTATGGGTGGTCGTATCGCTCACCATCAGGCAAACAGCATGCTCGTCTCGTCATTCGTTGCAATAAAAAAAAAGACGTGTAGCACTCGGAGACTGCCGCGGTAAAGCTATTGCATAGCATTTTTTATCAACTTATATAATTATAATTATTTTTTTTCTATTGTCCAAATTTCACTCGTGCCCTAACGCCGAAACTACGCATGAAATTCTAATATTTATAACCTTTTTGAACAGATATAAAATAAAAGTTTTTTAAAAATTCAAACTTAGAATCACGTCATCCCGCCACGGGGACATTCTCATCATATGCGCGCGTTTGACATTTCGATACGTTTCATTGACTGGAACAATTTTTAAATACACGGTAATTTCGACCTTTTATCGTTTAACATTCAGCTCATATCCTCTTACATATTGTATTCTTACAAGACTGCGATATTAAATTTACTTATGGAATTTTACACTCTAAACGGTTGTGATAGAGTTGAAAATAAAATATCACCGCTGTGCCGGTCAGAGTGAGGATGACAGGTTTTTTCGTTACGGAATTTCTGGATTCGGTCTCCAAGCTCAAGGCCCGCGATAGAAGCTATGCAATAGCTTAAAAATGGTCTGTAAAGTGCAGTACATATTTAATCGACCATCTCTGAGGTGTGGTGTGCGAGGGTGTGATGTATGCATGCGCGTGCGCAGGTGGTGAGGTACGCGGACCTGTACGCGGCGTCATTCCTGAACCTGATGTACTACCCGTTCTGCTACATGTTCCGCGCCCCGGCCATGCTCATGCCGCACGAGTCCACGGTCGCACACGAACAACGGTTCACCGTCGACACGCCCACTATCGACAGGTAAACTAATGTTCTTTGGCATAATATGGAAATTTGGTCGTCTAAGAGCTTAGAGCATTTAACAAGGAGATGGGTTGCGTCATAAATGCGCAGCTGGTCATTAACTTTTATCACTGTCAATACATTCTACTATAATGACATTAAGCGGTGCTCCACAGAAATTGTGATTTTTTCTGTGGTATTGTGTAAAAAGCGACCGTATATTCTGCTCTATACGTGTGGTTATTTTTTTGTTAAATGTGTGCTATCCGTGTCTACCTGGCCCCCCGTCAAGATTGACAGAAAAATTGTTTGCGCATTATTGCCATATCGTCTCCATTGGATAAATACTCTAAGTCTAATGGAAATGATAAAAGTCTTTATCGAATGCACATATCAAAGCAATCGTAGACTCTAGACATATTGCATATTTTAATATGATTTATTTTTGGACCTCTTCAAATATCAATAGTATGAAATACAATTGCAAATTGGTGCTTTATGTGAATCCTGTCAATTATGTTTCAATATTTAGCTAAATGGGTATAGTATTTTATGTTTCAATATTTAGCTAAATGGGTATAGTATTGACTCGGTGACGTAGTGGTATTACAGTACGACTGCAAAGCTGAGGTCTCGGGTTCGATCCCCGGATCGGGCAAAGTGATATTGAGTTTTTCTATTCAGTATCAGCCCGGAGTCTGTAATTTGTGCCCAATATGGCGATAGAGTCGCCCCCTATCACATCATGGGACGGAATGACGGCAAAAAGTGGGTGCACTAGTTGCACCTCTGCCTATCCTTCGAGGATAACAGGCGTGAGTGTTTATATGTATGGGTATAGTTGTAACGTTTTTTTGCTTACATCGTGGGTAGGTCTCGTCACTCCAGCGCCCAACGCAGTTACAGCGTGGTGTGTGTCGCGGAGGACACCTCCGAGGAGTGTGTCGATACCGCCGACACCTCGGACGCAAAGGTATTTTTTATACAGGGTCATTTTGACATTGCGTTAATAATTGAAACCACATACTTATCTCGTTGAAAATAACGTTTTCCATTAAATTTTTTAACCATAGCCAACTTTTGTGACCCCCGTGATGGACGGCAGCGTGGCGGTTAAGCCTGACGCTGCCGTTGATGCAGAGGGCGTCCTTCGGTGTGCGGGGGCTTCTGAGCCCCCCCAACAACAGGAGACGGACCGCAATAGCGGTACGCGCAGGGGCGGTTGCGGACGACAACTTAGACGTGAGTCGGAGGAAGCCCGCAGCCGTCCCTAATGCGCCGAAGATGGCCACCGCGGAGTTTTGGTTGGTATGCCGTGCGGTGTACATACATTAGGGACTCGGCCCGGCGGTCGCCCGACGTTTTCCATCTCTCCGGGCGGCTCAACGTCGGGTCGTAAGGCACGGTGAACCCAACATAACCGCCCAGTCGTCGCCCTTGAAGGCTGGGCGGTAGTAATAAGTCACTTTCTCCGTGTAAAAAAAAACCATATATGTAAAATAAAAGTGTAAGTTTCAAACAAAATAAATATGAATAAAAAGTAACTAAGTTTACGCGCCCTAATGCCACTATGACTGCTCTAGAAGAATTCCTTGCACCAGCAACATTACTCTTTCAGTCAGAAATACACTTACGCACACACCATATCCGCACTAAACTACAAAATGATCAAAAAATTGGAATACTACAACCGCGATTTTTGGCGAAAGTATTCGTTCTTCATTGGTGATTTTTGGCACAATGTTACCAGCCAACCTGGAAGGTCCTGGCTTCCCTTGCCGGAGGCTGTATCACGGAGTCGTGCGGTCCATAGCTCTTTACGGCAGCCCCGTTTGGGCTGACTCCCTGGGCCGCCCCTGCGTCGCCCTTCTGCGCGCCCCGCAGAGAGCTTCAGCGCAGCGGGCGGTCAGGGCGTACCGCACGGTCTCTTTCGAGGCGGCTTGCCTATTGGCCGGATTTCTGCCCTGGGACCTGGACGCCAAATCCCTTGCCGATGTATTCCATTGGCGGGAGGAGGCGTTCAGTCGTGTGGAGCGTCCGGCCCTGAAGGAGGTGGAGGCCAAGAGGGCCGCCTTACGGCGAGCCGCCGTGGAGGAGTGGCGTCTCAGGCTGGAGGCCCCGTCGTGGGGGCACCGGGTCGTAGAGGCAGTGCGTCCTGTCTTTGCCGAATGGCTGGACAGGCGCCACGGAGCGGCAACATACCGCCTGACGCAGGTGCTCACCGGGCATGGCTGCTTCGGTGAGTTCCTGTTTCGGGTGGTACGGATAGAGGAGTCGGCCGTGTGTCACTATTGTGACAATTGCCCAATGGACACGGCCCAACATACGTTGGAGTGTTGTCCAGCCTGGGATGAGGAGCGCAGCGCTCTCAGAACAGTCGTCGGAGAAGACCTCTCGCTGCCGGCCGTGGTCGCTTCCATGGTCGGCGGCCGGGAGGCCTGGCAGGCGGTGGCCCACTTCTGCGAGGCGGTCCTCTCGCGGAAGGAGAGTGCCGAGAGGGATCGCCAGCGCAGTGGTGATCCTTCCCGCCGCCAGACGAGACGTAGGAGGCGTCGGGTGGACGACTGACCGACGTCTCCCGCCCTGTGGATTGGGGGCGTTTGGAGAATTCCACCACGGTATCCCCTACCTGTCGTAAAAGGCGACTAATAGGGGCCTCCGGGGGTCACGGGTGGGCGGGACGTGCCGCCCACCCATTAGTCTAGCCAACTTCTGTGACCCCCGTGATGGACATGTCCGAGGCAGCGTGTCTCACGCTGCCTCGGACACCAAAAGGTGGACACGGTACGGTGTTTCGGGGGCTTCTGAGCCCCCGCAACAGGGAAAAGGACCGCAACAGCGGTACGCGCAGGGGCGGTTGCGGACGACAACTTAGACGTGAGTCAGAGGAAGCCCGCAGCCGTCCCTAATGAGACGAGGATGGCTATTCAAAAAAAAAAAAAAAACAATGTTACCAGAGGTATAGACGAATATGTGGTTTCATTTAGTAACTTAATGTAAAAATTACCCTGTATATTAATTAATTTTATTTTTAATGCTTTTAAACTCGGTGAGTTCATTGTTATGAATTGAAAGTGACCCCATTACACCTGATGATAAGTGAATTAGGGCCCACACAGAGTTTCGGCTCATGAAACATATCCCTCGACACTCGAACAGTCATGCCGGCCTGTTTACAATCGGATATATAACGCGACACTTGGGTTTTTATTTTACTGTTTTACACGTTATGTATAGTGGTCACCTTACGGACGGATACAAATATCCTACCACCAGTATATTATGTAAAAATTTAAATTGAAGTGTTCCCTCCTTCCTATAATATTGGGTCCGTCCGCCATAGCGTGAAGCAGCTCATATAGGCCGGCATGATTGTGTCGAATGGCATGAGATAACCATGTGCTGCCATTCGATACTCTATTTGGACGGCATCGCGCTATCAGGTGAGGTGGTCACTTTGACGTGCACAAATAAAAAAAAAACTATTGACTAATGTAAAGAGGCTTGGGTAGACTGACTGCCTCGGTGGCGTAGTTGTATAATAGTACGACTGCAATGCTGAGGTCTCGGGTTCGATTCCCGGGTCGGGCAAAGTGATATTGAGTATTTCTATTCAGTATCAGCACGGAGTCTGGACTTTGTGCCCGATACGGCGATAGGCTCGCCCCCTATCACATGGGACAGAATAACGGCGAAAAGTGGGTGCACTAGTTGCGCCTCGGCCTACCCCTTCGGGGATAAAAGGCGTGTGTGTGTGGTTAGAGACGGTAGTACTAGAGTAGCGTGTGGTAGTGTTGGGTAGGACACGACATGAAAAAAGAGTTTGTAAGAGTAGCCTCTTTTTTCACTTAGCCAGTACAATGTCCCACTTCAATTGAGGCGAGGCGTAATGAAGCTCGGTGATACATTTGTAGTAACGAGTACAAATGTGACATATTTTCATTGAATAATAACGTACTATTTTAATTTGTAGCATGCCTTTCGGTCCCTCTCTTTCCCCGTCTTATAGTTTTACTGAGATAGATAGTGAGTATCACGAATTCGCGACTACCGCGACATGAAATTTGAAGTAGTACAATAAAAAATGTTGAGCCGCTCTTACATTTTGACGTCATGTACGGGACAAATGTACCGCCTCTTATATGTCCTACCCAACACTAGCGTGTGGTTGCAGACTAGCGCGACGGGTGGGGGTGTGGTGGGTGTGGTGGGGGGCGCGTCCGTGCCGCACGTGCGACCAGAGACGCCGCGACAGCTCACGCACACGCACGACGACGACTGCTCCGACGACGACGACAAGCACCATCCCGCCGCGTGCTAGTACACATGCAACGCGCTGGCTCACTATTACAAGCTCCTATCGCACCTTTACGATGAAAACGACACAATTCAAAAGGACAGAAAATTGAGTTTACGTCATAAAATTGCTTAAAACGAAGTTCTCAATACAATAATAGTTCAAACACAGCCATATTCAAGCAGGAAAAGAACAAAACTGTTATATCGGTCCATTTTTTATTATATTTATATAAATAAGGGACTAGTTTTTAGTCATTTAAAAATGACAACTCAATTTTCTATTTTTTGAATTGTGTCGTTTTCGTCCTAAAGGTGCGCTATGTTAATTTTAGTTACGTTCGAAAAATGAGATTTAAAATTGTCATGTTGGTAAAAATGAGAGAAGACAATTAAGGCACTGTTCCCCCTTTACTTATATTTCAGGTTTATTGGAAATGTTTATTAAAAAAGACGCAGAATTATGTGATATATACAATTAAATTTGTGCAAAAAAATATAACATAGAACCTTGTTAGTGACCCAGCGAACTATGGCTCATCCTCGTATAAGCTAGGGAAGGGAGGGGAGTAGGTATGCCCCACTGCCCATTTTGAGCCATGTAAACAATGTAATTTTTTCACAATTAAAATATGTGACAGGGCAATTTTTATAAAAAAAAATATATATTATTATGTGCAAATGACATAGAAGTCGTTATTTAGCACTGTGCTCCCCCCTCCCACAGAAATAACTCTAGCTTAGCTAATGCTCATCGTGATATGACTCTTCTTTTTGTACCTACATATTGTTTCACTACGAAATCTGCCTGCGTCGAGAATGTTATGTTTTGAGATTTAATTTTCGTTATGTGATTAAAATCAAAGTTGAGCATGGGTTTCAAGAATCCGAAGAATACGTCTTATATTTTATTAACTTTGCTTTAACTAGATGTGATCTATGCTTTCTTGATACTATTTGTTTACCCTCTGCACCCAATGGGCAAACGTTCACTCTATATAGCAAACATATTATTTAACTTGAAACGCTTCTGTTATCTACTCTTATTATGTTGTCCTACTTAATTTATCTACATATAAACATAGGTCAAGAAGATGTAAACAATAAAACAATGGCGTACAATTTACATGTACATTCAGCAGCAGCTATGTCTAGTCTTATAGCTAGGATTACAGTCTCAATTCTCTTCATAATAAATAATCCGGCCATAATCTATCAAAATCACAATTCGTCTGTACAATCAAGCGCCCGCGCTTCGTAACAACAGAAAGTAAAGCTACGTTTAGACGCGCAAATTCTTACGGCAGTATATTGTCAAAAAAAAAAATGTGTTTACGCTAACGGCAGTATTTCAATAATTTTGTACAGCTTGCCGTAATTGTTTACACTGTAAAAATCACTTGCAGAAGTCAACTTCTGCAACTTTTCTTGCTAATCTGAATGTCGTTTAACAATCAGACAGCGTCCATTGGCTACAGTCGTCGGAGCCACTGCGCCTGCGCATGTCCGCGGCTTGATTACGTTCCGAATTCAATTATTAATATCGATGAAGTATCAAGTAATAATTTAATGTTACGTCGCACGGTCTCAACTTTGTCTGTCCGTGAAATCTACAAGGTTATACGTTGAGATGTGATTATTGAATACTGCGATAATTGTAGTTATTAATCTTGTGCACACGTCAAGTTAGTCCTTTTAGGCTAAAGTTTGTTGTGATTATGTATTTTATTTGCTAAAGTGAATGAAAACAAAACTTTATTTATGTTGTTACTTTCATTCGTTGTACATGTTATGTTATTTAAACAGTGTTGCCGTTTGTTCTATTCAGTTGTTTATTTGACAGAGTGGAATATGACATTTAACAATCACTAGAAAAAGAGTAATTTAGAGTACAAATAAAATAAATTTTATGCACCATTGAATTTTTTTATTGTATTCAGTCAACTTTAAGTCTCGCCTCAATCAAACAGATGATAGAATAGAAGAAATGAGAACGCGCCAAAATATTATATATTTTATGTTGATAATTTAAGGTTAATAAGAAATGAGCACCACATATTAAACAACAAAATTGTGAAGGTTCATATTGTTATGTAACCTTTACCTATTTTACGCAGTACTAATGTTTGTGTACTATTACACGAGAATAAAACAAAAAGTAGTTGCTTAAAAAGGTACAAAATGTAAAATTAAGTGGAAAAAAAATCAAAGTAAGGATGTGAACACGATAAACAATTACGTCTTTTGTTACTTTGATTTTCACAAGATTATGGTGCATTTTCTATGCTATTTAATGCACATAAAATATTATGTAATAATACCATGATTTATGTTAACATGCTTAGTGTATTTTAGATTTTTTTTTCACACTGATATATGAAACATAGTGCACCATTCCTTAAAATATATATTCCACGGTATCAAGCGCTGTAACTTATAGAAAGATGCAAGTTTAGAAAATATTTGTGGATTATTATTTATGTAGTTGTGTAATTTAGATATTTCGACAGAGTTGAACAAAAATTGCTAATTGGTGTTTTAAAATTATCGTAACTTTTACTTCTAGAACATTATTTCTCTTGGTATTATTTAACTTTATCGGTCACGGTGTTTAAGGATGTTGTGCGTCCTAAGGAAGCATGCGATGTAGGTAGGCGTGTATAGTTATGAGATATCGACGCTGGAAAGCAAACACGTAGTAACTGACATACATCATATGTGTCAGTTACTACGTGTTTGCTTTCCAGCGTCGATATGTACTTGTAGGATGTTTTTTGTATCAGTACGATAGTTATTCCATTTTTTACCTAATAACACAAACATAGAAATGAAATAAAAATAAATATTTTACTTGTTTTTAATTACTTTATTTTTAAGCCATCTTATAGTAGTAAGTCTTCCAAATAGTTTTCAAATTCTTCTTCTCGTGACTTTTCTTCCAATTCCTGAGTACCTGCAAATATATTTTTAAAATATGTATTATTGAACTTTAAAAAGTATTATTGTATTTGAATGGTATGCAGAATTTGAAAACTAAATGAAAATAATATTTTTAATACTTTGTACAAAAAACGATTTGCATATTCCATGCAAATCAGAGGTAATTGAAAAGTTGGTAGATATTTTGTCTATTCATAGATGCCTTTCTATCATAGATTACCGAAAGGTATGGAGAACAAAACATGCATATAGTATTAAATACTCTATAGAATCTCAAACCTGTCTTCCATAATGATTCGTCAGGATTAGTGACTGTTTCATCGGCTGTAGATGTGCAAGGCTCATTCGACGCGCCGGGAGATGTCTCAGAAGATTTCTCCGCCTCACTATCACTGCCATCTTTATTATTATCTTTTTTTCTCTTGTGACTTTTCTTCAGCCTTTTAACTTCGCGTTTTTTAGATTTATAGTTTAGTTTACTGGAACATTCTGGGCATAAACCTGGTAGGGACAAAATCGATAACATCTAGTAGGGATAATACCTATACCCCAGCCAGTATCGAGATAAAAGCAACATAAAACATACGTAAGTATTAGTTCCAAAAGTATTTAGAAATATCTCATTACGTACTTAGTTTATAAAAATAAAGAGGTTTTGAAGATAATATTCAATACAAACAAACTTGTAATTAAGGTAACATAACCTCCTAATTTTGCTTCAATAACATCAAAATAACTAGCTCCCATCTAAAATTTAAAAAACTAAAAAACACGTTTTATAGAAAATCCAACTAAAAAATAGAAAAGATTTTTTTATAAACTTCAATTGGACCCAGTTATGCCAAAATGTACCAATCCACAAATTATCTAAAAAAATGTTATCAACTTTTAACACGCACCTAATCCAAATGTGATACTTTACAACTCAGCAAAAACGAATAGCAGTCGACACAACTAATGGCGACCTGTTTAAAAGAAGAAAATAATAATAATAGGAAAATACATAGAAAATACAGCTGTAACAAATAACAAAATAGAAATTTTCTTGATAAGTAGTTGGTACATTTTGGCATAATTCGGTCCAATTGAGAAAAAGAAAAACATGCATTTTATTGTAAAAAACGCGAGGGGTGTTTTTTAAGATATTATCAGAATGATAATCCTACTACGCATATTATATCAATAAAATATTTATAATCATCCGACGTTTTGAAGTGGATCAAAATGATGTTCAAATTGTAAGTTACTTACATACATACAGACAGACATATATACATACAGCCATGGATACAGCTAATAAAAGCGTGTTAAAAATTGCATTCTGGCCGCGCTAGGTATCAATAATAATCGTCCGGAACCCTTATTTTATCGTTTTTGTCATATTAAAATAATATATATATACATAGATACATAAATATATTAATAGGTGTGAAGAGTTCCTTTTTTTATCCAAATGTGGCTTTTGTGTTGATTTTGTGCTGCCACCCATAGTTAGTGCGCGTTCTCTATTCGGTATACAGAGGCTATAATACCTATAGTCGCTGGATATACATAATACAAGACTGCAACCTTCGAAAACAGCGCAGTAAACTCATAACGAGATGAAAGAACGAATAACGAATTTTACAATGTCAGATACACACACACACACACACACATAAAATCCTGAATGGTTTTTTGGTTGGCGTTGACCTTTTGGCGTTAGAATCTCATTTATGCAATACTAGGCGTTGCTCGCAGTTTCGCCTGAAAAGGCTTTCCTACATCACCGTAGCGATCCATAGCGCCATCTGCACGACGCCAGCGTTATCTACAGATAAACAAAAAGTATTACCCACGGGAGCAAATTACTTGACCTGGACAAAAAGTAGTCTACTTATGTTAATCCAGGATAGTCTACCCGTTTGCCAAATTTCATCTAAATCAGTTTGGCGGTTTTTGCGTTTTCTATACAAATATCCAAGCAAACTAACATTCGCATTTATAATATTAGTAAGCTAACATTTATTTTTTGTTTATAGTTACAGACTAGTTATATACAAATAACCCATTCAATTCATTGAGGTTGTTTTTGACAGTGTATATATTGGTGTTTTTTTTTTAGTAGGTTGACCCTGCAGTTAACACCGGGGAGACCCGCTAACGGTATATAGTGAATACTGCAGGGGCTTAGGAAGGAGGTGGAAGGGAAGGTGGGGGAAGGGACGAAGGTTCCCAGGATGGGCGGAAAGAGAAGGTGCCAGGAAATGTTCGCGGAACCCCCAAAGGCCTCGAATGTGTTATACAACCAAGAGGTACACACACTGAACTGTGTGCCACAGCCCGCGACAAATCTCCCCCCATGCATGGGCGTGCATTGGGTGTGAAGACCCAGCGCACAAGAATTGCCTGAGGGGGCTTTCATTGGTGTTAGAGAGAGAGATTAAAGAAGGAAGGAAGTTTCTGACGACAATGGCTCTCTACTACCTATAAAACCCAGAAATACATTTGGAGCTTAAGCGAAGTTGTAGCTTGAGTTGCTCAAGTTATGTATCCAACTGAAATTTATACATGTAGGTATAATGTACATACGTTAATATTACACGCTACAACATCGACCGGATGATATCGTTACAGAGATTAAATAAGTGATTAAGTATGTATATGTCGCGGGAATTGATATAAATCTGTCGACTGTCTAGTGTCTGTACTACCACAATATGTAACATATGTAGGAAAGTATCTAAAGATTGTTACTTGTCGTTTGCACCAATGGTCTATCCGTGTGCCAAACATCAAAATTCGTACAGCGGTTACTGCGTTAACATTCAGACATCAAAACATTTTCACAAACATTCGCATTTATGTTAATTTATGAAAACTAGGTAGGTAAGTATAGAAAAGTCTCGTTTTCTAATTTTGAACGTTGAACGAATGGATCCGTAGAAATAAAAAAGGATAATGCGCATTCAATATTCATATTCGAATTTTCTGCAATATTTTCCTCTTAATCGTGCCACAACTCTTCTTGTAGAATTCAAGCTAGTTAGAGAAGTATAAGTAGATATTTACTTACGAAGTTTCACCAGAGCATTTTTCTTCTCTTTGTTTTCAATGTAGGCAAAATTGACTTCCCATGACTTAAGATCGCGATCATTGTTACATGGTTTGCTGCCACATAGAAACTGTCCTTTACCGAGTACTACCTCTTTTTCAATACGCCACCGAAGAGCGACCTAACAATGAACACAATGTTATATCAAGAATTTTTACTTATAGTACTTATCGACCAGCCCGAAATGGTCGCTTATGTCTGTTAATGGCGATTTCAATCTGCGACGATGCTGGTACCTTCGATTAATTATATGTCTAATCAATAAAAGGATGGTGGTTGTTGCAAGTTCGACGCGGCCGCACATAGCCGCAAAAATCCGAAAATGTCTACGTGTACCGGAAGAACCTTCCGAAATCGGGCAAACCAGACATGTTTGGTTGCGGCGCAACCTGGCGACTGGGCTGGTGTTGACTGTTGTCGCCCGGTAGCATATCGTCGGCTAAGAATCTGCTAACTCCATAGTGTTCACTATGGAGTTAGCAGATCAGCATTCTCAGCCGACGATATGTTGGCGCGTTTTTGATAATTTTCGCAAAATATCGCATGGCAGTCTTAAGCTGTGATTCCGCAGGACGCGGCCATGTGCCGCGCGTCATTTGCCGTTGTGTGCGGAATCGGTCTAATACAATTTAATACTGATTTAATCTAATAGAATCACAGCTTTACAATATCTTAACGCGTACTGAATAAAGATATTATATACGTATGTTATTTTACTTATAATATCTTTGATTAATAATACATTACTAATCAAAGTATAATGTAGTTCAACCATAAATACAAAAGTAACAAATTGTAAGTACAGATTGCTTTATGATTACATCCGTTAGAAAACTGTTAAAGTTATACACAACGCAAATGTCGTCGATCCTTTTCAATAGCAGCGACGGATCAGACAGATGTGCGTTACTGTATAACAGAGTGGGGTGAATATCTGATTCTATATTTAGCCTACAGAAAGGCAGTATGGCCATTGTTCCGCTCCCCAGTACTACAGACAAAAGAAGGTCTCTCGGGCAAAAAAGGCAATTGAGTTAAATAGGGGACCGGGCCCCATTTGAGCCTTAAAGCTAGGGGAATGTTTTTAACTTGTGTGAATTATGCGCGGTTTGGACTTTGTTCGTAATAGTTTCCTTGATCAAAATCCCCACAAAAAGATGTTATGAACACTTGTCTTGTAACAGTAATAATTATTTTCTGACAAATTGTAGCACTTAGACTTTGTAGCTATATAATTCTATTAGGCATATAGGTATCTGAGGTTTCCGACCTCTCCGTCATTACCTACGTGTAATTATAAACTTACTTTATTCTCTTTATATCTGCTCAAATCACAAATGCAATACTCTTTGAAGAGCTTGTCATAGTATTTTTTTGCCAATTGTTTCTCCCAAGTATCTGCCACATCATCTTCCTCCCACAAAAACTGATGGTTTTCTCTTATAACATCGAGATCAGTTTTGTCTCTGGACGTATCTCGTTTTAACTGTCCCGTAGAGCCTTTTGTATTCAGAGAATATAAATTAATAAGATATTTATGTAATTCATATGGATTAAGATTACGCAATCTCGCAGACATCGTAAGCGTTACCTAGAACAAATGGAAAATGACCTCTTTAGTTAGAAATAAAAGATGATTTGCAACAAACAACTCTTTAATAAAATTGAAAATTATTATTACATTTTCCATAAAATACTTTATATAAATCAAACGGATCTTAAGCTAATTGTCATGATGAATTAATAACAAGGTGCATTTTTGATAACTATTACAATTTCATTTGTAATTCACTGTCAATAAATAAAAGGTACACCTAGGTTGCCTTTGTGCATCATTTAATATCTACTCTGAATATTATTGTCAGTCTTGTAGATTTTTGTTTAATTTTATCATTTGGCTCAATATCAAATACTTATCTACAAACAAGTCATGCAAGTTAAACATAATATAAATCATTAAATACAATAAATATGTTAAAATATTATTTATTATTGCCTATCTTTTCAACTAGACAATATTTCATATGATTTTATATACAGTCCATTTTATAGGAAAAGTGTGGCACAAATGAAATAAATAAATGATTTTAACTTTGGTTTTTATAGCCAATTAATTAACACATATATATATATCAATAGTATATAATAAGTATTATATGGTTTAATTTTGTCTGAAAGTATCTCAATTTGTTTAAGAGATATTTCAGTAGGTACAGTAAAGCATATAACAACTATAAAAAATTATCTTTTTGATAAATAAGTGCAGAATTAAATATTTGTGATGTTTCAAACTCTGCTCTACTATACAAAACTTATAATTAGTACAAAACTATTTGATCGAAATTATTTATTCTCAATCTGGTTTATTAAGAGACCATCAAGAAAGAAATTGGAGTGCCTCTGTTCTAATGCACTGCTGCGAATATATTTTATCACCTGCCTGACAAACACCCTAAAACATACCAGGTATTTGCAAAATACACTACAGATGTTGAAATTTTTTAGCTTGGCAAACCTATAGGCATTACCACATACCTAATAAATATTCTATCATCATTATTATCTAAATTATTTGGTATATTTGTAGTCTATGTGTATAGAATAGGCACATTAAAATATGTTATTGCTTTGGTTACAACACAGTATAATTAGAATCACTTGAAATACTTATCTAAAATTTGGCAAAAGTACACCTTAAAATTGGTATTTAGTACCTTGCATAAAAGGTATACAAAAATATAATATATTAAAGCTCTTAAGTGAAGCAGGAACAAGTGAACAATTTTGTGACATCAATTTTGTGGAACACTTCAATTTTATTACAGCATATCTTTCCTCCATCTAATGTAAACATTACAATAAGGCTATCGGAATCTTTGGACATTTGACCTATATCATTATTTTATAATATCACCTTATCATATTCAAAAGGCAACTTTGGATTGAGATATGTGAAACCTTAACATAGAGCACCTGTAAAGGCATTTTCCTAACAATCTATACTATCCCAAACATGCACAGTGAAAATTGCATAAATAAAATCCTTAATTAAAAAAAAGCAACTAAAGCAAGCACACATGAGTGTGTCAACACTCAAACATTTTTAACACACCATAATGACTAAATTATGAACTAGATCATAGGTATTTTGATTTGGTATAAACAAAGTTAAATCTAAATTTTTGGCAATAAGAGAAAAAGAAATCAAGACTATATGAAAAGCATCACACACCACCTTCAGAATTCTATATTGGTGTGAATTAAATAACCTAAGACTGTATATTAATTATAAATTTTGTCTAAAATGCAATATGCGATATTTATAGAAGTGCAAAATATTTACAAAACTGTGATGCAATTCATTGTTTAGTATTACATTCCCTATAATATATATATATATATATATATATAAGTTATCCATGAGTTTTCTCATGTTTTTTCATATTGTCTGAACGAGTGAAAGCTTTGTCACACACACCACAGTAGTAGGATTTCTGTTTAGTGTGAACAGTCATATGACGAGACAGCTCACTCTTAGTAACAAACTTCTTCTCACACACTGTGCAAGCATGTTTGCGAACATTAAGGTGGAATTTCATGTGAATTGACAAGGAACTGGACTGAGAGAATGCTTTGTGACAGAGTTCACATACAAAAGGCCTCTCTCCGGTATGCTTACGGAGATGGTTCATAAATCCTGTCTTAGTATAGTCTTTCTGGCAGAGGTGGCAAAAACTAGATTTTGAATCCAACATCCCAGGAAAATGACTGTTCATATGCTTACGAAGCTCCCAATAACTGGGGAATTTTTCTGAACACATGCGGCACGGGTATTTTCTTTCATCGGTGGGTTTGGCACTGCACTGGTGGGCGGCGAGTAGTTGTTCGTTTGAAAACATTTGGTTGCATTGACTACAAACATGACTAGCTTCTGAGTCAGTTGACAGTGTGACTTCAAGATAGTTTTCAATGGA